>CM057056.1:34352500-35552500 GCA_029948455.1 Solanum rostratum
TTTCCTTGGGTATATTTGCAGTCTATTATGTGTTCTTTTTGGCTTACTACATAGTATTCTTCTTGTTTTATCTTAAAGAAATTTCTTAATTTGGGTACTTCTAGTATCTTATCTATGCTTAAGTCTAATTCTTTTACTTTTATTTGTTCAAACATATTGTTGTCAAATATTATTTTTTGTTCTGTACATTCACTGTCTTGGTATTCTTCCTTACTTACTATTTTTATATCTTTTTCAGTCATTATCTGTTTCGTATTCT
This sequence comes from Solanum rostratum, assembly GCA_029948455.1. Classification (NCBI taxonomy): domain Eukaryota; kingdom Viridiplantae; phylum Streptophyta; class Magnoliopsida; order Solanales; family Solanaceae; genus Solanum; species Solanum rostratum. The sequence goes on from CM057056.1 coordinate 34,352,760, forward strand.
TCTATCTCACTTTCACTTTCTTTTAATTCATATTCTGTTAATTCATATATGCTATCGTCATCGTTTAATTCGTAGTCTATGTATTCTATTTGTTTGTATTTTTCATTTTCTATCATTACTTCTGATATTTGTTTTTTAGTTAGATTTCTAGGTATTTTACAATCTCTAGCTAAATGTCCTATTTTGCCACAGTTGTAGCATTTACATTCTATTATATTTTTCTTAGTTCTATGAGGTCTTTTTTGTTTGTAATTTTTTATATAGTATCTTTTTCTTGGTTTCTTATATTTGTACTTTGTTCTAAATGGTCTATCTTTATATTTTTTGATTCTTTTCATGTACTTATATTTGTTTGTACATCCAAATTGTGGTGTTGTTTTTGTGGTACAACATGCTAAGTTTTTTATTAAAATTTTTTCCATTTTCATATCTTCCTTATGTTTTTCACATAATTCTGTAAACCATTTTTGTAAGAATTTTATTCTAGCTCCTAGTGTATCTATTAATCCAGATTCTTGCCATTCTTTAGTTATTTTCGAACTAAATGGTTCTGGTAATTTTGTATAATATAATTTTCTTATTTCTTTGCTTTCTTCATTCGTATATAATCCTTTATAGTAATATTCTTTAAATGCACATGTATATTCATCTATATAACTCATTTTACATATACTCAATTTATTTATTAGGTTCCTATTTAATGCCTTATCTTTTTGTCGTTCATCAATTTCAGTCGTCATCCTACTAAATTCGTTTCATATTGCCATTTCATATTTGTTTAATATATCTATAGATGTTACTGCCGCTTCATTATTGGGTTTCTTATTATTTCTTAGTGTTTCTAAACTTTCTGCTGATAAGTTTTGTAACCATATTTTTGTTGTTCCTATAAGTGTTCTTTCAATATATCCAGGGAAACCAGTCACAAGAATGATGCCCATCGACTGTTTCTTCAAGCTATGCCCATTAGTGTTTGTTGGAACCTTTGGAAGAACAGGTGTGCTGGAAGGTTTGCTGTTCAAAAATCTAATATGACCAGAGTTCTTTTTCTGATCATGAAAGATATTTTCTTCCTGATGAATGCTGCTTATCCTTATATTAAATGGCCCAGGAATTGGGGGCATCTCTTGAAGACCATTGAAGACTGTTATCACTCTTTTAAAATTACTCCTGTCTTATGGTGTAGACCAACAAACAGTTGGTATAAGCTGAATTCAGATGGGAGTACTCTGATTGATGGTAGCATGGGGGTGGGTGGTATTGTCAGGGATACTCTAGGGAGGGCAGTAGTGGCTTATGCAGTCCCCCTTGGTGTAGGAACTAACAACCAAGCTGAAGTACAAGCTGCTATTTATGGATTGAAGGTGTGCTTCCAACATGGATTGAAGAAGATTGTACTAGAGGTGGATTCCAAGCTTCTGTGTAGATGGATTAACAAGCATTCAACTCCTCCATGGCATATATATCAAGATCTCAGCAGGCTAGTGAATATTGCTTCTTGTTTTGATGAATTTAGGTGTGTTCATGCGTATAGAGAGGCAAACAGTGTGGCTGATTCGTTGGCAAAGCATAGTCATTCTCTTAATTCTCCTCAAAAGTATTGTGATGTGCAACATTTTCCCAAAGATGCAAGGGCTCTCTACTATCTTGACAGGAACCAAATGGTGAATTTTAGAAGGAAAAAGCTGAAAGTTATTAAAAAACCACCTTAGTTTTTCTATTTTTGTTTTGTAAAGGGAGAGTCTCCCTTATTTATTGGCTTTATTAGATTACATGTATTGTGAGGAGTCCTCACATAGGTGTTTTCTTTGTTGCTGTCTTGCTAGAATTGGGGAAGAGTTGGCCGACCTTAGATGGTTGACTGACTTGATACCCACCTTAGAGTGGAGGTACGGTTTATGTCCCCCTCCTTGTATGTTTTGTTTTTCTTATTATATAATAAAGCTTGGGGGTGATGCTCAACCCCTGACCGTCCAAAGGAGTGGGGACCCTTTGGCATAGGTCTGTTCCCTATAAAAAAAAAATATATATATCCAGGGAATCTGCTATTGATATTTTATTATCTATTAGTTGTTTTGAAATATATCGTATCCATAATTGGATTGTTTTATTTGTATCTGCTACACAATCTAGATCTAAGAAGTTATATTGTTCTATGTTTTGTCTAGGTGTCCAGTTCCTATTCAATCTTTTATCCCATGACGTTTTACTTTTATTTTCCCTTTCGTAAGCATAATAAATTGGGCTAGTATCTAATCTTTTTGGGCTTTTAGTTCCTGACGTACTAGGTTTTTCATCTACATCTTCCACATTAATTTCTATATTATTTTCTTTTTCTATTAGGTTAGTATATGTCTCTGAAGTTTCTGAATATTGATCTAGATCTGTTTCTGAATTTTCATTATTTTGTTCATTTATTTCATCTATTCTTATTCTAGGTTGGTCTTCTAGTATACTTGTTTCTTCTAGTAATGTTTTAAATTTTTCTATTTCTTCTATGAGTTTTAATTCTTCACGTTGTTTCTTTTGTTCTTCTCTAGCTTTTAATTTTTCTTCATACAATTGTTTAAGTTTTTCTAATTCTTTTTCTAATTCTTGAATTCTCGTATTTTTTTCTTCTTTAATTTGTTGTACTTCTATTTGAGCTTGTTTTTTAATTTTTTCTATTTCTTTTTTCCTATCTATCTCTTCATTTTTTTTATTAATTCTTACCATTGCTGTTAAGCTATCTTCTAGTTTTGCCGATTCTTTTTCTAACATTAAATATAATTGATCTCCTATTTTTTTAAATCTTCTTCCTAAACTTGAGTGTATAATTTTTATTTCTTTTCCTTTTTGACTCATATATTTTCCTTCTTCTAGGGCGTATTCTTCTTTATTCATGGTAATCCGTGTTGTAATTTATATTCTAGGCTTTGTAGTTGTCTTTCTAAATGAAATATTTGTTTTCTTTGTGCTTTAATTGATATTATACATACTCCTACAACTATGTTATAGTTTAATCTTTCTTTTCTAAATTTGATTTCGTTTATTACTTCATTTATTTTATCAAGTAGATGTTGTCTGTATACCTCATTATTATTGATATTGTCTTTCATGTTTTCTTTTTTAGATATTTTATATAATTATATTCTGTTTTTGAAATTAGATCTATTAAGTATTCAAGTCTAATATTATTTGTTTTGTTTGCGCTTAATTGCTTATATTCGGAATATAGTATTTTTAGGTGTTTTTTCAATTTTCTGATCTTTTTGTGAATATGTTCTTTCTTTGGTTTATGTAATTTTTTGTTATCCATTATTTGTTATTGAGGTCTTGTGTAAACATTTTATTATAATATTCATTTTTTAGTGGCTCTAACCTTTGTATTTCTTTTATATTTTCTAGTGCATATTCTAAATGTTCTAGATTTCTTTCTCTCACGTAATTACTTATATTAGTTTCTAACAAAATTACTAATAGTCTTATATTTTCCATAGTTTTTAACCAATATTCCATATATTCATAGTTTATCATTATTTAGTCAGAATATATATCTAGTTCATATGGATCTATAATATCTGCTATAGTCATTTCTGTCCAGTCTTGTTCTATTAAGTCCATTATTGAGTTTAATTCCATTATTTCTTCTATGATTAATATGTCATAAATTTTTCTTCTAATATCGAAATCAAGGGTTCTGAGTATATATAAGATAAGTATTTTATAGTCATGATTTCCATCTAGTAGGTACGAATTCATTTTTGAATATTTTCTAAACATAATATTCCCTCTAATCTCTTTAGGCATTATTAGAAATTATCCGGTTATTATAACGTTATTTTGAATAATCTTTTTTGGTCACTACTATGCGTTTTCAGCTTCGATCGGTTACCCTAACAGCGCCTCAACTTCGTGTACTCCCCTAAAATGGCTCTCCTGGCCTCACCGGTTTCCACCTTAGGATGGCATAGTCTTTGCTTACTTACTCTCAGCTTACTGGCCTCGTACATAGCAAACTTACTCAAGATTTATTTATTATAACGGTATAATAAAATGATAATATCACATAATACTCAAGAGATTATAAGGAATATAAAAGTTTAGCTATTCATATTCATGAAATTGTATACCTCATTCTGTAGATCTGCACCATTGCTAATTTTCTCCATTGCTTAATATTTTCTAGGGTAGTTTATTTTTTTTATGTGCTCGCTCTGATACCAAAGGGGTGGGGGGAATTGCAAAATAAGGAGAAGAGAGAGATGTGCTAATTTCGGATTGAGGAGAATGTCCTCTCCGAGTCTTTCTTTATAGACAAAAATTTACAACGTGTTACTATTCATGAACAGTACCAGGGGGCTCATGAACAGTAACCGACACTTACTACTATTTGTCACTATTCATGAACAGTATTACTATTCATAAACAGTAACCGACACTTACTTTTACAACTTTTTAGAAATGCTAACCTATTTATAAGAAAATAAGAAAATGAATTTTATGTTTCCACATCCATGTTTTGAAAGTTGATATGTACGAGTGTGATAGGTTGTTTAAGGATGATTTAAATTAATGACATTCATTATATGTCTTGAAGTATGAGTTCCAAATAATGAGGAATGAAGGCTTGTGAGACATTCTATGTTTATTATTGACTTATGAAATGTTTCCTATGAATGAATGTTGATGATAGAGGATCTCCCATCTATTTAATGAATGAATGTATTATGGTAGAGGATCTCCCATCTAAGAAATGATTAAGGAACTATCTTATAACTTTGACTCCGTGATATCTATGGATTAGGGATTAGAAAAATAGACCTCCCACATGACATGGAATGATGTTATGATATGATAGTATGACTTATGATTTTCCTAGTCTTGTGAGAGCACTATCTGGAACCGAGTGGACAAGAGGTGAGTACTCGGGTCCCAAAACTACATGTCATCATAGGTAAAAGGATTAGAGGCAATTACCCAAATCCCTAAAAGATGAGTACCCTAATTATAAGGAATTGAGGCGAGTATCTGAGTCCTAGAACTAGAGGTGAGTACCCAGTTCACACATGGCTTAGTGGATCTACTCAGGAATTAGGAGGTTCACCTCGGCAAAGTGACCTCCCCTATTCTTCTGGTGTAGGGGATGGATTAGCTCACATGGTTTGTGCCGGTTATGGTCTCTCTCATTATGTTTTATGAACTCCCCAAAGGCTTATCGTATATGTCACTCTTGATATATAATTTTCATACATATTCTCATGTTCCCCTGATGTCCCCAAGATATTCTTTTATGAAGATTTATGATGGTTCCTTATTATTATGTCCAAATATGCTTACTACTATAGATGGTGTTTCGCATTCATATAACTCATAGTTTTACAAACTCAAATGATTTCCTCACATATGTTTATGATCCCTTGATATTACTAATGGTGTTACTCATAAAGGCATATGACTCTCTCTTTTCAAGTATGCATGTTGTTCTTCTTTATGATTATTAATAGTTCACTTATAGGAAGATGGTCCTTCCCTTGAAGTAGATGCTTTGTTGTTCCTAAAAGGTATTATGATCTTACTTATGCCGGATGATCTACATTCCTTATTATTCCAACTTTAAGTGTTTTATCGTGAAATCAATTAAGTGTGTGTTCATTACTTTCCATATGTATTGTCCTATGTCGCATGGCTTGAGAAATGTTTTAAATGACTATATTGTTTCTATTTTATAGTTTATTCTTTGTTGCATTGCATTCCCACATTATAGTACATTCAAAGTACTAATGCATACTTCTTGCTTACATGATCTAACCATGTAGAGACTGGAGTAGTTATTCATCCTCCTCTATGTGGTTAGTTGGCTTGCTTAAAGATTGTTATTGGCTAGTCCTCCATTTCAGGGGCAACAACCACTTTCTTTTGATGCTATATGAAAGACTTGGTTACCTTTAAACTTCCACATTTGAGGGTGTATGTGTTGTTAAAATATAACACTTTTATTGCTTAAAGTATGGAATTTTTGTGTTCTCAATGCGATGTTAGTAGATTTGACGTGTTTTTATGTTGGCTTTGCAGGATTACAAGGTTGGCACAATTTTGGGGCTAAAAGTGCAGAATTTGCTGAAGTAGAGGTTTCACGAGACCTCTTACAGGCTGTAGATATGGTTTTGTGTACAATTCTAGTGAAGAGTGATTTTTTGAAGTGTAGTCTATAAACATGCAGACAAGCCGTAGGAGTTTATATGAGCCATAGACTTGGTATCGTGCCTTGAGGATCAGAAAGTGAGGAGTTCTTAAAAAGTCATCAGAGAAAATCCCCTAAGAGCTATAGAAGGATGTTGTAGAAGTCAGCTCAGACTTGAAGTAGCATTTCATAAAAGCCTAACTATGAGTTGTAAAATATTATACGGCCCGTAGAAGCTACTGTAGAGTCTATCGATACAGTTCTAATTCGTATTGATTTTCTATATTAAAGACTATAAATAGGGTTTTTAGGTTATTTTTCAGGGAGAATGCTATAGAATAGAAAGGAATAGTAGAGAGCCTGAGAAAAACACCTGTAAAACATTATTTTTTCTATTGATTTCAATATTGTGATACTTGGTGAAGAGTTTTTGTTTCGGATGCGTAATTCTCTTGTGTAAGTACTAAATTATGTTATTCAAATTATTAAGTCTTACATCTACACTGATCATGACTAGCTAAATCCACAACTAGGGTTGTGGGAACAATGAAGATCTAACGAGGTAAAATTGGATAATTTGTAATTCTTTAAAAGTGTGCATGCATGTATTAATTAATTCTCTTCGATTCGAATGTTTTCTAATGGTGGCTAACGACTCGCCTAGTATTACTGACTGGATCAAGGTAGTGATGAATAGAGAAAGAGATTAATTAACACGATTCGATTGACATTTCTCACTTAATCAACTGAACTAGGGAAAGAGGAGGATGTACCGGAACAATAGGCAAGGGTTAGTAATGTCACACTGCAGGGATGGACCAAATCACGTAGTGAAATTCATATCTCACCTGGGCAAAGGGTTTGGTGAACTTAACTTATCGTTCTACATTCTACACACATGGAAAAGAATACGATTATCTAGTAATATTGAGCTAGGTAATCATGGGGAACACAATACCCTAGTTACCCTTCATATTTATTTTACACTTGTCTTAGTTCAGGATTACTTTTAATAGTTCTTACAAACCCCCACCCCTTTAGGGAGATAAGTATGTTAATCAGTCCGAATTATTGAGAATTCTTCTAAGTGTACCATATTCCCTATGGATTCGATCCTAACCTTGGTTAGAATATATATCTTGAAAAAGACCGCTTTAGCCTAAAAAAGGTGTAGCTTGGGCGACATCAAGATTTTGGTGCCGTTGTAGAGGAATATGGCTAGACTTGTTTAATTCAAGTAGTTTGGAAATTAATCTTTATTTCCCTCATTTTACATTTTTTGTTGTTTTTGTTCTGTTTCAGGGTACAAATGTAGTGTATGCCTATACGCAAAGTCGAGGCATTCTGTTGACCTTGTTTGACCAAGAGATCCAAAAGACTAAGAACAATGGCCTAAGATAACACAAACAACGCGGCAAATACACCCTTGAACTAAAATGACAATGAGAATGAGAATAACGATAACCCACCTCATCTTGAGGAAATTGATCCATGGCCACAGGTTTTCAATGTCAAAGCCTATCAGGGGAACCAATATCGACTGAACCCTATGGCTATGGATGTTACTGGAGCCATTGTGTGACCGCTACTACCGGCTAACAAAAGTCCGTGGTTTCGAGTGGGTTGCTTCAGATGTTGTAGAACCATGGGTTTTTCATGGGCCTACCATTAGAGGATCTGCATAATCACCTACATAATGTTGCATTTGTCTGTAAGTGTGTAATGGGAACACAGAATTCGTCTATGAATATTGTGGGACTTCGTGTCTTTCCATTATCTCTAATAGGCAATGCAGCGCTATGGCTATCCGAGTTGCCGCAAAGTTCGATCACCATTTGGGTTGAGTCATAGAAGGCCTTTACAGAGAGGTACTTCCAAAGATGAAAGAATCTCAAGTTGAAAGATTAAATTAACAACTTTGAGCAACTTTCAGGTGACTCAATCAGTATTACATGAGAGCAATTCACAAAGTGCTTGAGGAATGTCTCAAACCACAAAATTGTTGATGATGCCTTGGTGGAGATCTTCTGTTGTGCCCTTGATGAGAATAGCCAAGCAGTTTTTAAAACCATCATGGGTAGCATGTTTTTAGATCAACCATTTGCAAGGATTACTAAGAAACTTGAAAAGGTGGTCAAGACATATCTTGCATTGGGTAAAAAGAAAGGTCATCTACCAAAAGCACGTACGCTGTAAGTATTAGTTCAGAGCAAGCTAGAATAAATGAGGAGATAATACAAGAGCTTGCCTGAATTCGTACCGGCATGGAGGTGATAATGATGTAGAATCAGGAACAAGTTAATGTAGTTGTTCATCAACCTCTATAAGCACCTATGTATGAGGATCCATACTATGAGGAGGACACTTGCTGTATTCCTAATCAAACGGGAGGTTTCCGAACAAATGTCCAAGGGTCCAATCAAGACTATTGGCACCAAGGTCAAGGAAACCAGGGTTGGAACTATAACAGAGATGGTGCTTACAAATATGACCGTGGAGGTTACTATGAGAGGAATCGGGGCCAAGACAGAGATGCGAATTGGGGTCACAAAGATGACTACAGAAATGGTCATTATGTTCCACCACAAAATCATGACACTGGTGCTAGTAGTTCCTGAGTTGAGGAGATATTTTACTGTTTGTTAAAGAAGGCTGAGACATAGAATAAGACCTTGAGGGGGATGAAATCTGACATCTCTAGCATTAATCAGAAGATCAAATCTCCTTATGTTTCTATTAAACAGCTAGAGCAACACTTTGGTTAAGTATCAACTCAACTTAACTTAACCAATATCAGAGAGGTACACTGCCTAGCAACATAGGTCATAACCCGAAGAATGAGGGACAGTGCATAGCAGTTACTACTCGTGGTGGAAAGAGTACCACTGATCCTCCCATGCATGTAGATGATGATAATGTTCGAGAGGAGACAATTGAGGTCAAGGTTGTTGATACCAGAGATGATCGTGGCAAGTATGGGGGAATGATCCTACAAAGGCTCTATAGAAGCTGAAGCCCATTCCTAGACCTCCTCCTCTCTTACCTCAAAGAATGAAAAAGAAGAAGGAGGAGGGCAAATTCAACCACTTTCTCTCTATGCTGATACAACATTCCATTCGCATCTTCTTCATTGATGCATTGGAGAAGGTTCTGGGTATGTGAAGTTTATGAAGGACTTAGTTACTAAGAAATGCATTACGAGTCAGGAGCTCTCCCAAGAGCTTCAACATTGTAGTACAATCACCACAAGGTCCTTGATGTAGAAGCAAGAAGATCTTGATGCTTTTACCATACCCTGCACTATTAAAGATGTGGAGTTCTCAAGGGCTTTGTGTGAACTCGGTGCCAGCATAAATCTAATTCCCCTTGCAGTTTTCAAGAAGCTAGGATTAGGAGCCCCTACTCCAACAAGCATGTTATTGTTGACGATTGGATGCATGGTGAAGAGGCCAGTAAGGGTACTGTATGATGTGCTTGTCAAAGTAGAGAAATTCATATTCCCTGCAGACTTTGTGATCTTGGATTGGGAGGTTGACTTCAAAGTCCCAATCATCTTGGAGAGGCCCTTTCTTAGCCACTAGAAGTACATCAGTGACATGGAGAAGGGCCGACTCAAGTTCAGATTGGTTAAAAATGACGTCATGTTTAATATCTGCTAATATACAAAGAAAGAGGATGATACGAGGGTAGTCTCTATTACTGAATGCATTGATGATGCAGAGCCAAATGTACCACTTGAGAGACTAGGCATCGACACTCTTGAAGTTGTATTTATGAACTTTGAGAGTGATAGAATCCTAGACTATGAGGAGATAGTGAAGGCATTGGGGGTAACTTATGCCCCTAGACGCCAAAATAAGTTGGAGTTGGACTTTCAAAATCGAACACCACCTACCAAACCATCCATAGAGTAGCCACCAGTTCTAGAGTTGAAGGCTCTTCCATCCCATCTGAGATATGCACTTTTGAGCATCAACAACACCTTGCCAATCATAGTTATTGCAAATCTGAACGATGAATCGATGAATGCTCTTATCACGGTACTTAAGCACTTCAAGAAGGCCATAGGGTGGATGATTACTGATATCATTGGTATCCCTCCCGAGGTATGTTCTCATAAGATCCAATTGGTCAAGGACTACAAGTCGAGTACCGAGAACCAAAGGCGTCTCAACCCCCCTATGCAAGAGGTTGTGCGCAAGGAAATTATCAAGTGGTTTGTTGCAGGGGTGATCTATCTAATAGCTGATAGTAAATGGGTGAACCTAGTTCAGTGTGTTCCGAAGAAGGAGGGTATCATAGTGGTCCCAAATGCTAGCAACGAGTTGATTCCTATGCGATCAATCACTGGGTGGAGAGTGTGTATGGATTATAGAATTCTCAATGCATCAACCAAAAAATGACTACCTCCCTATGTCATTCATAGGCCAAATGTTAGATCAATTAGCTTGAAAGGAGTAGTATTATTTTCTGGATGGTTACTCAGGCTACAAACAGATCACCATTGCTTAGAGGATTAGGAGACGACAACGTTCGCATGCCCCTATGGCACCTTTGCATTCAAAAGGATATCATTCAAATATGGTAATGCGTCAAGAACATTCCAAAGATGCACGATATTTATCTTCTCAAACATGGTGGAAGAAACTATCGAGGTCTTTATGGACGACTTTAGTGTGGTTGATGACTCATTCAAGGATTTCCTAAAGCACTTTCATGTCGTACTTAGACGATGTGAGGAATGTCATTTGGCACTAAACTGGGAAATATGTCATTTCATGGTGAAAGAGGGCATTGTATTGGTACACAAAATCTCCATCAAAGGGATCAAGGTTGATAGAGCTAAAGTGGAGGTGATTGAGAAGCTTCCCCCACCCATCTCTATGAAAGGAGTGAGGAGCTTCTAGGCTATGCGGGATTCTACAGGCGCTTCATAAAGAACTTCTCTAAAATTGCATATTCATTGTGCAAGCTACTTGAGAAGGATGTTAAGTTTCTAGTTGATGTGTATGCCTAAATGCCTTTGAGGATTGAAGCAGAAACTGATTTCAGCTCCCATCATTGTGGCTCTAGACTTGTCAAAGCCCTTTGAAATCATGTGTGATGCAAGTGGGGTCGCGCTTAGTGTAGTGTTGGGAAAGTGCCAAAAGAAGATATTACATCCCATTACTATGCTAGCAAAGCCTTAAATGCAGTCGTGAGGAGCTACAGAACTACACTATCACCGATAGAAGCTACTTGCACTGGTCTTTGCATTCAAGAAATTCAAGTCATATTTGTTGGGGACCAAAGTCATAGTGCACACAGATCAATCAGCACTGTGGTACTTAATGGTGAAGAAGGATGGAAAACCAAAATTGATTCGATGGGTACTCTTCCTTCATGAATTTTACTTTGGTGTTATCAACAAAAAGGGGATAGAAAATCAGGTTGCAGATCATCTCTCAAGAATAGAAGATGAGGCCATGGAAAAGTTTGATGATGGATTGGAGATTGACGATTCATTCATAGATGAGAGAGTGTTGGAAGCATCTCATGATTTGACACCTTGGTTTGTAGACTATGCAAACTACTTGGTTAGTGATATTGTGTAGCCAGACTTGAAAAATCTTTTGGGATGATCCATTTTTTTTGTGTATGTGCAGATGGAATTAATCATCATTATGTTCCTGAGGTCGAGCTGATGAGTATCTTAGAAGCATGCCACTCTTCTCTAGTAGGTGGGCATCATAATAGAGTCCTGACAGCATATAAGATCAAGCAGTGTGGCTAATATTTGCCAACCATCAACCAAGATGCTCACAACTATGCCAAAGTATGTAATAGATACTAGAGACAAGGTGGTGTTTCTCACAAGCACGAGCTCCCACTAAGCCCCATCATAGTGATTGAATTATTCGATGTGTGAGTAATATAATTCATAGGTCCCTTTGTTAGTTTGCATGGATACAAATACAATACTTGGTTATTGTGGAATATGTATCGAAATGGGTAGAGGCAGTTACTATCCCAAACAATGAAGGCAAAAGTGTCACAATATTTTTGAAAAGGAATATCTTCTCAAGGTTTGGCATCCCTCGGGCGATTATTAGCAACGAAGGCTCTCACTTTGCAACAAATTATTCAAGGCCCTACTTTAAAAATATGGGGTAAAGCGTCAGATGGCAACACCTTACCATCTTTAAACAAGCGAGCAAGTGGAGGTATTCAATTTGGAAATCAAATAGATTATATCCAAGACTGTGATACAAACTAGACAGATTGGTTGCGGAAGCTTGATGACATGTTATGGGCATACCGAACAATATTCAACACCCTTCTAGGCATATCTCCCTAGCAGCTCATCTTTAGGAAGGCTTGTCATTTACCGGTGGAGCATGAGCATAAGGCGATGTGGGTGCTAACAAGGTTGAATCTAAATTGGAATGATATGGTAAACTCTAGGCTGAGCCAACTCAATGAGCTTGAAGAATTTCGATTGAGATAATATGAGAGTTCAACCCTATACAGACAGAGGATGAAGCTACAACATGATCGTCTCATAGAGAATCGCCAATTTGCACCAGTTGACTTAGTGTTACTATACAACTCCACGCTAAATTTGTTCCCTGGGAAGGTCAATTCTAGATATGTGGGGACCATTAGGGTGTCAGAGGTCTTTGAGCATAGGGTTGTCGCGTTGGAGAAAAGAAATGGTGAGACATTCAAAGTGAATAGCTAAAGAGTCAAACCATACTTGTCCATGTGGAGCAAATAAAAATAGTGGAAGCATGGACACTTGGTGAAATCTGAGTACCCAATTTTTCTATGTCATGTCGCGACAATAGATCGAGCTTCTCGGGAGGAAACCCAAGGTAGAGACCGACACTTTGGCGCCTAGGTATTTTTCTTACCCCCGTGCTTTATTTTGAATTTTTGGTGTGCATTGAGGACGATGCACCTCTTTTTTAATGGTGTATGGGTAGTTATAGGCCTCAGTGAAGCCTGACTAGCCTTGGCCTATAACTATCCGAAATTTTGAATCCTAGGAGGTTCTTGCCTATGTTCTTTTTTCCCATGGATATTTAATTTCTGTTGAACCGACATGTTTAGGATATGTAGATGGCATTGATAGTATATAGTAATAATATCTACGGCATATATGTGTTTTGTGTTGTTTTGTAAAAAATGATACCCACCAAATTTTTGTTAGTTAGTCTCGATAGCAACCATGCATGTTTAATTGTGTTGTGGTGCTTGTTCCGATAAGTGAGTAAACTTGAGATGAAAAACATGATCTGAGAGTCTTTGTTGATAGTGTCATCAGTGCCATATAAGTGTGAGCTTTCTTTACTAAATTAATATATTGAAATTACAATTTAGAACTTGCTTTGTTATTCTAACTTAGACAGTATGTTAGTTGGTTAGGAAAGGATCTTAGGCCGTTATTCCTAATAATCCACTTAGCCTAAGTAACCAACCAAATGTGTGAAATATCCTTTGATCCTAATCTTTGAGCCTTACGTGTACCTTCTCTTTCTAAAAATCTAAGTTACCTAGTTGTATTAGATGTAAAATCCTAAAATTGGCTCTGGTCCTACCTTGAACATTGTCTACCTTGACTAAGGAGAAAATCCTAAGTTTAGGGTGGCTACCAAAAGTGGCCCTGGTTCCTAGGTTGGATATTGTGCACCTCAACTCAGGCGAAAAGCCTAAGTTGAGGGTAGTTGGTGTAAGGATAAACACACAATGAGGGGGAGAACTAGTGATACATAGAAAAGGAGAGAACATTATTTGTGTTGGGTGCAAGAAAAATAAGTGATTCCTAATCAATAAGCTAAAAAGAAAAAAAAGTGAAAATAAAAGGCAAAAGGCTCAAAATGAGTATAAAGCACCCGGAAAAGCCTGAAATGAGAGAAAAGGAGAATGAGATAGAAAATAACAATGTTGGTAGGGCAAAAGTGTAGAAAATGCATTTTCAAGGAGGGACTTTAGGCACTATGTTCCCAAAACATCATACCAAAGCCCTCTGAGCCTACGTTACAAGTCAATAAAGTCCTAACGTGATCTTAGGCCAAGTAGTCAAAGGTCATAGTCATGAGTATAGGGGCAAACACATGGTATTGAGCATGGTATTTGAATAACTTTTGTGAGAGTGAGAGATTTTGCATACTCCTAGGATTATACGTGAAAGTATCATCATGAGAAAGATATGGGACTTCTTTCTTTGAGCGCACTTGCATTTCATTGTCGACATTAGACTAACTCAGTGATTGTGGCTTGTTGATAATTATCTCACTTATTATACTTGCACTAGCACACGTATTGACCTGCACTAGTTTGCTTGATAGCTATATGTGCTTTAAATGTGGTGTGGGTATCTATGCTGGAGTTTGATGTGTTGTATGCCATTAGAATCAGGTCGATGTATTACTATCTTGCTTAATTAGATTGAGTTTGTCGCTTGAGGACCAGCAATAATTTTAAGTTGATGGTGTTGATGTGCTGTCATAATATAGTACCTTTGATGCTTAAAACTTGGAATTTCATGTGTTCTCAATGTGATGTTAGTAGATTTAATGTGTTTTATGCTTGTTTTGTAGGATTACTGGGTCGCCACAATTTTTGGGCTAAATGTGCAGAATTTGTTGAAGCAAAAGTTTCACGACACCTCTTATGGGTGGTAGAGTATTCTACAGGCCGTAAATATGGTTTCATGTACAATTCCAGTGAAGGGTGATTTTTCGAAGTTAAGTCTACGAACATGCAAACGAACCGTGGAAGTTTATACGAGCCATAGACTTTGTTTCGTGCCTTGAGGATCAAAAAGTGAAGAGTTGTGGAAACGTTATCAGAAGAAGCCCTTTACGAGCCGTAGAACGTTATACGGGCTATAGAAGGGTGTCATAGAAGTCAACCCACATTTGAATTAGCAATCTATGAAAGCCTGAGTACAAGCAGTAAAATATTATATGACCCGTAGAAGCTTCCATGGAGTCTGTCAACCCAGTTCTCCTAATTCATTTTGGTTTTGTATATTAAAGATTATAAATAGGTTTTTTAGGTTATTTTTCATAGAGTATGCTAGAGAAAAGAAAATAATAGTAGAGAGCTTGAGAGAAAAACTTGTAAAACATTATTTTGTATTTTGATGTCAATCTTGTGATTCTTGGTGAAGAATTTGGATTTCATGTGCTTAATTCTCTTGCGTAAGTGCTCAATTATGTTATTCAAATTCATAAGTCTTCCATCTACACTGATCATGAGTAGCTAAATCCAAAACTAGGATTGTGGGAAATCGAAGAACTAACAAGGTAAAACTGAATAATTTGTAATTCTTGAAAAGAATTCATGCATGTATTAATGAATTATCTTCAGTTTGAATACTTTCTAATGGTATCAAATTTTAGAACCCGCCTAGTGTTATTGACTGGATCAAGGTTGTAGTGAATAAGAAAAAAGATTAATTAATAGAATTCGAATAATATTTCTCATCTAATCAACCGAACTAGGCCAAGGGTAGGTCGTACTGGAACAATAGGTAAAGGTTAGTAATGTTGAACTGTGGCGATGGACCAAATCACATAGTGAAATTCATCTCGCGCTTGGGCTAAAGGGTTTGGTGAACTTAACTTGTCGTTTTTGCATGCTACACACATGGAAAAGAATTTGATTATCTGGATATACTAAGTTAGGGAATCATGAATAACACAATACCCTAGTTACTCTTCATATTGATTTCACACTTGTCTTAGTTTAGAATTACTTTTGATAGTTGATACAAAACCTCCCCTTTTGGGAAGATAAGTAGGTTAATCAACCCGAATTACCATGAATTCTTCTAACTCTACCATATTCCCTGTAGGTTCCACCCTAACCTTGGTTAGGTTATATATCTTAAAAACAACCATTTTAGCCTCAAAAAGGTATGTGTAGCTTGGGTGATTTCAGGCTGAGCCCGGCAGATATCTTTCCCCTGGTCCCACTCATGTTATTAGTCTTGTTGGATGTATGCGATAAGCTTGACTCCTATGATTCTTATTTATATGTTATGGAAGACTTCCCTTAGTCCTTATTCCCCCTTCTATGCTTTTTTTATATTGATGATTAGATGGAAGTCCCAAGTCCGTATACTTCCCATAGCGGGTGTCATATAACCCTTCCCTTAGACATTATTTGTGATATGAATCATGCAAATACCTTTCCCCTATCTATCTATATAATGTGAGTCATAAGCCCCCATTTCCCTTAGAATTATTTTTTGAATGTTTATTTTTATATTCCGCAACCAAGGATGTGCAAATGATATCCTAAGAGGCTTGTTTGGGTTGCTTTCAAGTTTCCCATTTGCCGTGTCATGTCTAGACCCTGGACTTAGGTCATGACAATCTTGGTATCAGATCACTAAGTTTATAAATGGTCCTCAAAAATCCAACACACCGTGTTAAGTAGAGTCTTCTTCATGGTTATGAGGTGCGCCACAACTATGAATAGGAGGCTATGAGGTGTTTTAGGAAATGGTTCACTTTTTCATAATCCATGTTATGCTTTCGACTTAAATTAAGGTTTCTTCTCTCTAACGGGTGGAATTTTGTTTTCTAGATCATTCCTCCTAAAGGAATAGCGCAAAGAGCTCCTATGCTCGAGGGTGATCGGTCCTCTCTGGTTCCTCAAGCTCCCCAAGAAGAAAAAAGGGTCACGAATGCCAAATATTTAAATGTCATTGCTTTGTTGGCACAAGCCTGGACCAACTAAATAAACGAAGGAGCCCAGCTCTTCATGATCCTACTTTAGTCTCAAGGGTGAGAGACTTTACAAGGATGAGCGAGTTTCATAGATCCAAAGTTAAGGAAGACCCCCTAGAGTTCATTGACAAAGTGTTCAAAGTGCTCGCTATCATGGGGGTGAGTTCAAAGGAGAAAGCAGAATTAGTGGCCTATCAAATTAAGTGACTTGCTCAAATTTGGTTTGCACAATGAAAGCTTGAGAGGGGGAATGATGAGCCTATCCTATGAGAGGAATTCAAAGCCGCCTTCGTCAACCAGCTCTTTCCTATTGAATTAAGGGAGGCAAACATGATGGAGGTCGTAAATCTTAACAAACGCTCCATGAATGTGAAGGAGTATTCCCTAA
Source organism: Solanum rostratum (assembly GCA_029948455.1). Classification (NCBI taxonomy): domain Eukaryota; kingdom Viridiplantae; phylum Streptophyta; class Magnoliopsida; order Solanales; family Solanaceae; genus Solanum; species Solanum rostratum. The sequence continues at coordinate 34,370,035 of CM057056.1, forward strand.
AGTTCAACAAGGTCTCAAAATATTATACTCACTTGGTTGCCGACTCTATGGCAAAGATGAACAAGTTTGTGTCGGGGATATCCGACTTGGTTAATGAAGAATATCGCACTGTTATGCTTGTTGGTGAAATGGGTTTGTCTCAGCTCATGACATATGTAGAGCAACTTGAAGGGGAGAAGCTTAGGAAGAGAAAAGCTGACATATGTAGAGAAACTTGAAGGGGAGAAGCTTAGGAAGAGAAGGAGTGGGGATTCCAAGAAGTCTCAGATTGGGGAGGGGCCATCTTTTGATATTGCTTTTAGGCCTACGTTTTACAAGGATGAATCGACTTGCCCCAAGTATCAAGGTGAGAGTGTTGATGGTAGATGTGCTACCAAAATATGACCCTTTTGATGCCTAAAACATAGAATTTTGTGTGTTCTAAATGCGACTTTAGGTTTTTTATGTAATGTTGTGTTTAGATTTGTTGGAATACAAGCAGGCCATGATTCGAGAAAAAATTGCAGAAGTTGCTAGTTTTTTGTTGCTGTACGAGACCTTCTACGAGTCGTAGGGCATTCTAAGAGTCATAAAGGTGTTTAATGAGGAATCCCAGTGAGGGGCCAAGTTTCAGAAGTTAATTATACGAACATGCATACGAGTTGTAGATCATTGTATGAGTCGTAGAAGACTTTTCATGCCCTGAGAATCAGAGAAGTGGACTTGTAGGAAAGTTATCAGACAAAACCCCCACTACAGGTCGTAAACCACTTAACAAGTCGTGAAGGGGTATTGTACAAGAGAAGTCCAAAATTCTAGCAGCTGATTACGAGACCCTTACTACGAGTCGTAGATGAAAATACGAGTTGTAAAGTGCTTTCATGGAGTTTGCAGACCAGTTTTCCTAATTTGTTTAGGATTTATTTTCACTTATTATAAATAGGTTTATAGGGTTATTATTCAACGGGGATGACCATTGTACAAAACGTTTAGCTTAGTTTAGTGTTCAAATATTCTTAGAGATAAAATTAGGAGGGAGTCTTTGAAAACACTTGTATAATTCAGTCTACAAGCTTGTGATTTTCATTGACATTGGATTTGCTTATTTTTAATTCTATTATGTAAGTGTTTAATTATATCTTCTAAATTCATAATCCCTTCATCGATACAAAGCATGATTAGCTAATTCCACATTAGGCTTGTGGGAACCATGAAGAACTAACAAAGTAAAATTAGACAATTTATGATTCTTGAAAGGTGTATATGCATATATTAATTAACTCTCTTCGTTTTGCATGTTTTATGATAGTAGTCGACATTAGAACCTGCCTAGTGTTAACGACTGGACCATGGTAGTTATATATAGAAAAGAGAGTAATTAACAAGATTTGATTGATGTGTTCTCACCTACTCAACAAAACTGGTCCAAGAGTATTGGGACTTACAGGTAATGTTTAGTAATGAACACTATGGAGATGGGCCAAGTCGCATAGTAAAATTCGTCTCTCACCTTTGACCACAGAGCTTGGTGGACTCAAATTATCATCCAGCATGTTATACACTAGACAAGAATCAGGTTATCCAGTGATATTATGTTGGAGAATTATGGGACCATAATACCCTAGTTGCTCTCCATTATTGATCTTTCTCTCATGATAGTTAGTTTATTTCTCACATTGATTTTTGTGAACTCCCCCCCCCCCCTCCCCTTTGGGCAATTGAGTTGATTAACTACTCAGATTATTTGTTGGTGAATTTGCCTTGAATCTACATATTCCCTATGAGTTCGACCCTAACCCTTGTTAGGTTCTATATCTTGACAATGACCGCTTTATCCTCTAAATAGGAGGTGTAACTTTGGCGAGGATCAAGATTTTGTTGATGTTGCCAAGGAATACAGCTAGACTTAGTGAATTCATTAGCACTTTAAGGGTTAATCCTTATTTCTCATATTTTATGTTTTGTATTTGTTTTTGTTCTTTTTCTATTTTTTTATTTCTTATTAATATGACACCCTTTGTTGAAGAAATATTGAATGATTTTGGTATTGGGATGAGAGGGGTTGTACATAATCTTTTGAATTGCAATATGTACTTCTTGAAAATATTAGAAAATATCGACTTAGACAACTATGTGCTTTTGTCAGATGTTCATCAATTTGGCTTAGATGTCCACATTTTAAGTAGTGAGTTGAGTGTAAAAGTTGATATATTTGACATTCAACAAGCTAGTTATGAATTGTGCGAGGAAGAAAAAATGTTTATTAGCCATCTTGAGGAGCTAAAATTGGAGGGTCAACTTCTTGATCATACTATTATTGATGTTGTCACTATCGAGAAATGTACACGATAGTTATGTGAATAAGTAGATAATATTATCTTTAAAAATTCTAGCGTATGCAAACATGAGGATGTAAATAATAATATAATTCATAAATTAGGGTGGATTGTACCATATTCCAATCATTTTTTTACACTATGTTTAGATGATGAGATATCAATCGAATCATCTGAGCATATGGAAGAATGTAAGGAGGAGGAAAAATATGTTTATATTCTTGAATTTACTGGGCACAAATCAAAAAATTACATTCCTCGTTTAAAGGTCAAGAAGTGCAACATGCGATATCTATTGTTTGCATCCCTTATTTTTATACCACCACCCTTTGAGCATAATAGAAAATTGAAAAACAAATTAGAGGTACAATTCATAAGTTCAAGGTGGAAGAACAAGTGGAAGGTCTCCACCTAGTAGTGTAACTTCTTATTTTCTTTTTTTATAGTCCTTTTGTTTTTTTTAATTTGTGTCAATTTTATTTTTGAAGATTTAGGAGAAGTCTGAGTACTCAAATTTGAAACTTAGGAGGCAACCCAAGGAACACTGGCGCTTAGGCACCTAGGTATGAATTTTTGACCCCATATGTTCTATTTTGTTTTAATTTTGAGTATTGGGGCCAATGCGCATCTTTTTGTTGTCACAAGCACCAGTTTGCATTTATTTGCTAAATAGCTATCCGATCTCGTTTCGAAAAGTTAGTGTGGGTATTTGAGTCTGAGATGTATGTGGTATATGCCATTGAGTTGAGGTTTGTGTGTCATTGAATTGTCTATATAGATTGAGTCTGTCGCTTAAGGACAAGAAACAATTTTAAGTTGAGGGTGTTGATGGGCTACAAAAATACGAGACTTTTGATGCTTAAAACTTTGTATTTTGTGTGTTCTCAATGCAACTTTAGTTGTTTTATGTGTTTTTGTGTTTAGATTTGCAGGAATACAGGTTGGCTATGATTTGGGAAAAAATTGCAAATGTTGCTAGTTTTTGTTGTTGTACAAGACCTTCTACGGGTCATAGAGCATTCTACGAGTTGTAAAGATGTTTCATGAGGAACTCCAATGAGGGGCCAAGTTTCAAAAGTTAATTCTACGAACATGTAAACGAGTCATAGATCATTGTACGAGTCATAGAAGACCTTTCGTGCCCTGAGGATTAGAGAAGTGGATTTGCAGGAAAGTTATCAAACTAAACCCCCTTTACGAATCGTAAATAACTTTATAAGTCATGAAGGGGTGTCGTAGAAAATCTGAAATTCCATTAGCTTATTATGAGACCCCGATTACGAGTCATACATAACAATACACGTCATAAAGTACTTTTATGGAGTTTCCCAACTAGTTTTCCTAATTTGTTTAGGATTTGTTTTTACTTATTATGAATAGGTTTTTAGGGTTATTTTTCAAGGGGGAACGACTAGTGTACAAAAAGTTTAGCATAGTTTAGGTTAGTTTTTAGAGAACTCATTATTCTTAGAGAGAAGATTGTGAGAGAGTCTCTGAAAACACTTGTGGTATAATTAAATCTTCAAGCTTATGATTTTTATTGATATTGGATTTGCTTGTTCTCAATTCAGTTGTGTAATTGTTTAATTATATCTTCAAAATTCATAATCTTTTTATCTACACAAAGCATGAGTAGCTAAATCCACAACTAGGGTTGTGGAAACCATGAAGAACTATCAAAGTAAAACTGGATAATTCACGATTATTGGAAGCTTTGTATGCATGTATGGATTAACTCTCTTTGTTTTTCATGTTTTCTAATGGTGGCCAACATTAGAACTCGCCTAGTGTTACTGATTGGACCAAGGTAGTAATGAATAGGAATAGAGATTAACTAACAGGATTTGATTGATGTATTCTCGTCTAATCAACCAAACTGGGCAAAGGGGAGGTTGTACTGGGACTTATAGGTAGTTTTTAGTAATGCATACTATGGAGATGGGCCAATTCTCATAGTGAAACTCACCTCTCACCTTTGACTAAAGGGCTTGGTGAACTTAAATTACCGTCCTGCATGCTTTACACTAGACAATAATTAGGTTATCCGATAATACTGAGTTGGGGAATTATGGGGAACACAATACCCTAGTTTCTCTCCATGAGTGATCTTTCTCTAGTGATAATAACTTTATTTTTCTAATTGATTTTTGCAAACTGCCCCCCCCCCCCGGGAAATTGAGTTGATTAACTACTCGGATTGCTTGTTAGTGGATTTACCTTGAGTCTACGTATTCCTTGTGGGTTCGACCCTGACCTTTGTTAGGTTCTATATCTTGACAACAACTGCTTTATCCTCTAAAAAGGAGGTTAACTTGGGCGATGATCAGTAGTCAAGCTCCTCCTATATGAAACAAATGTGGAAGGTACCATCCGGGAGATTGTTTAGCCGATTCGAGTACATGTTTTAGGTGTGGTACAATGGATCATAAGCTAAGACATTATCCATGGGTCCCTAAGAATTATAAGGATAATCATTGACGATCTCCATCATACCCCTCTAAGGGTCCTTAGACTTAGTATGGTGCTTCACCCGGTATGATATGAATTCTCCTTATGTCATAATGAAATAGGTGTACATTGGCTTTATGTCCAATGTTTAGGGTTGATATTTTGGCCTATGTGGTTGAGTTGGATGTTGGTGGAAGGTGTATTTTATATTAAAACCTCATGCATCATTTAGTTTAGTCTTGACTTGTTCTTTGTTGTGCATGCATGTTCATGGAGTATGATTTGATTGAAGTCTCATGTGCAATTGATTGAATATGTTACTTGCACTTTTAAAATGATGTTCTTTGCTAAGAACTTTAAATTTTTCATGAAACAATGTTTGACTTGTCTTATATTGCATTTATGATGAGTTGGTGAATGTTATTCCACGCAATATATGATGCCTTTATTCACATTCGAGTACCAATATTCCCAAGGGAGGATATTGCAATACCCCTCAACGTAGCTCGAAAAGAACGTATGATGCATTTTTTAAATATCTTAAAATTCGTGCATAATTTCACAAATATGACTTCATACTCTTAAACGAAGGCGAAATTGAGTGGAAGAACAGTTATCTACAAGGTATAGATTGCCCGTTCAAAAAATAATTTTTTTGATGAAAATGCACAAACCAGTAAGGTCTATGATGTGCTGTAAAAATATAGCACTTTTGATGCTTAAAACATAGAATTTTGTGTGTTCTCAATAGCTGATTTTATGAGTTTTTGTGTCGTATTTGCAGGATTCTGAGGTTGGCCTTTACTTTTGGGAAAATGCAGAAGTTGCTAATTTTGGTGATTTACAAGCCCTTTTACAGCCAATAGTGCACTCTACGGGTCGTGAAGGAGGTTTCTTGGACAAATCCTATGATGGGCTATTTTTTGAAGTTGGTTCGACGAACATACAGGCGGGTCGTGGATTACATAAAGAGTCGTAGACCATGTTTCGTGCCCTGAGGATCAGAGAAGAAGAACTGTCTGAATATTGATCAGACGAAACACCCCTACAGGTGGTAGAACACTTTACGGGCTGTAGAGGGGTATCATAGATCTGAAGTCTACTTTTGCAGCAACATAATACGAGAGCCCGATTACGGGCCGTGGAATGCAATATGGCCCGTCAACCTGTTCTTGAAGCATGTCGACCTAGCTATCCTATCTTGTTAAGGACTGGTATCTTAAATATTAAATATAGGTATTTAGGTTATTTTTATTAAGTCTATAGAGAGATCAACAGTTAGAGAGGGAAAATGGTGAGATTAAGGAGAGATAACATTGGAGAGTTTTGAAAAACACTTGTACTTTCATTTGATCTTGAATCTTTTGATTCTCGTCGAAGTTTGGATTTGCTTGTTCTTAATCCAATTGTGTAAGTGCTCTATTATGTTATTCTAATTCATAAGTCTTGCATCCACACAAATCATGACTAGCTAAATCCACAACTAGGGTTGTGGAAACCATGAAGAACCAACAAGGTAAAACCGGATAAATCATAATTGTTGGAAGGTGTGTATGCATGCAATAATTAATTCTCTTCATTTTGCATGTTTTCTGATGGTGACAAACATTAAAACCCTCCTAGTATTACTGACTGGACCAAGGTAGTAATAAATAGGAAAATAGATAAATTAACAGGATTCAATTGATGTATTCTCGTCTAATCAGCAAAAGTGGGGCAACAGAAGAGGGTACTGGGACTAATAGATAAGGTTAGTAATGCATACTACGGAGGTAGTCCAAGTCACACAGTGAAATTTTCCTCTCGCCTGGACCAAAGGGTTTGGTGAACTTAATTTACCATCATACATCCTACGCACTAAAAAAGTACTACATTATCTGGTGATACTAAGTAGGGAATCATGGGGAACACAAAACCTTGGTTTCTCTCCATATTGATTTAACACTTGTGTTAGTTAGGTTTATTTTTCTACTAATTATTGCAACCCCCCCCCTGGGGAGAAAAGTAGGTTAATCACTCAAATTACGTCAATTGAATTCTCTAAATTCTACGTATTCCTTGTGGGTTAGACCCTAACCTTGGGTTATGTTCTATTTCTTGACAGCGAATGCTTTATACTAAAAAAGGAGGTGTAACTTGGGTGACATCAAAATTTTGGCGTCGTTGCTGAGGAATGCCACTAGACTTGGTTAATTCAAAGTGATTTGGGTATTAATCCTTGTTTCCCACATTTTACATTTTTTGTTGTTTTTGTTCCTTTTCAGGGTGTAAGTGTAGTGTATGCCCAACATGCGAAGTCGAGGTAGACCGTTGATTCCGTTTGACCCAGAGATCCATAGAACGTTTAGAAGGATGACCCATGATAACACTAATAATGCGGCTAATGCAGCTTTGAACTAGAACGGGAATGAGAACGCTGATCATGAAGACATTGGTCCATAACCACAGGATTTCAATGACAATGATTATTAGTGGAATAAATACAGGTTGAATCACATGGCTATAGAGGTGACCGGAGCTATAGTGTCGCCACCACTACCAGCTGACACAAAGTTTGTGGTCTCGAGTGGGTTGCTTAAGATGCTGCAGAACCGTGGGTTGTTTGCGGGCTTACCATTGGAGGATCCTCATAGAAATCTACACAATGTCGCATTCATCTGCAAGTGTGTGATGGGAATAAAAAATTTATCTATGGATGTTGTGCGACTTTGTGTCTCCCCATTATCTTTTACGGGCAATGCATCACTATGGCTATCTGAGCTCCCATGGAGTTTGATCACCAATTGGGCTGAATTGCAGAAGGTCCTTTTGGATAGGTACTTCTCGAGATCGAAGAAGCTCAAGTTGAAGGACCAGATCAACAACTTTGAACAACTTCCTAGTGACTCGATCAGCACTACATGGGAGTGGTTCACTAAATGCTTGAGCAGTGTCCCAGACCATAAGACAGTTGATGATGCTTTGGTAGAGGTCTTCTATCTTGCCCTTGATGAAAATAGTCAGGCTTGTGCCGATACCATCATTGGGGGCATGTTCTTAGATCAACCATCTGCAAGGATTGCCGAAAGAATGGAGAGGTGGTCAAGACCAATCGTGCATAAGGGCAAGGGCCAAAGCATCTACCAAAAGTTTGTGCGTTGTCTGTACTAGTTTAGAGCAAGCTAAGATAAATGAAGAGATTATACAAGATCTTTCCCAAATCCGTACAGGCATGGAGGTGATGATGAAGCAAAATCAAGAGTGAGTTAATGCAGTGGTTCATCAGCCCCTACGTGCACCCATGTATGATGAGCCCTATTATGAGGAGGACACTTGTTTCGTTGCTAATTAGATAAGGGGTTTCTGGACCAACGCCCAAGGGTCTAATCCGGAAAATTGGTGCCAAGATCAAGGAAACCAAGGTTAGAACTTCAACAGAGATAGAGCCTACAGGGACAACCACAGAGGATACTATAACTAGAACAAGGTCCAAGATTAGAGAAGCAGATTAGGGTCGTAGAGATGGTTATAGAAATGGTCCATATGTGCCACCATACAACTGCGACACAGGTGCGAGTAGTTCAAGAATTGAGGAGATGTTTGATTATCTATTGAAGAAAACTGAGACACAAGAATGATTCTTTGAGGGGGATGAAATTTGAGATCTCCAATATTAATCAGAAAATTGAGTCTTATTCTGTTGCCATCAAACAGCTTGAACAATATTTTGGTTAAGTGTCAGCTCAACTCAATCAGTGTTAGAGGGGTACAGTGCTTAGCAAAACAATTAAGAATCCTAAAAATGAAGGGTAGTACATGGAAGTTACTACTCAAGGTGGCAAGAGCACCATTGATCCTCCTATGCCAGTTAATCAGGATGATGTTCGAGAGGAGACAGTTTCAGCCAAGGATGCTGATACAGGAGATGATCGTGGAAATGATAGGGTGAGTGAAGTTGTTAATGCACCAAAGAAGTTAAAGCCCATTCCTAAGCCTCCTCCTCCCTTCCCTCAGAGAATCAACAAGAGGGAGGAAGAAGGCAAGTTCAAGCACTTTCTATCCATGCTTAAACAACTCTACATCAACATCCCTCTCATTGAGGCATTGGAGAAGATGTCAGGGTATGCAAAGTACATAAAGGATGTGGTTACAAAGAAGTGTGCTATAAGTCAAGAGCTCTCGCAGGAGCTTCAACATTGCAGTGCGATTGCTACGAGGTTCTTTGTCCAAAAGAGAAAAGATCCCAGCACTTTTACCATACCCCGCAACATTAGAGATATAGAGTTCGCAAGGTCATTATGTGATCTAGGTGTCAGCATTAATCTGATGCCCCTTGCGGTCTTTAGGAAGCTAGGATTAGAAGCCCCTACTCGGAGAAGCATGCGGTTGTTAATGGTTGACCTCACGATGAAGATGCCTATGGGAATACTATGTGATGTGCTGGTCAAGGTTGAAAAGTTCATATTCCCCGCAGACTTTTTTATCCTAGATTGCAAAGCCAACTTTGATGTCCTAATCATTTTAGGAAGACCGTTCCTATCCACTGGGTGAGCACTAGTGGATATGGAAGTTGGTCAACTCAAGTTTAGATTGAACGACGAAGAAGTTGTCTTCAATATTTGCTAGTCTATAAAAAGGTTAGATGATTTGAAGAATGAAGTCTGGAAAATTTGTGAAGCCTGAGTAACCAAGTTGACCAAGTTGTGCCGCGACAATAAATCAGGAGCTACTTGGGAGGTAACCCAAGGTGGAGACGGCGCTTAGGAGCTTAGATATGTTCTTTGATCCCTAATAATTTATTTTTCTTTGATCGTGTGCATTAGGGACAATGCACCTCTTTCTCGATAGGGTGTGAGTAGTTATGAGCCTCAGTGAAGTCTGAGCAGTTTAGGTCCATAACTACCCAAATTCTTGATCCTAGGGTTTTCTTGACTGGGTTTCTTTCCCCATGAATATTTACTTTCGGTTGTACTGGCATTTTTAGGATGTCTAGTTAGTATTTGTAGCATATAGTACTAATATCTACGGCATATAGAATATTTTTGTTTTTTGTGAAAAATGATTCCCACCAAAATTTTGATTAGCTAGTCTAGTAGCAACCTTGCATACTTAGGTGTGTTGACAATGCTTGTTCTGATAAGTAAGGATAAAATTGAGATAAAAAACATGATCTAAGAAGTCTTTTGTTGATAATGTAGTCAGTGTCATATGAATGTGAGCTTAAATTTCTAAATTCATGTGTTGTGTGCTAAATCAGAACTTTCCCTGTTACTCTATGTTAGACTATAGATTAATTGGATTAGGACAGGATCTTAGACCATTGTTCTTAAAAATCCGCTTAGCCGAAATGACCAACCAAAATTGCATAATATCCCTTGATCCTAATGTTTGAGCCTAACATATACCTATTCTTTACAAACACCTAATTACCTAGCCTTAGTAGTTGTAAAATCCTAAAAATGGCCCTTGTCCTTCCTTGAACATTGTGCACCTTGACTGAGGAAAAAATCCTAAGTTGAGGGTTGCTACCAAAAGTGGCCCTGGTTCTAAGGATGGATAATGTGCGCCTCAACTTAGGACAAAAGCCTAAGTTGAGGGTGGCTAGTGTAAGGGTGAAGCACAAAAATGAGGGAGAAGTTATGATATAGAGAAAAAGAGAAAAATCATGTGTCGGGTGCAAGAAAAATAAGTGATGCTTCGGTTGTGAGTTAAAAAGAATAATGAAGTGTAAAAGCCAGGAAAAAACTAAAAAATGAAAAGAAAGCCCCAGGAAAGCTTGAAATAGCGGAAAAGGAGAATGTAATGAAAAACAACATTAGTAGGGAAAAAATGTGGAAAAGCACAGTGTCAAGAAGGGCCTTTAGTCACTATATTCCCAAAACACAATACCAAAGCTCCCTGAGCCTACGTTACAAGCCTATACAGTCCTAAAGTAATCCTAGTCCAAGTAGTCAAAGGTCTTAGTCATGAGTGTAGGGGCAAGCCTATGATATTAGGCATGATGTATGAATATCTTTTGAGGGGATGAGTGATTTTGCATAGTCCCAAGGTTATACATGAAAACATCATTGAAAGTGAGATATGGGACTTCTTTTTGTGAGGGAACTTGCATTGCATTATTAGCATTAGACTTATTCAGTGATTGTGGATTGTTGATAGTACCTCACTTGTCATAGTTATGTTGTCACATGCATTAGTCTATATTGATTTGCTCGATTTCTATCTGATTCTGATTTGAAAAAGTGGTATGGGTATCTGTGTTTAAATTTGATGTTATGTATGTCATTGGGTTGAGGTCTATGTTATTGTATTACTTATATAGATTGACTCCGTCACTTGAGCAAAAGCAACAATTTTAAGTTGAAGGTGTTGATGTGCTATTAAAATACAACACTTTTGATGCTTAAAAGTTGGAATTTTGTGTGTCCTCAATGTGATGTTTGTTGGTTTTATTTGTTTTTGTGTGTTATTTGCAGAATTCTAGGGTTGGCCTTGATTTTGGGGAAAAAATGTAAAAGTTGCTGATTTTGGTGATTTACGAGGCCCTTTATGGGCCATAGTGTACTTTACGGGCCGTGAAGGAGGTTTCAGAGACAATTCCAGTGAGGGGCTGATTTTCTAAAGCTTGTTTAATGAACATGGAGATGGGTCAAGAATTACTTTATGAGTCGTAGACCATGTTTTGTGCCATGAGGATCGGAGAAGAAGGAATATCTGAATATTCATCAACTGAAACCCCCTACGAGTTGTAGAATACATTACAAGCCGTAGAGGGGTATCGCAGATCTGAAGTCTAGTTTTGCAGCAACATAATACAAGAGCCCGATTACGAGCCAGGGAATGCAATATGGACCTGTAAACCTGTTTGTGAAGTGTGCTGATCTAGCCACCCTATTTTTGTTTAGGACTTATGTTTTAAATATTATAAATAGGCTTTAAGGGTATTTTCATTAATTCTAAAGAGAGGTCAACAGTTAGTGAGGGAAAAAATAGTGAAAGTGAGGAGAGATAATATTGGAGAGTTTTGAGAAACACTTCTACTTTGATTTGATCTGTAATCATGTAATTCTCATTGAAGTTTGGATTTGTTTGTTCTTAATTCAATTGTGTAAGTGCTCTATTATGTTATTCCGATTCATAAGTATTGCATCTAAACAAATCATGAGCAGCTAAATCCACAACTAGGGTTGTGGGAACCATGAAGAACTAACAAGGTAAAACTGGATAAATCATAATTCTTCGAAGGTGTGTATGCATGAATTAATTAACTCTTTTTGTTTTTCATATTTTTTAATGGTGGCCAACATCAGAACTTACCTAGTGTTACTAACTAGACCAATGTAGTAATGAATAGGAAAAGAGATTAATTAACAGGAGTTGATTGATGTGTTCTCATCTAATCAACCGAACTAGGCCAAGGGGAAGTTGTACTGGGACTAATAGGTAAGGGTTAGTAATGCACACTATGGAGATGGGCCAAGTCATATAGTGAAATTTGCCTCTCGCCCGAACCAAAGAGTTTGGTGGACTTAACTTACTGTCCTGCATGCTAAACACACTAGAAAAGAACTAGGTTGTCCGGTGATACTAAGTTAGGGAATCATGGGGAACAAAAAACTCTAGTTCTCTTCATATTGATTTAACTCTTGTGTTAGTTAGGTTCACCTTTCTACCGGTTATTGCAAAACCCCCTCTTTTGGGGAGATAAGTAGGTTAATCACTCAAATTGTGTCAATTGAATTCTCCTAAGTCTATGTGTTCCCTGTGGGTTCGACGACAAGCTTGGTTAGGTTCTATTTCTTGACAAAGACCGCTTTATCCTAAAAAAAGGAGGTGTAACTTGAGCGAAATCAGTCTACGACAAGTCCAGGTCAGGGACTTGCGGACTTGCCGCAGCATAGGTCAAAAATTCTTAAATTTTCTGTTTTAGCTGAGGAAATTTACGTAATAAACCTATGCCTATATAGATGATAATTTCACATTTATTGGCCATTTTATTCCTTAGAACTCAAAGAAATACTCTCAAAAATCCTCTCCAATCTTCTTACATCTTCCATTAAATCTCAAGCTTTTTCAAGAACTCTTGTTGGAATTCAAGAAACCAAGTGAAGCCCAAGTCTTCTTCATGTTCCTTTGAAGAAAATCTCAAGTTTAAGGTATATGGATATTTCATCCATGGGTCCTTTCACTCATGGAGCCCTAAAACTATTTTTATCAAATTTCTTGGTTCTAATAACTAATTCTTTATGGGTTTCTTCTACTATCACTCCATTGCATGAAATATGTTGAGAATTTGTTGGTTATTGATATATTGATGCATGGGCTCATACTAATGATTGAGATCATGATATGCTTGTTATATTAAAGCTTTGTAAGTATGGCATCTTGAAAGATCGAAAATATTATGAATTTTTGAATAGTTTTCATGACATCCCAATGGGGTTTTGCAACTATGATGGTGGGTTGTTTGAATGACTTCTTAAATAACTTTAATTTACCCCTCTAATGTTCCTTACTCTTGAATTCTATCACTTTAAGCTTAAATACACTAACCACCTTGTTTTGACTAAGTTGTATGGCAAACCTCTAATGTGATAAAGGCTTTATGGTAAGATATGTGATTTATGAATGTTGTTAATGTTGAGGGAACAAAGCATGATATGAGCTCATGAGAATGTTATGAATGATATGAAGCCCTTTATTTGATATTATGATGTGATGGTTTTATGAGCTAGTTTATGATATTCAAATCCATATATGTTGTAATACCATGAGATACTATGAAGTTGAGGAATGTGTGAGATGAATTTTATGTTTCCATGTCCATGTTTTGAAAGTTGGTGTGTATGATTGTGATAGGTTGTTTAAGGATGATTTAAATTGATGACATTCACTATTTGTTTTAAAGTATGATTTCTAAATAATAAGGAATGAAGTCTTATGAGAAATTCTATGTTTATTATTGACTTATGAAAAGTTTCCTATGAATGAATGTTGGTGACAGAGGATCTCCCATCTATTTAATGAATAAATGTATTATGCTAGAGAATCTCCCATCTAATAAATGATTAAGGAACTATCTTATAACTTTGACTCTATGATATCAATGGGTTGGGTATTGGATAAATTGCCCTCCCACTTGACTTAGAATGATTTTATGATATGATACTATGACTTATGATTCTCCTCCTCTTGTGGGAGCACTACCTAGCACCGAGTGGACTAGAGGTGAGCACCTGGGTCCCAAAACTATATGCCACCATACATAAAGAGATTAGAGGAGATTACTCAAATTCCTAAGAGGTGAGTACCCTAAAGATAAGGGCTTGAGGCGAGTAACCCACTCCGAGGGCTTGAGGGGAGTACGTGAGTACTAGAACTAGAGGCGAGTATCTGGTTCACACATTGCTTACTGGATCAACTTAGGCATTAGGAGGTTTACCTTGGCAAAATGACTTCCCTCTTTCTTCAGGTGTAGGAGAAACATCAGAATCCATGGACTAGCTCACATGCTTTATGTTGGTTATGGTCTCTCTCATTATGTTTTATGAACTCCCCAAAGGCTTATCATATATGTCACTCTTGATATATGATTATATATTCTCATGTTCCTCTCATGTTCCCAAGATATTCTCTAATGACGATTTATCATGATTCCTTCTTATTATGCCCAAATATACTTATTACTATGGATGGTGTTTCGAATTTATATAACTCATTGTTTTACAAACTAAAATGATTTCCTCGCATATGTTTATGGTCCCTTGATATTACCAATGGTTTTATGCATAAAGACATATGATTCTCTCTTTACAAGTATGCATGTTGTTCTTTTTTATAATTATTAATGGTTCACTTATAGTAAGATGATCCTTCCCTTGAAGTAGATGCCTTGTTGTTCCTAAAAGGTATTATGATTTTACTTAAGCATGATGGTCTATCTTCCTTATTGTTTCAAGTTTAAATGTTTTATAGTGAAATCAATTTTGTGTGCATTCCTTACTTTCCATATGTATTATCCTATGTTTCATGGTTTAAGAAATGTTTTAAATGATTATATCATTGTTATTTTATAGTTTGTGCTTTATTGCATTGCATGCCCACATACTAGTACATTCAAAGTACTAACGCATACTTTTTACCTACATGCTCTAACCATATAGGGACTAGAGAGTTTATTTATCCTGTTACAACCCGGGACTAGGGCCTAGAAGTGACACGGCAAATGGGAACCCGAGAGTCCCAAAACAAGCCTCAAGTATCCAAATCCACATCATCCGTTCGGAAGAACATTCAAATAGTAACTCATAGTTCTAAGGGACGGGAGAATAGGACTCACGCTATGGGGGCAATGCAGGGCTTGGGACATTCCAAATTTCCACACCAAATATGTATATAACCAGATACAAAATTTCCATAAATCAATCTATATGAATATGTAAACCAAATACCACGTATAGCATAAAGATTTTAGAGTCTACATGTTGTCCAACAATGCCTCTAATCAAAATGGAATGGGGCCACGACATGTTCCGGGCTCACCCTCAAACAAGAAGGAAATCTGGAATAGCACAAGTAGAGGAAAGATGGCTTGTCCTTGGAGGATGGGACTCAGCACAAGTACTCTTCTGGATCGTACTACTCGCCAAATGGTTGGTATTCGATATGCTCGGCCCCTACATGGTAAAATTATGTAGGAATAGAGTATACGTTAATACGTTTGAATGTACTAAGTATGCAGGCATGTAATGCATATGACTTGTTAAACCTGCACTTAAATGTTAGATAACAAGCGCACATAGTATAGAAAGAGTCATATAATCAAGGGAGAAATATAAAATATGCCAAGAAATTCATGATGCATGAATGAAATGATTCTCATATATAACGGGGATGTGACCTCAATCGACATGAGTAAGACCAAGAAAGCTAGAACTTGGAATCCCAATGAAATCCCCTCACCGTTACAGAGGTGGCCTACTTGCCAAAGGTAAACCATACTTCACCTTACGGGAACATATCCTATTTCGTATGAAGCAACCCCCTTATGGGAACATATTTTATTTCGAAAAACATTTTCATATCATATCATAATACTTCACCTTACGGGAACATATCCCATTTTGTATGAAGCAACCTTCCTTATGGGAACATATCCCATTTCAGATAGGATTCTCATGACATATGCTTGGAAAATAGCTCGAGGAAAGGGAGAGGACCCTTGGGGATAGCCCTGACGCCTCCAATCCATCGGTGCTAAGTCGGCATCCCACAAGAATACTAATACATATATGTGCTATCAAGAGATACAATGTTCATTTTAAAATTGTTCAATACACTTTTAGGCTCAAATGCCAAACCATAAATCATAATCATAGTACTAATGCAAGGGATAGCTCATCTACCTATACAAGATGGTGCAAGAATCCAAAATGCTCAAAGAGCCATAATCATAAGACATGTATGTGATTACATTCTTGTTATAACCAATATCTTATCAAAATCATTTCATAAAATATAATTGGGCTTAACCCACTTCATAATTTCCATAGAAACCCATGTTCATGAATGCAAATACAATGCATGATGTGAGAATGGCATGGGTAATATAGATTCAATCTAAAATCAACAATATAATAAGAAATTGAAGTAAATCCATAGTTAAATCCACACGTAAATCATAATATAGATCACCCATGCATAAATCAAGCTTTAAAGGGGACATGCACATTCATAATTTCACAATCTCAATGAAAACTATAATATAAGGGGTTAATTCAACTTAAAACGATCAAATAAGTACAGCCCACACTTCAATTGCATACATAAAATCATAAATCTTAAAACTCATATTTAAAGTAAGCGCAATTCATGAAAATCAATTGAAAAGACTTTAGGGTCTTCTTGGTTGAAAGGGACCAAGAATCAATCCCACATACCTTGATTGAGGAGCTGAAAATTGGGGAAGAACCTAACTTGAAGTTGAACTCCAATTAAGCCCTAGCTTTGAGTCTTGAGAGGGGAGAGTAGAGTATTTGGCAATGATCTTTGAGGGGAAGAGGGTTCAAAGAGAGTTAGTTAAAAGGGAAAGGATATCAGCTGAGTTTAGGGGGTTTTGGATAGGTAAAAGTTCACAATTCATAATTAAAATAAATCGTAATTATAAAAACGCCATTAATGAAATGGGTAAGATTTGAACCATCAGGTCCATACGACCTCCTACATGGTCCGTGAGTCATTATACAGACCGAAAACAGTGTCCGTGAACCGGCACTTAGATAAATTTCACGGTGCCAACACTTAGAATTTATCCGAGGCTAAGGGGTTCTATACGGGCAACCACACGGCCCGTGTGACACTCACGAGTTGTGTCAAGAGTCGTGAAACATCACTTTAGAAAATTCTGCACGAAAAAGTTACGAGACGGTGATTTTGTACTTTGAAAAATTTTACGTTGTGAGTATACGGTGGGCCACATGGCCCGTGACACACCACACGGACCGTGTGGTTGGCCGTGTGCCCTCACTTAGTCTAAATTTCTCTGTCCCATTCCCATAATCAAAATTTATGGCCAAATACCTCTCCACTAAAGGCCACACGGTCTGCGTGGCTTCACACTGGCCATCTGGGCCTCCCATGGAGCGACACTTGGTCAAAGTTTCTCCCAGGCCAATGTTATGAGATTCGATAAAGTCGTTTGAAAACCTCGGGACCTTACATCACCGCCCCTTGGGAACATTCGTCCCTGAGTGTGCAACGACAAGGCTTGAGAGCTTAACTTAAGACATGAAACATCCGAACACAAAGTATAATGCATAGCTCCTTAAATCATAAAATCTTTAAAACCCATTTCAAATGTATTCAAACCATTCAAACATCATAAAAATCACTTTCGTGCCCATATATGCATGTCATGTCATGAGACTCAAGAGCAAAAGAATTAGGATTATTTAGAAGAGGATCGACCTAGTACCTTAGGCTGAGTAGATTAGAAAAGATGGGGATATCGCTTCATCATGTCCAATTCCGCCTCTTATATAGCACTCTCCTCGTGATGATTTCTCTATAGTACCTTCACCGAAGTCACATCCTTGTTATAAAGCCGCTTCACTTGCCTATCCAATATCTCTACACTTCCTCATAAGATAGGTTCTCCTCCACCTCGATTCCCTCCAAAGGCACAATGGTGCTAGGATCGCCAACTAACTTCCTCAACATAGACACATGGAAGACCGAGTGAATGGAACTCAAATTCGGGGGCAACTCTAGCATATAAGGCACATTCCTGATCAGCTCAATGATCTCATAAGGGCCAACATATCGGGGCTTAGCTTGCCCTTCCTACCAAAATGCATCACACCCTTAATAGGCGAAACCTTCACATATACCCAATCACCAACATAAAAACTCAAGATCCCTCCTCCTAACATCCGAATAGGACTTTTGGCGACTTTGTGTTATTTTTAACCTTTCTCTAATTACCTTCAAGTTTTCCAATGCCTCTATCACTAAATTCGGGCCAATTAATGCCATATCTCCCAACTCAAACCACCCCACCGATGACCTACACCTTCTCCCATCAAGTCCTCGAATGGTGCCATACTAATGCTAGCATGGAAGCTATTATTATAGGTGAACTCAATGAGAGGAAGGTGATCATTCGAGATACCCCTAAACTCCAACGCACAAGACCTCAACACATTGTCCAAGGTTTGAATAGTCCTCGCAGCTTGCCTATCGATTTGAGGATGAAAAGTGGTGCTCAGCTTAATCCTAGTTCCAAGTCCCTTCTGAATTGACCTCCAAAAGCGGGAGGTAAATTGGGCGCCATGATCTGATCTAATAGATGTAGGCACATCATCCAGTCTCACCAATTCTTGGATGTACAACCTCGCATACTCCTCGGTGCTATAGGTAGCCTTGACCAGTAGAAAGTGAGCCGACTTGGTCATCCAATCAACGATGACCCAAATGGAGTCATATTGCCTTCGAGTCTAAGACAATCGAACCAAGAAGTCCATGTTCACATCTTCCCACTTCCATGTGGGGATCTCAATATCTTGAGCCAAGCCAGCGGGCCTTTAGTTCTCTACCTTCATTTGTTGACAACTCGGATATTCAGATACGAACTTGGCGATGTCCTTCTTCATACCATGCCACCAATACACTTCTTTCAAATCCTGATACATTATTGTGGACCCCGGATGAATACAATAATGAGATTTATAAGCCTCATTCATGATCACTCTTCTAAGATCGTCCACATCCGGAACAAAAGCTGACCTTGGTACCGGAGCACACCATCTCCCCCTTGGGAGAACAACTTGATCTCCTTTTTGGCAATAAACTTCTTCAATTCAAGTAAAGATAGGTCTAAATCTTGCTTAGCTTTTACATCAACCACCATGGAAGATTCTGCCCCGCTTTGAATATGGATGCCACCATTGCTCGAGTCGGCCAACCTGACACCCAACCTAGCCAACTGGTGAACATCCCTTGCTAACTCCTTTCTTATTTCTCCAACATTTGCCATACTTCCCATAGATATCCTACTGTGAAGATTGGCCACAACACTGGCCTTGCCGGGATGATATTGAACACTCATGTCATAATCCTTTAGGAGTTCCAACAATGTCATTTGCCTCAAATTGAGATCTCTTTGAGTGAATACATATTGCAAACTCTTGTGATCAGTGAACACATCAACATGGACCCCATACAAATAGTGTCTACAAATCTTCAAGGAGAAGACTACCGCCGCCAACTCAAGATCACGTGTTGGGTAGTTACGTTCATGCACCTTCAGCTGCCTTGATGCATACGCTATTACCTTACCATGTTGCATAAGCACACAACCCAATCCAATCCGGATGGCGTCACAATACACCCCGAACCCCTCCAAATGATTATGTAAAGTCAAGACGAAGCCGACGTAAGATGATCCTTCAAGGTTCAAAAACTCTGCTCGCATTCATCCGACCAGACAAACTTTTCCTTCTTTTAGGTCAACTTAGTCAACGGTGATGCAATAGATGAGAAACCTTCAATGAACCTTCTATAATATCCAGCCAACCTTAGAAAGCTTCGAATATCTGAAGGAGTCAGTGGTCTGGGTGAATTCTTCACGACCTCGGTCATCTTTGGATACACCTTAATACCATGATCGGATGTCACGTGACTAATAAAAGCCACTTCACCCATCAAAACTTGACACTTGCTAAACTTGGCATATAATTTCTTCTCTCTCAAGGTTTGGAGAACAATTCTCAAATGATCCCCATGCCCTGCTCACTTCAGGAGTAAATGAGAATGTCGTCAATGAACACCACCACAAAACTGTCAAGGAATGGCTTAAACACCCGATTCATCAGATCCATGAAAATGGTCGGAGCATTGGTTAAGTCGGACGACATCACCACAAAAAGAAAGTGTCCACACCTTGTCCGAAAGGTTGTCTTGGAATGTCACACTCCCTACCCTTCAACTGATGATACCCCGAACGAAGATCAATCTTTGATAAATGAGTAGCCCCTTGATGTTGGTCGAACAAGTCATCAATCCCGGGAAAGGGATACTTATTCTTAACGGTCACCTTATTCAGTTGCCTATGATCAATACACATCCGAAGAGATCCATCCTTCTTTCTTACAAACAACACTAGAGCACTCCACGGCGATTTACTGGGCCTAATGAAGCCGTTCTCCAACAAATCCTTCAATTTATCTTTTAACTCTTTCAACTCTACCGGCGCGATACGATAAGGAGGAATAGAGACAGGCTGAGTATCCGAAAGAAGATATATAACAAAGTCTACCTCCCTTTCAGGAGGGATACTGGGAAAGTCTTCAAGGAACAAATCCGAAAACTCATTCACCACAAGAACCGACTCAAGAGTATGTACTTTGGACTCCATATCCTTGACCCTCACAATATGATAAATGCACCCCTTGGAAATCATTTTTCGTGCCTTGAGGTAGGAAATAAACTAACCTTTAATAGAGGAGTCACTACCCTTCCATTCAAGAACGGGCTCACCGCGAGGTTGGAACTTGACCTTATGGGTTCTACAATCTATAGAGGCATATGATGCATGCAACCAATCCATCCTAAGGATCACGTCAAAATCGAACATCTCCAGTTTCACAAGGTCACACGGGAAAATTTTGTGCAACACTGAAATCGGAAAACCACAGTAGACTCTATGTGAAATAACAGATTCACCCACGGGAGTATAAACTGTGAAAGGATACTTTAAAATCTTGGGACTCAAACGAAATTTAACAGCAAACAGAGGAGTCACAAAAGACAAATTTGCACCCGGGTCAAGCAAAACATAAGCATCAAAATCAAAGACTTTTAACGTACCAGTCATAACATTCGGAGCGTCCTCAACACCCTGCGGGCATGGAGTGCATAGAACCTGTTGTTTCTTTAGGCAACACCTTGAGGAGCTCTTTGTTGGCCTTGCCCGCCTTGAGCCACCTGACCTTGACCTCTACGGGCATTCTTAGGACAATCGGCCACCTTGTGATTTTCGTCACCACACCCATAGAAAACACCCAAATCTCTCCAGCAAACTCCCATGTGGGGCTTCCCATATTTGTTACACATAGGATACTTCTATCCACTACCAACCGGTGCCCTAGAAGGAGGTACCCGAGCATTAGTGACCTAAGCACCAGAAACTTTGCCCTGCTGCAAGCGACCGAACTCATCACTTCGAGAACCAGAGAATCCACCATCAAAACAAGCCCTGTTAGGATCGTGAACCCTCATCTCCTTGAGTTTTTCCCCGTCGATCTGTTCAGCATACACCATGAGTCTAGAAATATCCATGTCCCATAGTACCATAGCAGTACGGCATTCTTTTACAAGTAAATCAAAGATACAAGAAATAAACTTGTGCATCCTTGCACGAGGGTCAGCCACCAGTGACGGAGCATACTTGGAGAGCTTTTTGAATTTGAGGGCATAGTCCCTCACACTCATACCTCCATGCTTGAGGTTGATAAATTCAATCATCTTGGCCTCCCTAAGCTCAAGTGGAAAGAAGCGATCCAGGAACGCAAATTTGAACTCTTCCCAATTGACATCACCACAGTAAACTCTCTCCATAGACCATTGGGTATACCACACCTGAGTCACATCTTTTAGTTGGTAGGCAACCAATTCATCCTTCTCTGCAGAATTGACACCCATAATGTTAAATATCTTGGTGAGATCATTAATGAACTCTTGAGCATCCTCATCAGTCTTCGACCGATGGAACTCCGGAGGATTCATCCGGGTGAAATCTCTCACCTTAGAAGCTGGCGTAGGATCTCATGGTAGATTAGCCTGCTTTGTCTGAGATGTCACCACCTGGGCAAGAATGGCAATGGTTGTACAGAATTCTCCATTTGAGATGAGTTCATCCATAGGCTCTTGAGGGACCTGATCTTTGTTAGCCGGAGCCGGCCTTGGTGGGAGGGGTCTTCCTCGAGGCATCTTCTGAAATAGAGAAATGACACCATCAAGATGGGGAGACAAAATATACGAGTCATAACACTACGTAAGGCATGAAGAACTGAGGAAATTCCTAGAACGTCTCCATAGCCTCCCACTCATAGGCACACTTCACACCCATGAATAGGACTCAACTTGACGCGGCATGTTGAACTCCGAGGACCATTTATTAACCTAGTGCTCTGATAGCATCTTTTGTCATAACTCGGGGCTAGGTCTTAAAAGTGACATGACAAACGAGAACTCGAGAGTCCCCAAACAGCCTCAAGTATCCAAATCCACAT
Organism: Solanum rostratum; assembly: GCA_029948455.1. NCBI lineage: Eukaryota > Viridiplantae > Streptophyta > Magnoliopsida > Solanales > Solanaceae > Solanum > Solanum rostratum. Next base: position 34,392,566 of record CM057056.1, read on the forward strand.
CATCAATTCGAATGAACATCAAATAGTAACACATAGTTCTAAGAGATAGGAGAATAGGACTCATGTTATGGGGGCAATACAGGACTTGGGACTTTCCACATATCTACACTAGATATGCATATAACCAGATACAAAGTTTCCATAAATCAATCCATATGAATATGCAAACAAGATACCATGCATAGCATAAAGATTTTAGAGAGTCTACATGTTGTCCAATAATGCCTCTAATCAAGATGGAACGGGGGCCAGGACATGTTCTTGGCTTACCCTCAAACAAAAAGGAAATCTAGAATAGCATAAGTAGAGGGAAGATTGCTTGCCCTTGGAGGATGGGACTCGCCACAAGTACTCTTCTGGATTGGACTACTCGTCAAACAGTTGGTAATCGAAATGCTCGGCCCCTACATGGTAAAATTATGTAAGCATAGAGTATGTGTTAGTACGCTTGAATGTACTAATTATACGGGCATGCAATGCAAATGACTTGTTAAACCTGCACTTAAATGTTAGATGACAAGGGCACATAGTATAGAAAGTATCATATAATCAAGGGAGAAATACACAAAATGCCATGAAATTCATGATGCATGAATGAAATAATGCTCATATATAATGGGGATGTGACCTCAACAGACATGAGTAAGACCAGGTGAGCTAGAAGTTGGAATCCAGATGAAATCCCCTCACCAGTAAAGAGGTGGTCCAGTTACCAAAGGTAAACCATACTTCCTCTTACGGGAACATATCCCATTTTAAAAAAGATTTTTAATATCATATCATAATACTTGACATTACGGGAACATATCCCATTTCATATGAAGTAACCTTCCTTACAGGAACATATCCCATTTTGGATAGGATTCTCATAACATATGCTAGGCAAATAGTTCAAGGAAAGGGAGAGGACCCTTGGGGATAGTTCTGACGCCCCCAATCCATCGGTGCTAAGTCGGCATCCCTCAAGAATATAATACATATATGTGCTTTCAAGAGATACAATATTCATTTCAAAACTGCTCAATGCACTTTTCGGCTCAAATGTCAAACCATAAATCATAATCATGATATCATGCAAAAGATAGCTCATCTACCTATACAAGATGGTGCAAGCACCAAAAATTCTCAAAGAGCCATAATCATAAGACATGTATGTGATCACATTATTTTCATAACCAATATCTTGTCAAAATCATTTCATAAAACATAATTAGGCTCAACCCACTTCGTAATTTCCATAGAAACCAATGTTCATGAATGCAAATGCAATGCATGATGTGAGAATGGCACGGGTAATATAGATGCAATCTAAAATCCACAATATAATATGAAATTGAAGTAATTTCATAATTAAATACACACTTAAATCATAATATAGATCACCCATGCATAAATAAAGCTTTAAAGGGGACATACACATTCATAATTTCACAATCTCAATGAAAACTATAATATAAGGGCTTAATTCAACTTAAAACGATCCAATAAGTACAACCCACACTTCAATTGAATTTATAAAATCATAAATCTTAAAATTCATATTTAAAGTAAGCGACATTCGTGAAAATTGATTGAAAAGTGTTTGGGGTCTTCTTGGTTGAACGAGACCAAGAATCAATCCCACATACCTTGATTGAGGAGCTGAAATTTGGGAGAAAACCTAGCTTGAAGTTGAACTCCAATTAAGTCCTAGCTTTGAGTCTTGAGACGGGAGGGTAGAGAGTATTTGGGAGTGATCGTTTTAGGGGAAGAGGGTTCACAGAGAGTAAATTAAAAGGGCAGGGATATCAGCTGAGTTTAGGGGGTTTTGGATAGGTAAAAAGTCACAATTTATAATTAAAATAAATCATAATTACATAAACTCTATTAATGAAATGGGTAAGATTTGAATCGTCAGGTCCATACAACCTTCTACACTGTCTGTGAGTCGTTACATGGACCGTGAACAGTGTCTGCGAACCGACACTTAGATATATTTTGTGGTGCCAACACTTAGAATTTATCCAAGGCTAAAAGGTTCTATACGGGAAACCACATGGCCCATGTGACACTACATGGGTCGTGTCAAGAGCCGTGACATCACTTTAGAAAATTCCGCATGAAAACATTATGAGATGGTGATTTTGTACTTAGAAATATTTTAATTTACCAGCCATACGATGGGCCACACGGCCGTGACACACCACACGGACCGTGTGGGTGGTCTTGTGCCCTCACTTAGTCCAAAATTCTCTACTGCATTCCCGTAATCGAAATTTATGGCCAAGTACCTCTCCACTGAAGGCCACACGGTCCGTGTGGCTTCACAATGGCCGTGTGGGCCTCCCATGGAGAGACACTTGGTCAAATTTCCTCCCGGTCCAATGTTATGAGATTCTACAAAGTCGTTCGAAAACCCCGGGTCCTTGCACATCCTCCTCCATTTGGCTAGTTGGCATGCTTGAAGATTTCTATTGGTGAATCATCCATTTCGGGGACAACAACCACTTTTTTCATGTTATATTAAAGACTTAGTTACCTTGGGAAATCTACTTTTGAGGGTGAGCCCGGGAGATGTCTTGGATCCTGAGTAACTCATGTTAGAGGTATTGTTGGATATATGTGATGAGATTGACTCTTATACGCTCATGTATATGTTATGGAAGACTTTCCTCAGTTCTTATTCCTCCTTCTATGCTTGTTGTATGTTTATGCTTAGATGGAAGCCCCAAGTCCCTATCCTCCCCATGCGGGAGCCATACTTACCCGCCTCTTAGACATTTTTTGTTATGTAAATCATGAAAATCTCATTCCCTTAACTATCCCCGTAGCATGAGTCATAATCCCCATTTCTCTTAGAATTAGTTTTTGAATGTTTGTTTTTATATTCCATAACCAAGGATTTGCAAACGATACGCTAAGAGGCTTTTAGTTGCCTTTGGGTTTCCCATTCGTTGTGTCACATGTAGGCCCTAGACTTGGGTCTCTACGATATTTTTGTTATTACTACAAAGTTGGAGAATATTGTTTTTCCTGGCTTCTTTGATGTGATGGAGCATCTTCCGATTCATCTTTTACAAGAAGCCCGCCTTGGAGGTCCAATTCATATACGGTGGATGCATCCATTTGAAAGTTAATGTTTTCTATGACTGAAGTACTTAATTATATATAATAGATATATAAATAATAAAAGTCATGATTAACACATTTGAATTGGTACGTACGGATAAATTGGAGGTTGCAAATAAACAATTACGCAAAGGGGACAAAATGAAGGATCAAGTTGTTCAACCTCATTGTAAGAGAAACTGGCAACTTTTATTCTTATTACTTTGATGATGAAGTACCGTGCAGGAGAAATAGGCCAAATTGGAATGATGAAGATGATATTGATCCTATGTTTTCATTGATTTCAATTTTTAATCAAAGTGGTCGAGGATCTAAAAGACATAGAAAATGAGGCTTCACGGCTATGGAAAGATAATCAGCTGTGACCTATATTTTGCTTAATTATCCAGAAATTCACCATACCTTAAGTAAGTGTTACATTATATTGTCAAATTACATACTAATTAATGTTCACTAACTAACAAAAATGTACATATCAATATCATCTTCTTCATAAACACATGGGACAACAAAGACAGATATACGAGATTTTCCAAATGGTTAAAGTATTTGAAAGTGTGAATGCCTAATCATATGCAATCAATAGAAATTAAATATAATTATTTTATACTAACTTGTATTGTTTCAGATATAATTTATAGGTTTATGGTGAAAACTCAATTGTTGAACATTCACCATTAGTGAGAGAAATCGCATTTAGGCATGAATCTCAAATTCATACAATAAGTAAATATTGTGTGAATGGTTTTAAGTTTCTAACTGAGGAAGTTTTTATATACAAAAAATTCAATAATGGCAGTGTGATGTCGACGTTACTGGCCATACTATTGAATATTTTGGTATCATTCAAGATATTATTGAACTAAGATATTCATGCTTACCTAAGAAAAAGATAGTATTGTTTTGTTGTAAGTAGTTTGATCCATTACAAAAAGGCACAAGGGTGGACCAACAACATAAGGTAATTGAAGTTAAACATACCTGACAAAACACAAGTTATGATCCTCTTATCATTGCCCAAAATGCTAAGCAAGTCTGTTATGCTCCATATCTATTCGTAGAATTAAGGCTTCTTGGTGGGTTGTTATTAAGAAAACACTTCGGGGAATAATAGAAATTCAGAATCTATTAGATGTGGCGTGCCAATATAATGTTTCACTTGTTCAAAAACAAGTTGGTATTTAGTTGGAAACCACACTAGAACATCCTCAGCACATTCTAGAAGAGATTTCTGATGATGATATTGTAATGCCAAACATTGAGGAAGAAGTAAATGAGGAATATGAATCATTTGAGAAGGAGGAATGGGAGGACAATGAATATGAAACAAATGAGAAGGAGTAATGAGAGAATGATGAAAATGGAACAAGCAAACAGGAATAGGCTAGTAGATTATAACTAGTATTTAAGTTAGTTTATGTGCTAATACTTAAATAATTTGATTTGTTTTTCTTATACTTTGTATTTGTGTTACTTTATCACAATGTCATGGGGTGATGGTGATAGATCTCGGGATCATCTTGGGGTTACTCACTCTAGTAGGACTAAAAACAAAATGTTTAAGAGACATATTGATCCTGAGGATATCCCAGGATATATTTCATCAGCATCTGATATAGAGCATGCTGCAGCTGCTAGTTCGACTCATCTTACTTATGTGCCTTTTGGGACTATGGATCCTTAATCTTTTCATAGTCAGTTTCATCGATCACAGGGCACTTCTTCTTCTTCACTGATGAGATTGACTTTGCATGATCAGGTCACTCCTCTACTGACAGTGGCATATCCTCAATCCATATCTTCGACTACTGCATCGCCACTATTCCATCTTCTACATCTCATTCTCACCACCTATCTAATATAAGACTTAGAGATTCTTCTAGTTCTAATACTGGCCCTCCATCATAGACTCTCCATTACACACATCCTCCATCATCATCTTCACCTTCTGCTACTGCTGCACATGAGGCTGCATAGGATGTGCCTGACTTAGCTCATGTACAGAGGTACAGAGGCGGGAGAGTCATGATAGATCCTGATGGATCATCATAAATTTGTATTTTTATTAATTTATTTTTGCTAACATAAAAAATTATAGATGAATTATGTTTGTTGCAGGTGGCATCCGTCGAAACAGGCTGTGAATGCTCTGCAGGATAGTGTTTAAAGGTTATACATGGAGGCATATCACTCTTGGTAGGAGATTCCTAATAATGTATGTCAAGCAATGTTTAATAAATTCAAGGTATATATAAGATTACATAATATTTTGAGTATTATTTACTTAGCTTATTTTTTAACACTATTTGCTTTTTAAAACTTTATGTACCCAGCAGCCAAAGTACAATATGGTCATTGCGACCATTTTTTTGACAAAGGGAGCACCTGACTATCTAACTAACTAAAGAAGGAAAAGGATGGTGGAAACCCTCGTAGTTGGATGCCTCCGAATGTATATGAATATTTGGTCCGGTATTGAAATGCCAATAAATACAAGGCTATGTCCAAGCAAGCTAAAAAAGCTAGAGAAAGCCTTTAAGGTGGCCCATTGCACACCGAGGTGCAAAGAGTGTTCGTACTATTGTGAAGGAGTTGGTCAGATTTTTAAAATTTTAGGTTTAAACTATCATTCTTAAACAAAGTATTTAATTTTGTACAAAGTATAATTTTATTAATTATATTTTAATTTATAGGAAAAACAATTGGAGTGGCCTCCCTTACGTGATGAAGTTTTTAGGAAGTATCATATAAGGAAAAAGGAAAATGAGGTGGATCCAAATTAGTGGGTGGAGGAAAGGGACGAACAAACCCATGTAATATAACTTTAATATAATATTGACATGTGTGTGTGTGCGCGTGCGTGTGCACATAATGTATAATTTATTTTGATTCTAACTTTTAGTTTTGATATACATATTAACTCTAACTATTAATTTTAGGCTTAACTCATTAACAAACACCTAAACTTATCCTCATTTTTCACTTAGACACCGAAACTAAGACAAGTTCCTAATAGACACCCAACAGCTAACATTTGATCCCATTAAACACTTTTATCCTACTTGGCACTCTCCATAGTCCTTTTTCATGTTAATTTTACTGTGTTTTTAATTTTTCAGCCAAAAATAAATAGTTACGGTCCAAAAAAAAATTCTTTCATAAAAGTAGGTTCTCAAAATTCTCAGTTAACCATGTGCAAAAAAATTTTATTAAAAATTGCAATATTATTTTTCGAACGTGGTTAACAGAGCATTTTGAGAACCTACTTTTATAAAAAAAAAATTTTGGACCGTAACTATTATTTTTGGCTAAAAAATAAAAAAAAAGTACAAAAAGGACTGCGGAGAGTGCCAAGTAGGATAAAAGTGTTTAATGGGATCAAATCTTAGCAGTTGAGGTGTCTATTAGGAACTTGTCTTAGTTTAGGTGTCTAAGTGAAAAATGAGGACAAGTTTAAGTGTCTGTTTACGAGTTAAGCCTTAATTATAATATGCAGCATGAGTATGAGCAACAAATACATGAGCTTAGGGACTTAGTCCAGCTAACCCCTGAGATGTCCAATCAAATTTCGATGTAAAAGGTCACAGGAGAGAGCAATAAGGGTCGAGTTTATGGAATGGGCTCTCGGAATGACATACGATGACTCTGATCCGATTTACAAGGTATTAGATCATCACGTCAAGATGAGGCCATTAACGAGGCTCCGATAGCTGCAATGTCTCAACAAATTGCTCAACTTACACGTGCATTGGCAAATTCTAAAGCATGAAGGGTTGAATAGGAAAACAAAATGAGTCAACAATATGAGCAACTCAAAGAACAAGTGTTCAACCTAACCCATCGGCCGACACCCTCTCCCCGTGAATCTAACGAAAATACTAATGATTTTGTTGAAAATAGTCCCTCGTTCCCTTCTATTTAAGTTTTGTACAATTAAGAATTTTTTATAAACTTTGAAACAATTCAAAACTTTGCAAATTTTGAATTTCTTTATTTTTAATTTTTAGTTGTGCTTATTATTACGTGTTTTGTATGTTTTAGTTGTTGTTAATTGTCTTGTATTGGGTTGTATTGAATCACATTCAATTAAAATCTTAATGCAAGTGGGCAGCAGAAACTGTAGCTTTTTGCTGTCAAAACCGTTGCAGAAAAAGTGATGGATAAGGACCCTATGTCCGTCGCTTTTTTGCAATTTTTTCAAAGAAAATTTTCAGAAAAAGGACGGACAGGGTCCCTATGTCCACCACTTTTCCTATAAAAGATTAAAAACCCCAGAAAAACGACGGACAGGTTCCCCTAGTCCTTTGCTTTTTCTAATTTTTTTAATTTTAAAAAAAATGACAGACTACATCCCTAGGTCCATCACTTTTACTTTTAAAAAGTTAATTTTACTTTAAAAACTATGACACTATCTGTCATAAATATTAAATAATTGAAAAAATAAGGTGATGCAGTCGTCACTTTTCAATAACTTTTTAAAAAACACAATTTGTTATGACCTTCGTCGCGTTCAAGCGACACAGTCCTTCGCTTTTTGAAAAGCGACGAGCAAAAAAGTGACAGAAGTGACTGTGTCACTTTCCCTCGCTTTTGTTCAAAAAAGTTACAGATTGTGTCTCTTTTTTCATTTTTTAGTAGTTTTCAAACCTACTCAAGAATAGGATCATTCAAAAACTGAAACTTGACCTTGCGGGTTCTACTGTCAATGGAGGCAGAAGAAGCATGTAACAAATCCATCCCGAGAACAGTATCAAAATCAAACATCTTAAGTTCCACAAGATCATACAAAAGAACTTTATGCAAGACAGAGACTGGACAACCCCGATAGACTCTTTGGGCAAGAATAGACTCCCTACGAGAGTATAGACTTGAAAGGGCTCCCTCAAGATTTCAAGACTAAAACCAAACTTAACAGCCAAAAGAGGATTCACAAAAGATAAATTTGCACCCAGACCTAGCAAAGCATAAGCATTAAAATCTCAGACTTTTAACATGCTAGTGACTACATTCGGAGCCTTCTCTACTTCCTGTCGAGCATGCAAGGCATAGACCCCATTGAATCTAGGTGAATCACTGTGTGGAACTCTTTGCTAGCCTTGATCACCCTGAACCATGTGGCCTTGACCTGTCTTGGCAACTTTAGGACAGTTAGCAATCCTATGGCCCACTTCACTACACCCATAGCAAGCACCTGAATCCTTTAGACATGCACTGGAGTGACTTCTTCCACACTTGTCACATCGAGGAAGCGTTGGGCCACCTCTAACAGCTTCTTTTGGAGGAAGCACTTTATTTTTGGCAACCCTTTCTTCGGAACCCTGGACTTATGGAAGCGACCATTTCCACCACCACTCCTAGAGTTGGAGAACCACCATCATAACGGGCTCTCTTGGAATCATTCACCCTCCTCTCCTTGAGCTTTTCCCCCATTCCAATTCAGCATATGTCCTAAGCCTAGGAATATCCATATCCCGAATAAGCATAGCCATATGACATTCTTTCACAACTAAATAAGAGATCCTGAAAATAAATTTGTGCATTCTTGCACAGGGATCAGCTACTAGCATAGGAGCAAACTTGGAGAGCTTTGTAAATTTAAGGGCATATACCCTCACACTCATACCACCCTAATTGAGGTTGATAAATTCTATCATTTTGGCCACCCTAAGCTCAAGAGTAAAGAAACGGTCTAGGAAAGAAAACTTAATTTCATCCCAATCAACCATCACCAAGAATACACCATAATAATGGGGCATGCACCTGAGTATTCTTCCCACACTTGCCACACTGAAGAGCTAATGGTCCACATCCAACTTGTACCTTGAAAGGAGGCACTCTACTATTGGCAATCCTTGCATTTGAACCTTGGCTCTACTGGAAGCGACCGTTTCCACCACCAATCCTAGAGTTGGAGAACCCACCATCATAATGGGCTATTTTAGAATCATTCATCCTTCTCTACTTGAGTATTTCTCCCTCGATATGTTCGGCATAAGTCATAAGCCTAGAAATGTCCATCTCACTAATAATCATAGCTGTACGACACTCTTTCACAACCAAATCAAAGTTCCTAGAAATAAACTTATGCATTTTTGCACAGGGGTCAGCCATTAGCATAGGAGCAAACTTTGGAGAGGTTTGTAAATTCAAGGGCATATTTCCTCACACTCATACCACCCTAATATAGGTTGATAAATTATGTCATTTTGCCCTTCCTAAGATCAAAGGAAAGAAACGGTCCAGGAAAGAAAACTTAATTTCATCCGAACCAACCCCATCATCACAACGCTCTCCATCAACCAGTATGTATACTATACTTGAGCTACATCCTTCAACTGATAAGTAGCTAGTTCAGACTTTTCTTCTGAAATCACCCCCATAACAGTCAACACCTTAGAGAGTTCATCAATAACCTCCAAGGCATCCTCATCAGCTTTTGACCCATAAAACTCCAGAAGATTCATCTGGGTACAATCTCTTACTCTAGTGGCTAGAATGGGAGCATGAGGAGGAGGATTGGCCTGCCTATCCTTGTTGGTTACCACTTAAGCAAGCATGGAAAAGGCAGTCTAGAATTCATCCTAAGTAACCAACTCCCCGATAGGCTCTTGAGGGATTTGATCCTCATTAATTGGGGCCTTCCTAAGTAGAGGGGCTCTTTTTGGAGGCATCTTTTGTAAGGCATCGAGAATCATCAAAGTTAGGAAATCATAAGACATGGTCCATAGCACCGCATAAGAATTCAAGAAGTGAGACAATTCCTAAAACGCCATCATAGCTTCCCACTCATAGGCATGATGCACTTCACACCCATGAATAGAACTCTAATCGATGCAGCATGTTGGACTCCAGGGATCATTTTAAAACCTTAGTGCTTTGATACAAAGCTTGTCATGACCCAGTCCTAGGGCCTAGGAGTGATATGGCAAATGGGAACCCGAGAGTTCCCAAATAAGCCTCATAGTATCCATATACATGTCATCGGTTCGAAAGCGCATAATTAAGTAATAAGCAAAGAGTTCTAAGGGGCAGGTAAGTATGACTCATGCTATGGGGATGTCATAGGGATAGGGATTTGCATGGATTCACATAGCACATAAGAACTAAGGGGCGGGTAAGTATGACTCATACTATGAGGATAGAAGGGACTTAGGACATTCCACATCTCATCCATGAACATATCATCATAACATCAACAATATGAGATAGACTTAATCATAGTCTCCATAAGCAAATAGCATAACACATAACAAGCTCGTACATAGAGTTTACATCATATCCAACAATGCTTATAGTTCATTGAATAGGGCGGGGGCCAAGACATGTCCCGGGCTTACCCTCAAGTAAAGAAATAAGTGGAAATAGCATAATAGGTAAATAGAAGATGAGTCTTGTCCTTGGAGTAAAGGACTTACCACTATCAAGTCTCATAATCCAAAATCAAACCGTCAAAAGGTGGACGAAGTTAGTCTCTGGTCCCTACATGGTTAGATCATGTAGGTAAAAGTACGTGTTGGTACGTTTGAATGTATATGTGTATGTGTATGCAAAATGCTTATTAAATATATTAACCTGCAATCAATCATAGATGACAAGGGCACATATATATAGAAGGAAGTTTAAATAAGAAAGAATATTATATCGATATGCCTTAAAATCCATGATGTATGAATGTCATAATACTTTATACATAGTGGGGATATGACCTCAACTGACATAAGACCATGTGAGCTGTAACTTGGAACTCTGTTGTTTGCCCCACATCAGATAAATGGGTGATCTACTTTCCAAAGGTAGATCCATGACATAATCATCCCATAAAGAGGCATAAACATGAGCCTATGCTAAGCACATAATTATTGTCACGACTCAGACCTAGGGTCTAGGAGTGACATGGAGAATGAAAACCCAAGAGTCTCCAAACAAGCCTTACAGTATCCATACTCACATCATTGGTTTGGAAGCATATACGAATAATAAAAACATAGTTCAAAGGGATGGGAAAGTAGGACCCATACTATAGAGATGTCATTGGAAAGGGAATAACATGGATCCACATAACACGTAGCACATAAATACTAAGGGGTGGGTAAGTATGACATATTCTATGGGGGAAATTCGAGACTTAGGATCTTTCACATCATAGCATATAAACATATCATAATAGTCATAGTCAATCCACATAACAATAACCAATAGATAGCCATATCCATAAACATAATCATCGAATACAATACTTAGCATATAAATGTAAAAGAGTTTACAATATGTCCAACAATACCTCTAGTCATATGATAGGACGGGGGGCATAACACACCCCGGGCTCACCTCAAAGTAAATAACATAAATAAAAGAACCATAGGTAGAAGAATGGTGGTTTGTCCTTGGAAGATAAGATTCACCACAATAAGAAAATCTCAAGATCCAAGCTAACTGTCATACGGTGGATGATGGTAGTCCTCGGTCCCTACATGGTTAGATCATGTAGGCAAAAAGTATGCGTTAGTACGTTTGAATGTACTAAGTATGCGGGCATGTAATGCATGTAGCTTATCAAACCTGCATCCAAAGTTAGATGACATGGCCACATAATATAGAAAGAGATATATAGCATGAGATGTAGTATACAATATGTCATGAACCAATTATGCGTGTGACGCAAATACTCATATATAGTGGGGATGGACTATAACCGACAAATAAAACTCAGACAAGCTATAACATGAATTAGTCTGATGAAGACCTCCTATCGATAGAAGAAGATTACTTTCCAAGGGTAATCTACATCACACCTTTCGATCCAGTCATTTCGATGGATGGACACCTTCCTAACGACCCAGTCATTTCAGATGGATTTCCAATATCATATCATATCATATCAATGTATAACTATCCCTTATGACCTGGTCATTTCGGTGATGGCAACCAATCCTATGCTGGCACATAGTCCATCGAAGGGGTCTCTGGGGATAGCCCTGACGCCCCCGATCCATCAGTGTTAAGTCAAAACATCCCACAAGAATACTTATACATGAAAACATGTTTCCAAAAAAGGCATTAGTCATTTCAAATCATTTCAATGCACATTTTGGCTTAACATTCTTCATAATCCTTTGTACTTGAGCTAAAAAGCCAAATCATAATTCATAACCATGGTTTTCATGCGTAGGAATAGCTCATGCACATAACAATATGGCACAAGCACCCAATATGCTCAAAGATCCAATAACAATAGACATTTAGGTGATCACATTCTTGTCATAACAAATATCTTATCAAAATCATTTACAAAAACATAATTGGGCTTAACCCACTTCATATTTTCATAAATCCAATGCTCATGAATGCATATGCTATGAATGATATGTGAATAGCAATGGGTAATATAGATTCAATCTAAAATCAATAATATAATATGAAATTCAAGTAAAACCATAACTAAATCCACATTTAAATCATGATATAGATCACCCATACTTAGATCAAACTTTAAAGGAATCATGCATATTCAAATATTCATGATAATCTAGTAATTCAAAATAGTAGGGCATAAATCAACGTAAAATCATCAAGCAAGCATAGCTCATACTTCAGTTGAATTTAATAAACAATAATCTTCAAAATCCATATATAATGTAAGCAAAATTTCATAAAAAATTCAAGTGAAAAGAGTTTGCGTCTTCTTGGTTGAAAGGGACCAAGAATCAATCCCACATACCTTAGCTAATGTAGAAGATTCAAGAAGGAATTTGATGAAGAAAAGGGTTTTCCTTGATACCCAAGCTTTGTCTTCACAAGAGCCTTTAAGAGAGTTCTTAAGGAGAGTTCAATGTAATTCTAAGTGTAAGGATAAATTTGAATGAGAGAAATAAAGTACAGGTCATTTAAACATCTTTAGGTAGCATAGAAAGTCACAAAGAGTCCTTAGGATAACCCATAATTACGAAAATGCTATTAATGAAACGAGTAAAAAATTGAAGTTAAGGTCTCAAGGAGAAGATATACGGTCCGTGGGGCAGTATGCGAAAGCCCATAGTCCAACACTTAGAAAAACTCCACTTGACGAAGGTCCGAAATGGTAATTTGATACTTAGAAATATTCAACGTAGGAACCTATACAGAAGGGTTATACTAACCGTACCAAGCCACACGGTCTTTGTACTCCTCCTTACCACTTCACTTAGAAATATTCTCCATAATGAAGTTCCCAGACAGTGATCCAATATTTAGAAAATTTTCAGTCGGAATCTATATAGGAGGGTCTCACAGACCATGAAGCACTATACGATCCGTGAGAGGGGTTGTACCACTTACCTTAGGCTCAAAAATATGGAGTCTTAAGCCCAAGGTTACCATACGATCCACCACATGGTTTGTATGGCCTCACATGGATCGTATGGGGTCTAAGTGTGGTATGCCTTGGTCTCAAACTCCACATTAACGCCCTCACACCCCACACAAGGCCAAGGGCCAGTTTAAGGAGGCTTCATATAGTCTGTATGGCACCACACGAACCGTGAAGGCTTCTATGAAGTGTCACCTTGGTCCATAACTTTCCGGAGCAAATTTCCAAGCTCCATGAGGTCGTACAATATTCGGGTCCTTACATCATCTCCCCCTTGGGAACATTCGTCCTTGAATGTACTAGAGTAAGGCTTGACTTAGAACATGAAACATTCAAACACAAGACATAATGCTTATTTTATCACTTGAAAATCATAAAGTCATTAAAACTCATATCAAAACAGATTCAAAACATTTAAAAAACATTTTCGTGCATATCATGTCATGAAACTCAAGAGTGAAAGATTTAGGACCACTTGGAAAAAGAAGGAACCTAATAGCTTAGGCTTGAGTGGATGGGAAAAGATGGGAATATCATTTCATCATGTCTGACTCCGCCTCCCATGTAGCACTCTCCATATGTTGATTTCTCCAAAGTACCTTAACTGAAGCCACGTCCCTATTACATAGCCTCTTCACTTGCCTATTCAAAATCTCAACTAGAACTTCCTCATAAGACAAGTTCTCCTCAACCTCAATACCTTCCAAAGGCACAATGATACTAGGATCACCAACCAACTTTCTCAACATAGACACATGGAAAATCGGGTGAATAGAACTCAAATCCAGAGGCAAATCTAGCCTACAAGCCACTTTCTTAACCCGCTCAATAACCTCATAAGGATCTACATACCAGGGACTCAACTTGCCCTTCTTTCCAAAATGCATTACACACTTCATAGGTGAGACCTTCAAGTACACCAAATCACCGACATGAAACTCAAGATCTCTCTTCCTAACATTCGAATAGGACTTTTAGCGACTTTGTCCGCCTTCAACCTCTCCCTAATCAACTTTGCCTTCTTCGTAGCCTCTATTACCAAATCCAGGCCGATCAAGGCCATCTCCCCCAACTTAAACCACCCCAATAGAGATCTACATCTTCTACCATACAAGGCCTCAAATGGTGCCATACCAATGCTAGCATGAATGTTATTATCATAAGCAAACTCAATGGGAGGCAGATGACCATCCTAATTACCTTTGAATTCCAACAAACAAGCCCTCAACATGTCCTCCAAAGTTTGAATTTTCCTCTCAGCTTATCCATTGGTTTGAGGATGAAAAGTGGTACTCAACTTCACTTTAGTACCAAGCCCTCTTTGAAACAACCTCTAAAAGTGAAATGTAAATTGGTTGCCACGATCCGACATGATAGACCTAGGCACACCATGCAACCTCACCAACTCTTGGATGTACAACCTTGCATTATCTTTAGCACACGAAGGGTAGGGGGTTTTCTTTGGGGCTCAAGAGATGGAATAGATAGGGCCCCCACAAGTTTGAAATTCACTGTTGGGGAATTCACACGAACTCGGTGAGGCTGTTCTAAGTTTGTAGGCCCCACATGTTGATAGTCTTGACCGGTAGGAAATAAGCCGACTTAGTCATCCGGTCAACAATAACCCAAATGGACTCAAATTGCCTTCGGGTCCGAGGCAAGCCAACCACAAAATCCATGTTCACATCTTCCCACTTCCAAGTAGAAATTTCAATATCTTGACCTAAACCACCGGGCCTTCTATGCTCTACCTTCACTTTTTGACAATTAGAGTATTCGGACACAAACTTGGCTATATCCTTCTTCATAACATACCATCAATATACTTTCCTTAAATCCCGATACATCTTAGTAGATCTCGGGTGAATAGAGTAATGAGAGTTATGGGTTTTGCCCATGATCACCCTCCTAAGATCAACCACATTTGGAACACATAACCAATCTTGATACTGAAGAACACCATCTCCCCCTTAGGAGAACCTCTATCTTCTTTTCGGCAAACAATTTCTTCAACTCAACCAATGAGGGATCTAGGTCTTGCTTAGCCTATACATCAACAACCACAGAAGATTCAGCCCCATTCTGAATATGAATACCTCCATCATTAGAGTTAGCCAATCTAGCCAGACGGTGAACATCTCTTGCCAACTCTTTCTTTCCTTCATCTACATAAGCCACACTTCCTATAGATAGCCTACTAAGAGCATCGGCTACAACATTTGCCTTGTCGGGACGATATTATACACTCATGTCATAGTCCTTTAGGATTTCCAACCATATCCTTTGCCTTAAGTTAAGATCCCCTTAAGTGAATACATATTTCAAACTCTTGTAATCGGTGGAAACATCAACATGCACCCCATACATTTAGTATTTCCAAATCATCGAGGAAAACCCCAACGCCACTAACTCAAGATCATGAGTTGAGTAACTATGCTCATGCACCTTCAATTTCCTTGAAGCATAAGCTATCACCTTTCCATGTTGTATAAGTACACAACCTAACCCTATCCGAGAAGTATCATAGTACACCATAAACCCTTCTAAGCTATCTGGTAAAGTCAAAATAGGAGCCAATGTAAGCGATCCTTCGAAGTCTAAAAACACCTCTCACACTCATCCGACCATACAACCTTGGACTGCTTTTGAGTCAACTTAGTCAACAGAGATGTAATAGATGAGAACCCTTCAACGAACCTTCTACAATAACCAGCCAACACAAGAAACCTTCGAATATCTGAAGGAGTCAATGGTCTGGGCCAATTCTTCATGGCCTCAGTCTTCTTTGGGTCAACCTTAATACCATCACAAGACACCACATGACAAGAAAAGCTACCTCACCCAATAGAAACTCACATTTGCTAAACTTAGCATACAACATCTTCTCCCTCAAAGTCTGAAGAACTAATCTTAAATGATCCATATGCTCCCGCTCATTTCGGGAATCAATGAGGATATTGTCAATGAAGACAACCAGAAAACTATCCAGGAATGTCTTGAACACCCAATTCATAAGATTCATAAACACGGATGGACAAACAAATGACATCACCACAAATTCAAAGTGCCATACCTAGTGTGAAAGGCCGTCTTGGGAATATTATACTCCCTAACCTTCAATTGATGATAATCAGAACAAAGGTCAATATTTGAGAAATAGATAGCCCCTTGATGTTGATCAAACAAGCCGTCAATTCTCGGCTACGGGTACTTATTCTTGATGGTTACGATATTCAATTTCCTATGATTAATGCAAATCTGAAGAGATCCATCTTTCTTTCTTACAAATAACACTGAAGCACCTCATGGAGATATACTTGGCCTAATAAAGCCCTTCCCCAAAAAATCCTTCAACTGATCCTCAACTCTTTCAACTCAGCCGGTCCCATACTATAAGGATGAATAGAGATAGGTTGAGTGTCCGGGAGATAATCTATGCCAAAGTATTCTTCCCTTTCAAGAGGAATACTGGGTAAGTATTCGGGGAACACATTCGAAAACACATTCACTATCGAAACTGATCAAGAGTAGGTGACTCGAAATCCACGTCTTTGACCCTCACAATATGATAGATACACCCCTTCAAGATCATCTTTCGAGCCTTAAGGTGGGAAATAAATTGACCTTTAATAGTGGAGTCACTACCTTTCCATTCAAGAATGGGCTTATCCGAAAGTTGGAACTTACTTTTTGGGTTCTACAATCTATAAATGCATATGAAGCATGCAATCAATCCATCCTGAGAATTACATAAAAATTAAACATCTCTAGTTCCACCAAATCACACGTGAAGACTTTATGCAAAACACAAACTGGACAACCTCGATAAACTCTCTGGGCAACAACAAATTCACCCATGGGAATATAAATTGAAAAGGGCTCTCTTAAAATTTCAGGGCTCAAACCAAACTTAACAGCCAATAGAGGAGTCATAAAAGACAAATTTGCACCCACAATAACCAAAATATAAGCATCAAAATCAAAGACTTCTAACATACCAGTCACAACATCCAGAACCTCCTCAACTTCCTGACGAGCATGAAGAGCATAAAACATGTTGTTTCTTGGGGCAACACCTTTTAGAGCTCTTTTTTGGCCTTGACCACCTTAGGCCACCAAACCTTGACCTCTCTGAGCATTCTTAGGACAATCGGCAACCTTATGGTTCGTATCAACGCATCCATAGCATGCACCCAACTCCTTCCAACAAGAACCCAAGTGACACTTGTCACATCAAGAAAAATATGGTCCAACACCAACCGGTGCCTTGGGAGGAGGCACCCTAGCATTAGCAATCTGAGCATTAGAACCTTATCCCTATTGGAAGCAACCATAACCACCACTTTTGGAGTTGGAGAACCCACCTTCATAGCGAGACCTTGTAGGATCATACACCCTCTTCTTCTTGAGCTTTTCTCCTTCAATCTGTTTAGCATATACCGTGACCCCGGAGATGTAGCCATATGAAATTCCTTCACAACCAAGTCAAAGATATAAAAAATGAACTTGTGCATTCTTACACGTGGTCAGCCACAAGCATAGGAGCATATTTGGAGAGCTTTGTGAACTTAAGGGCATAGTCCCTCACACTCATATCACCCTATCTGAGGTTGATGAATTCAATCATCTTGGCTTCCTTAAGCTCAAGTGGGAAGAAATGATCCAGAAATGGGAACTTGAACTCTTCCCGATTAATAGCATTACCACAGACCCTCTCCATCAACCATCGAGTGTACCATATTTGAGCTACATATTTCAACTAATAAGCAGCCAACTCAGCTTTCTCTTCAGAAGTGACTCCCATAATAGTCAAAACCTTCGTAAGCTCATCAATAAACTCTTGAGCATCCGCATCAGCCTTTGACCCATAGAACTTCAGAGGATTTATCTTGGTGAAATCCATCTCCCTAGAAGCCTGAGTGGGATCCCGAGGAAGATTAGTGTGCCTAGTCTGAGTAGTCACCACCTGGGCAAGCATAACAAAGGGCATATAGAATTTTCCATTAGAGATAGGCTCTTCAATAGGCCGTTGGGAACTTGGTCCTTATAAACCGGGGCCGATTTTGGTAGGAAAGCTCTTCGTGGAGACATCTTCTATAATGTAGCATGGATACCATCAGGTTAAGGAACCAAACATACGATTCAAACAACAACATAAGACATGAAGAAGTGACACAATTCCTAGAACACCATTATAGAGTCCTATTCATGGTTATGAAGTCGTCATAGGAAAGGGATTAACATGGATCCACATAATATGTAGCACATAAATACTAAGGGGAGGGTAAGTATGACTCACTCAATGGGGGCAATTCTGGACTTAGGATCTTTCACATCATAAAATATAAACATATCATAATACTCATAGCCAATTCACATAACGATTGTTGACATCCAATTTTTACCCTCCACAGTATAAATAATCATCGAGCTTTTAATTTTAACAATTTGAAATAATTAGCTTTCAAAATTACAAAAAAAATATTTTTTTCAAATGATTTTTAGGTTTAAGTCTTTTAATTTTAACTATGTTTATGTTTACATATTGCATATTACATATATTTATTTCAGGTATTTATAGTTAAGTATTATATTTTTGTTAATTTTTGAAAAGTTTCAAATAGATTTAATCACTTTACTTTAACTATTTTAGGATTAATTACCCCGTAGTTGATTTAATTATTCTAAGTTGTTGATATTAAAAAGCTCTTTAAATAATTTATATTAATTCATATCATGGTCAAATTAATCAATTGGTTCAAATTGACCATATTTGTAGTTAAAGTGGCTAATTTTTAAATTTTTCTCAACTCATTTTTTTCAATTTTAATTTATACCAACCTATTCCTAATCCTAAAACCAATTCCCATCCCCAACCCAACTGCCGACCCAGCCCAAAATACCTGACCCGGCCCACTCATGCGCCCCTCCTTCCCTATTCTCTCTCCCCTCTCTTTCTTCTTCTAAAAACACCTAGAACCAGAAATCAGGCAAGGACAACATACCAGTGCCTATTTCAGGGCAAAACGACAAGAATTGGTACAAATTAGTACCCATGGGTCCCCATGCCCCTTTTCCATTATTTGTTCACGTCAGGAGCCTTCGACGTGTCTCACATCTATGCCATCGATTTGAATCAATGCTGAGATGTGAGACTTGTGGAGGGATTCCACTTGGAGGATTCAAAATTTGGAGGAGAATCCCGAATTTTCCCTGGTTTTCCGCCCATGTTTTGCCCTATTTTTTGGGTATTTATACCCCTTTCATTCACTGTTTTAGGGAGGAGAAAAAGAAGTCATTTCGAAATTTCCAGAAAACCCCAACAATTTATATCCCCTACCTAATCATTTAGAACAAGTTCACTGTTTAGAAGAGCTCGAAACCGTGTAGTTTTGGAGTCATTGGGACGTGAATGAGTATTAGTCGTGTCGAAAGTTGTTGTCGAAGCTCAAAGTCTCAGCTCGCTGCTCTTAAAAAGGTAATACCCCGATGTTACTCTTTGTTTCAAATTTCATATACGGTGTGCGAATGTGAGTGTTTGAATTGCACTTAGTTCGTTTGACTGGGGATGCTCCGTTACGATGAATGGATATTGTATAGTTGTTGTCAGTCGTCAATGCATATTTTGGATCATAGAGTCAGGTTCATCATTATTTCAGTCAATTTGTTGAATCTTCTAGCTAATAATGCTTTAAAATGACCAGTTCTCTACCATTTTGTCCTTGATGTGAATCTAAATTTGCGCTTAAATAGTATCGAGGTGATGAGTGTTTATAAAAGTTTGTCCCCATTTTGGTGCCTGTTTTTGTCTATTATTTTTATTTGTGGTTATTTCAATTCGTAATAGGTGCTTTGTTCTGAGCTCATAACCGCCGGTTGTCTTCGTTTTGATATTTTCGTTGGTCTTCTTCTTCCATCTTCACGTTTTAGCTCAGTTAGATGTTGTGATACCTTTCTAATGTTTTAGAAGGGAGTGGTTTCCAGATTACAAGTATTCCAGTTCCTTTTTTGTTCTAGTTCCTTTGATGCAGTATATTAGTTCTCCTTCTCTAGAGACTTTTGTTTTCCTATGGTTAGTTCAGTTTAAATGATATAAGGATAACTTCTTGTGATTAACTTAGAGTAATTGGATTTAGTTACAATCCTATTGTTTAAAACGTCGTATTGATATTTATGCTACTGTGTCGTCTTTGCTTGAAAGTTTAATCCATGGTCCTAAGTCTCTTGCTTGCACCTGTTGACCTTTCTAGTATATTTTGAGGACCAATCATCTAGTATGCTAAGGATATACCTCGTCAGAAGTCCTACTTTTGTTTGGTTTAAATCATGTCCTCAATACTTTTGTTCCGGTAAATATTATTCCCTTTAGAAATCTAGTTTTCCATTTCTAAACATTAATCATGGGTCATTATTGACTTTCCTGAGAAATTGGAATCCTTTTTAATTTGACAAAGTGTATGAAAATGCTTTATTATTACTTGGTTTCACAAGTTTGTCAGTGAGTATCCTTCTAATATTTTTGAAGCATTAAACCCATAGCTTTACTATTTGATATGACACAGTTAATTTACATATTTGTCTGCACGTTAAATCCTTCTGTTGATTTTATGCTAATCTAGCCTTTATATTCTTACTCGATAAACATGTTACTTATGCATGTATATTTTTGGTGCATGTGAAATCCATTCGAGTCCCTTGGGACTCCATCTCCACATTTTGGATCATCCTCGAGTCGCTTGAAGCTGAAATGCAAGTCATAGGGGTTGGTAATGAGCAATATACACAATTATACACCTGATCTATAGGAATATACACCGGGATACAATATTATATGCACTGGTATACATTTCGGTGTATATTGGGAGATAATAGGACCAAAGGCCCCAATCTTGGATTGCAGCACCTGATTCTGATGGGCTAGCAGGCCCAATGTTTAGAATTAGGATAGGTTATTGAATTTGGGCCTGCCAAGCCCAATTTTGTTTATTTATTTTTTTTCTTGTATATTTATTTGTTTGTGATACTTGTTATTTTGTCTCAAATCTAACATTATTTATATGTTTTAATCTAATTAAATTTTCCTGAAAGTCGACCATTTATGTTAATTGTTATTCAAACATCTTTGAATTTTTTGGTGTCCAAAAATCCTTTTTTAGGAACTTAGATTTTATGAATTTTCTTTAAAAAAAACTTCAAATATCTTCCTTGAAATAGTTCATGAATGTTTTCTCCTTTTAACACTTAGATACCTTAGTAGATTTTAAAATTCTAGTAACTTAGTCTAATTTGCTAATCTCATTAAATTGAATAAATGTGATTAAGACTTTAAATATTTTGTTTTTCTTGGTATTCCACTTAGATTTTTTTAGTCATTAATCTAAATTGATTTCTATTTTTTAAAGTTCGTCAAAATTACTGGATCATCAGATAACCGCGTGTTAGCAGCCATTTCGAGTGCGTAAAACCTTCTCGAAGTGGAAATATGAACCCGAACTTCTTTCTTTCGATTTTTAAAAGATTTCTTTTCTGTTGGAGTCTTTTAAAATATTTTAATAGTTTTTCTTGATTTTTCCTTAAAACAAATCAAGTGGCGACTTTAAACTTTTGAAAATTTGGTTTACTTAAATCAATTAAGTAATAAATTGAATTTTTGAAATCAAAGTCATTTTTTCGAAATAACAACAATAAGCAATAGGTAGCCATATCCATAAACATAATCAGTGAATACAACACTTAGCATATAAACGTAAAAGAGTTTACAAGATATCCAACAATGCCTTTAGTCATATGATAGGAGGGGGGCCAAGACATACCCCGCGCTTCCGCTCAAAGTAAATAATATAAAAAAGCACCATAGATAGAAGAATGGTTGATGTGCTGCAAACATACATCACTTTTAGTGCTATAAACATGGAATTGTGTTTGATCTCAATACGATGTTAGTTGGTTTTACGTGTTTTTGTGTTTATGTTTGCAGGATCACAGGTTGGCCATGATTTTGGGGAAAATTGAGGAAGTTTCTGGTACCATGCATGGGATATAGATCATTCTACAGGCCGCAGGGTGGTTTCGTAGACATTTCTAGTGAGGGGCTATTTTCTGAAGTTTATTCTATGAACAGAAAGACGAGCAGTAGAGAGGTTTACGAATCATAGAAGATGGTTCATGCCCTAAGGATCAGAGACTTGGACTTTCAGGAATTTCATCAGATGAAACCCCTTTTACGGGTCGTAAATCACTTTAAAAGTCGTAGAGGGGTGTTGTAGAGTAGAAGCCTAGATTTCTAGCAATTGAGTACGAAACCCCGATTATGGGCCGTGGAATGCACTACAGCCCATAAGGACCTTTCATATGGCGTGCCGACCAGTTTTCCTATTTTTTTTAAGACTTGAATTTTAATTATTGTAAATACATTCTTAGGTTATTTTTCAAAAGATTTCACCTAGTACTCAGAGAACTCAATATTTTGAGAGGGAAAATTGTAAGATCATATTGAGGAATCTTTGAAACACTTGTGTTTGAATTTCATCCTTAAGCTTATAATTCTAATTAAAGATTGGATTGTTTGTTCTTAATTCTCCTGTGTAAGTGTTCAATTATGTTTTCTCTATTTATAATTTCTGAATCTACACAGCATGAGTAGCTAAATCCACAACTAGGGTTGTGGGAACCATGAAGAACTAACAAAGTAAAACTAGATAATTCTTAATCCTTGGAAGGTGTATATGCATGTATTAATTAACTTTTTTCATTTTGAATGTTTTCTAGTGGTGGACAACATTAGATACAACCTAGTGTTACTGACTGGACTTGTAAGGACCCGGATTTTTAGAGAGGCTTTACCGAACCTCTTAGTACAGTCTTGAGCAAAAAAGAAAGTTTCTAGGCATCGCTTCACGGAAGGCCCACACAGGTCGTGTGGCCTCCAGTGAAGGGACACTTGGCCACGATTTCGATAAGGGGAAATAAGACAGAGAATTTGGACCAAGTGAGGCTACACGGCCACTCACACTGTTCGTGTCATGTTTCACGGTTCGTGTGGCCCTCCGTGTGGCTCACTATGTGGAGTTTTTTGAAGTATGAAAGTACCATCTCGTAACTTTGTCATGCAAAAATTTTCTAAGTATCACAGCCCGTGTTGAGTCACACAGGCCATGTAGCCGTCCGTGTGGTACCCCTTGGCTTTGAATATATTTCACGTGTTGGCACTGCAAAATTTTCTAAGTGACGGTTCATGATCATTGTTCACGGTCCATGTGGTGACTCACGGACCGTGTAGCTGACCGTATGGACCTGACGATTCCAATTTTTGCTCGTTTCATTTATGGTGTTTATGTAATTCCAGTTTATTTTAATTATGAATTGTGACTTTTTACCTATCCTAATTCAGCTGATATCTCTCCCCTCTTAATTCATTCTCCTAAAACCTTCTAGCCCTCATAAGATCACCTCTTAAATACTCTCTACTCTCCCCTCTCAATATCCAAGGCTAGGGTTTAATTGAAGTTCAATTCAAGCTAAGTCCTTCCCCAAATTCAGCTCCTCAATCAAGGTATGTGGGATTGATTCTTGGTCCCTTTCAACCAAGACCCAAAACTCCTCTCAGTTGATTTCATAACTTTTAGTTTACTTTCAATATGAGTTTTCATTATTTGATTTTATTTAATCCAATTGATGTATGGGTTGTACTTTACCCATGATTTTAACTTACTGGAAACATTATTATGATGATTTACATTGAGTTATGGAGTTATGAACATGCATGTCCCCTTTTAAAGTTCATTTATGCATGGGTGATTCATATCATAATTTAGATGTGGGTTTAATTATAGATTTATTTAATTACATATTTGAATGTTGATTTTAACATAAATCTATGTTACCTATGATATCCTCACATCATGCATTGCATTTGCATTCATGAACATTTATTTATATAGAAATTATGAAGTGGGTTAAGCCCAATTACGTTTTACGAAATGATTTTAGTAAGGCATTGGTTATGACAAGAAGGTGATCACATACATGTCTTATGATTATGGCTATTTGAGCATCTCTGGTGCTTGCACCATCTTGTGTATGTGAATGAGTTATTCCTTGCATGAGCATCATGATTATGACTTATGATTTGGCATTTGAGCCTAAATGTGCATTGGATAGTTTTGAAATGAATATTGTATCTTTTGAAAGCACGTATATGTATAAGTATTCATGCATGATGTTTTGACTTAACAACGATGGATTGGGGGCGTTAGATCTATCCCCAAGGGCTCTCTCCCTTTTCTTGAACTATGTGCCAACATAGGAACGTTAGCCATTACCGAAAAGATCGATTCGTAAGGAATAGTTATTTGTTTATTATGTTTATGATATGATATGATATGATATGATATGATATGGTTATGGAAAATCCTTTTGAAAAGCGCGGTCGTAAGAAAGGTGACCATCCACTGAAAGGTGTGATCGTAAGGTGTGATGTAGATTACCTTTGGCAATTAATCTTCTCCTACCGATAGGAGGTCTTTATCGAACTAATTCATGTAATAGCTCACATGTGTTTGATTTGTCGGTTATAGTCCATCCCCATTATATATGAGCATTGTTGCATTTCATGCATCATAAATTTCATGGCATCTTGTATATATTTCCATTGGATATATGATTCATTCTATACTATGTGCCCTTGTCATCTAACATTGAAATGCAGGTTGTAAGTTATATGCATTGCATGCCTGCATACTTAGTACATTCAAAGGTACTAACGCATACTCTATGCCTACATGATTTTACCATGTAGGGGCTGAGCACTTTGAGTATCAACCATTTGATGAGCAGTCTGATCCAAAAAAGTATTTTTGATGAGTCCCATTCTCCAAGGACAAGCCATCTTCCTTTACATCTACAATCTTCAAGTTCCTTTCTCACTTGAGGGTGAGCCTGGAACCTGTCCTCCCCCCCCCCCCCCCCCGGTTCCATCTTGATTAGAGACATTCCTTGGACAATATGTAGACTCTTTTCAAACCTTATGTTATGCATGGTATCTGGCTTATGTATTCCTTGGATTGATTTATGGAAAATTTGTATTTGGATATATGCATGTTTTGGAGTGGAAATGTGGAAAGTCCCTAGTCCCATATTGCCCCCATAGCGTGAGTCCTACTCTCCTTCCCCTTACTACTTTGTGTTATTATTTGAGTGATCTTCTCGTACTGGTGATGCTGAGTTAGGGAATTATGAGGAACACAATACCTTAGTTTCTCTCCATTATTGACATTTTATCTTGTGATATTCTAGTTATATTTCTCATTGATTATTGCAACCCTACCCCTTTTGGGGAAGTAAGTTGGTTAATCACTGGTTAATCACTCGGATTGTAAACTAGTGAGTTCTCTTGAGTCTACGTATTCCCTGTGGGTTTAACCCGAACCTTTGTTAGGTTCTATTTCTTGACAACGGCCTCGTTATCCTCTAAAAAAAAGGTGTAACTTGGGCAACATAAAGATTTTGGCGCCGTTTTCGGGGAGAACGTCTAGACTTAGTGAATGCATTAGTAATTCAAGTGTTAATCCTTAGTTCCCTTATTTTATTGTTGTTTTTGTTCTTTTTGGGGTGTAAGTGTAGTGTATGCCCAACATTCGGCGTCAAGTCAATCCTTTAACTCCATATGACCTAGAGACCCACAGAATGTTGAGAAGAATGCCCCAAGACAACGCCAATAATGCCGTTAATACAGCTCTAAATAGGAATAACAATGAGGGTGCTGAGAATGAGAACCCACCTCCTTTGGAGGACATTTCTCCACAGCTTCAGGATTTCAACACCAATGCTTACCTGTGGAATCAGTACAAGCTAAATCCTATGGCTATGGAGGTGACTGAAGTTATTATGTTGCCACCACTACTGGCAGACACATAGTTCACAGTCTCGAGTGGGTTACTTCAGATGTTGCAAAACCATGGGCTATTTGCGAGCTTACTGTCGGAGGATCCTCATAGCCACCTACACAATATGGGATTCATATGTAAGAGTGTGATGGGAACACAGAATATGTCTACGGATGTTGTGGGACGTTGTGTTTTCCCACTGTCTCTTATGGGCAATGCAGCATTATCGCTATCCAAGCTCCCATAGAGTTCGATCACTTGTTAGGCACACTTGCAAAAGGCCTTTTTTGAGAGGTACTTCCGTAGATTGAAGAAGCTCAAGTTGAAGGACCAGATCAACAGCTTAAAGCAACTTCTTGGTGATTCAATCAGTACTACTTGGGAGCGGTTCACAAAATGTCTCAGGAGCGTCCCTAACCACAAGATAGTTGGTGATGCTTTGGTGGAGATCTTCTACCGTCCTCTTGATGAGAACAGTTAGGCCTATATTGACACTATCATAGGGGGCATGTTTTTCGATCAACTATTTGCAAAGATCGTAGAGCGAATAAAAAGAGTGGTCAAGATTAATCGTGCATGGGGGCAGCATGACAGAGCATTTATAAAAAGCTTATGTGCTTTTAGTGTGGCTCCGAAGCAAGCAAATATCAATGAAGAAATCATGCCACAGTTTGCACAGATTTGCACATATGTGGAGGTGATGATGAAGCAGAGCCAAGAGAAAGTAAATACAATGGTTCATCACCCTCCATAGGAGCCATATTATGAAGAAGACGCGTGTTTTGTTGTTGATCAGATAGGGGGTTCCAGGACCAACGCCTATGGGTCCAATCAAGACTATTGGCGCCAAGGTCAAGGAAACCAAGGTCAGAACTTTAATCAAGATGGAGCTTACATGGACAACCACGGAGATTACTATGATAGAAATAGGGGTCCGGAGAGAGATACAGATTGAGGTCGCAGAGAAGGCTTCAGAAATGGTCCTCATGTGCCACTGAATAATCGTGATTCAGGTGCTAGTGGTTCCAGAATTGAGGAGATATTTGATCAATTGTTGAAGAAGGCTGAGACACGGAATGAGGCTCTAAGGGGCATGAAATCAAAGATTTCAAGTATTAATCAGAAAATAGTCTCACACTGTGGCTATCAAATAGCTAGAGCAACAGTTTGGTCAAGTGTCGACTCAACTTAATCAGCGTCAGAGGGGAACATTGCCTAGCAACACAGTTCAAAATCCTAGAAATAACGGGCAATCTATGGTGGTTACTACTCGGGGTGGCAACACTACCTTTGATCCTCTCATGCCGGTTGATGAAGAAAATGTTTAATAGGAGAATGATGTGGCCAAGGATGCAGATGAAGGAGATGATCATGGTAAGAATGGGGTGAGTGAAGCTGCTAATGCGCCACAAAGGTTAAAGCCCATTCTTGTGCCTCCTCCTCCCTTCCCTCAAAGAATTAAAAAGAGGGAAGAAGAAGGCAAATTTAAGCACTTTCTCTCCATGTTGAAGCAGCTCTCCATCAACATCCCTCTCATTGAGGCATTGGAGAAGATTCCAGGGTATGTTAAGTACATGAAGGACTTGGTCACTAAAAAGTGCACTGTGAGTCAGGAGCTCTCCCAAGAGCTTCAAGATTGTTGTGCTATTGCTACAAGGTCCTTGGATCAAAAGCGAGAAGATCCAGGTGCTTTCACCATACCCTGCACCATTGGAGATGTCGAGTTTTCAAGGCCACTATGTGATCTAGGTGCCAGCATTAATCAGATGCCCCTTTCGGTCTACAAAAAGCTTGGATTGAGAGCCCCTACTCAACTAGTATGCGGTTGTTGATAGCGGATCGCATGGTAAAGAAGCCTTTGGGGATACTGTACGATGTACTGGTAAAAGTTGAAAAGTTCATATTCCATGCAGACTTTGTGATCCTAGATTGCAAAGTTTACTTTGACATCCCAATCACCTTGGGAAGCCCGTTCCCAGCCACTAGGTGAGCACTAGTTGATATGGAAGCTGGTCAATTCAGGTTTAGATTGAATGACGAAAAATTCATCTTCAATATCTGTCAATCCATGAAGCATCCAAGTGATTTGAAGAGTGAAATTTGGGAAATAGGTGAAGTCTGAATAACTAATTTTTCAAGTCATGTCGTGATAATAAATTAGGTGCTGCTTGGAAGGTGACCCAAGGAACACTGGCGCTTAGGCGCCCAAGTATGCTTTTTGACCCTTATATGTTATTTTGTTTTGATTTTATGCATTGGGGACAAAGTACATCTTTTTTTATGTGGTATAGGTAGTTATGGGCCTCAGTGCAGTCTGAGTAGTGTGGGTCTATAACTACCCCAATTTATTTTCTCGGGGTTTTCTTACTTGTGTTCTTTTTTCCTATGGATATTTACTTTCTACTGACCTGGTACGTTTAGAATGTTTAGATTGTATTTGTAGCATATAGTACTAATACTGTGGCATATAGAATGTTTTTGTGCCTTTTTTTTTAAAAAAATGATACTCACCAAAAATTTTGATTAGTAGTTAGATAGCAACCATGCATGTTATGGTGTGAGACAATGTTTGTTCTGACAAGTGAGGATGCATTGAGATAAAAAAGCATAACCTGAGAGTCTTTTGTTGATAATGTATGCAGTGCCATGTAAGTGTGAGCTTAATTTGCTAGATTCATGTGTTTTGTGCTAATTCAGAACTTTCCCTATTAGTCTAAGTTAGATTGTAGATTAATTGGATTTGGAAAGGATCTTAGGCTATTGTTCTTAATAGTCCACTTAGCCTAAAAATGACCAACCAAAGCTATGATATAATCTGTGTTCCTAATGTTTGAACCTAAGATGCACATATTCTTTGAAAACACATGATTAACCTAGCCTTGTTAGTTGTAAAATCCTGAAATTGGCCCTGGTCCTTCCTTGAACATTGTGCACCTTGACTAAGGCAAAAAGCCTAAGTGGAGGGTGGCTACCAAAAGTGGCTCTAGTTCTGAGGATGGATATTGTGCACCTCAAAATAGGTTAAAAGCCTAAGTTGAGGGTGGCTGTTGTAAGGAGGAAACACAAAGATAAGAGGATGAGTTAGTGATAGAGACAAAAGGAAAAATCATGTACTAGGTGTTAAAAAAAGTGATGCCTTAGTTAAGCTACAAAGAAAAATGAAGTGTAAAAACAAGGCAAAAAGCTAAAAAAGGTGAAAAGAAAGAACCCAGAAAAGCTTGAAATAGAAGAAAGGGAGAATAAGGTGAAAATAACAGAGTTGGTAGAGCAAAAGTGTAGAAAAACGTAGTGTCAAGGAGGGCCTTTAGTCACTATTTTCCCATAATATCATACCAAAGCCCCCTGAGCCTACGTTACAAGCCTAGAAAGTCCTAAAGTGATCCTAGTCTAGTTGGTTGAAGGTCTGAGTCAGGAGTATAGGGGCAAGCCTATGGTATTAGACATTATGCATGAATATTTGTTGTGAGAGTGAGTGATTTTTCACAGTTCCCAAGGTTAAACATGAAAACATCATTGAGTGTCAG
Organism: Solanum rostratum; assembly: GCA_029948455.1. Lineage (NCBI taxonomy): Eukaryota > Viridiplantae > Streptophyta > Magnoliopsida > Solanales > Solanaceae > Solanum > Solanum rostratum. The sequence goes on from CM057056.1 coordinate 34,422,427, forward strand.
ATATACGACCTCTTTTTGTGAGGGCACTTGCATTTCATTGTTAGCACTAGACTTGTTTAGTGATTATGGATTGTTGGTAATACCTTGTTTGTCATAGTTGTGCTGTGACATGCACCAGGTTGTATTAGGTTGATAGATGATCTTGTTTTAAAAAGTTGGTGTGAGCGTCTAAGTATAAGATTTATGTGATGTATGTCATTGGGTTGAGGTCTATGTGTTACTTTATTATTTGTTTAGATTGAGTCTGTCGCTTGAGGACAAGCAACAATTTTAAGTTGAGGGTTTTGATTTGCTGCCAAAATATAATACTTTTAATGCTTAAAACTTGGAATTTTGTATGTTCTCAATGTGATGTTAGTTGGTTTTATGTGTTTTTGTGTTTATATTTGTAGGATTACAGGTTGGCCTTGATTCTGGGGAAAATTGCAGAAGTTGCTAAATTTTTGCAGTTATACGATACCCTGTATGGGCTGTAGATCATTCCACGGGTCGTAGGGTTATTTCGTGGACAATTCTAATGAGGGGCTATTTTCTGAAGTTTATTCTACGAACATGTAGACGAGTCGTAGAGAGGTTTACGAGTCAGAGAAGATAGTTTGTGTCCAGAGGATCAAAGACTTGGACTTTCAAGAATTTCATCAAACCAAACCCCCTTTACGTATCATAATCATTTTACGAGTTGTAGAGGGGTGTCGTAGAGTAGAAATCCAAATTCCAACAGTTGTGTACGAGACCCCGATTACGGGCCGTGGAATGCAATACGACCCATAAGGACCTTTCATATGGCATGCCGACCAGTTTTCCTATTTTGTTTAGGACTTGAATTTTAATTATTATAACTACATTTTTTAGGTTATTTTTCAAAAAATTCCACCAAGTACTCAGAGAACTCAATATTTTGAGAGAGAAAATTGTAAGATCATATTGGAGAGTCTTTGAAACACTTGTGTTTGAATTTCATCCTTAAGCTTGTAATTCTTATTGAAGATTGGATTGCTTGTTCTTAATTCTCTAGTGTAAGTGTTCAATTATGTCTTCTCTATTCACAATTCTTGCATCTACACAGCATGAGTAGCTAAATACACAACTAGAATTGTGGGAATCATGAAGAACTAACAAAGTAAAACTGGATAACTCTTCATTCTTGGAAGGTGTATATGCATGTATTAATTAACTCTCTTCCTTTTGAATGTTTAATAGTGGTGGCCAACATTAGATCCCACCTAGTATTACTGACTGGACCAAGGTAATAATGAATAGGAAAAATGATTAACTAACAGGATTCAATTGATGGGTTCTCAGCTAATCAACAAAGCTAGGCTAAGGGGAGGTTATACTTGGACTAATAGGTAAGAGTTAGTAATGCACACTGTGGAGATGGGCCAAGTCGCATAGTGAAATTCACCTCTCACCTTTGAACAAAGAGATTGGTGAACACAACTTACCCTCTTGCATGCTATACACTAGAAAAGAATTAGGTTATTTGGTGATGCTGAGTTAGGGAATCATGGGGAACACAATACCCTAGTTTCTCTCCATTGTTGACTTCTCTCTTGTGATAGTTAGTCTAGTTATATTTCTCATTGATTGTTTCAAAAAAAACCTTTGTGGAAGTAAGTGGTTAATCACTCGAATAGCAAATTGGTGAATTCTTTTGAGTCTACGTATTCCCTATGAGTTCAACCCTAACCTTTGTTGGGTTCTATTTCTTGACAGCGACCGCTTTATCCTCTAAAAAGTAGGTATAACTTGGGCGACATCAATGGTGATTTATCCTTAGAAGATAAGACTCACCACAACAAGAAAATCTCAAGATCCAAGCTAACCGTCGTACTATGGATGAAGGTAGTCCTCGGTCCCTACATGGTTAGATCATGTAGACAAAAAAGTGTGTGTTAGTACATTTGAATATACTAAGTATGCGGGCATGCAATGCATATGACTTATCAAACCTGCATTCATGTTAGATGACAAAGGGCACACAATATAGAAAGAGATATAGTATACAATGTGCCATTAAACTAATGATACATGAAATGCAAATACTCATATATAGTGGGGATGGACTATAACCGACAAATCAAACTCATGCGAGTTATAACTTGAATTAGTCCAATGAAGACCTCCCATTGGTTAGACAAGATTGCTTGCCAAGGGTAATCTACATCACACCTTACAATCCAATCACTTCGATAGATGGACACCTTTCTTTCGACCCAGTCATTTCAGAAAGATTTCCAATATCATACAATATCATATCAATGTATAACCATCTCTTATGACCCGGTCATTTCGGTGATGGCTACCATTCCTATGCTGGAGCATAGTTCAAGGAAAGGGAGAGGACCCTTGGGGATATCCCTGACGCCCCCAATCCATCGGTGCTAAGTAAAAACATCCCATGAGAATATTTACACTATACATGCTTTCAAAAGAGGCATTAGTCATCTCAAATCATTTCAATGCACATTTAGGCTTAAAAGCCAAACATTCTTCATAATCATTCGTACATGGGCTAAAACGCCAAATCATAATTCATAGCCATGTTTTTCATGCATAGGAATAGCTCGTGCACATGACAATATGGTGCAAGCACCCAATATTCTCAAAGAGTCAATAACAATAGACTTTTATGTGATCACATTTTTGTCATAACTAATATCTTATCATAATCATTTACATAAACATAATTGGGCTTGACCCACTTTATAATTTTCATAAATCCAATGCTCATGAATGTATATGCTATGAATAATATGTGAATAGCAATGAGTAATATAGATTCAATCTAAAATCAATAATATAATATAAAATTCAAGTAAAACCATAATTAAATCCACATTTAAATCATAATATAGATCACCCTCTCTTAGAATAAACTTTAAAGGGACCGTGCATATTAAAATATTCATAATAATCAAGTAATTCAACATATTTGTGCTTAAATCAACTTAAAATCATCAAATAAGCATAGCCCATACTTCAACTGAATTTAATAAAAAATAATCTTCAAAATCCATATTAAAGTAAGAAAAATTTCATGAAATTCAAGTGAAAAGAGTTTGGGTCTTCTTGGTTGAAAGGGACCAAGAATCAATCTCACATACCTTAGCTAGTGAAGAAGATTCAAGAAGGAATTTAATAAAGAAAAGGGTTTTCCTTTATTCCCAATATTTTTCTTCACAAGAGCCTTTGAGAGAGTTCTTAAGGAGAATTCAATGTAATTCTAAGTGTAAGGACAAATTTGAATGAGAGAAATAGAGTAGAGGTCATTTGAAAGTCTTTAGGAAGCATAGAAAGTCACAAAGGACCCTTAGGATAAACCATAATTACTAAAATGCCATTGATAAAATAAGTAGAAAAATTGAAGTTAAGGTCTCAGAGAGGGGGTATACGGTTTGTGAGGCACTATACGGACCGTAAAACTTCCCCATGGTCTAACACTTAGAAAAATTCCACTTGACGAAGGTCTGATATGGTATTTCAATACTTAGAAAAATTTAACGTAGGCACCCATATGGAAGGGCTATACGGACCGTACCCAGCCACACAGTCCGTGTACTCTTCCGTACCACTTCACTTAGAAAAATTCTCCATATGAATTTTTGAGACGGTGATCCAATACTTAGAAAGTTTTCACCTCGGAACCTATACCGGAGGGCCTCACAAACTGTGAAGCACCATATGGTCCATGAGAGGATTCATACCGCTTACCTTATGCTCAAAACTGTGGAGTCTCAAGCCTAAGGCTACCATACGGTCTACCACACATTCCGTATGGCCTCACACGTATCATGTAGGGTCCAAGTGTGGTATGCCTTGGTCCCAAACTCCACGTTCAGGCCCTCACATCCCACACAAGGCTAAGGGACACTTTAAGGAGGCTCCACACGGTTCGTATAGAAATACATGGACTACGAAGGCTTCCATGAACCATCACCTTGGTCCAAAACATTCTGAAAATAAATTTCCAAACTCCATTGAGGTCGTACAAAGTCTGGGTCCTTACAGTTATAAGAAAAGAGACTTTATATAAGGACCCCTTGGGTCAAGTCCCCACCTTCAATCCCATTCAGCTCCAAGTCAACCCATGAGAATACATATACATATACATGCTTAAAAAAGAGGCATAAGTCTTTCAAATCATTTTCATGCACACTTAGGCTTAATAGCAAAACATACTTCATAATCATGCATACTTGGTCTAAAAATCCAAATTATACTTCATGTCGAACTTTCATGCATAGGAATAGCTCCTTGATACTTGTACAGAGTGGTGCATAACACCCATGGGGATCTTGATCCAAATGATAGACATAATGTGATCACATGTCATGTCATAACCATAGTTGCTTGAAAACATAGCCATAATCATAATTGGGTCTTGATCCACATCATATATCTCAAAAAAATCATAGTTCATGCATGTATATGTAATGAGGAATGAATGAATAGTGTGGTTACTAGGAATTCATAGTTAAATCATCATAATATAACGAAATCATAGTAAATCCATGAAGAAATCAATAACCAAAGAACATTTGAAATTACCTGTGCATAGATTCATAATTTAAGGGGACATGCATATTCAAATCTTCATAAAATCAATGTAATCCAACATAAGAGAGATTAAATCATATTTAAAACATCAATTAAGTACAGCCCATAATTCAATTTAATCAAATCAACACTAATCCCATATTCAATGTAAGCTTCAGATTCATAAATTAAAAGTAAGAAGTCTTTGGGGTCTTCAGGATTGAAAAGAATCATGAACAATCTCACATACCTTGGATAACTAGAAGAATTAGGATAGGAATGACTTGAATTGAAATTCCACTTGAAATCCTAGCTTGAATCCCGCAATACAAGACTTGAAGAGAGAAGTTAGGAATTGAATTCTAGAGCTTCAGTGTAATGAGAGTGAATGAGTGTAAAGGGTGAGTATTATCTAATTTAGAGGCTCGAGATAGGTACCAAGGTCATAAAAGACCTTTAGAGAAACCAAAATTATGAAAAAATCATTAATGAAGTGGACTTTAAAAAGTTTCCAGGGTTCCCATACAAATGCACCACGGACCGATCAAAGGTTCACTGACCGTATAAAGTGCCCATGATAATGCCTTCTCTGACACTTGGAAAATTTTAGGATAAGAGCGTTTCCACTGAAGTCTTCATGATTCATACAAAGGTTCACTAATCGTACAACGATCCGTGAAAATGACCCAAGTTTCGAGACGGTAATTTTATGTTTAAGAACAATATTTTGGGGGAGGGCTTCACGAGACACCCTACCATGGCTCACGGTAGGTTGCACAAAACCCCACCATAGCTCATGGTGGCTGCACGACCCATACAAGGGTCTCCTAGTGGTTGCTATAGCCAAATTCTTGGCTTGAAGGTTGGGGTACCTACCATGAGCCTCTTCTGCGGCACATGAGAGGTGCCATAAAGGGCCACCAAGCCTAAAATCCTCTCTAAAAGCCACATGAATCTATGGAAAAAGACAAGGCTCACCCCATGGATGCCCCCACAACTCATGGGAGTGGCCCTAGAGGGGTACCTTAGACACAAAATTCTGGAAAACTTGATTTTAAGCATTGTTAAGGCCTTTCGAGGTCTGAGTCCTTACATCATCTCCCCTTTGGGAACATTTGTCCACGAATGAGCTAGAAAATGGCTTGAAAGTCTAGACTTGAACACGAAACATTTCAACATGAAGACACAATGGATAACTCATCATTTGAAAATCATGAAAACTCATGTCAAAACATAATTTAAACCATTTTCATGCACATGTATACATGTCATGTCATGAAACATAAGAATGAAAGAATTTAGGACCATTTATAATAAGAAGAAGCTTGAGTAGATTGGAGAAGATAGGGATATCGCCTCATCACATCCGACTCTGCCTCGCATGTAGCACTCTCCATATGTTGATTCCTCCAAAGCATTTTAACTGAAGCCACATCCTTGTTGCAAAGCCATTTTACTTTCCTATATAAAATTTCAACTGACACTTCTTCATAAGTCAAGTTCTCCTCAACCTCAACACCTACCAAAGGCACAATTGAACTTGGATCACCAATCAACTTCCTCAACATTGGCACATGGAAAACCGGGTGAATGGAACTCATATCCAAAGGCAAATCCAATCTATAGGACACCTTTCCGATCCGCTCAATTATCTCATAAGGACCTATATATCGAGGGCTTAACTTTCGCTTATTACTAAAATGCATTACATCCTTCATAGGAGAAACCTTCACATATACCTAATCACCAACAAGAAACTCAAGATTCCTCTTTCTAACAATATCCAAATAAGACTTTTGATGACTTTGAGTTGTCTTCAACCTTTCCCTAATCAACTTTACCTTTTCCATGGCCTCCAACACCAAATCTAGGCCTAACAATGCCATCTCACCTATCTCAAACCATCCCAGCAGGGACCTACACCTTCTCCCATACAAAGCCTCAAACAGTGTCATACCAATGCTAGCATGAAAACTATTGTTGTAGGCAAACTCAATAAGTGGTAGATGATTATCCCAATTTCCCTTAAATTCCAATACAAAAGCCCTCAACATGTCTTCCAAAGTTTAAAAGACCTATATTCAAAGTAAGCTTCAAATTCATAAATTAAAAGTAAGAAGTCCTTGGAATTTTCATGATTGAAAGGAATCATGAATCAATCCTACATAACTTGGATAGCTAGAAGAATTGGGATGGGATTGACTTGAATTGAAACTCCTCTTAAAATCCTAGCATGAATCCCCCAATATAAGAATTGAAGAGAGAACGTAGGAATTGAAATTTAGAGCTTGAGTGGAATAAGAGTGAATGAGTGTAAAGGGTGAGTATGATTTGATTTAGGGGCTTAGGATAGGTATCACGGTCTTAAAAGACCTCTAGAATAAATCAAAATTATGAAAAGACCATTAATGAATAGAAATTTAAAAATGTCCAAGGGTCCCGTACAAATGCACCACGGTCCGTACAAAAGTTCACTGACCATACAAAGTGCCCGTGAAAATGCCTTTCCTCTTCTTGATTGTTGGGATTCTTTGATCTGGTAAACCTAGCTTCTCTGACCCTTAGAAAAATTTAGGCTAAGGATGTTTCCCCTAAAAGTTTCACGGTCCGTAGTAAGGCTCACTGATCATACAATGGTCCATGAAAATGACTCATGTTCCGAGACGGTAATTTTATACTTAGAACAATATTTTGGGGGGAAAGTTTCATGAGACACCCTATCGTGGCTCGTGGTAGGTTGCAAGAGACCCCACCATGGCTCGTGGTGGGCTGTACAACCTATACAAAGGTCTCTTGGTGGCTGCCTTAGCCAAATTCTTGGCTTGAAGGTTGGGGCACCTACTACGAGCCCCTTCCACGACCAGTGGTGAAGACCACGGCTCGTGAGAGGTGCCATGGAGGGCCACCAAGCCTAAAATCCTCTCTTAAGCCATATGAATCCATGAACAAAGCCAAGGGTCATGGGATGACCCTATGGCTCATGGGAGTGTCCTAAGAGGGGCACCTTGGTCACAAACTTCTGAAAAATTTGAGTTTAAGCATCGTTAAGGCCTCCTGAGGTCCGGGTCTGTACATTAGGCTTGAGTAGTGAGGTAGGGGTATCGCTTCTTCATATCCACTTCGGCTTCCCAAGTGGCACTTTCGACTTGTTGATTCCTCCAAAGAACTTTAACTAATGCCACATCTGCGGTTTCTTAACCTCTTCACTTGTCAATCTAGTATCTCCATCGGAACTTCCTCATAAGTCATCTTCCACTACTCCCATAATCTCCAAAGGTACTTCAGAACTTGGGTCACCTACGTACTTCCTTATCATAGATACATGGAAAAATGGATGGACCATACTCATCGCTATAGGAAACTCCCACTCATAGGCAACTTTACCAATTCTTTTCAGCATTCTATACATCCCTACATGCCTTGGGATCAATTTGCCTTTTTTGCCAAACCGAACAACACCTTTCATGGATGAGACCTTCAAATAATCCAATCATCTACACCAAACTCAAGATCCCTTCTCCTCACATCAGAGTAGGACTTTTTCCTACTTTGAGCGGTCTTCAGTCTCTCCCTAATCAACCTCACCTTATCCAAAGCTTCCATAACCAAACTAGACTTAACAAACGCCTACATCAAACCACCCTATCGAGGACCTACAATGCCTACCATATAAATCTTCAAAGGGAGCCATTTCGATGCTAGAGTGATAGTTATTGTTGTAAGCAAACTCAATAAGTTGAAGATGTTCATCCCAACTACCTTTAAGTTCCAAAACACAAGCCCTAAGCATATCCTCAAGAGTTTGAATGGTCTTTTTGGCTTCACCAACGGTTTGTGGGTGGAAGGTTATGTTGAGTTTAACTTTAATACCACGGCTTTTGGAAGGACCTCCAAAAGTGCGAAGTAAATTAAGCACTATGATCCAAAAAAATATCTAATGGAACCCCATACAATCTCACCAACTCATGAATGTATAACATAGCATAATCTTCAGTACCATAAGTCATCTTAATGGGTAGAAAGTGAGTCGACTTTGTCATTCTATCAAAAATAACCCCTATGGAATCAAGATGACTCTTGGTCTTAGGAAAGCCAATCACAAATTTCATGTTGATTTCTTCCCATTTCTAAGTAGGAATCTCAATGTATTGGGTTAGGCCATCCAGCGTTTGGTGTTCGGCTTTAACTTGTTGGCAATTGTGAAAACTGGCTATGAACTTAGCAATATCCCTCTTTATACCACCCTACTAATACACTTTCCTCAAATCTCCATATAACTTTGTAGAACCGGGGGTGAATGGAATAAGATAAATTATGAGCCTCTTTCAATATCAAATTTCTCAACCCATCAACATCGAGCACATACAACCTACCTTGATATCTAAAGAGACCATCTTCCCCTTGAGAGAAAACCTCCACCTTGCCCTCTTTCACTAAGGCCTTCAACTATAATAAAGAGGGGTCAAGGTCTTTTTTGGATTTGACCTCTTCAATCAAAGAAGATTTAGAACTATCAACAACCACCATGCCACCACTTTCAACTTTATTCAATCTAACTCCCCATCTAGCCAAAAGCGGAACTTCTTTTGCCAATCCCTTCTTGCCATAATCAACATGAACTACACTCTCCATGGACACCCTACTTAGGGCATCGGCTACAACAGTTGCCTTGTTAGGATGATAATGCACACTCATATCATAATCCTTAAGGAGTTCTAACTACCTTCTTTGCCTCAAATTAAGATCTCTTTGGGTGAACACATATTGGAGGCTCTTGTGGTCGGTGAATACATCAATATGAACCCCATACAAATAATAACATCATATTTTCAAAGCAAACACCACAGCCGCCAATTCAAGGTCATAGATAGGATAATTACACTCATGCACTTTAAGTTGCCTAGAAGAAGAGGCAATAACTTTGCCACTTTGCATCAATACACACCCAAAACCAATTCTTGAAGTATCACAATACACCACAAACCCTTCTAGCCCTTCTGGTAGAGCCAAAACAAAAACGGATGTAAGCTTGTCTTTGACAGTTTGGATCCAAACAAATTTTGCCTTATTTTGTGTCAATTTTGTCAATTAAGAAGCAATTGAAGAAAAACCCTCAACAAATCTCTAGTAGTACCCCCACTAAGCCCAAGAAACCCCTAATATCCGTTGGAGTCAAGGGTCTAGGCTAATTTCTCACCACCTCTGTCTTCTTAGGATCCACTTTAATCCCTTCACCCAATAGCACATGCCCTAAAAAGGCAACCTCTTTCAATCAAAACTCACATTTATCAAATTTATCAAACAACTTCTCATCCCTCAAGGTTTGCAATACTACCCTCAAATGTTTCACATGCTCTTCCTCACTCTGAGAGTAAATCAAAATATCATCTATGAAAACCACCAAAAATATGTCGAGGTAGGGTTTAAAGACCTTATTCATAAGATCCAAGAATATCGTTGGTGCATTAGTTAGGCCAAACGACATCACTACAAATTTGAAATGCCCATATCTAGTCTGAAATGTCGTCTTAGGTATATCGCATTCTCTAAACCTTATTTTATGATACCCAAACTGAAGATCGATCTTAGAAAAGTGACTAGCCCCATGAAGTTGATCAAATAGGTCATCTATCCTTGGCAAAGGATACTTGTTTTTATGGTGACCTTGTTGAGTTGCTGGTAGTCGATGCACATTCTAAGTGAATCATCCTTCTTTCTCACAAACAACACCGGTGCACCCCAAGGCGACTTCCTAGGCCTAATAAACCTTCTCCAATACCTCTTTCAATTAGTCCTTTAACTCTTTTAATTCCATCAGGGTCATATGGCAGGGAGGAATGAAAATGGGTTGTTTATTGGGGAGGAGGTCAATACCAAAATCTATCTCCTTTTTGAGAGGGACACTGGGAAACTCGTCGGGAATGACATCAAGAAACTCATTGACCACTGGAACCGGCTCAATAGGAGGGACTGTAGATTCAACATCTCTAACCCTTAAAAGATGGTAAATGCAACCCTTGAAAATTAACTTTCGATCCTCAAGACAAGAGATGATTCTACCGTTAACTACTAAATTATGACCTTCCCACTCAAAGACGAGCTCTTTAGAGAATCAGAACTTAACTTTGTGGGTTCTACAATCAATAGAACCATGATATGTATGTAACTAATTCATCCCAAGAATAATGTCAAATCTACCATGTCAAGCTCAACAAAATCACAAGACAAGACTTTATGCAATATAGACATGGGACAACCTCCATAGACTCATTTAGCAACAATGGACTCACCAATGGGGGTAGATACCTCAAAGGGTTCACATACAAATCAGGATAAACATGAAGTCTATTAGAAACAAAAAGAGTAATGAAAGAGAGAGTGGCACCCGGATCCAATAAAGCAAACACGTCAAAATCATTGACCTTCAACAAACTGATAAAAACATCAGACTTCTCATCCACCCCTTGCGTTCCTTGAAGAGCATAAAACTGGTTATGACGTGGAGCACCTCCTTGTTGACCACCTTGGGCCCTTTGGTCACCACGGGCACCTTTCCCTTGAGGACAGCCATCCTTTCCCTTCTTTGTACAATCCATAATCTTGTGACCCATTTTTCCATACCCGAAGCAAGCACCCCCATCTCTATAGCATCTACCACCATGATTTTTACCACACCTTCCACACTTAGGAATAATTTGATGACCATTAACACCATGAGCTTTAGGGTTAGGCACCCTAACATTGGAAAACCTTTGGTTTTGAGTATTAGAGGACCCTTTTCCTCGAAACTTGTGGCCTTGTTTAAAACCACCATCCTTAGTGCCTTGAAAACCACCATCATATCGAGCTTTCTTTGACTCCCCACTCCTCCCCCTTCTAAGCTTCTCCCCTTCAAGTTTCTCGGGATAATCCATGAGCAGAGAGAGGTCCATATCACCCACAAGCATACCGGTGCAAAATACTTCATTCACCAAGTCATAGATTCTCGACACAAACTTGTTCACTCTTGCTCTTGAGTCGACAACAAAGTGATGAGCATATTTTGAGAGCTTATTGAACTTAAGGGAATACTCCCTCACACTCATGGAGCCTTGCTTAAGATTCATGAACTCCATCATCTTTTCTTTCCTTGGTTAAATAAGAAAGCACCAGTTGAAGAAGGCGAGCTTTGAACTCTTCCCATGGAGTACGCTCATCACTCCGTCTCTAGCTTCCATTCCGAAAACCAAATTTAAGCAAGGCCTTTGAGTTGATAGGCCGCTAATTCTGCTTTCTCTTCTGAACACACCCCCATAATCGCATGAACTTTGTATACATCATCAATGAACTCTTAGGGGTCTTTCTCAAATTTGGATCCATGGAACTCCGGAGAGTTCATCCTTGTGAAGTTTCTCACCCTTGATGCCGGGTAGGAGCATGAGGAGCTTGGGCTCCTTGGTTCATTTGGTTGTTCACGGCTTGTGCCAAAAAAGTGACAACATTTTGATACTTAGCATGGGTGACTCCCACTTCTTCTTGGGGAGCTTGTGCAGCTGGAGGGGTTGGTTCACCCTCGGGAGTAGGATCTCTTTGTGCCACTCTTCTTTGAGGCATGATCTGGAAGGGCAAAGGAAAATCTATTAGAGAAAGGAAACCTTAATTTAAGTCTAAAGCACGATATAGATTATGAAAAAGAGAACTATTTCAAAAAATGTCTCATAGCCTCCTATTCATAGTTGTGGCATGCTTCACAACTATGAGCAAGACTCTATATAAAGCGGTGCGCTAGATTTCCAAGGACCATTTAGAAACCTAGTGCTCTAATACCAAGCTTGTCACGACCCAAGCCTAAAGCCTAGGTGTGACACAGAATGGAAACCCGAAGGGACCCTAAACAAGCCTCGAAAGCATACATAGCACATCCTTAGATGCGGAAGCATAATCAACAACAAGCACATAATTTCAGGGGAAGTGTGACTTCAGACTCAAGCTATGGGGATGTTATAGGAAAGAGGATTAGCATGATCACATAGCAAATAAAGTCTGAAGGGTGGGTAAGTATGTCTCACACTGTGGGGGCAATAGGGACTTAGGATTTTCATCTCATCATCAACAATCATCAACACATAGAAGGGGATAAGGACTAAGGGAAGTCTTTCATAATTACGTACACATAATAGGAGTCAAGCTCATAACATACATATACATATCCAATAACACCTTTAACATGAGTGGAACGAGGGCCAAGACATCTCCCGAGCTCACCCTCAAAAGATGAATATCCATAAATAGACAAGTCTTAATAAAAGCATGAAAGTACGTGGATGTTGTCCCCAAAATGGAGGACTCACCAATTGAAATCTTCAATCAATTTGTCTAGCCACGTGGAGGAGGAAGATGAATAGGAGCTTTGAACCCTACATGGTTAGATCATGTAGGCAAAAGTATACACTAGTACTTGGAATGTACTAAGTATGTGGGGTGCAATACAACAAGGAACACAAGCCATAATTAAACAACATGCATAATCATAATAACGGATATAAGCTTAATATGACATGAATGATCAATTCTTAGTCAAAACATGCATGAAGAATTATCATGTCACATGACATATCATACATAGATAGGAAGGGACCATAAACGACATGTAAGACCAAACTAGCTACTCCATGGACTCCCGATATTCACTCTACACCGGATAAGGAATGGTCTACTTTGCCAAGGTAAACCAAATACTTCACCTTACGAGCACTTACACCATTTTGAACAGTGTTTCACAAAGGGCTTACGGGAACACCATTCTTTTCGGTAAATATAGAAGAGGAACTTTACAAGAACACCATCTTTTTCGGTCTATCATGTGACAGGAGCTATATGGATGCATTGGCTAATCACAAACCTATGGTGGCAACATAGTTACGGGACAATGATTATCTACCAAGGTCCTTTCGGTGCTAAGTCGCAATACCAAGGAATACTCAATTCATATTCATAGTCATAGTATACAAAGTCTTATAATATCACAATATCATCATAAAGTAGCTTATCAAAACCAAAGCTTCATAATATCAAAGATAAGGCTACATATCATTCATAACTTTCACAATATTCTCATAGCTCATAGCATCCATAATAGCCCCTTTCAAAATTCATAACATTCATAGTTCACTATCTTGTCATAAGGCTTTCATCAACATAAAAAGCTTGGCTCATAACTTTGATCAAAACATGGTAGGTATAAATTCATATGCCTAAAATCAAGCAATCTAAGAGTGTAGAACATGAGAGAAGAAAAATCAATTCATTTTAAAGTCATTTAAATCAACCCGCCAACATTGTAGTACAAACCCCAATTTGGGTATCATGAAATGCAACTAAAATTCACAAGTTCTTTCATAGATTCATGGCATCAGAGAGTACATAGCTTTAGTGCCATGAAATTCATCATAATATCAAACCCCAATGGGTGTGCATGCATAATCAAATCATTACTTGAACAATTCAAACTTAAATCATGTTTATAATGCATCATAGGGATTAATTATAAAGTATTCAATCTTAGAATCATGAAATTTGAATAAAAGGAAGTATTGGACTCCATGGGTGGAAGAATCCCAGTGAATGAAACCCACATTACCTTTAACTTGAGATTTCTTGAAGGAAAACTTAAGGAAGGCTTGGGGCTTCACTTGGGTTCTTGAATTTCAACAATAGTTCTTGAAGATCTTGAGATTCAATGGAGGATTTGATGAAGTTTAGAGAGGATTTTGAGTGAGTTTTTGTGAGTTCTAAGGCTTGGTTGAACAATGAGGAAATCCCATCTATATCGGCATTGGCTTATTACCCAATTTCCCTCAGCTGAAACAGAGAAAGGTTGAAAAGTTTTTACTTATGGTGAACAAGTCCGCAACGAGGACTTGTCCAGTGTAGGTCATTTTCGCACAAAGTTCAATTTTCCCCTGTTTTTATGTTGGAATGAGTTTAGGCCATTTTTGTACTATGAAGGACCAACTCCGCAACGCAGACTGGTCGTGTACCTACTGGTAATGCTGGCAACGGAACCGGTAGGTACCGGTTCCGATCCAGTTCTGGTACCAGTACAGTGCTGGTCCGGTCCGGTCCCGATACTATACCGATTCCTGCCAGTAGGGGGGTACCGGTAGGGGTCCCGGGAAGGGACCGAGTTTTTTTACCGGTAAGTACTGGTTTACCGGTTCCGGTCCGGTACCAGACCGGTCCAAAAATTTTTTTTTAATTATGTTACCGTTGGGGTGGGGCCCACCAACGGTAACATTTTTCTAGCCGTTTTGTAGCCATTTTTGACCTTTTTGGTCAATTGTTATTTTTATTTTTTCCAAAATTCAATAATTTCTCAACTATAAATACCCCTAAATCTTTTATAATTTTTCACTTCAATTCTTTCAATCTAATTCTCTCAATTTAATCCAATTCTCTCAATCCAATTCTCTCCACTTACTATCACAAATTTATAATTATATACATATTACATACTACTCTCAAATATTATATATTATATATTAATTATCTACTCTCTCAATTATTATTTAAAAATATTATTTAGTTTGGTTATTCAATTCATAATTGCAATTTGGAGCAAATTTTGGTGGATCAATTTGGAGCATATTCAAGCTTCAACTTTCATCAATTTCGGCTTCTACGTCTGTTTTTACACAGACGTTTGGTACCTTCGTTCCTAAATCCTACTTATTTGTTCTTCTAATTACTTATTTGATTACTTTTACTTGTTGCCTCCTTGAATTAATTTTTTTCCATTCATAAACTTGAATTTTTGCATTTAATCGTTATTTGTTTAATTAAATTTAACATGGATTCTGGTGGAAAAGGAAAGGGAAAAAGTACATTTTTTGGGAATAAAAAAAGCTTTAACCGGTAAAAAATCCGGTGGTAGTTCATCTAAATCTACAAGACAACCACCACTTAGATTAAATATCGAAGATTTTACTCACGTAGACAACACGTATTTAAATATTGACTCTAACACAGAATTAGACCATGAATTTCTTGAACAAAGATTTGGTTTTAACGAAGATTTACCGGAAGATGATTTTGAAATTAATGAAAACGAAGATATTTTTTATGACGATGAAACTCAACCCCCATATACTGCTACTACTCCCTTCCCCCCCTTCCCGCTCCCCCCCTACAACCTTCGTCATCTAATAGGCCTAAGACGGAACGCGCAAAAAAATGTGTTGTTTGGCAATTTTTAACTCAAAATGAAGATAAAACAAAAGCAATTTGTAACAAATGTAAACACGTTTTAAAACATAAAACTTCGGGAAAGGGGGCGGGACGGGTCATTTGAAAAATCACCTTATGCATTGTTGTAAATTGAAATTTTTGCATGCCCAAGCCGTTGCGGATGCCAAAAAATTTGGAACTCCCATTCCCGATGAATCGGCGGGAGGTTCAAATATGGTGCAATCGCAACTAAACCCTAGTAATATTTTCGGTCCTCGTACACATAGACCTTATAGTAGACAACGTGACCCAGATGAGCTTTCTAAAATGATTGTTGTTACTGATTTGCCTTTTAGTTTTGCTGAAAATTCAGGTTTTGTCCATTATATTCAAATTGTTTATAATCCGTCTTTTAATGGTTTTTCTAGAAATACAATTAAAAAAGCTGTTTTTGATTTTCAAGCACGACATGTACAGTACCTTAGATGTTTATTTGCTTATAATAATTGTAGGATAGCAATAACTTCTAATATGGGACGTAGTGTAACCGGTAACGATTACTTTACAATTACTGCCCACTGGATAGATGAAAACTGGAATATGCAAAAAAAGAATTTTAGGATATTAAAGTTGTGAATTGCGCAAAACAGGTTCTTCTATTTCGCAAATTATTCTTGATATTTTACAATTTTTTGGTATAACTAGAAAAATAATTAGTGTAAATTTAGATAACGTTAGTAGTAATAAACGTGTTGTAGATTTTTTAAAACCTATTATTTGTCCAACTTATGAAGATGGTTTCCATATTAAATGTGTTGCTCATATTTATAATTTAATTGTTAGAGATGGTGTTTCTTTATTTGAAAACGGATGTAATAAAAGTAGAAGCCGCATGCCACTTTATTTTTAAATGTCAAGTAAGGGCTAGGCGTAAGGAATTTGAGCAGCGTTGCATTGAATGTAATTTGCTTGTTCGAAAAATTCCTAAAACCATAGTCATTAGGTGGAATTCATTGTACGAAATGTTAAAAGTAGCTTACGAATATAGGAGACCGCTTACAATTGTCTGGAATGCACATAATTCAGATTCCACCTATCGGCTAGATAAAAATGACTGGATTGATATTAAAGATTTAATTGAATTTTAAAAAGTTTTTTATTTAGCAACTAAACAAATATCCGGTCTTTACTATCCTACTATTTCGTTCTGTGTTGCCCAATATTTGTGCTATTTGTAATAAATTTGCTTTGTTTAAAAATAATACAAAATTTAGTGAACCTGTTAAAAAAATGATTGAAAAATTTAGGAAATACTTTTTCTCAATCCCTCAAATTTATTTAACTGCTTATTTATTTAATCATGCTTATAAAGAATTCGGTGTATCTAGAATGATAGTTAGTATATATACAGACTTAGAAATAGAATACGATGAACAAAATCAATCACATAATTTAGACGCAGTTATAAGTAACATTAGATCAGAAGCTAGAAAACTATATGATTTAGAACAATATAATTTAGTACAAAATGTACAATACCAACCACAACCTACTAGGCCTAGATACGATGATGATATTGACGCAATGTTAGAATTTCAGCTTGGACTAAAAGCTAACGAAAACAACGATTTTGATGAATATCTTAACTAGGCACCAGAAAGCATCAAGGATACAGAGGGGAAGCCGCAGCTTTTGGCGTGGTGGAATAATCGTGGAAAAACATTTCCAAGACTTCAGCGGGTGGTTCGTGATGCCCTGACAATTCAAGCTTCTTTAGTGGCTTCGGAAGGTGCTTTTAGTGCTGCTAGGTTCCAATTAGGAGACTATAGGCATTCACTAGCAGCTGATAGCTTGGAAGTTTCAGTCTTATTTCAAGACTGGATAAATGCGGAGCGCAGGAATTTAGGGCGTCCGAAATTGCCTTCTCAGTTTGAAGCCGATATCAATAATGTTATATCGGAATCAAGCGAAGACGACATGGAATTTCTGGAAGAACAAGCTCAAGAGCCGATTCCAGAAAATGTCACACTTGAAATGTTAGAAACTCTTAAACAAGAATTTTAAAGTAGTTTAAGATATTAGTGATTAAATTTTATTGTATTACAAATTTACAATAAATAAGACCAAGTTGAAACAGAACCCTTCCTAGAAGGTGGCTGCGTAAATTAGGTTGATTTCTAATATCTTACCTCACTACATTGTACAATTTAAATTTTAAAATTACATAATAAAATTAGAGGCTATTCGCCTTATTTCTTTTTTTAATTTTATTATCTTCACTTAATCTTAATTTAAGTTTTTACTTCTTTTTAATATATTTGTCCCCCTATTTCTCAAATCTTTATTAACTTTAAAGTTTAAAATATAAAAAGAAACATTCAAAATTTAATCGTTAAAAATTAAACTTTATAATTTTATATTTAAAAAATTAGAAATTTAAACTTTTATAGTAGAAAGATTGAAAATTTTGATTTTACACTTTAAATGTTTTAGTTAGATACTTATATTATATATAACTTTTATACTTATATTTTATAACAACTTTAAATTCAAACTTCATTTTAAATTTTAAAAAATTAATATAGTAATTAATGAATAATAATACTACTATTTTAAAATTTTAATTTAACCTTTAACATTTTAAACTTGAATTTAAATTTTTTAAATATTAATATTAATTTAACATATAAAAATTACACTTCAAATTGTAAATTTTTAATATATAATTTTTTTTAATTAATACCAAATTACCGGTCCGATCCCGGTTGGTACCGGACCAGTAAGGTAAGGGGGTATTTTCCCGTTACCACCGGTACCGGTACCGGTACCGATTCCGAAAAAAATACCCCCACTTTACCGGTTCCGGTCCCGGTACCGGTAAATGCCGGTTCGGTGGTCCCGGTACCGGTTCCGTTGCCTGGCTTAATTACTGGATAAGCCCCGAATCACCCAAAAAATTATTTTTCAATACGGGTGACCTAAGAATCGAAGACCGCCCTTTTTCTACAAAATTTTGCCCCCTGAAAAAGAATACAAAGTCGGATTTATGAAATCATGCACGAATTTTAAGACACTAAAGAAATACACTATTAAGGCATTTTCTTGGAGTCGTGTAGGAGGTATTACACCTTGTTGCCCCTATTTCTTTGAGATTATGATTCCGGTTGAATTGTATAATTGTAAAGGATATGCCTATTCTTGTATTTACCATGTATGTTGGATTTTTCTGCATGTAGGTGTATAGTTTTGAAGATATGTAGTTGAGATGGAAGGAGTGCCTGTGTTATTCATTGTTTTACTAGGTTTAGAATTCATTTGTTGGATATCATATTGTTAGGTACTCATCCTTGCTCGTACACTTGTGTAGGTATTGAACACGATACCTCTTGATCTTTCATTCTTTATTAGACCAAGTTTCACGATACTTTGAAAGGTAGCAACCAATTCTTCTCAATGTACCTTCCGACTTCTATTATCTTTTGCTTTTATTCTATCTAAGAAATCAAAGACATTGAGACTTGTACTTATTTAAATTCTTAGCAGCAAAGACTTGCCTGTGACATCAAGTTCTAGGATGATTTTAGACTTCGACATTCATGCCTTATGCTCGTTCTTTTTTTGGTTGTTTTATCATTTTAACTTCCACAATTCTTCAATTATTGTTGTTCATGCTGACTTGCCTCGGTGGGTTAAATGCAAGTGTCATCCAAGAGGATTTGAAGTCGTGACACACACCAAATGAAGAGTACTTCTACGGAACCTCTAGTACGCCACAAAATTTCTCTACAATCTGATAAGAAAACGTCCGAAATCTGCCAAGTACATGCTATCCAAAGCAAACTTTTTACTCGAGATGAAGTTGAAACAAAATGGAGAGGCACTTGCTCATATGCTTCAAGAAAAAAAAAAGAAAAAAAATACACGTAAGAACCCACGAAATAAACTTAGATATAAGCTTTACAATGTATATGACAACAAAATTAATGGTTACAAAGCCAACTGTACAGAACCTGACGAGGAAGTCCCAAGTCATTTACATGGAAAAAATATTTGTCTGGAAACATTCTAAGCAAGGTAGTTGTATATTTGAGGATTGTTTTTGTCCCGTTCCAGGTATTCCCTATCTATGAGGCTTTCAATCCTTTTCTTCAGATCAGCTGGTTTAATTGGAAATTTAAGCTGTTCCAAGAAAAGTGGAATGAGTTTAAACAGAGGAAATGAAATGACAACGCATGCTTTATTTACAGTGGAACTGATCAAATACCCTCCAAATGAAAAAAGCTAAAATCAAAAGCACCAGTACAGGGGCAAATATACACTCATATTTCTAGCAATGATTAACACTTAAAATATTTCTTCAAGAACAACCATCTTTTTTTATTTTGATAAACCACGAAACCCCTTAGAACCTGCGGTGCAAGATTTGCTTGATGACCATGGGACATGGAAACAAATTATTACAAGTGAGATGACCATGGGACATGGAAACAAATGTTGTGTCAAGATTTGCTTGATGGTGAAGGACGCAAAATTGAAGATATTAACAATTATAGTAAACGATAACACTTAACTGTTGAAATATTGCTGTTTTAGGTGTTCTTGAAGACAGAATTTGTATCCTAACTACCAATATACTCATTGAATCATATTGGCAACAATAAAGTCTTGATAATCAGATCGGAAAGTCTTCTCATCATTAAACTTAGCGAAAGTGCAGTCCAGCCCAGTTATAGCTGAATTGGATCAAATACATTTGCCATTGACAAGGTGAAAATAGTTGAACCAAAAAAGGTAAAACTGTAGAAGACAAGTTATGAAAATTATTTTGGCAAATAGCTGAGTTCATAAATACTACAGAACCTTCCATGCCTCCAATGACTCAGTATGATTGTACTAGCCGATTTCATTGATATTCCCTTACTGTCTATTCTGACATGATAATGGTTCGCTCTAACTTAGAAGTCCAAAAGTGATGGCCTTTAAGTGGTTTAGAAGACATGTCTGAACGAACTTGCAGTTAGGGAAACTACTACCTTCATGCTTTCTAATTCATTTCTTCGTCTAGTAGATTTTCTCACCCTCAACATCACCTATTATCTTTTTCATTAATAACTATTTTCCTTGGGAAAAGCATTATTTTTTTTTTACTGAACAAGCCAACAACATAGCAGTAGCTGTCTCAATTTAAAAGAGTAAGAAGTTGCTGATCAAAATTGAACAAATTTATGGTTGTACTTGAGCTAAAGGCTTCTTATGTATTTAAGTTCACAAGGAAAAGATTTAGTTAAACTCGTGCTCTGCCACCTGCATACTAAAAGGTCCAATATTATCTGTGAATTATGTTCATTAATAAACTTTGCTGTTTCAAGAACTCAGAATGACTTTTTATCCAAGGAGAAAGCAGTAAGGTACATTTCTTTTGAATAACAGTGATGTTCATACCAACTTATACACACCTAGACTCATCAATTGATTACCTGCTATCTGCTACAAAACAGTTAAATCATAACTCTTATCCCCCAAAACTTGGGCAAACACCATGTCTCACCTTTAACTAAGATTGGTTCCCAAGATTATTACTCCAATTCTTCAACCCCTAAGGGAACATATTACTACTACAAATTAATTGATAAAAGTGCTCAGCTTTCTATGACCAATCGGTTATCCCCTATTGTACTCAGCTTTCAACACGTATCAGTTAATCCTATGTCTGAATCCAGACATCCAAATGCAAGTAATGGTTCTCAACTTAATGCGGAATTTGGGCATATGAATGCACAGTGTGGGAGTGGGAGTGGGAGTGGGAGTGGGAGTGGGAGTGGGCACCAGATCCATTCACAGCTCAAGGATTAACAATTACTGGGATAACACAAGGTGGAAAATTTCATTACCTGCTGAAAGAGTTCAGTTATTAAGAGGGTATGACTCAGCACTTTTCTGGTCTTCATTATCCTAACAATAGCAGCATCAACCTGCATATGTAGGCAGAGAAGTGAATAAAATCAACAGCTGAAAACAAGTGTGAAAATTTTCCTATAATGTTTCGGCAGCCCTCGTCTTTTTTATGACTATGTTAGGTCACAGGTATAAAAGGAAATTAGTGCATTAAGATAAGATATCAACTACATGTTCAACCAAGTAACATGTCTGTTAAAAGACAAATTTGTGCTGCATCTATTAAAGACAGCACAAATCTAGTCTGTTAAAAATGCTACAGCAAGTTCTACTTGCTTGAGAGTAGTTTTGACAATGCAACCAATTGAGATATTAAAGTAGAGAGTAAGAATAGATGAGCAAACCTGGTATTGTCGGTCCTGAAATACTCTCTCAGTAGTGCTTGTGTTTTCCTCAACTGTTTCCTTCATCTGGATGGCATTTACCTGTATATACGTATTTGTTGTTAGCTTTGACATGTCTAGCAGGAAATCAAATCACTTGCACCAAAATAGCAATGACATCATTATCTCATATTTGTCAACAGAACATTTCTTTTCTTCTTTTTCTGAGGAAAAGACACTTTTGAAGTTTCTCTTCTTTGAATGACAAGGGAAACCCGTAGCCGCTACCTTTTGGGTGCGTACAGGTGAAACCCTTGCTCCTATACAATAGCTCGCAAACCACACAGGAGAGGTAACCCGCACTAGGCAAGCCCGGTGCGACGAGCTCGACCTAGAAGGCAAACCCCTTGCTTTCTCTGGCAAGGGATTTCGAACTTGAGTGGGCCACCCTAAAGAGTTCACTCTTAAAGTTTTAACACTTCAGTCTTTGAGGTGATGACATTATCTGAAAATGCCAAAAAGCACTTGCCGTTATACTTGATCAGAACACAGATTTACCTTTATACGATATAGTGGAGCAGTAAATTGATCATTAAACACAAAGGTATCATCGTCTTCCACATCTCTTCCTTTTGGAATCTGTAAGATATTTTCCCAACAGCATCCGAAAGATTCAACATATAAGATTAAATACAATAAAAGAAAGAAAATTCTCAACCTAGCAATGACCACACACCTTCTGGAGAACACGGACTTTTCCACATGCAAGAGACTGTAGAGTCCTCCTCAGCTCTTTATCCTCAATTCCAGTTGCTTCCTTGATATCTTGGAAGCTAAGCTTTTCCGCATCATTAAAAAGCATCAAAACAACAGTCTGCAGCAATAGGACAAAGCTCACAAAACCATTAACTTAGATAAATATGCAAAGGAATACTATTATCCTAATGCTAGAAAAGACCACCTGAAACAGAGAAACTGCGAGCTCCTTTTTTCCTTTTGGATATTCAGCTTTCAGAACACAGTGGCCCAATGAATTTTGCCACATCAAACGCCTACCACTGTACTTGCTCAAGTAGAACTCCTTGAAAATATCCTACAGCATGGGGACCCGCATAACAAAATGTGAAGTGAACAGAAACATTAAATGGTATCAAAGAGGAACTATATATAAGCATCCTGGTGCCAAACCTGATAGACATTGAGTTCGTGGGGAAGTCGAACATCCATGGGGGGATAGGTTGGCCAGTACCTGTAGCACAACCAGCAATGAAATTCTAACTGTGAAGATACAGACCACAAATACCTGAAAAAATTCTTTAATATCAACTTACCCCATCGTCAAAACATGGACACTCATCTCGATCCCTGTTGGGAGCTTTGTTCTGGCTTGGGAAGATTGCTTGAAGGATTCATTTATCTCTTTTGATAATTCAATGTCCTGGACAGAATGGTTTGAAGTATTACAACAACAACATACCCAGTAGAATCCCACAAGTGGGGTCTGGGGAGGGTAGTGTACGCAGACCTTACCACTACCTCATAGAGGTAGAGAGGCTGTTTGCTATGAACCTTCGTCTCAAAAACCCATAGGCAGAATAAACTAGATATGAAAAAGGGAAGGAAAAGAAAGGGAAAAGAAAGACGCTAAAATTACAAATCAAAAACAGAAAATGACAACACAAGATATACATGCATATGCTAGAAGTAAACAAATATAGGATTAATCATGATGTAAAGACAATAGAATGGATTGAAGTATTAGCAACACAAAAAAAGATGATCTAGATGTTTTCTCTTGACTATGGAAAAGGAGGAAACAATGTTGACACATGAGAATCTAACAACAGGAGGACTTCATTATAGTAGCTTTACAATGACTTCTGTTTATTTAAGAGTTCAGCAACAGAAAACAAGAGTTTATGGGACTGTCTGAGATATGCCTTGGATAGTTGCAGGGGATTTCAATTGAATTATTGACCAGCTAAAAAAGTGGGTGGAAGACCTCATAGAAAGACTAAAAGGATGGACTTTCTGCCATGCATTACGGACTATAACTTGATGGACTCTGGTTACACCAGATCCCACTTCACATGGTGGATGGATCCCCTAGAAAGCGAGTTTGGCAGAGATTGGACAGAATTTTGTATAACAAAGAATGGTTCAACCAGTTTGATTCTACTAGTGCTTCTACATACTCAGAAAGGGTTATGACCATTCCCCACTTCTCATTGAAGTAATAACAAAGACTAGGGATCCTATTAGATACTTCTAAGTTTGTTGGTTTTGGGTGAATGAACTAGACTTCTTGAATGTATTGGAGAAGGCATGGAGGACCACCAATGTGGAAATTTCGTTAGAAACTCAAAAGTACTGACAAGAGATTGTCTGAGTGGTCTAGAAATTTTTTGGGCAACATTTTTGACAGAGTTAAGAACTGGAAACCAAGCTTGCAGGCCAGGAGGCTGTCGCTAACTCTGATAATTCTGAGAAGATTAGAGCATTACTTAATGAAGCTAATGCAGAGTTGATCAGAGCTATCAAGGAGGACATTTCTTGAAAACAGAAGTCTGGAATTAAGTGGTTTGTTGAATGTGAAACCAACTCCAAAATCTATCATTCTGTGGTTAAAAGCAGGAAGAGTAGGATGTCCCTCAACAAGACGAGGAAAACTGATGGAAGCTGCATAGAGAGTGATGAAAAAATAGTTCAGAGAAGCTGTTGAATTTTTTCAAATCAGGTTCTCTAATGGTATTCAGAACAGGGATATGAATCCAACCAATTATATTCCAAGAATAGTTAGAAGGAAGAAAATCTAATGTTGAATGCTATTTCCTCAGTGGAGGAAGTGGTGATGTCTATGAGTTCTCACGGTGCTCCTGGACCTGATGAGAAGCCGGGAAAGTTCTACCATTCTTGTTGGGAGATCATCATTTACTACTGATTCTTGATTTTTCTTTAGCAGGAACTCTATTATCAAAGGCTTTGACACATACATGTCTAGTCCTTATACATAAGGTTGGGTGCCCTCCAGTGATCTCAGATCAATCAGTCTGAGTAACTTAGTTGCAAAATCTTTACAGCTACTAGTAGAGAGTAGAAAAGTAATGGAGGAAGATGCAGCAGTGAAAATAGTAGAGAGCAGAGACACGGAGAATCAAGTAAACCAAGTTGCCCAGCAGAAGATACAAGGAGAAAACAATGAAATTATCCAGAAGAGGCAGTCCAATTAAGGATTCTATTACCAACATAAGATGGCACCAACCGACAAGTATTCTTACATGGATTAAACAATACACAATCAAATTGAGTACTGAATTTGGAGTAGACGATGTGAAGAGAAAGCAGAAGAATTATTTTTGAAAATAGATGGAGACAAGCAGGAAAATAGAGGAGGAACTGACTGTAGTCAAAAAGAAAAGAGTCAATGAATTGAAAGGTGTGGAGTCAAATACAAAATGTATGAGTTATGGCACTAGATGTAGAGGGGCATATTTGGTGATCGGAGAATGGTAAAGCTCAATATTGTTTCATGGAATGTTGGGGGGACAAATATTGTGACAAATGGGCAGTTTAAAGAATATCTTAAACACTTGGAAGGCAGATGTGGTCTGTTTTCAGGAAACCAAGGTGGAAAGGGAGATCACTGAGATTATCAGAGATGTTTGGGGGAATAAATGGGTTAATTATGCCCAATTAGAAGCCAGTGGGACAAGCGGCGGGCATAGTCATAATGTGGGACATGTACTCTTGTCACCTGCAGTTTCACAGGGAAGCGCCAAGATTTCAATTGGCATCAGTCTATCCAAATGTTAGAGAGGAATGGAAGAAACTTGGTGGGAGATTGGTGCAGCCAGGGATCTAATGTCTGGACCTTTGGTCCTTCTTGGAGGTCTCAACACAGTTAGATACCCTCCAGAGAAGAAAGATTGCAACAGAATCAACAAAGACAGGACAGATTTATTGGGCTTTGTTGAAGACATGGAAGATATTTCCTCTTTCAACATCAAGGACGATTCTGAAGTCTCCTTTTGTCTTCTCCAGCAAGTAAATTTTTTCCCTGAAAATTCCCTTTGTTTTCGCTTTGATTTTTCCTTCTGCTTCTTCTCGCGAAATCGATTTTTCTGTCAACAAGAACAACAAAGATCGACCGGTGGCGTCACAGTTCTCATCACAGCATCCAGTTCTCATCACAAAACCAAACAAGATTTGGCAGCTTTCTTGAGGACCTTGGAGGAATCTCAACGGCGGCAGATTTCAAGATTCCGGCAGGTTTGCTCCGGCGACGACAGCTTCAAGATTCCGGCAGGTTTCAAGATTTCAAGATTCGGTCAGGCAACTTCACTGTTCACTGTTCAACCATTAATTTTTGGGTCAGAGTACTCAGGTGATATCCTCCACTATCCCCCTCTCTTTGTTGTTCAAACTAAGGTTCAAATTCTCTGTTTCTCTTAATAGCTGACATTGCTCTTTGTTTCTCTGTTTCTTGGCATCCTATTTCATGCTTAGTGTCTCTTGGGTGTTCTTACTTTATTTGACTATTCCTTGACCTGTTTATATAAGTGCAGAAGTTATTTGTTAGGGAGTTTTCCTGATTGTTTGTCTATATAGTTGGATATTCGATTAGTATACCTTATTTGTATACTTTAAGGGAGTTGCTATTTGGACTGTTTTATATCATTGTTTTATACCTTAAGGGATTGGGCCTTTTATTCTTACTTAGCGTAGTAGGTAACTTTCTCTTGTTTTATAACTGAGTTTAGGGACGTCAGGAGCGAATGATAGACTAGGGTCATGTCGTCGGTTGGGGTTAGGGGGAGGGGTAAGGGGTAGGGGTTGGTGAGAGGGTCACGGACCTATGTAAGTTAAGGATAGCGTCGTGGAATATAGGATCACTAACAGGGAAATCCATAGAGCTAGTAAAATGCCTTAAGAGGAGACATATTAATATAGCGTGTGTTCAGGAGACCAGATGGGTAGGTACCAAAGCTCGGGATGTGGATGGGTTTAAGTTGTGGTACTCGGGTGGCTCTAGGGATAGAAATGGGGTAGGTATCTTGGTAGACGAGGACCTTAGGGATTATGTGGTTGAGGTTGGGAGGGTTGATGATAGGATGATGTTCATCAAACTTGTGGTTGGTAGGCACGTGGTGAACGTAGTTAGTGTTTATGCGCCCCAAGTAGGCCTAGATGAGGAAGTCAAAAGGTTCTTTTGGGAAGACTTGGATGAGGTTGTGCGAGGCATACCGGAGACAGAAAAAATCTTCATTGGGGGCGACTTCAATAGGCATATTGGGGCAACCACTAGCGGGTTTGAAGATGTTCATGGAGGCTTTGGTTTTGGGGGTAGGAAAGGAGGCGAAATGTCTCTCTTGGATTTTGCTAAAGCGTTTGAGTTAGTTATTGCTAACTCTTGTTTCCCGAAACGGGAAAACCACTTGATCACCTTCCGTAGTACGGTAGCTAAGACTCAGATAGATTACTTGCTTCTTCGAAAGGGCGATAGAAGTCTATGTAAGGATTGCAAGGTTATTCCAAATGAAAACATTTCCACTCAACATAGGGTTCTAGTGATGGATTTGGAGATCAAGAGAGGAAAGAAGAAGGTCATTTATGCCCAACCGAGGATTAGATGGGGATGCCTTAATCCTGCCCTTTCCCGAGAGATGGAAAGTTGAGGGACTTAGAGGCTTGGGGTAGTGGCGGAAATGTGAACAATATGTGGGACAATACTGCTGGTTGCATTAGAAAGACAGCTACTGAGGTACTGGGAGTGTCGAGAGGGGCCTTTGGTGGACGGCAGGGTGACTGGTGGTGGAACGAGGAAGTTCAGGCTAAAGTGAAAGATAAGAAGGTTGCGTACACAAAGTGATTAGAGTGTATGGATGAAGATGAAAAGTGAACACTTAAGGAGGCTTATAAGACAGCTAAGTCAGAAGCAAAGTTAGCGTTGACAAGTGCTAAGACAGCAGCATTTGAGCGCCTGTATGAGGAGCTAAGTGATAAAGGCGGGGACAAGAGATTGTATAGGCTCGCTAAAGTGAGAGAAAGGAAAGCTCGCGACTTGGACCAAGTGAAGTGCATCAAGGACGAGGAGGGTGAGGTATTGGTGGATGACACCTCCATTAAATTAAGGTGGCAAGCTTACTTTCATAAACTCTTAAATGAAAAAGGAGATAGAAATATTGAGCTGGGTGAGTTGTTGGCACGCTCTGAAAGTCATCGTGACTTTGGTTATTGCAGGCGATTTAGAGTTGAGGAACTTAGAAGGGCTATTAGTAGGATGAACAGAGGGAGGGCGATCGGACCAGATGAGATTCCGGTAGATTTTTGGAAGAACATGGTCAAGGATGGCATAGAGTGGTTGACTAGACTGTTCAATGCTATTATGCAGACTACTAAGATGCCTGATAAATGAAGGAGGAGTACGATGGTGCCATTGTACAAGAACAAAGGGGATATTCAACACAGTAACAATTACAGGGGTATCAAGTTGTTAAGTCACACTATGAAAGTTTGGGAGAGAGTGGTGGAGATGAGGGTGAGAAAAGTAGTTTCTATTTCGGAAAATCAGTTTGGATTCATGCCGGGGAGGTCGACTACTGAAGCAATTCATCTTGTCCGGAGATTACTAGAAAAGTATAGGGAAAGAAAAAAGGACCTTCATATGGTATTCATTGATCTCGAGAAAGCCTATGACAGTTCCAAGGGATGTCTTATGGAGGTGTCTAGAAGTGAAAAGTGTCCTAATGGCATATATCAGAGCGATTAAGGATATGTACAACGGAGCCAAGACTCGAGTAAGAACGATGAGAGGAGACTCAAATTATCTTCTTGCTGAGATGGGACTCCATCAAGGATCTGTGTTGAGCCCTCTCCTGTTTGACCTAGTGATGGATGAGCTGACGCGATCCATTCAGGAGGAAGTACCATGGTGTATGCTATTTGCAGATGACATAGTACTGATTGATGAGACTCGGACTAGAGTTAATGATAGGTTGGAGGCTTGGAGACACACCTTGGAGTCCAATGGATTCAAACTGAGCAGGACTAAAACAGAATACACGGTGAGCAGGACTAAAACATAATACACGGAGTGCAAATTCAGTGTTGAGAGGGATGAAGCAGACATTATTTGAAGCTGGCCACTCAACCTATTCCTAAGAGGGAAAACTTTAAATATCTGGGGTCTATCATCCAGAGTAGTGGTGATATTAATGATGATGTCACACATCGTATTGGGGCAGCTTGGACTAAATGGAGGCTTGCCTCGGGAGTGTTGTGTTACAAGAAGATACCACCTAAACTCAAAGGTAAGTTTTACAGAATGGTGGTTAGACTATCTTTGTTGTATGGGGTGGAGTGTTGGCCAATAAAGAATGCACATGTTCAGAAGATGCATGTCGAAGAGATGAGAATATTGAGATGGATGTGTGGTCACACAAGGAGGGATAAGATTAAGAATGAGATCATTCGGGAGAAGCTGGAGGTGGCACCGGTGGCTGATAAGATGAGGAAAGCGAGACTGCGATGGTTTGGACATGTGCAGAGACGGAGTACCGATGCGCCTGTTAGGAGGTGCGAGAGGTTGGTTTTGGGAGCAACACGAAGAGGGATAGGTAGACCGAAGAAGTATTGGGAGGAGGTGATCAAACAAGATATGGAGAATTTAGATTTTACCGAGGACATGACCTTAGATAGAAAGGAGTGGAGGTCGCGAATTAGAGTAGCAGGCTGATTGGTTGGTAGCATGGGTAGGCATGATTGGTGTCTCTAGTTGTCGTATGTGTGTTGAATTCATCGTATTTACATATTGACATGTGCTTTTTGTAAAGAGTCGCTCTTTTATTTCAATTTCTAGTTCTATTTCTCCCTTTTGTTCCCTTTCTTTCCCTTTGCTTATCTAGTTTATTCTACTTATGGGTTGTTGAATCGAGGGCCCCCAGGAAACAGCCTCTCTACTTACGAGGTAGTGAGAAGGTTTGCGTACATTTCTACCCTCCCCAGACCCCACTTGTGGGATTTAACTGGGTATGTTGTTGTTTTGTTGAAGACATGGAATTGGTGGACATTGAGTTATCCAGGGGAAAGTACACATAGAAGAAAGGGGACCCCCACACAACAGCAGCCAAACTGGATAGAATCCTATTTTCTGAAAAATGTGAAATAAATGTCAAGAATATCAGGCAAAGCATCCTACATGGAGTAGCATCAGACCACTCTACCATTATACTACAATTTGGAGAAAGGGAAACCACGAGGTCATGTTTCAAGTTTGAAAACTGGTGACTAACCACAGAGGGGGTTTAATGAGAAAGTCAAAGAGTGGTGAGACTCTTTCAGATTCTCAGGAAAAACCAGATTTTGTGTTGGCAAAACTCAGAGCACTAAAAGGGAAATTAAAGGAGTGGAATAAGACTATTCATGGGAACCTAGGGGCTCAGAAGCAGAATGTTTTGAGGGAGTTTTCTCTGTGAATTCAGCATACAAGTACCTCACCACTTTAAACAACAGGATGGAACAGTAACCTTGGAAGAATGATAAGGGGGACAAAAATTTCATACAAGGTCAATTGTTTCACATGTCTGCTGACCAGAAAAGTAGTACTGTCACAGGAAAACATGAAGAGGAAATAGCAATTGTGTTCAAGATGCTACTTATGTGAAGAACAAACAAATAGAGTCAACCATCTCTTTTTACACTGTAAATGGGTATACCAGCTATGGAGACTATTCATTTGTTCGAGGAAAATCACTTGGGTGAAACCAGGAACATATGAGTGATGAAGTGTTGGATGAGAATTTGCAATGCTACAGCAAAGGAGGAGAGATGGACAATTGTCCCAGCTTGTATAGCGGACAATGTGGAAAGAAAGAAATCAAAGATGTCTTGAGAGAAAGCAAAGCAATCTATAGAATTTTAAGATGAACTGCCTGGCTTTGTACTACTTTTGGTTTGAACAAAAAGGGTTAGGAAAGACTGAAGATATTTTTGATGTTTTAAACTATTTGTAACAAAAGTACAAATCGGCCTCCTAGACTGTAATACTTTCAGAAGGGGGACTACATTATGATATAGCATACCTGTGTATATATATATGAGAAAGTTACCATTCTCAAAGAAAAAAATTATCCTAGATACACGGTGTTGGAGTAATGTTGTTGGGCTATGGAGATGAAATGGAGGAAGGATAATGCTGATACAGGTACATCCGACGCCATTATGATCTCACAATTACACAACAGAAAGACTAACAAGTTGATGTGTTCAGTGAAACCGCTTTGTGCTAGAGCATACAGTTTGAAAATGATGTCGGTAGATAACATCATCTGGGGAATGTTTGACCTGCTTGCAAATTATTCCATGGCTGATACAACAGTATTTCCGGACTCCAATCTAAAGAAGCTGAAAAAAAGTTCCATGTATCTGTCGTTTTGCTATTTGGTGGAATAAGAGTGTGCATAGCTGAGTATACCTTGAACATTCCTTCCAATTTGTTAGTGAACTGGCTGCCACACTCGGTCTTCAACTGTAACAATAATGGTAAAGTTCAGCAGATGGTACCTAAGAAAAGCAGAAACAGTGAAAGTTAACATTAAAGATGGACCTTAGAAATCATGGACTTTTCAGCATCGATTGAAGCACTCTTGCCCAACAACAGTCTCTTCGCAAGATCTTTCTTGTAGAATGCTTCAAATACATCCTTACCCTGCACAAAGATGAAAGAGCAAACAAACTCTTAGCATACTTTCAGGCAATAAAACATGCACTGATCTATCCCTTGAACAATAGAAATAGACTTATCCAGCTATAGATTGCCTAAGTTCTTGTGTTACTGCTGACTGTGTTCTCATACCTGTATAAACCTGAACAAAACCAGGACTTTATCTAATGTCCCCTCCAACTCCTCCTCTGATGTACCTTTATTCCCAGCACGAAGCTTCTCGTCCAAAAACTTAGCAATCAGCTCGGCAGGTCGATTCTATTTCAAAGCAAATCCAATCAGTTTTGAGAATTGAGTAAATATTACATTAAAAAGAGAACTTCCATGCTTCCAAACTGAATTTTTGTTAGCTCATCAAATGCAATCAGCCTATTGGCTACCTGGGCAAGGCTGCAAAGAATACTCTTAAAGCATTGAAACCTGTGTAACGAGCAAAACTTCTACCTGGGATAGCAGTGCCTAGTATGACGATCTAGAGATTTTTACGAACTCCTCGAATGATTTTGTATAAACCAGTACAAGCCATAAGAAAATTTACAGAAAACACAGAGGAAGTTGAATATGTGGTAGTGGTAAGGTTTGCGTACATCTTACCCTCCCCAGACCCCACTTGTGGGATTCCACTGGATATGTTGTTGTTGTTTGTACAGAGGAAGTTGAAAGAATCAACTATTAGACAAGGATAAGCCAAGCATGAGTTTGCAGTATAAATAACTAATTGACTGCACCCAAGGATGTGGCCTAGTGATCAATGAAATGGGTTGAAAATCATGAGTTCCTGTGTTCAGATCCTAGTAAAGCCAAAACCACTAGGTGATTGATTCCCTCTCATCGGTTCAAGCCTTGATGGATAATAGAGTTACCTGATACCTGTGCCTGTAAGCTGGCCCAAACACCACTGATTTGAAGAAAACACTGGCTGACCATGCACATGTTCTCATGGAGAAGTGTTAGCCAAGAATTTCCGGTGGCTGCAAGCTTGTTGCAATCAAGAGCTTTGGTGGCTCGTTATTTGCCCGCACGATAATTATAACCTTATAATGCCAGAAATGCCATGAATGATACATTTACATAACCTATTGCTAATGTCAATAATCAAGTCATCAAAACATCTCTTTTTTTTTCTCTTCTATTTTTTGCATTGTGTATCTTTATGATCTTCACAGGATGTGTTGTTGTTGTTGATGTCTTTATGATCTTGGTAAAGATTCAAGCTCTGCTTAAGATTGCCTGCCAACTAATGATTCCTCCTTTTCTTTTTGTCACCTTCCTCCTACATTATTCATTCTTCCAACAGCTGATACTGCTCCTCCTTCCCTAAGGCAGAAGCCAACAGATCTCTCTTTCCACCACTGGCACCGTTTCCTTTCTCACAACTGGTGCTGCTCCTTTTGACTGCTAACACTTCTCCCTCCCTATCATCCCACATCACTTCACTCTCACATTTGGCAGCGACTCCTTCCGACCACCAATGCAGCTCCTCCCAGGAAGTCGAAGTGGCTCCTCTTTCCATGACTGGCACTGCTCCTCTCCCTGAAGCCTGTTTTGGTGGCAGAACATCTTTTCTTCCATTTTATCGAAAATATTTTCTCTGATGGCATTTGGATGGCACTTCCCCATTAGATTTTCTTTAAAATCTAGTATGCTACCCCACTGTGAGTTCTAGAGACGTGTTAAGAATAAAGAAAACTAATGTAGAGTGTCTCCAGATTCACAAATACACAGATTTACTTGTATTCAGAGAGATGAACATTGTAACATGTCCTGTCATATTGTGGAATTCTCTACTTAATGTTAGTAGAATAATTCCTTATAGTGCTAATCATAACTCAGGTATATGGAATCTAGTGTGCAATGTCAATAATTAAGTTTTTGATACATCTCTTTCTTTTTCCCTTTTTTTTTGGGTAAACTGGTAATTTGTATTCCTTTGAGCCGAGGGTCTTTCATAACCAGCCTCTCTATCTGCATGAGATAGTGGTAAAGTCTACATATACCTATCCTCCCAAACCCTACTTTGTTGTTGTTGGTAGTTTGTATTCCTCAACGAAGAGTAATAACCAAGGATAATAACAAAGAGCCTAAAAAATCTACCAATTGACTTCATCCTCTACATTTGCTTGTTTACACCAAACATGAAAATTTACTGTGCGATTCCATTTAATCATCTATGGAGTATTAGATTAGCCCTTAAAGCACCTCCCATTTCTTCCCTACCATATTGTCCATCAAATACATGAAGGAACTGCTCTCCACTATGTTTTCTGGGACTTGCTACCCTCTATCCTGACCCAACAACTTATAAGATCTGATGTATATTCTGGCATAGTCCAGTTGTTACTTGTGAGGCTAAAGAAAACCGACATAATTGGGCTGTCACTTTGCAATGCAGAAACAAATGATTATTTGTCTCTATGATCTCATTACAAAGGAAACATCTGGACATTAATTGAAAGCCCTTATTCTGTAGGACTTCATGTCAAGCTCTTCTGGCCACTAACCAAGTGGAACATTTAATTTTGGAACCAAACTTTTCCACACCTTTAACCAAGGCACTCCAAGTTGTATATTCTATTGACAGAGAATCTCCCATCGCTGCTATGGTTCCGGTTAATAACATCTGGAACAAAAGAGGTACCTTAAAATTCTTCAACTTCCTTCAGAAGACCAACCACCCTA
Organism: Solanum rostratum; assembly: GCA_029948455.1. Classification (NCBI taxonomy): domain Eukaryota; kingdom Viridiplantae; phylum Streptophyta; class Magnoliopsida; order Solanales; family Solanaceae; genus Solanum; species Solanum rostratum. The sequence goes on from CM057056.1 coordinate 34,456,849, forward strand.
TAAGTCTTTCAATCATTTAAGCTCCTTCTGAAACAGATTTCCACCCTTGAGGTGTCCAGGCATCTGCCACAGTGGCTTCAGGATTGCTGCATATAGAAAATAAGTCGGGAAAAGCAGACATCAAAGGTTCTTGCTCATTCCATGGTTCCTTCCAGAACAATGTCTTTAAACCATCACCACCTTATGGACAACATAACTGTGAAAAGCTTGCCCATAAGTTTCTAATGGTCCTCCAAACTGCTACACTATAAGTGCTCACTACTTCGTCAGTGCACCATTGGATTGACTGTCCATATTTGCTCCGGATCACCTCCTTCACAAAGCTTGGTCTTCATTGGCATATCTCCATAACGACTTCATCAAACGCAGCTATTATGTAATTTCAAAATATGATACTAAGACCCCCCCCCCCCCCCTCCAGACTCCACTTGTGGGATTCCACTGGGTATGTTGTTGTTGTTGATACTTGATACTAAGACCCCCTGCTTTCTTCTCTAGTTCAACATTGCATTTCACCAGCTATGAGTGCAGCATCCATGATTTGCCTTCCTTTGATGAATGTCAGATGATGGCTGTTGATCAGTTTGTGCACCACCCTTTTCAATCTTTCCACTAATATCTTGAAAATAATTTTATATACACCACTTATGAGACTTATTGACCTAAAATATCTTAACTCAGTTGTACCATACTTCTTTAGTATAAGGGCCACATAGGTAGCACCAACGCTCTTCTCCAACACGTGATGTTAATGAAAATGAAGCGGAGTTCCCATTATCTCTACTTTTTTAAGCATTTCCTAAAAAGTTTGGAAGAAGCTCATTTGGGAATCCATCAGGTACGGGAGAGCGTGTTATCACTGACGCATAATTTGATGCAATTGATAACCTCCTCTCTTCAAAATGTCTTTGTAACCACTCTTGCTCCTCAATGTCAATGACCCCATTTTCAGGAAAATTTAAAACCTGGTCTCTAGCTGTCTGTTTCACTATACAAGTTTGGATAAAAATACTGAATGGCCCTTTAATTTGCTATGATCGGTGACTGTATTTCCTTCAAGATCTAATGGGTCAATAGAGTTGAACCTCTTGTGAGTTGTGGCCATCCTGTGAAATGACTTTGGTGTTCTTGTCTCCACTATTCAACCACTGGATTCTTGAATTCTGTCTCCATGCTATCTCCTCATTTTTAACACCTTCTTCAAACTCCATAGCCAGATGAAATTTTTTGAAGTAATTCATCCACAATAAGGCGCCTCTACTCTTGAATGTTACCAAGATTGGATCTGATTTAGAATGTCCTCTCTTTTTTTGCCTCCAGTAGTTCCTATTATCCTTACCTCATTACTTTAATTCTTCCTTTAGGAGCCTTAGTTTTGAAGCCAAAATGAAAGAGAGTAACCAGATAGAGTAAAAGACTGCCATAAATCTTGCACTGTGTCCTTGAAGCCTTCCGCACCAAGCCACCATTGTTGAATTTGAACTAGAACTTTTTGTACTCCCAATCACCACAAGTTAGTAAAATTGAGTTATGATCAGACCCCCACTTGGGAAGGATAGATTGCTTAATATGCGGAAATAACTGTTTCCCACTGATGTGGAAAAAGATCTCTCTAAATTTTGGATGCACTTCCATGACTATCTCCCCTTCTCCAAGTGAAGGATTCTCCAAATAAAGGAGGATCAATCAGTTCCAAGTCATTGATCCATTCCGAGAATTATGTCATTGTCCCTGTGATTGTGCTACAATTTACTCTCTGAGGGACATCTAGTAATGTGAAATCTCCACAAAGCACCCAAGGCCCTTCAAAGTGGCTCATGACAGTAGCCAATTCCCACCAAAGCTCCCTTTATCCCACTCTATCACAACCAACCAGCATAGGCAGCACTCTTAAGTACCAAGTGAAATCTTGAGCGATAGTCCAGTGTTTTGGACGGCGAAAGGCGACAAAAGGCGACAAGGCTCTGCCTCGCCTCGCGGCGAGGCGAGCGGCGAGGCGCTCGCCTTTTTTAATTGAGGCGCCAATTTATACCAAAATCTGAAATTTTTAAGTGCATATATAAATATCCAAATCTCGATAGTAATAACATATATTAACAAATATTTCAATTCAAAAAGGCAAAAACTAATAATAGATAGCAAGATCTATTTCAATCCAAAAAGGCAAAAACTAATAATAGATTAATATCAAGCAAACAAAAGTCTAGATTGACAAACAATACTAGAAGTCTATTCTTCTTCAAGATTATCAAGATCTTCAAGATCAACATTAATTTCATTTTGGTTATATTGTTCATCATCTTCTTCCTCCTCGGATTCTTCATCTATTAGTGTCCGTGTCCTACTTGAACTTGAAACTGTAGTCTGTACTCCCTTGCCCTTATCAAGTGCCTTTAATCTTGAAGGAGCTTCCCTAAGACCATAGTTTCTCTCGTCGGCTCCAATAGCCGAAGCAACTGTACCCCAAGTAAGATCACCTTCCTCGTATACTAGTTCATCTTCTTGATCTTCGGGGCCTCCAACCAACCATTCATTTGAATCATCAATATAATCCAAGGCAATTGCATCTATGGTGTCACGAGCATCATAACGACGTTTCAATGTTCTATTGTACTTAATGTACACTAGATCATTGAGACGCGATAGTGCAAGCCTATTTCTCCTTTTAGAATGAATCTGCACATAAGTTTTAGATATTAACTAACTAGTATAATAATATAATATGGATATTAGGATATAAAATATTCTTCTTACATGTTCAAATACACTCCAATTTCGCTCACACCCGGATGAACTACAAGTTAGACTTAGCACTTTCATGGCAAACTTTTGCAAGTTTGGAGTTTGACTACCAAATAGTGACCACCATTCAACTATAAAAAAAATAAATTTAAAGGTTAATACTTAATAATAAGTCAAATAACCAAAGTGAAGCTATATTATAAAGAACTAAATCAACTCACTTACCGGGTGACCTTGTGTCTTTGGCTCTTTGAGCCTGACCACAACCAAACAGTCCCTCAGCATTTTTGTACCTAGGAAGCTCAGCAACTAGTAAATCTTGAGTTGCTATATCAGGGACCATCTTCTCAACACATGCATGATATCCAGGCCACACATTTTGATGTATGGTGTCATTGTTATAAGCTTTATAAAACACTCCTGGGTTCAAAATAAAGCCTGCAGCATGCAAAGGCCGATGGAGTTGGTCATTCCACCTTGCATTAATGATTTCAAATACTTTCTCATATTGTTTCTCAACTCCATTAAAGGCCTGTGCAATAGCTTCCTTAGCTCTATCCATTGCTTCATAAATATAGCCCATTGGGGGTTTTCTCTCCCCATCCACCAAACGAAGCACTGATGTTAAAGGACCACAAACTTTAAGGGCCCTAACAACATCATTCCAAAAGTGGGCTGAAATGAGAAGATTGGCAACTTCTTTTCCCAAAGTTTCTTTTGCAAATCTACTTGAAGTCCATTCGTTTGAGAGGATTAGCATTCTCAAATTTTTCTTCTGATTATACATAGCTCTCATAGTCAAGTAGGCCGTTGCGAATCTTGTCTTCGCCGGTTTCACCAAATTTCTTTCTTTGGTGAATTTTCTCATTAAATTCAACAACAATGGCCTTTGACTAATATAGGAATGGATCTTGATGGCCTTCTTAAAAATTGTTACAATAATATTATGGTAATTAGTAGCTAATAAGTATTAAATATTAACTATAAAGACAGTTAGTGGATAGGAGAGTGATCTTACCCGAAGCATATGGATTGATCTTGAAGATATCACCAAACATCAAATTAATACAGTGAGCGGCACATGGAGTCCAATAAATGTGTCCATACACACTCATCATCATGCTTCCCGCCTTAACATTCTCGCTAGCATTATCGGTGACAACTTGTACAACATTTTCCGGCCCGATTCTTTTAATAGTGCTCTCAAATAAGTTGAACATTTTGGTAGAATCGGTAGATTCATTGCTAGCATCAACTGAATTTAAGAATACACTACCAATGGGAGAATTCACCAAAATATTAATGATCATTTTGCCATTTTGTGCCGTCCATTTGTCCATCATAATGGAACACCCAAACTTTGTCCATTGCACTTTGTGATCATCAATAAGTTTGTCTATTTTCTTCACCTCCTTTTTAAGGTGAGTAACTCTTACTTCATGGAAAGTAGGAGGCTTCATCCCAGGGCCATGTTGTCCTACCGCCTCAATAAATTTTTCAAATAATTTATGATTAACACAATTAAAAGGGAGCCCCGCATCATACATCCATAATGCAAAAGCACTTACCGCACGCTCCCTTAGAATTTTCTTGGTTTCATCAAAGCCTGCTCCCTTTTCAAAACCTCCCCCTTGTGATTTTTGAGAAAAGTAGAGATTAAGAGGGCCTTTTGTCACATTCCGCCCCGTGGATGATGCACTTCCACTAGAAGACATTTTTTGAGATTTTGTGGAGGGCATCATTTCATCAAATTCATCCAAATCATCATCATAATCAACATTAATCACAGGTTCTTCTTGCCACCTTTTAGAACTGTTTGCCTTTTTATTTTCCACATACGCCCTTACTTCTTCTCCAACTTCGGGCGGACAACTCGGACATTGTCTTACATTCCTATTTCCACCAATCAAGTGTTGCTTGTGTCGACTAATTCCACCATTAGATGTAACTTTACAGAACATACAAATTACAGAATCTCTTGTCGGTCCTTGCATGCCATAATTCCATCCAATGTCCCTTTTTTTGCTATTATCAGCGGCCATTGAAATCAGTCAATCACACTGGAGATTAAAATTTAATATAAATTAGCATAAAAAAATTGGCCACTGCCCACTGCCCACTGGACAGTTAACATATACATTAGATTACAATTTTTTTTTTAAAACATGGGCACAGCCGCACTAACTGGACACTGGACTGGAGGAACTGGAAGGAAGAAATAAAGAAATAAAGGGGAAAAAAATCAGAACTTCAGAACAGCTGAAGTGCTGAACTGAAGAAGCAAAAAAAGAAAGAAAGAATGAAGGAAGAAGAAAGAAGAGAGGAAGAAGAAAACGAAAGAAGAAAGAGGCGACTTACCGGAGTTCGGAGCTTGCTGGAGACTGGAGCAGGGTCGCCGGAAGTCGGAACTACTGAGGAACAGAGTCGCCGGTCGAAGTGGAAGCTGGAAGAAGAAGAACAGTCGTCGTCGTCGAAGCTGAAGAAGAAGAAGCTGAACCCTAATTTTTATTTTTAAAAGTCTGATTGTCGCGACTTGCGTAAGTATTAGTTAAAAAAAAAAATTCAAAAGGCGAGCGCCTCTGCGCCTCGCCTCGCCATCGCGCCTCTCGCCTTTCCATCGCCTTTCGTCGCCTTTTGCACCTTCGCCTCGCCTCACCTTCAAATGGCGATAACCTGTCGCCTCTCGCCTTAGGCGCAGAGGCGAGCGCCTTTAAGAACACTGAGCGATACCTACAAGCTTACAAGTTAGCGTCTGATTCCCACACTAAACTAACTTCCCTTCCCCGTATCTCTTATCCCACATCACCACAATACCCCCACACTTCTCCCTATTGCATCCATATGCACCTCCCTCGTCCATTTAATACGCCATAACTGGGGTAAGTTCCTTTCAGCACTTCCACCCCACCCCCAATTATTGAACTATCGCACTAACTAGTCTCCTTTTATTCTCCATGTTTAACCCCCTCACGTTCCAAGACAAAACTTTAACTTTATTGAGATGGTATATGTGTGGTCCTCCCTCTGCTCCTCGATTCCCCATCCTTGAATTTCACATCAAACGCTAAATTTCTGGCATCCTTGAGTAAAGGAGCCAAACTAATGAGACCCCCCCCCCCACCCCCCCGCGTTTTGGTCAATCTCATAAGCATCTCTAAGGCTTCACTGCCCTTAAAAGAATCACCAAACTTTTGGCACAGCTTGATTATATTTGACTGCAGCCACAAAGTAGCTCAGTTCTCCACTTCATACTCTCTAATCCCTTCTTCAATTTGTAGCAAAACTGGATCTTTATAGGATAACAATTGCATGTTCGTGTCATTCTCCTGGCCAGAGAATTCTGTGTTTGTAAACGAGGGTAAACTGATCATCTTCTTCCTTGTGTCATTACAGCCAGAGATATCTTCCCCCTGAATGTCTCCTTCCCCTGTTTGCACCTTCGTTGTTGTGGAAGGAGGCTCAGTGGTTCACATCATAGACTATTCTTCTTCGCTACTATCTTATGACAATTGTTGCTGTGCTACCAGATTCGTAATGAAACTGCGAAAAGGGCTCTGTAGTTAAAAACTTTTTGGGCTCAAATTTTGGGTTGTCCATATTGGGTTAGAAGACCCAATAGTTCCACGTAATTTTGGCCCATTACTTTGCGACGAAATAAAATCCTTGTTTGAGTAAGGGCATATCTTAAAAAAAAAAACATCCACATGGCCATTGGACCCCATCACATTCCTAAATGTACATCATTATCCACAGGAGCCTTCCCTCTCTCTGTGAAGTCAACATCTGCTTCATAGAGTCAACAGCTTGATCCCTTTCCTTTTCTAACCTAGGACCAACTTCTTGGCTTGCAAGCTCACCCATCTCAGATCTGCGAAAACTACCGGGGCTTCAACCCAAACTGGAAGGGAAAAATCAAACCACCATCTTGGATTTCAACTTTCCTGGGAATATTTTTGATGGGGCCTTTCAATATGATTCGATCCCATCACAGATGATATTTTATCGTGGCTTCTTCTTTTGTTGTAGGCTACAGCCATCCCCCACACTTATCTCCTATTACTTTCATAATATTCTCAGACCATAGTAGAAGAGGTAGACGAAGTTCTCGAATCCAAAACCAGTCAAATCTGGTGTGGCTGGATAAGCTCCAGACGTTGGAGACCGCCAGTCAAGCAAGTTGTTTACCCTGTCTCTTCGAGTTACTAAGAAGAATGTGTTGTGCATCTTTCCTAGACTGGAATGTGAATAGGAACTGAATGTCATTCATGTCGAAAGCCAGGATATCGGAAACTCCTTCACAAGTTTGTTGAATCCACCTTCTCACATCATTCCTTGTTGGTATCTCATTGTAATCTGGAAAGCTTCCTATAAGGCATCTCAAAGGTGCTTTCCATCATGGTATAAGAGGCTGTCACAGTGCCCTGTACCTTGGAGATGATTGGTTCCTGCACCATCCATCTGTTCTTATTGAAAGCATCCCTGTAGTTATTTTCTCCCCTCATTGAAGGATGATGTATCTCCCCTACAGCTGGAGTACCATCTCTCATTAAAGATCCCCTATTAATGAAGCTTTCAATCCGACTGATGAGTCCCAACCACCCCTCATTGTCCTTGTTTTCTGGAATAATAATAACAGACCTCGTTTGGCCATTAACTGTAATGACAGACAGAAAATGACCAAATTTGTCGAACTACAAGAAGCAAAAGATGTCAGGAGAAACATCTCTGCCTCTCCATGTCTTAAAACATTTTATACTTGATTTCTGATGCTTTTCACAACATTCTGCATAGCCAACCAGAGCCCCTTTGCTCAAAGTCATCCTCCTGATGTAGTACCTAGAGCTTACCACCCATTCAAACAATGCATCAGAAAACATCATAATCTCTGTAATGTCAAAAGACTTCCCACCTAGTCTAAAGTAAATACGATTTTCCATGATGAGAAAGGCTTTCAAATAAAAACTAGGTAGGGAAGATTCCAGTGGTTGAAGAACGCCAGAGAAGGGAATGGTGTTTTAAAGTTGTCTAGACAAAAGTGCCTGAAAGCACTTGAAAGTTTTTTTAAGTAGGTAGTTATGATGCATCTTCCAGTGGTTAAGAACGCCAGAGAAGGGAAGGGTGTTTTAAAAGGTCGTCTAATAAAAGAGCCTGAAAGCGCTTAAAGTTTTTCAAGTATTCCCTTTGGGTAGTTATGATACGTCGCTTCTCTTTCCCTTGTATTTCATTATAAAAATACAATATCATATATTCAATTATTTTATACTATGATGAATATAGATGTAAATAACATTAGAATACTCTGCAGAGTAGTGAATATAACGCAGCATCGCATCCAAATATATTCCAAAAAATTAGTCCTATATAGGAACTTTTTAGATATAATTAATTACTGGAACTATCAAATGAGGTTGGTTTGATAGAAGATAATAACATAAGGGCATTAATAGTCACAGAGCCAAATGAAAAGAGAGAGACCATGTTCCCGCCAAGTGATGCAACATAATGAAACCCTAGAATAGTATATTTGTGAATAACAGTATCAATGATTCATTGCAACAAATAAAAGTGAATGAGATAATACTTCCATCTGGCAGCAGCTATCCAAGAGATATCGCATTGCCAATCAACACATTATTTGACCATAACATCATACAATCAAGTACCCCTCATCCTGAATTAGGTGTCTCAGGGAATCCTTTGAATCTATTTTGCATTATTTGGGCTCATCATTTGAATACTACATAATTTGATTTTTAGCCTGGCAAGAAATTCTCTGCAATTAGAGGTTCTCTAAATTTCACATATATCCTCGGACAAATATACAGATCTCCAAGCATAATAAAAGGACATGTGGCTAACATGAACCACTCATCAACATAACATACAGTTATGTTAAACCTTAATCTCAATTATTTCTTTTCCAAATGTATTATTTCCTTCCATTACAACATTTTCTTAGCTATGTCTGCATTAGTAGCGAGATACTGTATATATCTTTTCATATAATTCTATCCACATTATTTTAGATCTAAATAAACCCTTTTTATCACCTGTAACCATTGAATGTTGGCATTTAGCGACCATGTGTACCTAAAGATCTACCTCGGATATGGTCAAACCATTTCAAAGGGTTTTCTCGCATCCTATAATCTAGATTAACCAAATATAATGATCTCTAATCTACTATTACAAAAATGCTATGTGACCATATCATCAATCCATATATAAGGCAGACATGCCTAGTGATTAGTAACTATACCTGGCGGATGTTTATGAGATGCTCAAATGCATCCTTGATAGTGTTACTAAAAACTTCATTCTTAGAAAAGCTTTCTTCCCATATTATATCAAGGGATGCCTTAAATTCCAAGAGGCTGGGTACCATATCTCTGTCTTTCTCTTCATCAAGCACAATGCTCTGACCAGTTCTTCGGATATATGAGCTAAGGGCTTGTCTTAAAGATTCGAGATCATTGACCCTGCAAAATAGCATATACATCCTTTGGAGATCTTCAATACGATTACCATCCATCAACACTGTGAAACCCTGGACAGAGAGTTAAAGGATACAATTTAAGAAAGAAACCACCTCGTAAACCCACCAGCAAGAAATAAATATATAAGGTATCCCAGAATAAACACCTTATCAAGAATTGCAGAAATGTGTCGTTCTAAAAGTTGCCTCTCTGCAGTTGCTATAAGTGGTTTCCTTGTACTTGCATCCAGGTAGAGTAAGCACCTTTCATGTTCTTCATGTAACCTTACCTGCAGCGAAGAGAAGACTTCAGTTGTTGACAAAACAAGGGACATCTGTGAAATCATGAGGTAAACTATATATGACAAAACGCACATGTCAATATGTAAATACGATAGAATTAACACAGATACGACACCTAATGACAACACATTTAAAAAATTACAAAAACCACAAAACAACCAAAAACTTGAAAAGCTAAAAGTGCTAAGAGTCATTTGAACAAATCATGGTCGAAGAATATCTATTCTGAAAATAATTACTCCCTCCATGATGGAATGGTTACTTACGTATTAGTATTTTACAGAAACAAGAAGAAACCTTCCTAAATTGGGAAAAAATCTAACTTGAATTTCCATTTTACCATATTATAACCACACAAATGTTATGGCCTTTTTTTTGGAACTTGGTAACTTTGCATTATATCACAGTAGTACATCGGTAGAATTAAACCTTATATACAGATGAACAATTAATCAATATTGAGTCTAATACATCAATTATAGAGATAGTTTCATTTGAGTATACTTGTTACGCCCAAAAAAAAAGCAACAAAATGCAGTTAAGTTTAACTTTCTGCATACTATTCTCTATGCTCTCAAAACACCTAGAATTCCTTCCTTTCCAGGTTGCCCATCATATTGAAGCAGGGATAATTCTCCATCTAGTTTTGTCTTTAGTTAGCACATATGCCTCCTCCAAACTTTTTAGAGCTGCATTAATTCTCCTCAGCATAGTCCAGGATATGCCTTTGAGACTCGAGAATACCCTGTATAACTGTTGAGTAAATTTGCAGTGTAGAAAAAAATGTTTCAACAGTTTCTAATGTTTCTCCACATAGAAAACACCTAGAACATAAGGTTATCCCCCTTTTCATAACATTGTCCTGGGTCAAAGTTGCTTCCTCAGCTAGCAGCCATATAAAACATGAGACTTTATAAGGAATTCTGCATTTCCAAATTTGTCTCCATGACCAGGTAGGAATCTGTTGACTTGGTTGCTCCATCAACCTGTAAGCTACACCTACTTTAAGTATACCTTTGTTGCTTCCTTTCCACCGTAATACATCCTCTTCAGCCTGAAGTCCGTTGAAGTTCCCAACAGTGCTGAGAAATTCTGCCACCCTTATTACTTCCAAATCATTGAGTTGTCTCCTGAAATGGAAATTCCAGCCCTGTGTTGTCCACATCTCTGCAATGATCCACTATTGAGAGAGAACTAGGTTATATATGTCTGGAAAAGGGAGTTCCAGATTACCAGACTCATGCCATTCTTCCTTCCAAAATTTGATCCTGTTCCCATGCCCCTGTTTCACCTTGTAGTGGAGCTTGACTTCCTCCCATAAATCTCTTATGGATTTCCATAAACTGACCCCCATAAGGTGAAGTTACATCCTTGGTCATCCAACTATCTTCAGCTTCATATTTGGCACGTACCACTCTTTTCCACAGTAACTGATCTTCAACTGAGTACTCACACAACCACTTCATTAAGAGTGTTACTTTGAAACTGATCTTCAACCAGTTTGTCTATCACACCCTTCAACCTCTCTGCAAGTACTTTAGATAGCATTTTATAAATACTACCTATAAGACTCATTGGTCTGTAATCCCTTATGTCAGGACCCGCCACTATTTCTACACGGAAGAGAAGAATCCGGAGCCTTTGGGTAATTTACGAAAGATTCTAGATCCATGTAGATTGTTCCGGTAGTGTGTAGTCTTCTCTAGAATTGTATAGAAGCGTGTGGAGAATTCTAGAGAAAGGACTAAAGTATGAATATGTAGGGACTTATAGGATAAATATTATTTGCACTCAGGTCCTTTAGGAGTAGTATAAATAGAGGGGGCCATTTTCATTTGCAAACCATCCGAGCATCCAAACATTGAGAGTTGTAAGGCATTCTCTCTTAAGCAATATAAGTCTTCTTCCTCATATAGCTCTCTTGTCTTCTCTTATCTAGCGTTCCCTTAACGGTCTTAGTTGAAAGGCTTACTAGTATTTGCAAGGTCGTGAAAAAGTTGTGAGCAAATCGACTAGTGCCGCACGGAAGTCTTAGCGAGAGTTCTAAGTCCGTGACAACGTGGTATCAAAGCAGGTTTGAACTAAGGGAAGCATGGCAAGTGAAGGAGACGTCAACGCCACCAACACCGCCAACGTTATGCTGGATGTTGGCAAGAAACGCAAGGGGAAGAAAAACTCCAAGAAGGTTGAAGAGGTGCCGGTCGGACCAACACTAAGCGAGGCCATGACAACCCACTCACTCTCGACCACTGAGTTGAGTGACGAGGAACGAGGCGAGGAGCCTGCCGACGTCACGCTCAACATAGGATGGGTCGCGAGGGTAGATGCTGCCAGGCAAGCAGTAGAGTTCTTAGGCAAGCGCTTGAACAAGTTTCGACAGCAAGTTCAAGACCTTGGAGGAGTTCGCCCTTGAGGAGAATGAAAGCATCCGAAAGGAGTTAGGGTGGACATCAAGTTGCAGTGTACGAGCTGAGGGAGACCATCACTTCCTTGGAGTGTCGGCTCATCTAGGCACTGAGCAAGATGGAGGCCATAAGCGCCACCATGGAGGCCACGGGTGCAAGGGTGAGGACACGAGGAAGGCGTGGCTGATGGGAGATGTGTAGGGATTGCTGGAGAAAGGGAGGCCAGGATTGAGGCTCCCAAGCCACCTGTCTTCAAAGGTGTCCGTGACGCGCAAGAGGTGGAGAACTTCATGTGGCACTTGGAGAATTACTTCAAGTGTAATTCATTGAGGAACGACGAGACAAAGAACAACACAGCCGTATTGTATCTGACAGAGATAGCCATGCTATGGTGGAAACGCAAGGAGTTGGAAATAGGGAAGGGGCTATGTACCATCAACACATAGGAGCAGTTCAAGGCTGAGTTCAAGAAGGCCTTCTTCCTGAGTAATGTCATCTACGAGGCAAAGCGAAGTTCAGGGAACTGAAGCAGACGAGTAGCATAAGGGCCTACGCGAAGGAGTTTACTACCCTCACACTTCAGATTCCCAACCTCTCGGATAAAGATATGATGTTCCACTTCAAGGACAGCCTACAAAACTGGGCTAGGACGGAGCTGGAACGCCGACAGGTTAGGACCATAGACGAGGCCATCCCACAAGAAGAGGCTTTGACGAACTCTCAACACGACAGGCGAGACAAACCGAGAAGAAAGCTCGGGAGGTAGTCATGACCAAGGTGGGGGAGATGGTGGCAGGGGCAAGGGTTGGCAGCCACACCCCAAGCATCTGATACCCACAGGCCTGATAACAGGAGGATCGGTCGTCAGGGCAGCGGAGAAGGCAAGACAAAGCCAAAAAAAGAATTTAAGTGTTACATATATGGGGGGTCGCATAGCTACAAGAAGTGACCGAACTAAAAAGCCTTGGTGCCATACTGCGGGAGCGGAAGGAGCAGAAGGCACAGGAAGAGGCACCTGAATCGAGGGAGGCATCAGACACAACACGAGTAGGTGTGATTGGACTGTGCGGAGCTATCATGCAACAACTGGAGAAGCCAAAGGAGTATAGCGCACAGTATGTAGACATCACAATCAACGGACAACACGCTCGTGCCATGGTCGATACAGGCGCGGAGGCCAACATCATGACCAAGTCTGCAGCAACCAAGTTAGGGCTGAAATATAACCCAAGCAGTGCGCAGCTCAAGACAATCAATATGCCAATGATTCCTGAGTGTGGAGTTGCTCAGGGAGTCAGCATAGAGGTGGGCAAGTGGCATAGCAAGACCAACTTTCATGTCGCCCTGGTAGATCTCTGACATCATCCTTGAGCAGGAGTATTTCCAAAAGTGTCATGCGGTGATCGACCCATACCTCCAACAACTCGTGGTCATGGAGCAGGGAGGTTCCTGCATGTTACCCTTAGTCAGGATGCCCAAGTCAGAGAGACCAGTTCAGTTATCGGCCTTCCATCTCGTGGAAGAGGTTAAGGGAAGACCGCCATTGTCGCGTTCCACGCCCGCTGGAAAGAAAAGTCGACGGAGGAGAGGCCGACGAAGGAAGCCAAGCGGGGATAGGGACAGCCAGCCACAACAACGCTCCTCGGGTGCTAAAAGGGGCAAACTCCAAAGAACACCACAAAGGGACGACATGAAGACTTGCGGCAGTCCGAAGGTAGAGACGGGGAGTTCCAATAGCAGCATTGCGCCAAGGACGTCGCCTCATCAGGTGGGGGAAAGTGTCAGGACCCGCCACTATTTCTACACAGAGGAGAAGAATCCGGAGCCTTTGGGTAATTTATGGAAGACTCTAGATCCGTGTAGATTGTTCCGGTAGTGTGTAGTCTTATCTAGAATTGTATAGAATTGTGTGGAGAATTCTAGAGAAAGGACTAAAGTGTAAATATGTAGGGACTTATAGGATAAATGTTATTTGCACTCAGGCCCTTTAGGAGTAGTATAAATAGAGGAGGCCATTTTCATTTGCAAACCATCCAAGCATTCAAACATTGAGAGTTGTAAGGCATTCCCTCTTAAGCAATATAAGTCTTCTTCCTCATATAGCTCTCTTGTCTTCTCTTATCTAGAGTTCCTTAAGGGTCTTAGTTGAAAGACTTACTAGTATTTGCAAGATCGTGAAAAAGTCATGAGCAAATCGACTAGTGCCGCACGGAAGTCTTAACGAGAGTTCTAAGTCCGTGACACTTAGCTCCATTGCTCCTTTCTTTTTGGGAACAAGTGCAATGAAGGTAGCATTAAAGCTCTTCTCAAAAACTGCTTGATTATAGAAGTTCTGAAAAGCATCCAGTATATCCTGCTTCACTATCTTCGGACACTTGATAAAAAACCCATTGTAAAACCGTACGGTCCAAGGGCCTTATCAACTGCACCTAGCTTCAGACATCTTAGTACTACATTTTCCTCAAATCTGCCTTGAAGGGCCATTTTCTCCTCTTCAGTAATGACTGGGCAGGCAGTGTGCATACGATGAGTAGGACTCCATCGGATGGGTTCTGTATATAGCTTCTCATAGTAAGTGATTATTTCTCCTTCAACTTCAGCTGGCTCTTGAGTAACTTCCCTCTGGTATTATTAATTGATCAATGTTGTTGAACCTTCTGTGAAAATTTGCCATTTTGTGGAAGAACTTGGTATTCTTGTCTCCTCCCTGGACCCATACCTCCTCCTTGATCAGTTTCTCATATTCTATAGGACTGCAGCTTTTTTGTTATTTCTTCTTATGTGAGCACTATGTTTTCCCTTTCTGCGTCCATTTCTGCCAATTGTTCTAGCAATTCCTTTCGTTGTAGTCCAAGGTTTCCACTCTCCTCATTTCTCCATTCGTTGAGTCTGTGCTTCAAAGCTTTAAGTTTGCATGCCAACACATAATCTGGTTTCCCTGAGTATTGAATGATGACCACCAGTCTATAACTCTGCCCACAAAACCTTCAGATTGTAGCACCAATTTCCAGTCTATAACTTGCAATAACTTTTACTTCTCTTCCAGTTTCCACCAACCAAGGTTGGTGGAATATGATCTGAACTCAACCTTTGCAAGAGGATCTGTTTCAGATTATTAAAGTTGTCATCTGATTCTTTTGAGAACAAGATTCTATCAATCCTAGAGGTCGCTACATGCTGATCTCCTTTAAACCAAGTATATGCAGCATCTTCTAGTTGCAAATCCACCAATTCCATGTCTTCTGTGAAATCAGAAAACTCCTTGATGCCCCTTGTTCTATTGTTGCAATATTTCTTCCCCAATATACTTATTAAGAATTGGGAATAAGCAGGCAGCTCTCCGTCAACATGCATGCTTGAGCTGCCTGCTTCTTCGTCGTTATTATATAGGACCCGCAAATATATTTTGCAAGTTTCTTAATTTAATATTTTCCAGATAGCTTGATTATATTTCTTCAGTTGCTTCATAAAAAATATTTCGTTTTTTAATTTAATTTTTTTAAGGCTGTTGCTTGCTTCAACTACGATTTTGCAATATTACCTCTAATAAATAATTTCCACAGTTGTTTCAATTATAATTTCACTATATCACCCGATCAGTTATTTTAAGTTAACGTAAATAGGATAAAATAAATTTCTCTTTAAACTAGACAAATAAAATTAAATAACTATTTAATATCTTCCCGTGATTATAGTTGTGTTAAAAAGGAAGTACTACAAATGTGTGTGTATATATATATATAAAAATTTAAAATCACTTAATCATTAAATTTAAAATTTAATCAATATTACTAATATATTTATTGGATATTAATGTTACAGTTACGAGAAAATTTAATAGCATTTAATTATATCATTAAAAAATAAATTTATGAATAACTATTGGGCCTGTGCATTGCACGGGATCTTCGTAACTAGTACACCTAGAGACTGAAATCTCCACACATTGCCCAAGGCCCTTCAAACAATCCCCTGAACCCGATTCTTCCCATACACTCCACTTATGTGACAATTGAAGTTCCGGTTTGGGATTCGAATCCGCAAGTAATGGAGTAGGTTCGTATCTCCAAGACCTCCCCCATCCATTCCCTCTTGTCCCACATCAAAATGATTCTGCCTCTTGTTCCACTGGCTTCCAAACATGCATATTTTATCCATCTACCTCCCCAAATTTGTTTTGTTACTTCTGTGATATTACCCTCAAGTTTCTTTCGTGGAAATAAATGATGTCTGCCCTCCATTTGGAAATTAAGCTTTTGACAGTCCTCTTCTCCTGTTGTTCAACCCCCTAACGTTCCATGACTCTAATTTAAACTTCATCTTGCAACTAGAGTGGTGTTTCTCCCCTTGTTCCTACTCCCCAAGCTTTTGAACTTTACATCAAATGAGACGAGAATTTTAAGCTCTTGTGCACCTTTATTTTGGTCTTTTTAACTTCAGTGCCTTGTTCCATTCTTCTTGCTTTTCTGCAACTATTTATCTGAAGAAGTAATTCTATGGCCTCCTCTTCATGTCCATGGAAATCATTTCCAAAGATCTTCCCCAATTTGATCAAATTTTGTTGCACCCAAGAGGAATTTTGTTGTTGCTGCAAAAATGGTTCGGCTACCTCCACTTCCCAATTTACAATTTCTATATTTGAATTTTATAGTACAAGCCCATTCTCCTCTGTTTTTGTGCTTCTGCAGTCATCATTCCTATCAGCGTAATTGTGAATTTCCTTTCCCATAACCATCACAATTCCCCTATTTTCATCTTCAGATATCATCTTGACAACCTTCGCATACGTACTCCTTTCTGGTGCAACTGTTTTAATTGCATGAATAGCTGCAATGTCACCGGCGAGGGCCTGTTCTTTCTGGGCTTCTGATTGGTCAATCTTTTCTCCTTATAAATCATTAAAAATGACTTGAGCTGCATAGTCTGAGCCACCAGGTCCTTTAACCATCTGATGGTTTTTGAGCTTTTGGAAAAAACCCAAGTCCAATTCCTCATTTAAAAAATACAGATGCTGCTCAGGTGACCCACTTCCACTAAACATTCCCGCTTTCAGCACAGAGCCCATGTGCTGAGTTGTAGCAAAATCCCTAAAAATGGGTTTTTGTACTGTATTGCAGCTGCTCGCAGCTCCTGTCCGCTGGGTAAAGCCATTAACTGGGCAAAGAGCTTCGTCCTCTTCTCCAACAGTTGACCTACCACTTTTTGATAATAGTTCAAACCTTGGTTTAATCCACCCAGATAGGGAAATAATATTTGATCCCATCGCAGGAAATAGACACCTCCCTCGGCAGATTTCTTCCATCGTTCTTCACCAAGATTCCTGCCCATTTCATATGGTTTTTAAGCTCTGTTTCTTCTTCTGTCGCACTCCATTCTCTGTATAGGTCTCCAATTTCTTTAAAGATCTTCTTGGACCACAGACGCAAGTAGATTCCTAGTCTCTAATCCATGTCTCTCTCATTGAAGCAGAGTTGGAGATGCATCCTACTGTTGGACTCCACCAATCAAGCTGGAATCTGTTGTTCTTCCACCTCCATTGACCTTGTATGGTTTGGTCCTCCATGTATCTGTTGGAGAACTCAAATAGGAACATTTTGCTGTTCAATTCATAGATGTTAAATCCAAACAGTTTTTCCCAGTTTCCCAGTTTGCTGAACCCTCTTTCTGGTACCCAGAAGATCTTCACTGCAATATCCTATCAGGCATCTGTTGCGTAGGTCTTCCTCCTGGATATTCACTGACTTTGTTATCTGGATGCCTCCTTTTCTGCTATTACCCTTTTTAAATTTCTACTCCCTCATTTACTTTCTTGCACAGCCTCTACATAGGGTACTCATCCTCCATCACCCTATAGATAGATGTGTCCTCCTTTCTCTGGCATTTAATAAACCTTTCAATCTTAAATGCGATGTCCAACTACCCTGCATTCAATGCGAGCTCAGGAATGATTAAACCTGACCATCCCCACTATTTAGAGTTATTATACTTACTCCCGTATCCATTTTGTTTCCTTGTACAGAAGTACAAAAATTTCCACCTCCTGATCTCCTCCTCCTCCTCCTCCTCTTCCTTTGAAGCCTCTTTCAAACAGGAGCAGATTTATTCCATAGACTTCTTGCACATAATTGCTCTTCGCATCATCTTCCAGTTCCTTTCAATCCATTCGTACCGTTCAGACTTTCCGGTGAATCTGGTTTATATCAAATGATTCAACCTGCGATGAAGTAAATTCTGTTCTCCTCCATCATATAATCTAAGGTGTATGCAATAATCACAGTGGGTGATTATTGTTGGCTTGAAAAAAGGGGCTTGATTCCGGTGGGAGCTGCTGGAAAAGTGGGCTTATGCAGTCCTAGAGAGTAGGACAGAGAAAGTACATCGGTGTGAGCCCAAGTTTGAAAAGTTTACCAATTTCTGACTTGAAATAGCATGTTTTCATTTTTTTATGGCATGTTTAGAATCACAAGTTCCAAAAGCCTTATAACCACACAATTACTATGGCATATTTAAGAGAACAAGTTTCAAAAGTCTTTCATTCTTAATCTCCATGCATCATTACATAAATATAAATTGACACAGAGTGGGGTGGCAAATTCAGCCCAAACTCATTTCACCTGCCAAACTAGACCAAGTTTTAATGGATTGAGAATGGGCTTATTATAAATGGACTAAGTTCAGATACAAACCATCTTAACTAAAGAATTACACAAGGTGCCCCTCAAATGTAATGGTCTTGAATTTTGTTATCCATCAATCTGAGTCGTAGCTACCGTACTACGAAAGATAATCAAGTGATTCTCTCTCTTCGGAAACATGAGTTAGCGACAACTAACTCAAAGGCTTTGGCAAAATCCAAGAGAGATGTCCCACCTCCATTCCTCTCCCCAAAACCAAAGCCTCCATGGACATCTTCAAACCCGCTAGTGGTTGCCCCAATATGCCCATCAAAGTCTCCCCCAATGAAGAGCTTTTCCGTCTCTGGAATGCCTCTCACAACCTCATCCAAATCTTCCCAAAAGAGCCTTTTGACTTCGTCATCCAGGCCCACTTGAGGCGCATAAGCACTAACCACATTCACTACGTGCCTACCAACCACAAGTTTAATAGAATCATCCTATCATTAAATCTCCTAACCCCCACCACATATTTCCTAAGGTACTTGTCTACTAGAATCCCTACGCCATTTCTATCCCTAGAACCACCCGAATACCATGGCTTGAATCCGTCTACGTCCCGAGCCTTGGTCCCTATCCATCTAGTCTCCTGAACACATGCTATGTTAATATGTCTCTTCTTAAGACACTTACTAGCTCTATGGATTTCCTTGTAAGTGATGCTAAATTCCACGACCCTATCCTTAAATAAGCCCGTGGCCCTCTTTGTGGCTATTTGGTTAAATATATTTATTAATACCTCTAAAAATAAACAATAAAAATTTTAGTCAAAATGGGGAGGGGTTAGGTAGGTTATGACCCATCTTGACCAGCCAAGCTTAGCCCAAGCAAGCATTGAGTAAGATTGGGCATTAGCCCATCTATTGATTCAGCTCATCTTGACCAGCCCAACTTCGGCCCAAACTGCCCATTTGCCACCGCACATAGAGGGAGTACAAGGTAAAATTATGGATAGAGAGGGTACATTAACAAAAAGGACAGTAAAACAAATCCATTATTAACATTTGTATCTAAAAACAGCAGGGTACAAGGAGTGGAAAAGCATACCTCCACATGCTTCAAGTAATCTGGAACATCTGACTGTTGCATGTATTTGACACCTTCAGCAGCATAAAACGTAGAAGTACGGTCAAGAAATGGCTTCTCAAAGCTTTCAGCATAAATCCCCAAGGCAGTGAACATCTTCAAAAGATGGTTAAGGAGAGTTCTATCAACTGCCTCACCTAATCTGTAAAAACAAAACCAGAATGAAATATACCAGAAGGCTGATACTATTTAAAAAAAATTAAAAAAAAAGTATCTTCTTATATAGACCACCCACCCCAAAAAAAGAAAACCATTGTGATCCCACAATTGGGATCGGGGAGGTGGTGTTACGCAGCCTTACCCGTATACCGTGAAAGTAAAGAGGCTGATCTGATAGCCCTCAACTCAAGTAAAGCATATCAAAACAGTACGAAAGGAAATACGGCAGTGAAGTAGTCATGCAGAAAATAATGGAGAAAAGAACAATAACAAAACAAAATAATCCAATAACCAAAGCAAAGGAAACAACAAGTAATAATAAAATTGAGAACAAGATAGTAGGAGAAGTAATAATAATAAAATTGATAAGAGAAACTAGACAACACTTGACTACCTACTAACTTTTTACCCTAATCCACAAACTCTATATCCTCCTATCTAGGGACATTTTCCCAGTAAGATGCAGGTGTACCATGTCCCGTCTAATCATTTCTCGCCGATACTTATTCAGCCTACTTCTACTTCTCCTCAAACCCACAATCACCAATTTCTCATATCTCCTCGTTGGGACATTTTGCAACCCCTCTTCACATTCCTAAGTCATCTCAATCTCATCTCCCTCACCTTCTCCACCACGAACGCCAATCCTGCCTTCCTAATCCGGTCTAAGTATGCCCACACATCCATCTCAACATCCTCATTTTTATTACTTTCATTTTCTGGACATCCAAGTTCTTGATCAGCCAACTCTCCGCCTCATAAAGCATAGCTCCCCAAAAAACACAAAAAGAAGAAAAGAAAGCTAAGTTTTAGTTATCTTCTTTTCATTCTCTCCCCAAATGAAAAAAGGAAGCTCTGATACTTTCAAATGTGGCAATGAAGAGGCAAAGCAATATTTGATATATGGCAGGTTAAACCACTTCTCATTCCCTACCTCTGCAAAAGAACCTATTTCTTTTTCTAATAGACAATATGCACTTAAGATCTCATTGTTGTAATACTTTAGGTATTGATAGTAATCATTTGAACTAGTAAAGCAAAACGCAACCATACACCCAATAGGAAAACATATAAACAATCAAGACCCAATTTCAACCATGAAAATGTCTTTAACCTTTCAGTCTCAATCATCTGTAGGAGGCCAAAAACAGTTTTGTGCTCCACTTCTAAGGCAAGAGAGAGATGTTTGCGGAAAAGCTGCAAGCCCATATCCCATAGTGAACGCACATTTGGGGTTTGTTTCACATAGGTTCTATCAAGATACAAAGCTATTCCACGGATCATCAACATCTGATCACAAAAATCCTGCCAACACCTCTCAACAAGCGACAAGAAAACAACAAGATCTTCACTTTGGCCAACTAAAGAACGTAGCGCTGCAGCTATGTGTGATTCACACTCTTTTTCAATTCGTTGATATAGATTGCCACCCATTTTGTGCAGACAAAGGTCATTGACAGCCTACCAACAACAGAAAACTCAATCAGCACACTTTTACAAGCTACAGTATAAGAAAGCAATGCTGCAACATGATGTACCTGATAAAGCTTTTCTGAGTCACATGGATCAGGCTGCTTCAAGAATATCGCACTAATAGCTGACTTCAGAGTTGCCCAAGTATTTTCTTCAAAGTTTGTTGGCAATGTAGGTTTTGCTTCAACAAAAGAAAAATGAGTGAAAGGTTAAGCATATACAATGCTGTCTTCATATATTGAATTCACTCCAAGTATGTTACTCCATAGCAGTTCAATATCATGAAAGAATAGAATGAATAAAATCTTATTGGTTCAGTCTCCAGCTTAAAAGATATGAAGTTATTCACTATAAAATAATATTAATAGGGGAAGAAAGAATTCGACTTGATATAGAAAACAAACTATGTTAATCAGACCAATCCCTTCAAGTCAGTACTTATCATTATCACAGAAAACATATAGGTTTCCAGCTTCTAATGTGATCATATACTTCAGCATGCTATTTATGAACTACCATCTACAATTGACTTCTTTTTCTTCTTTTTATAAACCTAAAACGAGAGCCTCATTATTCAAAAAGCATCTCATTAGTAACCTTCTTCATTCTTCTTCTTTTATCATTATTTCTTTTGGCTAATAACTAGGTAAACAGTGGAAGGAACATTGGATAATGACAAGCATAAATCATTAAAGATTATCAAGAATAAATGACAAGATAAATCGGATATCTATAGATGGTCAATGAACTAGATTGAGAACCATGTGGTCTCCGCGAAAATCCCAGCATAGGCAAAACTCAGGTGATTTCTTCTCATTTGTCCAAGTCTTAGGGGATAGAGCTACCCTGTACATATGCTGGTGGGAGGTAGTAGGTACCCCGTGAAATTAGTCGAGGTGCACGCAAGCTGGCTCAGACACCATGATTATCAACAAAATTTAGATACATATAGAAGATAAAACCATGTAAAAGCAACAGGTAAGGATTCTCTATGACATTCTACAATGAGATTGATGTAGGCCAATTGAAAGGGATGTCCTACAGTTTGATAGCAATAATGTTGTAGGTGTAACACTGAAGGGAACCTAGAAAGAAGTGTTAGGAAATTATCAAAAGGACAGTTCCAATTCTTGAGTTCCCAAAATGGCATTGACAAATTTGAGTAGTTATTCAAACTTCCTCATCTCAAAAGGCCTATAATTTCTTCGAATTCTTATGAACCTAGTAAATAATAGGGCACAAAGAAAGAAAAAGATTTATATAAGAGACAACAATTAGTTTGGAATATGTCCTAGTAAATGTTAGCATATTAACTTTAGGTCCTATGCTTTCTAAGTCTTTTAGCCCTATTACAAATTTTTATACCAGTACAAAATAGAGAATGGCCTGTACTTTTTAGGGAAAACTACACAAATAGACTCAATGTGAAATTATTTACTCAAATTGGGCCCAACCCAAACTATCTACCCTTAATGGACCCATGGGCCAAACTATTTACCCTTTTACCCCATTTTCCCTTTTTTAATTTCGCCCATGACGTTATCATAACATCAGCATGACTGGGATGAAATAATCCTCTATGATACTCCGATGGTATATATGGATCATGTAGGATGAGTTCAATCCTCTGTGATACTCTCGCAATATATTGATAACCTATTGGTATCCTATAGTATGATGCTCTTTTTTTAAGAAAAAATAAGAAACAATTAAAAGAAATTATTAAGCTCTAAATTAGTAGAAAATATATTCTGTGTGATACTTTGTCAGTATATTGATACCCCGTCGGTATCATGTGGAACTGGAACTTAATTCTCTGCGATACTCCATCGGTATATTGATACCCTATTGGTATCATAAAGTTTTGGGATCTCTTTTTAAGAAATAAAACAATTAGAGAAAATTATTGAAATCACAAACTTATTTATTAAACTCTAAATTAGTAGAAAATATTTTCTTGTGATACTTTGTCGGTATATTAATACCATATCGGTATCATATAGGATTGAACATAATTGTTTGTGATACTCCATCAATATATTGATACCTCATCGATATCATATAGTTTTGGGCTTTTTTTGAATAAATAAAATTATTAAGAAAAAATTATTAGAATCACAAACTTATTTATTAAATTCTAAATTAGTAGAAAATATCTTCTTTATGATACTTTTTCGGTATATTGATACCTTGGTATATCATATAGGGTGTGCGCTAACATCAACATGGCATCAACGTGCGAATTTTAATAGTAGAGGGCACAAATGTAAGGGAGCATATAGATGTAAGTAGTTTGTTTTAAAAGGACATAAGCTTAGTATTTCCTACTTTTTATTGTACTAACCTGTATAATGTTGTCCTGAAAAAAGTTTAAATGGAAAACATCAGTGATGATCCACATATAGCCAACTGAACTTAATGGGAATTAGCCTTAGTTTTTGTATTTGAGCTTTCTTTCTAAAATTCCTTGATAATTTTCTTATAAAAATGCAAGGACGGTCAACCATCATTATTTTTTTTGAATTGCGCCAGGTGTTCGAGCCAGGATGGTCAACCATCATAAGTTTGCTTTAATCAAAACATTATTAGTTTGATCAAGTAAATAATGTTTCTTCAATCTCATGGGTGCACCAAAAGGAAAATAGAGACAGCACAGTTATTCCTCCATATATAAAAATCGTTCCCGAGCCCCTCAAACACGCTTTTATATATCTCCTTCCATACCAAAGAAGAGTCGTTGGGAAGGAATCGCTGCAATTTATAGTTTATGTCTTGGACCTTGGGTCAAGTGGAATTTTTTTGACAAATAGATTTATGATAGAGAAAAGGAGATGTAACAGAATCACAAATGGCTGCTTTTTCCAGGTGGATTGAAATGGAATTACATGATCCTCACCTAATTGGAGGAAATTATACCTTGTTCAGGTATAAATCATTATAGTGCAGAAAAATTAGATAGATCCCTTTACTCCATGGAATAGGACAAGTCCTTTAAAGTCATCAGAAAGAAATACTGCCAAGAGAAGTCTGAGCACTGCCCCATCATCCTAGAATATGGCAACTGGGAAAAAATGCTTGGTTCAAGATTGAGAAATTGTGGCTTGAATGGGAGAATTTCAATGATTTAATCCAAAGCTGGTGGAATGATTTCAACTTATAGAGGTTACAGATTTAGCATCAATTTAAAGATGTTAAAACAAAAACTTAAAGAATGGAGCAAAACAGACTTTGGAGAGCTAGCTAACAGGAAGAACAACCTTCTCAATGAATTAGCTGTCCATGATCACACTCAAGACATCAGAGATTTGAGTGAAGAAGAGAGGATAATAAGAGCCACGATTCTAGTGGAACTGGAGGAATTTCCCTGAATGAGGAATCAAGCCAGAGGCAAAAATATACTGATTTATGGCTTAAGCAGGGAGATGAAACACCAGATTTTTCAGAGGATGGCAATAGCCCATAGAAGGCATAACACTAGTGACAGATTAGTAGTCAGGGGAGAGGAAATTGTTGAACCTGTTGAAATTAAAAAGGCCAGCGTTGATTCTAAACAAAGCTTACTCAGAAACATGAAAGCTGGAGACCTTCTTTTGATTACTCTGAATTTTCTAAGATCAATCAAGTAGTACAAGAATGGATGGAGAGACCTTTCACAGAGGTAGAAGTATTTCGAGCAATTGGGCTACATGCAGTTAGACAAGGTCCCATGCCCAGATGGTTTTACCATGGGTTTCGTCAACCTGTTAGAAGAATCTGAAAGAAGATTTATGCAAACTGTACAAAACTTCCACCACATTGAGATCTTTCAAAAATCTTTCAATGCTACGAAAAGTAGCATTGATACCAAGTATGGACCGGAAAATCAAGGATTTCAGGCCAATGAGACTTATAGGTAGAGTTTATGAGATCATCCCCAAGATGCTCATGGAGAGGCTGAAGACCGTTATAAGAAAATTGGTGGATGAACATTAAATGGGCTTCCTAAAAGGCAGGACACTAGATGCAGCTTTGCTGGAAAATGAATTAGTTTATTCGAGAACAAAACAACAGCCCCTGGGGTCCTTCGTAAACTGGACATTGAGAAAGTTTTTGACCATGCCAATTGAGATTTTCTTTCCAAATTTTAGGGGACATGGATTTTGGCTCCAAATGGATGAACGGGATAAAATTTTGTGAGCCTGGTGTGGAGTTCTCACCAGTCACTACTGACCAATGAAAGCACTGAAGGGTTAGGCGAAGTTTTTTCCACTTCGTGCTTTCAACACACCAGATGGGTATATAACAAGTTCAGTATCAGAGCTGCCTCACGACAGGCTAGGCGAAGCAAATGAAAGATTTTTCTGACTATGCTGTTTAAGAAAGAACCTTTCAGCAGTTACAAATCTGGCATTGCACACCTTTACTTGGACAGTTTCAAGAAGGTTGTCAGCATAATCACAGAGTTGTTAAGAAAATTTATCACAGAATTGCTTCTTATAAGTAGCATGATCACAAAAACGTGGAAGCAATTATTGGCCACAGCATCTTCATCAACGCAAGAATTCTACGATCCATACTAGTTCTTCCTTATTTTCATATTTTACTTCTCATGTGCTAGATGATCTTAAGAAGAACACATCTGGAGTTACTGGTAAGTGACTTCTTTAATAAAACAGCCACCCTCACATAACCAACCAAAAGGAAAAGAGGGGAAAAATGCATTTCATACACTATTTTTTTTCCTTCCTGTTAATAAAGTAAGCAGATTCATTGATATGCTGGGAAACAAAATCCAGCATACAACTGGTATACAAAACATTTGAGAACCTACACCAAAGAACAGTTCTTATGCAATACTTGGAAATGATAATGTATATCAACTTGCTACTTTCTTTCAATTCTCTTGTAGCATGACTCAATCCAACACTTTCTACCCGTTATTTTAAAGGTTGTGTTTACTTTCCCTTAGATTGGAGAAATTCAAACACAGTCCCTTCTAATTACAATTTTGATCTACTGGGTCTGTCAACGCAAATTTAAAGGGGAAAAAACAGAATTATTAATGTTTCTTCTTATACAGATGTTTCCATTAGAAAAGGTTGACACGTCATCACTTAATGAGCTTCTCAACCTCTTATTGCATTTTCCAGTGGCTGCAGACCTAATGGAACATGTTTCACCTTATTATTGGACTCCATTGAACCATGAATCAGACAATAAGAGATGCTTATGAATGCTGGTGTTTACAGAGAGTTGATAAAATCCATTAAAAGAATCGGACGAAGAGTGCTGCTTGTATTTTTGTGTCCATTTGGATCGAAAGGAATTGTAGATGTTTTGACGGAATCTCAACTTCAAACCACTCCCAGAGATTAGGTTTTTTCCCTGGGAAACTAATGGAAAGTTAGATACTTTACTTAACTTCTGCAAATAGCAATGAACAACTTTTTGATTTTTTAGTTCTCCGCTCTTAGCCAAGTTTATGATGGTATTGGAGCTAACTCACCTCTTATAGTAAATTCGCATCTTCTTGATGGCTTTTTAATATGTCATTACTTCACAAAAAAGAAAAAATAATGAAGTTCCCCACAAGCTATGGAACGCTGAGGAAAACACAAAAATATGTTTACACAAAATTGGCCAATTATTGAAGCACTGGAAACTCAAGACAATGCAAGAAACTAAGATTCTCTCATTGGCTATTAAGCATATGCAAGGGTAAAGACAATTTAGCTCTAGTCTACACTCTAGCAAGAATTTCGCTCCAGTCTACACTCTAGCAAGTTGAGAAAATAACACAAGCTAAAATGAAACATCAATAACAATCCATGTAAATTGAGATAGCATTCACAATTCCATGAAGGCTTATTAATAATATCTTTACCAACCAAATGTGCATATGAGTTCCTACAAAGTTCTTAAAGATTATTCATTAGCACACTATCTAATGAAATTCTATTGTACAATAAAAAATAAGACTGAATTTCTCAAGTCCAATTTCAGTATGTGCTAGAGAAAAACAGCTGGGAGCAAATCATAGTCTTCACATTTTAGTTATCTCTTTAACATAGTTTTTCTTCACCACATTAACTGTCTCTTTCAGGCTTATGCAGAACTTGATAGCTTAGTATCTGAAAATAATACAAACCGCCTAAGCTTGAGAACTTAGTAGCTGAAAATAATACAAACCGACTAAGAAAGCACAACCCTAATTGCACATAGTTTCACAATTTATCATTTTATTTCAGGTATCATGTCTCATTTTTCCCCCAAAAACCCTTAATCAACCCTAATATGAGCAACAAGCAGCACAAGATAGAACTAAAGCAGCAAAAGAGGAAGGCTTCAAACACATTTGAAAATTCAAATCTTTATAAACCTGAATACTTGTACAACTACAATACTAGGCTCCAATGCTAGATGCAGTTGATATAAATCCTCACTCTCCATTTAGCTCTATTCAGACCAATTCCATCCCAGCGTTCAATTCTTTTAAAAAAAGAAAAGAATCATAGAGGTACTAAGTCGAAATCAAACCTTTAAGGAGCTTAATTACGAGCTTTTTGGTAGGCTGAGGAGGGGTAGCTTTCTTGCGAGACAAATTGGCCGTAACCCCAGCACCAACTGAGGCGGCATCGATGTTGGAATCCTCCATCATGGGGGAGTTTCCAGAAGGGTCTTCAGGGTTATCGATATCGGAGGAAAAGTGAACGTGCTGCCCCTTTTTGTTGTCGATAGAACAAGCTAGAGCTTGTGACTTAGCCTTCTTCATGGAAGAACAAGCTGGGGTTCGGCCGCCACCGGTGGTCGACGTGGAGGAGGACGATGATGAGGGATTTGTGGGGATGAAGGATGATGAGCGCTTTTTGGGGTTGGTGGTGGGTTGAGACATAGACAAGAAGAGATGTTTAAGAAGAGCTCATTTTGTTCTTCTTTCTTGTATTTTTAATAATAATTATACTCCAAAAGAGAAGAACAAAGAAGAAAGAGACGCTTCTAACCCCAAAGATTTACTCTATATTGTCTACAAGAGTGAGTATACTTCACTTATCATGAAAAGGGAACAAGCACACACGTCTCGGTTAATGTGTGTTTTCTCAAAAATAAATGAAAATTGTTCGATATTTTAGATATTTCAAGATCCAATTCCTAATCTTTCCCATAGATCAACCTCAACGCTTCCTTCAAAGATCAACCTCAATGCCTCCTTCAAAATACAGCACTATCAACCGCCTCCATTTTCAAGCTCGATTCTCTCCTCCTCTCACCTTTTGGTCGGTTGTTTGTAGGTTCGATTTGAATTCCTTAACTATATTTCAATCTTTATGATTCCCATGTCCCCGATAGTTTCTTCCTAATTTTTGAACTTTGCGTACGTCTTTCTAAATCGAGATAATCAATAAAAAACAGGAGAATTTTGGTTCACCGTCCTTTTTAGCAATTTATAATAGTGGATATATTAAATATGAAATCCATGTAATAGCGGATGGTATTTAACTCTATTATATGAGTACCTAAATATAAGATTTTATTTTACCTTCCTATAGAGACTTGGTCTAATCCTGGTAAGGTTGGCCACCCATTGTTTACAGTATGAAGCACATGAGAGGCCAAATGCAAAAATCTCTTGTTAATTCTCTTTTACCATTCAGAAAGAAACATAGATACAACCAAATTTACTGTATTCCCTTTGATTTGTTTTGAGATCATTCCAACATTTGAAGAATTGCAATCTCTTTATCTACTCCCTTCGTTGCATTTAATATCAGTTAGTTTGACTTGACATGAAGTTTAACAAAGAACGAACAACTTTTGAAACGTATGGTCTAAAATAAATAATAGATCTTTGTATGTCTGTTAAAAAAATGAATATGTTAAAGTTAAATGTTACTAAATATAAAAATGTATCATTCTGTTTTAAACTGAGTAAAAAAGAAAAGCGAGTCATATAAATTGAAACAGAGGGTATATATGATATTGAAATTACTGTAGATTATACATTCTCCTGTAACTCTGGCACTTGAAACTTTATTGTCTGAGTTCTCATAATAATATAGAAGTGTGTTCCATGACCTTAGTTTATGCCATTAATTATTCATGGAACTTGAAAATATATTTGTGGTTGTTGAATGACATTGAATGCACTTTCTTTCTATTTGCAATCCTTACATTTTGCCCTTGTTGTGAAAATCAGCCGAGTATATGCCCCTCTTTACTAGAGTAATATTGTGACAACATAATACACTAAAACTATCACCAATATCAATCGAGCAATCCTATTTTCCAAAAGCACGGTAATTAAAATTTTTCTGCATTCATCTTCATACCTCTTTGCATCATTCACTTAATATTATTTACATGTTTATTTATAGTTATCGAGTGTAGCTTTTCATTCCTATTCAGTCTTTACATCAGAGTAAGTGCCTCCATAATGTCTAATTCTATCATTCTTTTTGTTTACTTTTACATCTTGTTCTCTTCCACCTCACTTTCTATTAAAAATTAAATAATGGTCACAGTTATTATAATAACTATGCTGAAGTTGTAGTAATACTTTTAGTAATTGCAATAGTTATCACATGCAACAATATTCATATTAAATAATAGTTATTATAGTTGTTGTAATAACTATCATAATTGCTTGAATTTCTGCAAATTTTTCTTTGATGGCTTTAAAAAAATTAATTTTTTTTCTAAATTTTCAAAGTCAAAGAACTTTTGTACAAATAAGAAAAAAGAAGCATGGTAAAAAGGATGAATGTTAACGACGACTATGGTAGTAACAAGACAGATTGAAGAATTTTTTGAGGCGCTCGTGCTTGTATTGACTTATTGTCCTGATTGTACTTTATTTGAGGTAAAATTGAGCTGAACTTGCGTTGATATATGAGTTCTCTTCTGAAAGAAATGTATTATTTATTTTGGATTGTTGGTATTTTTTGAGCCTTAATTTGAGCTCCAATTTGGAATATCAGCTCGGCTAGTTGTGAGGGCTATTATAAAGCGTCGGTTTCGAATTTTGGATATAGGCCCCACTTTTTTTGCTTTAGCATAGAATTGACTTATTTCCTATATTATTGAGATATTAATGTTTATACGATCATTTTAACTTCTTGAGTCTAGTTTTGATATCTTGGCAGCACTTGAAGGTCGTAAAAAGGGTAAAGGTCTTGTGGAGTGAGGTTGGAGCACACCTGTTTGGCTTTCTACATAGGCTAGGCTTCTCCCTCCTTGTAGACTGAGCTGAATATGTGAATGTTGATTGGAAAACATGAGTATATGCTAAAGTTAATGTGTAGACGACCATACTTGTTGGTTACGCTAAGTTAATGACTATATCTGCTAAGTTAGTTGTAGGTCGGTATGTTTGTTGGGCTAGAAACCATACTTGCAGGATTAGAGGTCGTACTTTCTTGATGTCTTATATTAAAGGATGTGGTGATGATATAGACTATACTGAGGCTGTGTGTTGATTTTCTTGCTATATTTGAGATTATATATGTTGAATCTGCTATACTAGTTCATATTTGAAGTTGCAAGATATATTTATTGTTGTATTGTTACTGTCTGTGAGCTGTATATTGGTTAATCGCTTTGTTTTATCCACTATTTTCTATGCCTTAGAGTAAGCCTAGGTTATTGACACCCTAGACTTGCGTTGTTTAGAGTTGGCAACTTGTTATTTATCTCCCTGATGTGACTTGGGAGACGTAGATCCCTGTACAACAGACTAGCAGACTTGGATATGTTAGAGTAGATGCTTAATGAGGCTTGATATGATAGGGACCTGAGTATCAAGGTTGATCCTCTATTTCCTCAAAGATTGAAGAAGAAAGAGGAGGATTCTAAGTTTCAAAAGTTCCTCTCTATGTTCAACTCATTATTGATAAATGTTCCATTTGTGGAAGCATTGATCGAAATGCCAGGTTATGCTAGATTCATGAAGGAGTTGGTCAAGAAGAAGAGAAATCTTGAGTGTGAGACAATTGAAGTGTCTCACAATTGTAGTGCAATCTTAACACAAAAGTTGGTAGTGAAGAAAGAAGACCCAAGTGCATTCACTATTCTATGGACTATTGGAGCCTCAGAGTTCAGTAAGGCACTATGTGACTTGGGAGCAAGTATAAACCTCATGCTTCTAGCCAGATTTGAGGAATTGGGATTGGAGACTCCTTCAACTACAACAATGCAATTGCTTGTGGCTGATCGGTCTATCAGACGACCAATGAGGATTTTACATGATGTGTTGGTGAAGGTGAACAAATTCATTCTTCCTGTTGATTTTATGATCTTAGTTTGTTAGGTAGATACCGACACGCCAATTATCTTGGCTAGGGGTTCTTAGCCACCAGGTGACCTGTTGTGGATGTCAAGACTGGAGATCTTAAGTTCAGAGTGAATGATGAGGGAGTAGGGTTTCAATATATGCAAAACTCTGAAGCCGGTAGATGATCTTGAAGTATTGTTAGTGATGAGCCAATCTGTGGTGACTTGATGAGAAGAGGAATTACGTCGTTCCATGACGTTAACTAAGGTGCTGCTTGGGAAGCAACATAAGGTGAATGTTTACAGCTTTTAGCTTTAATTAATGGGTGTTGATTTATGCAGGGTTGATAAAGAGAAAAATTGGAGTGGAGAGCTGAGAGGGCGATCAATGAAACCACTTGGCGTATAGCCGAGCCGAAAAGGTTCCCATCAATTTGATCGTCTTTCAAATCACTCAGGGACTCTTGAGGTGTTGTCGAATTTTGCAGACTAAATGGAAACTTGGCGAATTACCGAAACCAATTTGCGATGGTTAATTTCACTGCACTTCAGGGTTGAAGGAAATGTATGCACACTGTAAAAAAAAGGTGGTCCCTAGCATACTTGGCACAACGCCAAATGTGCTAGGGAGTGTGGTTCGGTCCGCCCAATATGCACGACTCACCGACCTTCTTAAGGCTTTTCAAATGCATTGGCCCTTTCACTTTCCACCTTCCCTTCTTTTCACTCCTTTTGCACGCCAAACCCCTCTTTTGTTTTTTCTTTGAAAATCTTCACAAAGAAGTTGAGGATATTCATCACCAGGGCATCTTTGAGGATTTTCATTGTGTCTCACCATTGAAGAGG
This sequence comes from Solanum rostratum, assembly GCA_029948455.1. Taxonomy (NCBI): domain Eukaryota; kingdom Viridiplantae; phylum Streptophyta; class Magnoliopsida; order Solanales; family Solanaceae; genus Solanum; species Solanum rostratum. The sequence continues at coordinate 34,489,257 of CM057056.1, forward strand.
TATGTTTCTGGCCCTTGTTTTTGTTCTTTTGGAAGAATGTCATTGATAGTAAGGTTGATCAAGGTTTGTGAATATGTTAATCATGCTTTAGTGCTTGAAATCTTATGGGACGTTGAGTGCGTTGATCTTTAGAGTGATGTTAAAACCTTATATTATATGTATAAGTGATTTATTGTGGGTTTTGATTCCCTCTATGTATGTCAAAATCGGTGGTGCATATGATTTGGGCTAGGTTTATGAATGAGTGATTTATTGCTCAATGGTGGAATATTTGTGGGTATTGTCTCAATTTCATCATCATGCTTGAATATTTTCTCTTGAGATAGTGTGATGATCCTGAGGATGTTTTAATGAAAATGCTTGGTTGTTTGGATTGATTATTCTTTTGGGCTATGAGTGAAGTCTAAGTAACCCTTAATCTTCCTTAAGTGAAGTGAATTCGCCCGATGATTGATTGGGTGACGTCATTCTTAAGGGTAGGTCATCGCTTGATTGAGTATATAACTATGGAAACCATGTGATTGTGATAACCAATAGTTAAGCATGCATTGATGTATTATTGTGGGTTAGTGTTTGACTTCCATCCTTGTTCTTGGAAAAACAAATTGTTGAATTTTGAGTGAATGGATGAAAGGCCATGCCAGTCAGCTTCGGTAATGATCATTTTGACCGCCTAAGTGAACTTAGTGATGTACCTAATTGTCACATGCATCGTCTTAGTCGACTGATCTTCATATTTTGTTGCTGCACCTTTTGGCGATGGATCTTTTCATCACCGAATCAATTTGGCGTATCGTAAATGTGCATGAGTATCGACAAAAGTAATAGTAGCCTAAAGTTTGAAAACTGTGCAAAAAGGCGATGGTCTTTTTGACCGTAGAATTAGTTCGGTGAATCGTCGAGTATGTTCTGCGGAGGAACAGTCCAGTTTGCCCTAAATGTTTCTCTTGTGATCAAATTTTGCACCTTATTGCTTTACATTTGCTTCCAACAAGATGTTTGGATTATTGTGTAGGAATGGGAAAACCTAATGAGCAGGTTACTCAAGGTGGATCTAAGGCATCTAGGGGCATTGTTATAGCTCTCAAAAGAACATAATAAATATCTTAGAGACCTTCTAGTGCAAGGAAAATAAAAAAGGAAACTAAGTGAGCACCGAGACATCACCAGTGATGAGAAGGATCCACTCAATGTAACCTGAAGTATTTTGGAGGAAGAGGAAGAAAGATCCAGACCTTCTAAGAGGCCTACTTCGAAGCCAAGTACAAAAAGACATCAGAGTGAGGCCAGGCCTAAAGCCATTCATGATCCTCTTCTCCAGACATCCTAGAGGATCTTGGAAATAACAGCCTCACAACAGTTAAATAGACTTGGGGAAGAGGGGCAAGTAACAATCTTGGAGGAGAAATAACTATCCACTGATAGAGTGATTAACATATACCAGAGGATTGAGGGACTCTCAAGTTCTATAACTTCCAAATGTTCACTAAACCTCGTGATCCATATGTGCTGACCTTGATTTATCAATTTTATGAGGCCTATGACAAGGCTATCCCAAAGAACAAAAGTAGGGTGAAGTCGGTGCTTAAACCCCTTGATGCTGTGGAGGTTCGGTGCGTTCAAGTTCCCTGCAGTCAGACTGATATCAATGATGTTCTGTGGATGTTCACATAGATATAAAAATTACATGGAAGATATGATAAAGTTCCAAAAATGTGACAATATCAAAGCATCGTTGGCTCCAATGATTGGGATTCATTCTACTTCGTGATTAGAGAAAGGAGCTATTGTTGAAAAGAAGGAGATGAACATCCTGGCGAGATTTTGGTTAAGGTATATTAGCAGTAACTTGATGCCATCACAAAATGAATCTGTGCTTTAACAAGCCAAGGCTGCATTAGTTGGGTGTGTTATGTATCACCGACAACTAAATCTCGGTGCAATAATTGCCCCAGAAATCCTCACGAGGGCGAAGCAAGTTCAAACTCACTACCATTTCCCAGCCTAATCACTGCTTTGTGTAAATGGGCTAGAGTTCCTATGAAAAAAAAGATTGATGTGGAAGTAACTCCATTGGTAATTACCAACATCCAACAAATTGAGGTTGAGTTATTGAGGGATGAAGAGGACAGGGCTAGGAAGAAGCCTACTGACAAAACGTTGGTAGTTGATGTTAAGGCCCTCGAGTCTGGCGCCACAAGCACTGAGGTAGGTATAAATTCTCCCTCCACTACTTTACACTCCTTTTCATCTCCTATTCTATCCACTGAGGCACAAATAGGGGCATATTCCATAGATGACCAACCCCCACTCACTAGGGTCACTATTCTTGCATTTGGTCAACTGGCTAAAGTAGCCGATCTCCAAGACACTAAGGTTGAGTCATTCGATCCTAAGCTAGTTTAGGAAGCCATAGCCAAGGCTTTGAGGCCATATATTGAGGCTGAGGTAAAACAGTGAGAATTAATGGAGGCCTACAAGTTGAGGATAGAAATACTCGAGTCGATGGTTGACGACCATGGGAATGAGATGGCCGGCTTGAAAGATAGAATGTTAGTGGTTGAGAAGGCAGGCTGAGGTAGTGTAGACATATCGACTTTGAAAGTCGAGCTTGATTGTTGAAGAAGGAGGTGGCAACCCTCCCATCCATGGATTTGAGTACTTTCTTTGACAGGCTATAAGATCTACTCAAAGTGGATGTGGCTATGGTCCTAAATGATGAGTTGAACATGAATGTTTTGGTTGATGGCGGTGAAAAAACTTAAGAGGTGAGCACCCCGAAAACTGATGAAGAGATATTTGGAGTAGAGCCGAGTCAAGAGGACCATGAGGAGCTAGCTTTGTTGGAGAGAAAAATTGTTGATATTGTGAAAGCGGCATCTATTCTGGACTAGTCCATGATAGGCACATCTGGTGTGAGTAGCCTGAGCCTCCGCGGCCTTTGATTGATCTCGAGAGCACATCGGTAGATGAGGGCATTGATGCTTCTATGAACACTTCTCCAGCTCCACCACCATAACAGGATTGATATGATAGGGTGATTCTCATACTCATTTCTTTCTTTTATGCTTAATCTTTGTTGTCCTTCACACATCAAGGTCAATGTATTTTTTTAGGAGGAGGTAACCAAGTGGAGTCTCCTATATTTTGGATGATTAATACTTTATATTTTTTTATGAATGGGAAGAGACAACGGTGTTACTTTGACGTTTGATATTTGATGGATATTAAGATTTTTTTTTCAACTTTTTGGGTTGTAAATAAATTCTAATTTGGTTTGTAATGTTGTTGTATTTATTTTGCTATTTTTAATTTTCTTTTTTTTAGTTGAATGGATGAATGATTGTAAACGATGTCCTTAAATTTTGGCAAACCCCATGCATATATGACCAGCCATTCGAATGTTGATATCGTGTCTCCAGTCCTTAGCAATCCGGGCATCGATGTTCCATAACTTTGATCCGAAGGTTGTCATGGACAAGGAGCATGTACTCACTAATTAGTCTTTTTTCTTGATAAATTAGTCTATCAATGGATTTGAGGAATCTTGAGTTGACTATGCGAGTAATAGAACTTAGATATGCGATGATCGAAAATTACGAGTGTGTTGTCATTGTTTAAACGTGAAGCCATTTTGCCAATGTGGGATTAGGAATTTCGTTGAAATACTTGTTTTGCAACATTTAGAAATTGCCCGGTGTAAGGACCTTGATTTTTCGAGTGGAGTTTCCCAATTCTCTTGGAATTGCCACGAGTGAACTTCTAGGCATTGCTCCATGGAAGGCCCACATGGGCCATGTGAAGCCACACGGACCGTGTGGCCTCCCGTGAAGGGACACTTGGTCCAGTTCACAATAGGGGAAACTTTAAGACGGAAGGGGATTTTGACCAAGTGAGGGCACATGGCTACTCACACGGTCCGTGTAATGTATCACGGACCGTGTGGCCCTCCGTGTAACCAACTACATAAAATTATTCTAAGTATAGAAGTACCGTCTCGTAACTTTGTCGTGGCGAAAATATTTCAAGTACCAACACACGGTCGATGTCACGGCCCGTGTGGAGTCACACGGACTATGTAGTTGTCTGTGTGGTACCCCTTAGCTCTATATGAATTCCCTTTGCGAAATTTCTAAGTAATGGTTCACGACCACTGTTCACGGTCTATGTGACATCTCATAAACCGTGTAGTGGACCATGTGGACCTGACGGTTCCAATTTCTGTCCGTTTCATTAATGGCGTTTATGTAAGTTTGGTTTATGTTAATTATGAATTATGGCCTTTTACCTATTCTAAACCCCTACTTCAACTGATATCCCTCCCCTCTTAATTCATTCTCCTAAAACCTTCTACCCCTCATAAGATCACCTCCCTATTCCTCTCTACTCTCCCCTCTCAAGGATCAAAACTAGGGTTCAATTAAAGTCTAATTCAAGCTAAGTTCTTCCCTCAAATTCAGCTCCTTAATCAAGGTATATGGGATTGATTCTTGGTTCCGTTCAACTAAAAAGACCCAAAAATCTTTTAATTGATTCCATGGACTTAGTTTACTTTAAACATGAATTTTCATTACTTGATTTACTTAAATCCAATTTATGTATGGTTGTATTCCACCTATGATTTCAAATTACTTTGATCACTATCATGATGATTTACATTGAGTTATGAAGTTATGAACATGCATGTCCCCTTTTTAAAGTTGATTCCTGCATGGGTAATTTATACTATGTTTTAGATGTTGATTTAATTATTGATTGGCTCAATTTAACATTATGAAATTGATTCTTACTTGAGTCTATGTTACCCATTCCAACCTCGCATCATGCATTGCATTTACATTCATGGACAGTGGTTTATATGGAAATTATGAAGTGGGTTAAGCCCAATTATGTTTTATGAAACTATTATGATATGATTTTGGTAAGGCATTGGTTATGACAAGAATGTGATCACATACATGTCTATGATTATGGCTCTATGAGCCTTCTAGGTGCTTGCACCATTTTGTATATGTGAATGAGCTATTCCTCGCATGAGCATTACGGTTATAATTCATGATTTGACATTTGAGCCTAAATGTGCATTGAACGGTTTGAAGTGAGTATTGTATCTCTTAAGAACACGTATATGTATAAGTATTCATGTGGGATGTTGTTGACTTAGCACCGATGGATTGGGAGCGTCAGGGCTATCCCCAAGGGTCTTTTCCCTTTCCTTGAACTATGTGCCAATATAGGAACATTAGCCATTATCGAAAAGATCAGGTCGTAAGGAATGGTTATTCGTTTATTATATGATATGATTATAAAAAATCTTTCTAAAAAGCGGGTCGTAAGTAAGGTGACCATCCACAAATCCACGCTTTTTCAAACCCAGAAAATAGACGGAATTCTAGGATTCATCCTGGAGGCAAATACTTTTATGCATACCTCTTCTAGTTGATCCACACCATCCTTTATTGTTGTAAGATGATACACACTAGCTAACAGCCCGCCAGACGCTACATCATAGGAACATTGAGAGCATAGATAGTTGTACCCATATACATAAAACATGACAACAATGGAATGCCAATCCTCGAGCTTTATTTGTATAGTCTCTATTCCTTGGTAATCAAAGCCCAAAGATCTATGAATTAGCCCATGCTTGACTAGCAAAGCAGACAAACGATCCTGCATCTTTTTTATCTCTCCCGCATTTTTATTTGTATTAGTATTTCACATTTATGATTTAAATTTATGAAAATTGACCCACCACTTCTTATTCTAGACAAAGGAATCCTGTCTAATTCACTAATTCAGCGGAAGATACTGAATTTTTATATTTGAAAATGATTTTCGTAGGAAAAAGCGTGGTTGTAAGGTGTGATGTAGATTACCTTTGGCAAGTAATCTTCTCCCTATCAGTGGGAGGTCCCAATTGGTCTAATTCATGTAATAGTTCGCATGAGTTTGATTTGTCGGTTATAGTCCATCTACAATATATATGAACATTGTTGCATTTCATGCATCATAAATTTTATGGCATCTTGTATATATTTCCTTTGTATATATGTTTCTTTCTATATTATGTGCCCTTGTCATCTAACATTGAAATGCAAGTTTGGTAAGTCATATGCATTACATGCCCGCATATTTAGCACATTCAAATATACTAACGCATACTCTATGCCTACATGATTTTACCATGTAGGGGCCGAGCACTTTGATTACCAACCGGTTGATGAATAGTCCCATCCAAGAGTACGCTGTGGTGAGTCCCATCTTCCAAGGATGAGCCAACTGCCTTTCTTTTATGTTATTTCAGGATGTTCTTCCTTATTTGCGGGTGAGCCCGGAACTTGTCCCGTCCCCCGTTCCGTTTGACTAGAGGCATTTGTTGGACATTATGTAGACTCTTATGAAATCCATATGTTATGACTGGTATCTTGCTTATGTATTGTTGGAGTGATTCATGGGAAATTTCTATTTGATTTCTATATGTTTTGGTGTGGAAATGTAGGAAGTCCCTAGCCCCATATTGGCCCATAGAGTGAAACCTATTTCTCTGTCCCTTAGAACTATGTGTTATTATTTGGATCTCTTGTTGAACCGATGATGTGGATATAAATACTTGAGACTTGTTTGGAGACTCTCGGGTTCCCATTCGCTGTATCACATCTAGGCCCTAACCCCGGGTGTGACAAAATATGGTATCAGAGCCTTAGGTTTATAAATAATCCTCGGAGTCCAACATGTCGCGTCAAGTAGAGTCCTATTCATGGGTGTGAAGTGCACCGTGCATATGAATGGGAGGCTATGAATACATTTAATTGCCTCAATTCTTCATGTCTTATGTCATGCTGTGACTAGTATATTTGGTTCCCTTATCATGACGATGTTGTTGATCCATTTCAGAAGATTCCTCGAAGAAGACCCCTCTCACCAAGGCCGGCTCTGGCTAATGAGGATCAGGCTCCCCATGAGCCTATGGAGGAACCCATCTCAAACGGTGAGTTCCGCACAGCCTTCGCCATGCTCGCTCAGGTGGTGACTTCTTAGACAAGGCAGGCTAACTTTCCATGGGATCCTACGCTTGCTTCCAGGGTGAGGGATTTCACCCGGATGAATCCTCTGGAATTTCATGGGTCAAAGGCCAATGAGGATGCCCAAGAGTTCATTGATGAGCTTACCAAGATACTAAACATCATGGATGTCATCTCTGAAGAGAAGGCTGAATTGGCTACCTATCAACTAAAAGATGTGGCTCCAATGTGGTATACTCAATGGTCTTTGGCGAGAGTTTGCGGTAGTGATGTCAATTGGGAGTAGTTCAGATTTGCTTTCCTTGATCGTTTCTTTCCACTTGAGCTCAAGGAGGCCAAAATGATTGAGTTTATCAATCCCTTGCAAGGAGGTATGAGTGTGAGGGATTATGCCCTCAAATTCACAAAGCTTTCCAAGTATGCTTCGTCACTGGTAGCTAACTCCCATGCAAGGATACACAAGTTTGTTTCGGGTATCTCTGATTTACTGGTTAAGGAATTCCGTACTGCTATGTTTATACGGGATATGGATATTGATAGACTCATGGTGTATGCAGAACAAATCAAAGGGGAGAAACTGAAGGAGAGAAGGGTTCACGATCCCAAGATGACCCGTTTTGATGGTGGATTCTCTAAAACTCTCGGAGTGGTGGTTTCGGTCGCTAACAACAGGGCCAAGGTTCTGATACTTGAGTTGCTAATGATCGGGTGCCTTCTCTCAGGGCACTTATTGGTGGCGGTCAGGGATATGCTGTGTGTGACAAGTGCGGGAGGCCTCACCCCGGGGTATGTTGGCGGGAGTTGGGTGTTTGTTACGGGTGTGGTGATGAAAATCATAAGGTTGCTGATTGTCCTAGGAATGCCCGTAGAGGCCAAGGTCAAGTGGCCCAAGGTGGGCAAGGTCAACAAAGAGCTCCCCAAGGTGTTGCCCCAAAGAAAAATCGGTTCTATGCACTCCATGCCCGCCAGGATGTCGAGGAAGCTCCGGATTTCATGACCGGTATGTTAAAAGTCTTTGATTTTGATGCTTATGTTTTGCTTGATCCAGGTGTCAATTTGTCTTTTGTGACTCCTCTGTTTGCTGTTAAATTTGGTTTGAGTCCCAAGGTTTTGAGAGACCCTTTTTAAGTTTATACTCCCATAGGTGAATCTGTTGTTGTACATTGAGTCTATCATGGTTGCCCTGTTTCTGTGTTGCACAAAATTTTTTCGTGTGATCCTGTGGAACTTGAGATGTTTGACTTCGACGTGATTTTTGGGATGAATTGGTTGCATACATTGTATGCCTCTATAGATTGTAGATCTTGGAAGGCCAAGTTCCAACCTCTCGGTTAGCCCATTCTTGAATAGAAAGGTAGTGACTCCTCTGTTAAAGGTCGGTTTATTTCCTACCTCAAGGCGCGGAGTATGATTTCTTAGGGGTGCATTTATCATATTATGAGGGTCAAGGATGTGGAGTCCGAAGTGCCTACTCTTGAGTCGGTCCCTGTGGTGAATGAGTTTTCGAATGTGTTCCTCGAAGACTTACCGGGGATCCCTCATGAAAGAAAGGTAGACTTTGGCATAGATCTTCTTCCGGATACTCAGCTTATCTCTATTCCTCTTTATCCTATGGCGCCGATGGAGTTGAAAGAATTAAAAGAACAGTTAAAGGATTTGTTGGAGAAGGGTTTCATTTGGCCTGGTATATCTTCGTGGGGTGCTCTAGTGTTGTTTGTAAGGAAAAAGGATGGGAATCTTCTAATATGTATTTATTATAGGCAACTGAATAAGGTGACCGTTAAGAATAAGTACCCGTTTTCCAAGATTGATGACTTGTTTGACCAACTTCAAGGGGCTATTCATTTCTCAAAGATTAATCTTTATTCCGGGTATCATCAGTTGAAGGTTAAGGAGTGTGCCATTTTCAAAACTGCTTTTTGGACAAGGTATGGGCACTTTGTGTATGTGGTGACGTTGTTTGGCCTAACCAATGCTCTAGCTGTGTTTATGGATCTAATGAATCGGGTGTTTAAGCCATTCCTTGACAGTTTTGTGGTGGTCTTCATCGATGACATTCTCATTTACTCCCAAAGTGAGCAGGAGCATGGGGATCACTTGAAGATGGTCCTCCAAACTTTGAGAAAGACGAAGTTGTATGCCAAGTTTAGCAAATAGGAATTTTGGTTGGGCGAAGTGGCTTTCCTTAGTCATGTTGTGTCCAGTGATGGTATCAAGGTGGATTCAAAGAAGATTGAGGCCGTGAAGAATTGGCCTAGACCGTTGACTCCTTTAGATATTCGCAGTTTCCTTGGGTTGGCCTGGTATTACAGAAGGTTTGTTGAAGGGTTCTCAACTATTGCATCTCCATTGACTAAGTTGACCCAGAAGAAGGCTAAGTTTGTGTGGCCGAATGAATGCGAGCGGAGTTTCCAGACTTTAAAGGATCAGCTTACATCGGCACCCATCTTGACTTTACCAAATGGTTTGGAGGGATTCGTAGTGTATTATGATGTCTTGCGGATCGGATTTGGTTTTGTGCATATGCAACATGGTAAGGTAATAGCGTACGCATCAAGGTAGTTGAAGGTGCATGAACCTAATTACCCAACGCACGAACTTGAATTCACAGCGATAGTTTTTGCCTAAAGATTTGGAGACATTATTTGTATGGGGTTCATATTGAAGTGTTGACTGATCACAAGAGTTTGCAATATGTATTCACTCAGAGGGATATCAATTTGAGGCAAAGTAGGTGGTTGGAGCTCTTGAAGGATTATGACATGAGTGTTCTGTATCATCTCGGCAAGGCCAATGTTGTGGCCGAAGCTCTCAGCAGGCTGTCTAAGGGAAGTGTGGCACATGTTAGGGAAGAAAGGAAGGAGTTCGCAAGAGATGTTTACCAGTTAGCTAGGTTAGTTGTCAGGTTGGCTGATTCAAGCGGTGGTGGTATTCGTGTTCAAAGCAGGGCAGAATCTTCCGTGGTGAGTGATGTAAAAGCTTAGCAAGATTTCGACCCATCATTACTTGAATTGAAGGAGTTGATTGTTGAAAAGGAGATCGAGGTGTTCTCCCAAGAGGGAGATGGTGTACTCCGGTACCAAGACCAGCTTTGTGTTACGGATGTGGATGATCTTAGGTGGGTGATTATAATTGAGGGTCATGACTCTCATTATTCTATTCACCCGGGGTCTACCAAAATGTATCGGGATTTGAAAGAAGTGTATTGGTGGCATGGTATGAAGAAAGACATCGCTAAGTTTGTATATGAATGCCCGAGTTGTCAACAAATAAAGGTAGACACCAAAGGCCAGGTGGCTTGGCCCAAGACATTGAGATTCCCACATAGAAATAGGAAGATGTGAACATTAATTTTGTGGTTGGGTTGCCTCGGACCTGAAGGCAACTTGATTCCATCTGGGTTGTTGTGGATCGGATGATGAAGTCGGCTCATTTCCTACCGGTCAAGAATACTTTCGACTCCAAGGATTATGCAAGCTTGTATATGCAAGAGTTGGTGAGGTAGCATGGTGTGCCTAGGTCCATTATATCAGATCATGGTACCCAATTTACTTCCCACTTTTGGAGGTCTATGGACTTGGAACTAAGATTAAGTTGAGCACTGCTTTTCATCCTCAAACTGATGGCCAGGCGGAGAGGACTATTAAAACCTTGGAGGATATGTTGGGGGCTTGTGTGTTGGAGTTTAAGGGCAATTGGGATGACCACCTTCCACTCATTGAGTTTGCTTATAATAATAGCTTCCATGCTAGCATTGATATGGCGTCGTTTGAGGCTTTATATGGGAGAAGGTGTAGATCAACGGTGGGGTGGTTCGAGTTGGGTGAAATGGCATTAGTTGGTCCGGATCTAGTGATGGAGGCCATGGATAAGGTGAATGTGAAAATTTGAAAATGGCCCAAAGTCATCAAAAGTCTTATTAAGATATTAGGAGAAGGGATCTTGAGTTTCTTGTCGGTGATTGGGTATATGTAAAGGTTTCCCCTATGAAGGGCGTAATGCGTTTTGGTAAGAAGGCCAAGCTAAGCCCCCGGTATATTGGCTTATGAGATTGATGAGCGAGTTGGAGGTGTGGCTTATAGGTTGGAGTTGTCTTTGGATTTTAGTTCCATTCACCCCATCTTTCATGTGTCTATGTTGAGGAGGCTAGTTGGTGATCCTAACACTATTGTGCACTTGGAAGGGATTGAGGTTGAAGAAAATTTATCTTATTAGGAAGTTCCAGTGGAAATCTTGGATAGGCAAGTAAAGCGGCTTTGTAACCAGGACGTGGCTTTGGTGAAGGTGCTTTGGAGAAATCAACATGTGGAGAGTGCTACTTGGGAGGCGGAGTTGGACATGGTGAAGCGATACCTTCATCTTTTCCAATCTACTCAAGCCTAAGGTATTAGGATTCTTACTTTTCTAGTGGTGCCATTTCTTGTCCTCTTGAGTCTCATGACATGACATGCATATATGTGCATGAAAAATGATTTTTATAATGTTTTGAGTGACTTGAATACGATTCTGATATGAGTTTAAAGGCTTTGGGATTTTTCAAATAATGAACTATGCATTATATCTTATGTTGGGTGTTTCATGCTCTAAGTCAAGCCTTTCAAGCCTTGTTCTTGCACATTCGGGGATGAATGTCCCCAAGGGGGAGATGATGTAAGGACTTGGATTTTTCGAGTGGCATTTCCCAATTCTCTTAAAATTGCCCTGAGCGAACTGCCTGGCATCGCTCCACAGAAGGGCTACACGGGCCGTGTGAAGCCACACAGATCGTGTGGCCTCCTATGAAGGGACACTTGGTCTAGTTCATGATAGGGGAAACTTTGAGACGGAATGGGATTTTGACCAAGTGAGAGCACATGGACATTCACACGGCCCGTGTGATGTGTCCCGGACCGTGTGGCCTTACGTGTAACCCACTACGTAAAATTATTCTAAGTATGGAAGTATTATCTCGTAACTTAGTCGTGCAAAAATTATTTCAAGTACCATCACACGGTCGATGTCACGGCCCATGTGGAGTCACACGGACCGTGTAGTCGTCCGTGTGATACCCCTTAGCTCCGTGTGAATTCCCTCTACGAAATCTCTAAGTAATTGTTCACGACCACTGTTCACGGTCCCTGTGATATCTCACGGACCGTGTGGACCTGATGGTTCCAATTTCTATCCGTTTCATTAATGACATTTATGTAATTTCAGTTTATTTTAGTTATGAATTATGACCTTTTACCTATCCTAAACCCCTAATTCAGCTGATATCCCTCCCCTCTTAATTTATTCTCCTAAAACCTTCTACCCCTCATAAGATAATCTCCCTATTCCTCTCCACTCTCCCCTCTCAAGGATCAAAGCTAGGGTTCAATTGAATTCTAATTTATGCTAAGTTCTTCCCTCAAATTTAGCTTCTTAATCAAGGTATGTGAGATTGATTCTTGGTTCCTTTTAACCAAGAAAACCCAAAAATCTTTCAATTGATTTCATGAACTTAGTCTACTTTTAACATGAATTTTCATTACTTGATTTACTTAAATCCAGTTGATGTATGAGTTGTATTCTACCTATGGTTTCAAATTACTTTGATCACTATCATGATGATTTACATTGAGTGATGAAGTTATTAACATGCATGTTCCTTTTTAAAGTTGATTCATGCATGGGTAATTTATACTATGTTTTAGATGTTGATTTAATTATGGATTGGCTCAATTTAACATTATGATTTTGATTCTGACTTGAGTCTATGTTACCCATGCCAACCTCACATCATGCATTGCATTTGCATTCATGCACATTGGTTTATATGGAAATTATGAAGTGGGTTAAGACCAATTATATTTTATGAAACTATTATGATATGATTTTGGTAAGGCATTGGTTATGAAAAGAATGTAATCATATACATGTCTATGATTATGGCACTATGAGCATTCTAGGTGCTTGCACCATTCTGTATATGTGAATGAGCTATTCCTTGCATGAACATTATGGTTATGATTCGTGAATTGGCATTTGAGACTAAATGTGCATTGAATGATTTGAAGTGAGTATTGTATCTCTTGAAAACACGTATATGTATAAGTATTCATGTGGGATGTTGCTGACTTAGCACAGATAGATTGGGGGCGTCAGGGCTATCCCCAAGGGTCTATTCCCTTTCCTTGAACTATGTGCCAATATAGGAATGTATTATCGAAAAGACCAGGTCATAAGGAATGGTTATTCGTTTATTATGTTTATGATATGATTATGAAAAATCCTTCGAAAAAGTGGGTCGTAAGGAAGGTGATTATCCACTAAAAAGTGTGGTCGTAAGGTGTGATGTAGATTACCTTTGGCAAGTAATCTTCTCCCTACCAGTGGGAGGTCTCAATAGGTCTAATTCATGTAATGGCTCGCATGAGTTTAAATGTCGGTTATAGTCCATCTACAATATATATGTGTATTGTTGCATTTCATGCATCATAAATTTCATGGCATCTTGTATATTTTTCCTTTGTATATATGATTCTTTCTATATTATGTGCCCTTGTCATCTAACATGGAAATGCAGGTTTGGTAAGTCATATGCATTGCATGCCCGCATACTTACTACATTCAAACGTACTAACGCATACTCTATGCCTTCATGATTTTACCATGTAGGAGCCGAGCACTTTGATTACCAACCGGTTGATGAATTGTCCCATCCAGGAGTATACTGTGGTGAGTCCCATCTTCCAAGGATGAGCCAAATGCCTTTCTTTTATGTTATTTCAGGACGTTCTTCCTTATTTGAGGGTGAGCCCGGAACTTGTCCCGGCCTTGTTTCATTTGACTAGAGGCATTTGTTGGACATTATGTAGACTCTTATTAAATTCGTATGTTATGATGGCATCTTGCTTATGTATTGTTTGAGTGATTTACGTGAAATTTCTATTTGACTAATGGTATGTCTTGGTGTGGAAATGTAGGAAGTTGCTATCCCCATATTGGCCCATAGCGTGAGTCCTATTTCCCCGTACCTTAGAACTATGTGTTATTATTTGAATGTCTTCTTCAACCAATGATGTGGATATAGATACTTGAGGCTTGTTTGGGGACTCTCGGGTTCTCATTCACCGTGTCACATCTAGGCCCTAACCCTAAGTCGTGACACCCCGTTTGTTTTGAGGAGTAACATGGGTTAATTTTGGATAAAGAGAGGACCTTCGGCCTTCTTTAGTTCCACTATGTGCATTTGACCATAGTGACGTCCCTTGACAATGAAATGAATCCTTAGTGAAGCCCTTTTGAGCCTTGATCCTTTCTTTGGAAACCTTGTAACCTTGACTCATATTTGTGAAAGACAATGTTTTCTTGTTTCCTATCGATCCCTCCTTGAGCTTGAAATAATAAGTAGTGGCCAAAGGCTAAGTTGGGGGTGTTAGTAGAAAAAAGAGGGTGTCTCCCATGAAAGAGTTAGAAAAAGAGGATCAAGAATGAAAGAAAGAAAGTGAGGAGTCCTAGAAATGAATGAAAGAAAAAGTGAAAAACAAAAGTTCTTCAAAATTGAGAACCTTCCAAAAAAATGTGAAAAAGAGTGCAAAGAGGAGATACACTTAGGATGATAAATCAAAAGCAAAAGAGATGTCAAAAACGAGATGAATAAAAAAGGGACCAAAAGAACCTTTGAGCATGAAAAGAACATTTAGAGTTTAAGGAGGAATGAGCCACTATTTACCATATGCTATCCTACCCAACCTTGAACCTACATTGCAATCCTAGAAAAGTCATTTGGGATCCTAGTCTTGAAGAAAGCCAGGTGAACTCCGATTGAAAATAAGGGCAAGCCTATGCGTTGAAGCTTACATGCTATTCCTCAGTTAGGAGAGTGAGAGTAGAAGAGATCATTTGAAAGTTATGTCATAATCTTGTGTGTTCTGGATCTTCTTTAGCGTAGGGGAAAATGGGGATGCTTTTAAGCAGTGATCAACAACTATATGAGAAATTGTGAGCATAACCATGTTTTGATTACTCCTTAGTCATCTCTCGAGGCTTCAAAGTCACGTAAGTTGTTTGTGGAAGTTTGAGAAGGGATGAAAAAGGTGGAAATCTATGTGTTTCTCCCTGTGACCTTATTTGCAAACTCTGAAATTGGATAGATTGATGTTTGATTTGTTGAGGGCGAGCAAAAGCTTAAGTTGGGGGTGTGATGAGTCTATATTTCACACTCATTTTGGGCCTAACTTGCAAAGAAACATTGACATTAGTGTGCTATAATTTCAAACTTCTAACAAATATGCATGTGCTATGACAAGAAATGGGATGAAAAGTGCACAAATGGACAATACTTGGTAAACTCCTGGAAAGGGAGCAAAAATGCAAAAAGGCAGAGAAAAGCGGTATCACCAACATACTCAAAGATCTGCTGCACACTCAGAGAGACCAACTATCATTGAAACATCTAAGGTTCCAACTCAAGTCAAGAAAATGGTCAAAATCGATATCACAAAGCATGTTTGACGTACCACCGAATTGCACATATGATTGCCTAAAGTTGTAGTACTCAAAGCTCCAAAACCCTAATAAGAAGGCGATGTGATGGATACTTCAGCGATTTGAAGACTCATCGCCTAATTTTACAGAGAAAGAAGTCTTATAAAAATGTAGAGGAAAGCGGTCAAGTGCACATTTGGCACATAGTCGAAGTGCTCGGCGATGGCCGGCCTTGATTGCCAAATAGCATTTTGCAAACATTCACACATTTGCATTAAGTATATAGGAAAATTAGAAAGGACATTGTTACATATCAGTTTATATCATATCATAACATATTATTCTTCTAAGTTTTAGAAAGTAGTACATAGAACTTTCCTCTTAGAATACAAAGGGGAGATAGGATTTTAAAGCTTTCGTGATGAAAGTTGGAGTAGAGTGGGCGTGATAATCAACTAATTTTTATTCAATCTTGTTACCCATGGCTTCAGTTGTTATGTTGGGTATAAAATCTTTAATTTCTAGTATGTGTGGTTAAAACCTTCATGTTGGGGGTGTGCTATTGATATGGGTTTATTATTTATCTTTTGGGTCTATGATGTTTTGACTTATTTGAAGTTGATTTGAGTGAATTTATATCTATTCCTATGTTTAATCAATAATTTCAAGGTTGCAAACTTGGGGTTTACTTTAGATCTCTAATTGTTGCCTTAGCCAGAATGATTAGGGTGTGTAATGGATGCAATGGCTTGAAACCTCTTGGGGTTTTAGTTGAAGTCCACAACCATGGATTCAATGGCCAAGGTATTAGGCATTTTGCTGAGACTTCTTAGACCAAACATGTCCTCGACGATTTGCATATGATTTCATAGCTGATTCATAAGAAACACATATGTATCATAGCTGAAATGGGTTACAAGCATCCTATCCTATTCACTTACTATCAACTCGTTTAGTAAAATATTTAGACCCAACTGATAGATCGATTCTCATACTTACACATCTCCAACATCTTCCTTTATTTGATGATTAAGTTGTTAATTAGAATTTGTGTAGTCCAACCCTCATTCTTAATTATTGCAACCGTCCGAATCCTACAATTACTTAGTCCAACGACTGACTTCTATACTGAACAATGATTCCCTGTGGGATTCGACCCGGACCAATTAGTTCGGTTATTATGTTGATGATGACCTCCCCATCTTTCTTTGAGTAGTCGGGTTGAGCGACATCATTTGTATTTGTTATATCTGATCGAGGGTCATAGTTTACCTCCAGCTTTTGGAGGGCTTTTTAGGGAGAGTTGAGCACCTGGTTGATCTAAGCACAACCTTTCATCCCTAGACTGATAGCGAGTCTGAGCATACTACACAGGTTTTGGAGTATATGTTACGAGCTTATGTGTTAGAGGTTGGGGGTCAGCAGGACCAGTTTCTACCGTTAGCTGAGTTTTCTTATAATAATATCACACTAGCATTAAGATGGCCCTATTTGAGGCAGTATATGGTTGCCGATGCCATACTCTAGTTGTGTTCTTTGACTCTACAAAGGTTGGCCCGTATAGTATAGACTTATTATAGGTTGTCTTAGCCAGGGTCTAGTATTTAGGATAGACTGCAAATAACTCAGAGTCAGGACCAGAGCTATGCTGAGCGCATACGATGATTCTTACAATTTGAGGTAAGAGATAGAGTGTTCTTGAGAGTGTTGCCCCTAAAAAGGGTCATATGGTGTGTCAGAAGGGGTAAGCTTAGTCCTCAATTTATCGGGCCTTTTTCAGGTTCTGAGACAGGTAGGCCGATTGCGTATGAGTTAGCTTTACCTCTAGCATGCTCTGTTATACATCCTATTTTCCATATATCGATGTTGCACCAGTATATTCCAGATGAGTCACATGTGCTTTAGTATGATTCAGTTGAGTTAGATGATCGTCTAACAATTGTTAAAGAGCCGGTGGCCTTTTTAGCTAGGGACACCAAACAGTTGCGCTCTACGGTGATACTGATGGTTAAGTTTCAGTGGCGTCATCGCCCAGTCGAGGAGGCTACATGGGAGTGGAGTCAAAGATGCGAGAGCAGTACCCCAGCCTATATGAGCCATCAGATATGCCTTTACTTTTAGTTTTGCAAAAGAAAGTCTTATTAGTAGGGGATGTTATAATGACACTTTGAGTCATTTCTATGTTTCTGTGATTACTCTGTTGATTTGAGCTTGTGAGTGGTAACCTCGAGCCATTTGTGACTTTTTGGGAATGTTAGGGTGGTTATTGGATAAGTTGATTATGAGGAGTGGATTTTTGAGTTAATGAGAAGTTCTAACTGCAAAATCTGGTAAAGTCCTAGCAAACGACCTCGAAATGGAATTTTGATGGTTCCATTAGTTTCGGAATGGACAAATTAGGCTAGGTGCATGGTTGGTCCGACGTTTGAGTGTCACGGTGTGGATTTAAGTCAAAAATTGTAAAATAAGTTCAATCGAAATCTAAAAAGTAACTTTATGTGAAAACCCAACTAAGCTTGCTCAAAAAGGAAACCTAATGGCGTAGTCAGCTCCGGAACATTGAATATGGCCTAGAATGACCTTTCGGCAGATAGTGAGGGCTTCCAAGTGCATTTTAATCCCCTTAGTTCTTTAGCTAAAATTAGTCGAAAAGAAGTGGAACCCTAATTTTTCTATAGGATGCTCAGTTGGAACCACACTATTGGATCCAAAATGACAATATCCATGTGGTTGTACTATTTATTTATGTAAAATGGACATCAGATGGGCATGAAAATGCCCAGGGAATGTTTTTAAGTGAGCTGGTAAAGCACCAGGAAGCTAACCTACCTGGTTCACATAAGGTCGGCATGCCAAAGTTGCACATTCACTGTCATGTCTCGAGCCTAGGGCCTAGGAATGACATAGCGAATGGGAACTCGAGAGTCCCAAAACAAGCCTCATAGCATCCACATACACATCATCAGTTTGGAAGTGTTTAATGAATAAATAAACACATAGTTCTAAGGAACAGGAAAGTATGACTCACGCTATGGGGACGTCATAAGGATAGGGAATAGCATGGTCTACATAGCACATAACACATAAGTACTAAGGATCCGGTAAGTATGACTCACGCTATGAGGGATAGAATGGGACTTAAGACTTTCCACATTTCCATATATCATCATAAGCAAATCATCATATCATCAACATTCAATAGATAGCCATAATCATAATCCATAACTAATAACATGACATAGCACAAATTCGTACAGGAGTCCACATGTTGTCCAACAATGCCTCTAAGCCATAGAAAAGAATAGGGGCCAAGACATGTCCTGGGTTCACCCTCAAAGTAAATAAAACATAAGCAAAAGCAACATAATAGGTAGATGGATGATGGCTTGTCCTTATATGATAGGACTCACCACAACAACTTTCACAATCCGAGCTAACCGTCTAGAAGAGGATGAAGATAGTCTCTGCTTCCTACATGGTTAGATTATGTAGGCAAAGAGTATACATTAGTGCATTTGAATGTACTAAGTATGCAGGCATGCAATGCATATGAACTCATTAAAT
The DNA here is from genome assembly GCA_029948455.1 of Solanum rostratum. Taxonomy (NCBI): domain Eukaryota; kingdom Viridiplantae; phylum Streptophyta; class Magnoliopsida; order Solanales; family Solanaceae; genus Solanum; species Solanum rostratum. Next base: position 34,508,297 of record CM057056.1, read on the forward strand.
CTGCATTCAATGTTATATGACAAGGGCACATATATAGAAGACGTATATAAACAAGGAAGAGTAATATATCAATATGCCATGAAATCCATGATGCATGAATGCCATAATGCTTTAACATAGTGGGGATGAGACCTCAACCGACATCTATACCATGCGAGCTATACCATGGAATTACAGTGTCTTCCCCACACCGAATAAGAGGTCATCTACTTGCCATAGGTAGACCATGCTTCTTCTTACGGGCACCCCCATTTCGGAGAAATAACCTTACCTTACAGGCACCCTCATTTCGAAAAGAATTTCATTCATAACATAATTGCAACTATACCTTACGGGCACCCCTATTTTAGTAAAGGTTACCATAACATGAACCTATGGTTGGCACATAGTTATGGGACTTGGGTACTGGACCTTTGGAGATAGCCCCCCTCCCATAGGTCTGCTAATTGCTAAGTCATCATCCCACAAAAATACGTATACATATATATGCTTTCAAAAGAGGCATAAGTCATTTCAAATCATTTGAATGCATACTTAGGCTTGAAAGACAAACATTCTTCATGATCATTCATACTTGGGCTAAAGAGCCAAATCTTATTTCAATTCACACTTTCATGCATAGGGATACTCATTCACATATATTCTGGTGTAAATACCCAAAGTTTACTCAAGGAACCATATCATAGATATTATGTGATCACATGTCATGTCATACACATACTTTCATCAAAATCATATTCATAAATATAATAGGGTCTTAACCCACTTCATAATCCTCATGAAAACCAATGCTCATGTATGCATATGCCATGAATGAAGTGAGAATAGCATAGGCAATAGAGATTCACACTTAAATTAACAATATAATATGAAATCCAAGTAAATTCATGAGTAAATTAATATTTAAATCATACTTTAGATTATCCATGCTTAAATCCAACATTTAAGGGTACATGCATAATCAAATCTTCATAATACAAATGCAATTCACCATATTAGGTCTTAAATCACATTAAAACATCAATTAAACATAGTCCATATCTCAATTTAATCGGATAAATAATAATTTAAAAGACCCGTATTCAAAGTAAGCTTGAAATTCATAATCTAAGAAGTAAGAAATCTCTGGGTTCTTCATGGTTGAAAGAGACCATGAATCAATACCAAGTACCTTAGAAAATTAAGAAGAATCAAGAAGAAATTAATTGAAGAAGAAGACCCTTGCTTGAGCTCCAAGCTAATTCTCCTATGATACACTTGAGAGAAGTTGCATGAAAAGAATTTGAATATGAATAGAGGAGTATAGGTCTTTTAAGGGGTTTAGCATAGGTTTGAAAGTCATAAATGACCCTTACAAATAACCAAAATTATAAGAAAGCCATTAATGAAATGAGCTTAATGGTCCTATTAAAGAGTCATATGGCTTATGAAGTGGTCCAGGGACCGTGCAGTGGTCTGTGGAACTGACCTTGGCCAAAATTTCAGACAAATTCATCTCCAAGGAAGGCATATGGTCCTTGGAAAGCCATACGGTCCGTGCAAGTTCCTATGCAAGTGAGATAAGTTTCGAGATGGTGATTTCATACTCAGTGGGAGGTCACATGAGACCCCACATGGCTCGTGAAGCCTTTCACGGCCCGTGCAAGGGACATGTGGTGCCTGCCTTAGCCAATTTCTTGGCTGGAAGGTTAGGGAACCTTCTAAGGCCCTTCCGATGGCTTGTGGTGAGCTCCACGACTTGTAGAGGGTTCCCTAGAGGGCCACCGAGCCTCAAATCCTTTCTTAAGCTACCCAAAGACATACACAAGCATTCCCCATGGCCCACACACATTGGGGAACTTGAATTTATGCATCTAAAATCTGACGAAGTCTGGGTCCTTACATCCACAATTTCTTTCCCATATTTGCGCAGGCCTCATATGTGCCAAGGCCTGCATTTGCGGAAGACTGCCCTTGCTTGCGATAGGCTACCTGCATTCACAAAGGCCTTTTATGAGGCGATGCCAACTATTTAAGGCCGATCACAGACAATCTTTATCCCAAACTTCTGAATTAAGATTTGATTCGTTACTCTAATTTCAGCGCTTCAAATGGCTATGTTGTATTGATTTTTTCAAGGAATGTCGTGGAAGGGTTGGATTCCAGTTTTGACACATATTTTGAGGTAAAATCCTTATTTTGCACTGGTTAACCAATGAAAATGTTTGAAAATATTATATTATGATATCTCAATCAATTCTCAATGGAATTAAGTAAACTTTGGATCGAAGTAGTTTTATTTTCTGAGAGTAACACTATGGTATGTTTTGATTCTGATGATTTAGCTATTTTTCTGTAGAACTTGACCAGGAAAGTTTTCTAAAAAATGTTTTCTAATAAGAAATGTAACCTCATTTTTGAGATATTTTTGTGTCTTCAAGGATCTTTTTAGGGCCCAATTTCTGTATATTGACTCCGGGTGACATGGGGATCATTTTACGAGGGTTGTTTGGGATTTTGAGTGTGGGCCCTCTTTTCCCCTATTTTAGGCATTATAAATGTAATTTCACTTTTTTCTTGAGATTTTGCAACCAAATCGACTGTGTTAACATGGTGTTCATATTTCGGTAGTTGAGTAGTGTCTAGAGAAGATCAGGAAGGTAAAGCTTGAACAGACTAAATAGAATCATGAGAACCGCCTTCCAGGTTGGCTAGTCTTCTTTAAACCTTAGACTGATCTAAAATGTATGCTTTTTGAGCGGAAGTGTATGGAAATATGTTGTTTATGGGTTGAGTTTTTGAGTATATGTTATGTATGACTGGTTGTACTCTACAAGAGTGGTGTATAATGATTGTATTGGCTATAACTATATAATTATCTAAGTTTTGACACTGTTGAACCATAGAGTGGACTGATAGAGGCTAGATATGGGCTAAGGCATTTTGACAGGTAAGTATTCTGGCTTAACTCTTTATTGTGTGAATGTGTAGCTACATGCTACTAAGATATGCTGGCTGTGAGGCTGCTTGTCGATTATATGTCGTCTTGTGGGATGATTCCAGTATAGATATGACTTTGATGGGCTTGATTATGCTGGATACTTGTGATATACCTATAACTGTCTATGTTGGCTCTGAGTACCTGTGGTTGGCTGGATTGTGGCATACTTGGGCTTTCCTGGGTATGACTCTACATTGATCTGTAACCTGTATACTTCTGTTTAAAGTTTTTAGTCATTGTGCACTTGTTATCTTTACCTAACGCTGGGATTACGTGCTATAATCTATGAGGACGAATAGTTATGGTTGGTTGGGCTATGTAACTTTCACCTTTCGATACAATGTTGCTGGATATCTAAATAGACTAGTGAGCGGATGACTATTTGGCCATGTCTGAGTGTCTGAAACCTGGGTGATGCACCCTATGGTTCGAGTCTCTAGTCACCAAACTGAGATGTTGAGTTATGAATATCAATTTCTAGGTTGGAGCACCTATTGATATTTTAGGTCTATCACCTTGATGATATATTGGGTCTAGGACCCTGCTGATACTTCGGGTCTGGGACCTATGAATACTTTGGGTTTGGGACCCTATTGATACTTTAGATCTTGGACCTTGTCGATACTTTAGGTCTGGGACACTGTTGATATTTAGGGTCTAGGACCCTGTAGATACTTTGGGTTTGGGACCCTATTGATACTTTAGGTGACTCTATCACTTACTCTTGGATCTTGGACCTTATCTATGGTTCTTGGGCCGGGGACAAACTGTTTACTCGTGGATCCACATAGCTATACACACCCTAATTATGCATGGGTGTATCTTTTGCATTTATAGGGGCTCAAGGGGCATACACACATGATATTAGGGCCTTACCCCCACGTATAGCTCGACCCCTTGACCATATCATATTGAGAGTTTGTTTTCGTTGTGTTTTTGTAAGTTAGGTTGTGCGTGGGGGTACATGCTAGGCTAATGGGGCCCAGTTGTCATACAGGCATAGATACTAGGGCCTTACACCCATGTGCAACACTATACCACAGTCCGATAACAGCTGTGACATAGGCCTACTCTTGTTTCATTAATCAGTATCGTGGCACATCAGCTGTGTTGTTGAGTTGGGCTCTAAGGGTTCCCCAAATATGCTTTATTCCTTGCTTTGAGTTTCGATTTGCTAGACTTACTCCAGTTCTCTGTACTTTAGTATTCTCTACTTACAGTATTACACTCAGTCGGTCGATGATGCTTACTTGGTGCCTTTTACCAGTACTCACTTTTGCATTTTTAAATCTTCCCATGGTGCAAGTCTAGGTAATAACTGTTGTCGCTGAGTTGGGGGTTTATGAGCGTTTCAGTAGACATTGGTGAGCATCAACAGCACTAGACACTCTGCCGTCTCTTTCCTTTTGATGGTCTACTTTTGTATCCAAACATTGTCCTTGTACTATGTAGTGGCTTGTATATGTAAGAGTATTCCTGCTAATGCATGTTATAATTATTAGACATGTACATATATATAATATTGTGTGCTTGTGTCTATCATGGCTCTGAATAGATGACTTCTAAGTTCTGTGTAGAGTGTGTTGGTACATTCAAGTATGTCTAGTATTATTGTGGCTAGTAATTCAGGATAGATACCTTGGGGTTGGGAAATTGGCTGGCCTATAGGTGGGATTTGACAGGCGCCATTATGATTGGAACCAGATTGTCACAATTGGTTCCCATTGACTCTTATTTTCGATTGTGTGTTATGAGTGTTGATGTATGTTTTGAAGTGTCCCCTTTACTTAACTGATGTCCCTTAGACCCTAGCCCATTTTAATTTTACAACATATATGTGTTTGTACAAGCTTTAATGGCTTGGATGAGGTGCCTCTAGGCGTCTGTTTAGTCGTGTTATGACTAGGCCCTAGGCTTGGGTCGTGAAAATCTTTGTATCAAAGCATCAGGTTTTAAAATGTTTCTCGGATGTCCAAACATACCACATCAAGTAGAGTCTCATTTAAGGTTGTGAGGCGCACCACAACCTTGAATGAGAGGCTATGAGGCCTTTAGGAAAAGTTTTCTCTTCTTCATAACTCATGTCTTTCCTATAGAGTTGTCTAAGTTTCTCTTATAACTAATGACATTCTCTTCGCTATTTCCCGATCATACTGCCAAGAAAAGCTCCGCAACCAGGAACATATCCGTGGCTTACAAGAGCTCCACAACCACGAAACATACATGTGCAATAAGCTAATCCATTGCAACAAGATGATCAGGTGTTTCATGTGGAGATTAGAGTTGCATTCAATATGCTAGCTTAAGATTGGGATAATCAAGCCAATCGAGAGATTGATATCCCTGCCCAGGTTCCTACTCCAGCTATAAGGGTATGATATTTCATGAGGATGATGGAAAAGTATCGCATCGACTTCATTGATGAGGTCTACCAGATTATTATCGTAATAGGATTTCCCTCAGAAGAGAAGTCTGAGTTGATGGCCTACTAAGTTAAGGGAGTGGCTAAGATATGGTAAGAATAAAGGATAGATGAAAGGGGCCAAGTTGCAGGCTCAATTAAATCGGAGGAGTTCAAGAGTGATTTCTTGAACAGGTTCTTCACACTTGAGCTAAGGGAGGCTAAGGTACAAGAATTTATCAACCTCAAGCAAGGGCATATCTGCATGAGGGAGTATTCACTCAAGTTCACCAAACTCTCCAATATGTCCCTTTAGTGGATCTAAGAGCCCAGACGAGCAAATTTATATCTGGCATATCAGACTTGGTGTCGATGGAGTGCAAAATGGCCATGCTTTTGAAGGAGATAGACATCTTTTGGTTGATGACATACACCAAACAGATTGAGGAGTAAAACTTAAGATAGAGAGAGAGTTAGAGAGTCCAAGAGGACTCGAGTGAATGGAGAGTCCCAGAGGACTCAGGTGGATGGTGGAGGATATTCTTGCCAATGGAGTGGAGGCCACAAAAAGTTCCAAGGTATCCAAAAGCAAGGAGGCCAAGGGCCTACCAACACTCCTCCTCCCTTGTACAACAAGAAAATGGGAGCTAACCCAAAGCCCTAAACGCCCAATTTTCAAAAGTGTGAGAGGCCCCACAAAGGGGAGTGCTTATACGGTTCAAATGCATTCTTTAAGGGTGTTGAGCTCATGCACCATGCAAAGGATTGTAGGAGCGGTGGTGCAAGGCCCCAATACCAAGGTGGATAAGCTTAAGGTGCCCCAAGGACCAACTGAGTCTTTGCTCTTTATGGTGTAAAGAAGTTGAAGAGGCTCTAGATGTTGTTACCAGTTTGTTGAAAGTTCATAATTTTGATGCATATGCAATGTTAGATCCGGGGGTAAATTTTTCCTTTGTAACTCCTTTCCTTGCAAAAAGATTCCATGCATGTCCCAAAATCCTTAATGAGCCTTTTGAAGTATGTATCCCTGTTGGTGAGTCTATTGTTGCATGAAAGGTGTGTAGAAACCGTCTCACTTGGGATGGATTGGTTGCATGCTTCTTATGCGTCAATAGATTGTCAAACTCGTAGAGTCAAGTTTCAATTCCAAATAAAGTCCATCCTCGAGTGGAAGGGAAGAAAGTCTTCATGTAATGGTAGATTTTTTCAGTCCTTAAACCCCAGAAAATAATCTCTAAAGGGTGCATGTATCATCTAGTGAGGGTTAAAGATGTTACTTCTGAAGTTCTCTCTCTTGAGTTTGTTCCTATTGTCAATAAGTTCTCCAATGTCTTTTCAAACGAGTTGCCTAGTATCCTTCCCAAAAGGGAAATAGATTTTTGCATAGACCTCTTACCTGACACTCAACCTATCTATATTCCTCCTTATAGAATATCTCCTGTGGATTTGAAGAAGCTAAAAGAAACAATTGTGGGATTTGTTGGAAAAGGGTTTCATTAGGCCTAGTAGGTCCTCATGGGGTGCTCTAGTTTTGTCTATAAGGAAGAAGGACTGGTCATAACATGTGTGTATAGACTACTGGCAACCCAAAAAGGACACCATCAAGAATAAATATCCACTCCTAAGGATAGATGACCTATTTGATCAACTATAAGAGGCGATGAATTTCTCCAAGATTGATTTGATGTCCGGATATCACCAATATAGAGTGAGGGAGAGTGATATTCCTAAGACAACTTTCTGGACTAGGTATGGCTACTTTGAATTTTTGGTTATGTCGTTTGGCCTCACTAATGCACCATCGATCTTCATGGACCTATGAATATGGTATTCAAGACCTATATTTATATGTTCATGGTGGTATTCATTGATGATATCCTAATCTACTTTTAGAGTGAGAAAGAACATATAGAGCACTTGAGAGTGGTTTTACGAACCTTAAGTTAGCAAAGACTTTTTGCAAAATTTGATAAGTGTGAATTTTAGTTAAGTAAGGTTGCCTTCTTTGGGCATGTGGTAATAAGTGATGGCATAAAGGTCCACCCTAAAACGACGGAAGCAGTGAGAAATTGTCCAAAGCCATTGACTTCTACGGACATTAGAAGTTTCTTTGGCCTGGCAATTTGTTGAAGGTGTTTCCTCCTTTTCATCTCCATTAACCAAGTTGACTCAAAAGAAGATGATGTTTGTTTGGATGGATGAGTGTGAGAAGATCTTCCAAGCCATAAAGGATTGGTTGAATTTGGCTCCAATTGTAACCTTGCCATAAAGAAATGATGGGTGTGTCATTTATTGCAATGCGTCAAGAGTTGGTTTGGGTTGTGTGGTTCAATATGGTAAAGCAGTTTCTTATGCCTCGATGCAATAAAAGGTACATGAGAAGAACTACCAAACATATAATCTTGAATTTCCAGCCATTGTATTTGCATTGAAAATTTTGTGTCACTACTTGTATGGGGTTCATGTAGATTTCTTCATCGATCATAAGAGCCCGCATCATGTGTTCACCCAAAGATATATCAACCTAAGGCAACAAAGCTGGTTAGAGCTTCTCAAGGACTATAATATAAGTGTGAAGTATCACTCGAGCAAATCCATTATAGTAGTGATGCTCTTAGTGGAGTTTCCATGGGTAGTGTGTCTTACATGAAGATGATTAGAAAAGGGAGTTAGACAAAGAAGTCCATAGGTTGGATAGATTAGGTATATAGTTTAATGAATTTGATATTAGTGGTGTGATGGTGATATATGGGTCTGAATCTTCTTTGATCGAGGATTTAAGTCTAAGCATGATCTTGATCTCGCCTTGATTGAATTGATAACCTTGGTGAAATAAGGAAAAAAGAGGTTTTCTTATAAGAGAGGGATGAGGTACTTCAGTATCAATGAAGATTGTGTGTGCCAAATGATAGTGAGTTGAGGAGGTTGATATTGCAAGATGCGCACAACTCTTCTTATTCTATACATCCTGATTCTACAAAAATGTATAGAAATTTGAGGGAGGTTTATTGGTGGAATGGAATGAAAAGAAGCATTGACAAGTTTGTGTCTGAGTGTTCCAATTGCCCACAAGTCAAGGTTGAGCATCAAAGGCCGGTTGGCCTAACTCAAGATATTGGTATTCTAATGCTATCAAAATCCAACACTTTTTGATGCTTAAAACTTAGAAGTTTTGTGTTCCCAATGTGATGTTAGTAGATTTGATGTGTTTTTATGTTTATTTTGCAGGATTTCAGGGTTGGCATAACTTTTGGGCAAAGTATGCGGAAGTTGCTGAAGTTGAAGTTCCACGAGACCCTTTAAAGGCCGTAGAGGATTCTATGAACTGTAAACAGGGGTGCGTGTACAATTCAAGTTAGGGGTGTATTTCTAAAGTTAAATCTACGAACATGTAGACGAACCATAGAAGAATTTAGGAGCCATAAACTTGGTATGATGCCCTGAGGATCATAAGGAGGGGATTTGCTGAAAATCCATCAGATGAGATCCTCTATGGGACGTAGAGGGGTGTCACAGAAGACAGCCTTAGAATTGAAGCAGCAGTCCATGAAAGCTTGATTATAAGCCGTAAACTATTATAGGGCCTGTAGAGACCTTTGTAGAGCCTACTGACCCAGTTATCCTATTTCATTTTGGTTTTATATTTTAAACACTATAAATAGGTTTTTAGGTTATTTTTCTAGGAAGGACGAAGAAGGGACAATAGAGAACAAGTAAAGGAATATGATCGAGTTTGAGAAACACTTTTGAAACTTTATTTCATCTTTCGATTCTAATCTTGTGGTTCTCATTGAAGAGTTTGGATTTCTTGTTCTTAATTCTCTTGTGCAAGTGCTTAATTATGTTATTCAAATTCATAAGTCTTGCATTTGCACTGATCATGAGTAGCTAAATCCACAACTAGGGTTGTGGGAACCATGAAGAACTAACAAGGTAAAATAGGATAATTTGTAAATCTTAAAAAGTGTGCATGCATGTATTAATTAATTCTCTTTGTATTGAATGCTTTCTAATGGTGGCCAACATTAGACTCGCCTAGTGTTACTGACTGGACCAAGGTAGTAATGAATAGGAAAAGAGATTAATTGACATGATTTGATTGATGTTTCTTGTCTAATCAACCGAATTGGGCCAAGGGGAGGTTATACTAGGACAATAGTAAGGGTTAGTAATGTCACCCTGTGGGGATGGACCAAATCACATAATGAAATTTGCCTCTCTCCTGGGCCAAAGGGTTTGGTGAACTTAACTTATCGTTCTGCATGCTACACAGTAGAAAAGAATTTAATTGTTTTATAATACTAAGTTAGGGAATCATGGGAAACACAGTACCCTAATTACTCTTCATACTGGTTTAACACTTGTTTTAGTTTAGGATTACTTTTATAGTTTTCATAACCCCCCCTCTTTGGGGAGATAAGTTGGTTAATCAACCCGAATTGCAATTGCATTCTTCTAAGTTTACCATATTCCCTGTGGGTTCGCACATTCCCTATGGGTTCGACCCTAATCTTGGTTAGGCTATATATCTTGACAACAACTGCTTTAGCCTAAAAAAGAAGGTGTAGCTTGCGCGGCATCAAGAATTCGGCACCATTGTCGGGGAATACGGCTAGAGTAGTTTAATTCAAGTAGTTTGGGAATTAATCCTTATTTTCCTCATTTTACGTTTTTATTGTTTCTGTTTTCTTACAGGGTACAGGTGTAGTGTATGCCCAATACGTGAAGTCGAGGTATTCCTTTGACTCTGTTTGACCCAGAGAGCCAGAGAAGACTAAGAAGGATGGCCCAAGAAAATGCAACAATGCGGAAAATGCCACTCTGAATTGAAATGAGAATGAGAATGCGAACAATGAAAACCCACCTCCTCTTTAGGAGATTGCTCCACAGTCATAGGACTTAAATGCCGAACCTTATTAGTGGAACCAATATCGGCTGAACCCTATGGCTCTGGAGGTTACCAGAGTTATTATGTTACCACCACTATCGACTAGAACAAAGTTCATAGTTTCGAGTGGGTTGCTTTAGATGCTACAAAATCGTGGTTGTTTTCGGGCCTACCATTAGAGGATCTGCATAGTTATCTACACAACGGTGCATTTGTTTGTAAGAGTGTGATGGGAACACAGAATCTATCTATAGATGCTGTGGAACTTTGTGTTTTCCTATTATCTCTAACATGTAATGCAGCGCTATGGCTATCTAAGCTCCCGTAGAGTTCAATCACCAATTGGGCTGAGTTGTAGAAGGCCTTTTTGGAGAGGTACTTTCTGAGATTGAAGAAGCTCAAGTTGAAAGATCAAATCAACAACTTTGAGCAACTTCCTGGTGACTCGATCAGTACTACATGGGAGCGGTTCACAAAATGCTTGAGGAGTGCCCTTGACCACAAAATTGTTAATGATGCCTTGGTGGAGATTTTCTACCATGCCCTGGACGAGAATCGTCAACTCTATGTTGATACCATCAAGAGAGGCATGTTCTTAGATCAACCGTTTGCAAAGATCGGTGAAAGGATGGAAAAGGTGGTCAAGACCAATCATCCATGGGGGCAAAGAGACAACTTATCTACCAAAAGTTCATGCACTATCAGTATTGGTTCGAAGCAAGCTAAAATCAATGAAGAGATAATATAAGAGCTTGCCCGAATCTGTACAGGTATGGAGGTAATGATGAAACAAAATTAAGAATAATTTAATGCAGTTGTTCATTAGCCTCCGCGAGTATCCATGTATGATGATACCTACTATGAGGAGGACACTTGCTTCATTGCTAATCAGATGGGGAGTTTCCGGACCAATGCCCAAGGGTCCAATCAGGACTACTAGCGCCAAGGTCGAGGAAACTATAATCGAGATAGTGCTTTCAGAGACAATCGTGGAGGTTACTATGACAGGAATATGCGGGAAGATAGAGATGCAAATTGGGGACGCAGAGATGGCTAGAGAAATAGTCCTTTTGTGCCACCACACAATCGTGACACTGGAGCTAGCACTTCCAGAATTGAGGAGATGTTTGACCACTTGTTAAAGAAAGTCAAGATGTAGGATGAGACTCTGAGGGGATGAAATTTGAAATCTCCAGCATAAATAAAAAAATGTCTCATTCTGTTACTATTAAACAACTTGAGCAATAGTTTGGTCCTGTATCAACTCAACCAGCATCAGAGAGGTACACTGCCTAGCAACACAATTCAGAACCCAAAGAATGAAGGGCAGTGCATGGAGGTCACTACTCGTAGTGGCAAGAGTACCATTAATCCTCTCATGCTAGTAGATGAGGATGATGTGTGAGAGGATAAAGTTGAGGTCAAGGATGCGGATAACAGAGTTAATCGTGTCAAGGATGGGGTGAGTGATGCTACAGAGGCACCATAGAAGCTGAAGCCCATTCCAGGGCCCCCTTTTCCCTTCCCCCAAAGAATTAAAAAGAAGGAGGAGGAGGGCAAGTTCAAGCACTTTCGCTCCATGCTGAAACAACTCTTCATCAATATCCCTCTCATTGAGGTATTGGAGAAGATGCCAGGATATGCAAAGTTTATGAAGGACCTAGTTACAAAGAAGCGTACTATGAGTCAAGAGCCCTCCCAAGAGCTTCATTGTTGCAGTGTAATTGCCACGAGGTCCTTGGTGCAAAAGCGAGAAGATTCTGATGCTTTTACCATACCCTGCACTATTGGAGATGTAGAGTTCACAAGGGCATTGTGTGATCTCGATGCCAGCATAAGTCTAATGCCCCTACCCGTAGAATCCTATACGGGCTGTAGAGGGGTGCCATAGAAAACAACCCTAGAATTGAAGCACCGGTCCACGATATCCCGATTACACGACATAAACTGTTATACGGCCTGTAGAGACCCTCGTAGAGCCTGCGACCCAATTATCCTATTCTGTTTTAGTTTTGTATTTTAAAAATTATAAATAGGTTTTTAGGTTATTTTTCAGGGAGGACGAAGAAAGGTCAGTAGAGAACAAGTAGAGGAACGTGATAGAGCTTGAGAAACACTGGTAAAACTTTATGTGATCTTTCAATTCTACTCTTGTGATTCTCATTGAAGAGTTTGGATTTCTTGTGCTTAGTTCTCTTTTGTAAGTGCTCAATTGTGTTATTCAAATTCATACGTCTGTATATACACTGATCATGAGTAGCTAAATCCACAACTAGGGTTGTGGGAACCGCGAAGAACTAACAAGTTAAAATAGGATAATTCATAATTCATGAAAAGTGTGCATGCATGTATTAATTAATTCTTGCATATTGAATGCTTTCTAATGGTGGCCAACATTAAAACCCGCCTAATGTAATTGACTGGACCAAGATAGTTATATATAGGAAAAAAGATTAATTTACAAGATTCGATTAATGTTTCTCATCTAATCAACTGAACTAGGCCAAAGGGAGGTTGTACTGGGACAATAGGTAATATCTAGTAATGTCACTCTACGGGGATGGACCAAATTATGTAGTGAAATTCATCTCTCGCCTAGGCCAAAAGGTTTGGTGAACTTAGCTTACCGTTCTGCACGCTACATACTGGAAAAGAATTTGATTGTTTGGTAATACTGAGTTAGGGAATCATGTGGGACGCAATATCCTATTTACTCTTTATACTGGTTTAACACTTGTCTTAGTTTAGGATTACTTTTTATAGTTGTGATAACCATCCCCCATTTAGGGGAGATAAGTTGGTTAATCAACCCCTAATTCTTCTAAGTCTACCATATTTCCTGTGGGTTCAACCCTAACTTTTGTTAAGTTATATATCTTGACAAAGACCACTTTAACCTCAAAAAGGAGATGTAGCTTGGGTGACATCACATTCCTAATTAGAAGTGGGAGGATGTCAATATCTACTTTGTTGTGGGAGACTATCATATTTAGTGTCGAAGACTACGATAAATTGTATTTTTGGGAGTTAATGAGGTTACATGGGATTCCATTGTCCATCTTGTCGGATCGTGGATCCCAATTTACTTTTCATTTTTGGAAATCTATCCAAAGGATCTTGATACTCAGGTGAAATTAACTACAACCTCCCATCCTCAAATTGAAGGGCAAGGCGAGAGAATGATTCAAACATTGGAATGTATATTAAGAGCTTGTGTGTTGGATTTCATGGGGAGCTAGGACAGACGTTTTTTCCCTCTCATTGAGTTTTCCTACAACAATAGCTTCCAAACAAGTATAGAGATGACACCATTTGAGACATTGTATAACAGACAATGTAGATCTCCTATTGGGCGGTTTGAAGTTGGTGAGATGGCTTTACTATGGCCGAACTTAGTCACGAACGCCATAGAGAAGGTGAATCTCATAAAGAAAAAGTTGAATATGGCCTAAAGTCGGCAAAAGTCCTATTCCGTTATGAGGAAAAAGGATCTTGAGTTTAATATTAGTGATTAGGTCTATTCGAAGGTGTCCCCTATGAAAGGTGTGGTATGATTTGGCAAGAAGGGGAAATTAAGCCCTAGATATGTAGGCCTTATAAGGTGGTGAGAAGAGTGGGTAAGTGTCACGATCCGGACCTAGGGCCTAGGAGTGACATGGCGAATGGGAACCCGAGAGTCTGCAAACAAGACTCATAGCATCCATATACACATCATCAGTTTGGAAGCGCTTAATAAAGCAATAAACAAACAGTTCTAAGGGACGGGAAAGTAGGACCCATGCTATGGGGAAGGGATAGGGATTAGCATGATCCACATAGCGCATAACACATAAGAACTATGGGGCGGGTAAGTATGACTCACGCTATGGGGATAGAATGGTACATAGAATGTAGTGAAATTCGCCTCTCACCTGGGCCAAAGGGTTTGGTGAACTTAAATTACCTTTTTGCATGCTACACATTGGATAAAAATTTGATTGTCTAGTAATATTGAGTTTGGGAATCATGGAGAACACAATACCCTAGTTACTCGTCATACTGGTTTAACACTTGTCTTAGTTTAGATTACTTTTTATAGTTGTGATACCCCCTTCCCCGTGGAGATAAGTTGGTTAATCAACCCCTAATTCTTTTAAGGCTACCATATTCCTTGTGGGTTCGAGCCTAAACTTTGTTAGGTTATATATCTTGACAACGACCACTTTAGCCTAAAAAGAAGGTGTAGCTTGGGCGACATCACATTCCTAATTGGAAGTAGGAATAAGTCAATATGTACTCTGTGGTGGGAATGCCTATGACCAAGAAGCACGTTGACCGCAGATGGGTGGTAATGGATCTAAAGAAAAAGTTGACTCACTTTTTACTGGTGAAATGACATTTAATGCTAAAGACTATGCTAAATTGTATATTTGGGAGTTGGTGAGGTTACATGGGATTCCATTGTCCATCTTGTCGAATCGTAGACACCAATTTACCTTTCATTTTTGGAAATTTGTCCAAAGGGGTCTTGATACTCAGATGAAATTGACAACAACCTTCCATCCTCAAATTGATGGCAAGCCAAGAGAATGATTCAAACATTGGAAGATATGTTAAGAGGTTGTGTGTTGGACTTCAAGGGGAGTTAGGACGAACATTTACCTCTCATTGAGTTTTCCTACAACAATAGCTTCCATACAAGTATAGAGATGACATAATTTGAGGCATTGTATAGCAAACAGTGTAGATCACCTATTGGGTGGTTTGAAGTTGGTGAGATGGGTTTACTAGGGCAAGACTTAGTCATGAATGCCATGGAGAAGGTGAATCTCATAGAGAAAAAGTTGAAGACAACCTAAAGTCGGAAAAACTCCTACTCCATTGTGAGGAGAAGGGATCTTGAGCTTAATAGTGACTGGGACTATTTGAAGGTGTCCCCCATGAAAGGTGTAGTATGATCTGTCAAGAAGGGGAAATTGAGCCCTAGATATGTAGGGCCTTGCAAGGTTCTGAGAAGAGTGGATAAGTGTCACGACTCGGACCTAGGGCCTAGGAGTGGATAATTGTTCCCAAACAAGCCTCATATCATCCATATACACATCATTGGTTTGGAAGCATTTAATAAAGCAATAAACAAACAATTCTAAGGGACGAAAAGTAGGACTCATGCTATAGAGATATCATAGGGATAGTGATTAGCATGATCCACGTAGCGCATAACACATAAGAACTAAGGGGTGGGTAGTATGACTCACACTATGGGGATAGAATGGTACTTAGGACATTCCACAATTTCTCATTTCATCATACCATATCATCATATCATTAACATTCAATAGATAGACATAATCATAATCTCCCTAAACAAATAGCATTACATAGCACAAATTCGTACAAGAGTCTACACGTTGTCCAACAATGCCTCTAAGTCATAGAATAGGACGGGGGCCAAGATATGTCCCGGGATAACCCTTACAATAAACTAAACACAAATGAAAGGCACATGATATGTAGATGAAGGTGGCTTTCCTTGGATGATAGGAATCACCATAACAACTTTCACCACCCGAGCTAATTGTCAAGAGGTGGATGATGATAGTCTCTAGTCCCTACATGGTTAGGTCATGTAGGCAAAGAGTATGCATTAGTACGTTTGAATATACTAAGTATGTGGGAATACACTGCATAAGAACTCATCAAACCTGCATTCAATGTTAGATGACAAAGGCACATATATAGAAAGAAGTAAATAAGCAAGGAAAAGTATTTTATCAATATGCCATGAAATCTACGATACATGAAATGCCATAATACTTCAACATAGAGGGGATGAGACCATAACCGGCATCCTAAACTCATTCGAGCTATTACATGAAATTTGCCCAATGAAAGCCTCCAATCGGGTGAGAGAAGATTAATGCCAAAGGTAATCTACACCACATCTTACGACCCAATCATTTTCGTGTGATGGCCACCTTCCTTACGACCTGGTCATTTCAGAAGGAATTCATAATCATCTCGTAAAGAGGCATAAAAATATACCTACACTGGCACGTAGTTATTGGAGTTGGGTTCTTGACCATTATAGATAGCACCCTCCCACAAGTTCTCTCGGTTCTTGGTCATTATCCCACAAGAATACATATACATATACATGCTTTAAAAAGAGGCATAAGTCGTTCCAAATTATTCAATACATACTTAGGCTTAAAAGCCAAATATTCTTCATAATCATGCATACTTTGGCTCAAAAGTCATATTATAATTTAGTTCATACTTTCATGCATAGGAATAGCTCATTCAAATATATCAAAATGGTGTAAACACCTAAAGTTTGTTCAAAGAGCCATATCATAGACATTATGTGATCATATTCTTGTCATAACCATACTTTTATCAAAATCATACTCATAAACATACTTGGTTCTTAACCCACTTCATAATCTTCACAAAAACCAATGCTCATGTGTGCAAATGCCATGAATGATGAGAGAATAGCGTGGGTATAGAGAATCATACTTAAATCAACAGTATAATGAAAAATCCAAGTAAATCCATAAGTAAATTCACATTCAAATCATACTTTGGATTACCCATGCTTTAATCAACCTTTAAAGGGGATATGCAAATTCAAATCTTTAATATTTCAATGCAATTCAACATATTAGGGATTAACTCTCTTTAAAACATCAACTAAACATAGCCCATATCTAAATTGAACTCAAATAAACAAAATTCAAAAGACCCATATTCAAAGTAAACTTAAATTTCATAAATCAAAGAGTAAAAAGGTTTGTGGTCTTTATGGTTGAAAGGGACCATGAATAAATCCCACATACCTTAGCTAATAAGAAGAATCAATTGGAAATTGATTGAAGAAGAAGACCCTTCCTTAAGCTCCAAGCTAATTCTCCAATGGCTCACTTGAGAGGAGTCTTTAGATGAGAGAGTTTGAATATTCTAAGTGTGAGGAATGAATTTGAATAAAAATAGAGGTACATAGGTCTTTTAAGGGGATTAGGATAGGTTAGAAAGTCATAAATGAACCTTAAGAATAACCAAAATTACAAGAAAGCCATTAATGAAACGAGCTTCCAAAAGTTGCCAAGGGTCCCGTCAAAGAGCCATACAGCTCGTGCGAAGGCACACAGACCGTGAAGTTGTCTGTGGAGCTCACCTTGGCCAAAAGTCTGGATAAGTTTGATGTTCTGCCAAAATACAACACTTTTGATGCTTAAAACTTAGAATTTTGTGTGTTCACAATGCGATTTTAGTTGTTTTTATTCGGTGATACTGAGATAGGGAATCATGGGGAACACAATACCCTAGTTTCTCTCCTTTATTGATCTTTCTCTCATGCTAGTTAGTTAGCTTATTTTTCTCATTGATTTTTGCAAAACCCCTTTTGGGGAATTGAGTTTATTAACTACTCGAATTGCTTGTGGGTGAATTTTCCTTGAGCCTGCATATTCCCTGTAGGTTTGGCACTAACCTTGGTTTGATTCTATTTCTTGACAACGACTGCTTTATCCTCTTAAAAGGAGGTATAACTTGGGTGACATCAAGATTTTGGCGCCGTTGCCGAGGAATACGGCTAGACTTCATAAATTTATTGGTACTTTTAGTGTTAATCCGTAGTTCCCTTTATTTTACTTTTGTTTGTTGTTTTTGTTTATTTGCAGGGTGTAAGAGTAGTGTATTCCTAACACTCGGAGTCAAGGAAATCCCTTAGCTCCAATTGATCTAGAGATCCACAGAAGGATAAGAAGGATGACCCAAGATAACGCCAACGACGCGGTAAATTTAGCTCTGAATTGGAATAATAATGATGATGATCAGAATGAGAACCAACTCCTTTGGAGGATATTCCACAGCCTCAGGACTTCAATGCATATGCTTACCGGTGGAATCAACACCAATTGAATCTCATGGCTATGGATGTGACTAGAGCTTTTGTGTTGCCACCACTACCTGCATACACAAAGTTCATAGTCTTGAGTGGGTTACTTCAGATGCTGCAGAATTGTGGGCTATTTGGCAGGCTTACCGTCAGAGGATCCATATAGCCACCTAAATAATGTGGCATTTGTTTATAATAGTGTGACGGGAACACATAATCTGTCTATGGATGTTGTGGGACTTCGTGTCTTCCCATTGTCTCTCACGGGCAATGTTGAATTTTGTCTATCTAAGCTCCCGCAAAGTTCAATCACCAGTTGGGCAGACTTGCAGACGGCTTTTTTTGAGAGGTACTTCACTAGATCAAAGAAGCTCAAATTGAAGGACCAGATCAACAACTTCGAGCAACTTTCTGGTGATTCCATAAGCACTATTTGTGAGCAATTTACTAAATGTCTAAGGAGCATCCCTGACCACAAGATAGTTGATGACACCTTGGTGGAAATCTTCTACCGTACTCTTGATGATAGTAGTCAAGCCTGTGCTGACACTATCATGGGGGGCATCTTTCTAGATCAACCATTTGCAAGGATTCTTGAACGCATGGAAGGAGTGGTCAAGATAAATCGTGCATGGGGGCATATAGATAGAGCTTCCACGAAGAGTTCATGTGCAGTCAGTGTGGGTCCAAAGCAACCCAGGTGTTATTCTTTATGATTTCTCAAAACCCTTTATGGAATTTCTGATTTTGAACAATATACTACATGCACTATAAATTAGAGATTGTGGGGACTTAGAAATTAAAAAATACGTAGAGAAATCACAAAACATACCACTGGAAGTTCAATCTTTTCAGTGAACCAAAACCCTTGGGTGAACGGAGGTTTGGGTGTAGACAAAGATCGACGACGGACATTTTCTAGACCACCGTGCCGATGAAGACCTATTTGGAGACCAGATATGTTGACCAGTACCGTCCAGGCTTGATGAAATGCCTACATTCAGAGAGCCATTACCTCAAAGTAGTTAAAAACAATCAATTTTACTCCCAAAACTTGAATCAACACCCCAACTAACACAATAATACAAAACCCACAAAAAGCATGTAAAATCACCTGTAAGAGAATCAAGAACAGTCTTAAAAACAAGAAGATGACTTTGACTACTCTGTTTCTCAAAGAATAAAGCTCAATTCACGCTGTTCAAACGAGAAGCCGACTTGCATGTATCTAGATCTTCTTCCTCACTATCGCCGCGCAGTTCTGAAACAGAGGAGTACTGGAGGAGGGAATATTAATTAGGTTACTTAAACTAGAGGCGCGTTATATTTTTAGTGGAGGAGGAAAATATAATTATTTCCCGGGATTTTTATTTTTTGGCTAAAAATAACCGTGGCCATAGGTAGTCTATTGCGATGGTTAAAAAAACTGTGGCATTAAGTAATTTATAGCGACGGTTTAAACACTAATAGCACGGTTTACTTTTAATAGTTCTACTGCTACGCTCAAATATATATTGCCACGATTACTACCTTGGCAATAGACAGATTATTGCAACGGTTCTATAACCGTCGCCAGATAACCATCGCAATATACCGAATTTCTAGTAGTGAATAGCTTGCTCAGTTTCACATAGGCATGGAGGTGATGATGAAACAGAGCCAAGAGAGAGTAAATGCATTGTTCATTAACCTCCATGTGCACCAATGTACGAGGAGCCATACTATGAGGAGGATGCATGATATGTGACTGATCTGACGGGGGGTTTCTGGACCAACGCCCAAGGGTCCAATCAGGACTATTAGCGCCAAGGTCAAGAAAACCAAGGTCGGAACTTTGATAGAGATGGAGCTTACAAAGACAACCACGGTGGTTACTATGATAGAAATAGGGGTCCAGATGCTGATTGAAGTTGCAGAGAAGGCTTTGGGAATGCTCCTTATATGCCACCACACAACCGCGACACAGGTACAAGTGATTCCAAAATTGAGGAGATGTTTGATCGCCTGTTTAAGAAGGCTAAGACACAGGATGAGACCCTAAGGGGCATGAAAATAGAGATCTCTCATATTTAAATCAAAAGATAGAGTATCCCTCTGTGGATTTCAAACAACTAGAACAACAGTTCGGTCAAGTGTCGACTCAATTGAATTAGCATCAAAGGGGTAAATTGCCTAGTAACACAGTGAAAAATCCTAAGAATGATGGTCAGTGTATGGCGGTTACAACTCGGGGTGGCAAGAGCACCATTGATCCTCCTATGTCAATTAAAGAGGAAGATGTTCGTAAGGAGATGGTTACAACTAAGGATGCAAATGAAGGAGATGGTTGTTGTAAGGATGGGGCGAGTAAAGAAGTTGAAGCACCATAGAGGTTTAAGCCTATCCCTAGGCCTCCTCCTCCCTTCCCTCAAAGACTCAAAAAGAAAGAGGAGGAAGGCAAATTCAAGCACTTTCTCTCCATTCTAAAGTATCTTTCTATCAACATCCCCCTCATAGAGGCTTTGGAGAAGATGCCGGGCTATATGAAATACATGAAGAACGTGGTCACCAAAGTGCACTGTGAGTCAGGAGCTTTCTCAAGAGCTTCAACATTGCAGTACTGTCATAATGAAGTCCTTGGTTCAGAAAAAAGAAGATCTAGGGGCTTTTACCATACCCTGCACCATTAAAGATGTGGAGTTCGCAGGGCACCATGTGATTTAGGTGATAGTATCAATTTGATGCCGCTTGCATTCTTCAAGAAACTATGATTGGGGGCCTCTACTCCTACTAAAATGTGGTTGCTGATGGCGGATCGCACTGTGAAGAAGCCTGTGGGGATACTATATGATGTGTTGGTAAAATTTGAGAGGTTTGTCTTACCCTCAGACTTTGTGATCCTTGATTTTGAGGTTGATTTTGAAGTCCTTATTATCTTGGGAAGGCCCTTCTTAGCCACTGGCCACACCTTGGTGGAAGGGCCAACTCAAGTTCAGGTTTGGGAAAGGTGAGGTTGTGTTCAATGTGTGTCAGCAAGCAAGGAAAGACAAGGATATGAGAGTGGTTTCTATTATCAAGGCCATTGATGAGGCCGAACCAGAGGTACCTCTTGAACAAAGATTAGGTGTAGACACGTTGGAGGCAGTGGTGATGAACTTTGACAGTGATGGTATACTACACTATGAGGAGACAGTGAATACTTTGGCGGCATCTTATGGTCCTAGGTGCCAAACTAAGCTATAGCTAGATTTGCAAAATCGAGAGTCACCACCCATAAAGCCCTCCATAGAAGACCCACCGGTGTTAGAATTGAAGGCCCTTCAAACACATCTGAAGTATGCATTTTTGGGAGCTAACAACACTTTGCCAGTCATAGTTGCTGCAGACTTGAATGAAGAGTAGGTGAGCACCCTTGTAAGGGTGCTAAAAAATTTAAAAAGGCCATGGGATGGACAATTACATATATCATTGGAATTCCTCTCGAAATGTGTACACACAAAATCTAGTTGGTCAAAAACTACAAGCCGAGCATTAAGCACCAAAGGCGTGTCAACCCTCCTATACAAGAGGTTGTCCGCAAAGAGATCATCAAATGGTTGGATGCAAGAGTAATCTACCCAATTGCTGATAGCGAATGGGTGAGTCTGGTGCAGTGCGTTCCCAAGAAAGGAGGTATCACAGTTGTACCAAATGCTAATAATGAGTTGATCCTGATGCAGCTAGTCACAGGATGGAGAGTATGTGTGGATTATAGAAAACTCAATGCTTCAACAGAAAAATACCACTTCCCTATGCCATTCATGGATCAGATGTTGGATCGATTAGATGGAAAGGGGTGGTATTACTTTCTTGACGGGTATTCAGGCTACAATCAGATCTCCATAGCACCAGAGGATTAAGAGAAGATGACATTTACATGCCCCTATGGCACCTTCGCATTTAAAGGATTCCATTCGGGTTGTGTAATGGCCCAACAACATTTTAGATATTCATGATGTGTATATTCTCAGACATGGTGGAAGGCACTATTGAAGTCTTATTGGATGACTTTAGTGTAGTTAGAGACTCTTTCGAGGATTTCTTGAAACATCTAATGCGGTTTCACAAAGAGGCGAGGAGAGTCATCTGGTACTGATTTGGAAAAAGTGCCACTTCATGGTGAAAGAGGGCATTGTGTCGGGGCACAGGATATCCAACAAAGGAATTGAGGTTAACAGAGCTAAGGTGGAGATGATTGAGAAACTTCCCCATCAATCTCAGTAAAGGGTGTGAGGAGTTTCTCAAGGCATGCCGGATTCTATCAAAAATTCATAAAAGATTTCTCTAAATTTCACACCTATTGTGCAAATTACTAGAGAAAGATGCTAAGTTCACGTTTGATGATTCATGCCTAAAAGCCTTTGAAGAATTGAAGAAGAGATCTCGACGCCCATCATTGTAGCGTGGTCCAAACCCTTCGAAATCATGTGTGATGCATGTGTTTGTGTTAGGTGTAGTATTGGGACAATGCAAGGAGAAGATATTATATCCCATATACTATGCCAGCAAAGCCCTAAACACGGCTCAAAAGAATTACAACAATGTCACCGAACAAGAGCTACTTGCATTCGTCTTTGCATTTGAAAAGTTCAGATCATATCTATTAGGGGACAAAGTGGTCGTGCACACAGACCACTCTGGACTTAAATATTTGATAGCTAAGAAAGCTACAAAACCAAGGTTGATGAGATGGGTGCTTCTCTTGCAAGAGTTTAACTTTGACGTCATTGATAGAAAAGGGTCAGAGAATCTGGTTGTAGATCACCTCTCCAGATTGGAAGATGATGCGATGATAAAATTTGATGATGGGCTGGAGATAAGTGATTCTTTTCCCGATGAGAGAGTGTTGGCTACATCTCATGATCTTATGCCTTGGTTTGCAGATTATGCAAACTATTTGGTAAGTGATATCGTGCCACCCGACCTAAACACACATCAATATCGAAAGTTTATGTATGATGTGAGGAAGTTCTTTTGGGATTATCCATACTTGTTTCGTGTATGTGCTGATGGGATTATTCTTCACTGTGTTCTCGAGGTTGAAATGATGATCATACTCAAGGCATGTCATTCGTTGGTGGTGGGAGGTCATCATAGTGGAATTCGAACAACCAACAAGATCTTACAATGTGGATATTACTAGCCTACCATCCATCAAGACGCCCACGACTATGCCAAAACTTGTGACAGGCGCCAAAGAGAAGGTGGGGTTTCCCAAAAGCATGAGCTTCCTCTAAACCCCATTATGGTGATTGAGTTGTTTGATGTATGGGGGACAAATTCCATTGGACTATTTGTTAGCTCACATGGAAACAAGTACATCCTAGTTAGTATGGATTATGTATCAAAGTGGGTGGAGGTCGTGGCTCTACCCAACAATGGGGGAAAAAGTGTCACAACATTCTTGAAAAAAACATCTTCTCAAGGTTTGGCACCCCTCAGGTGATTATCAGTGATGGATGTTCTCACTTTTGCAATAGACTTTTTAAAGCTCTTCTTGAAAAGTATGGAGTGAAGCATCGGGTGGCGACACCTTATCATCTTCAGTGGAGGTGTCCAATAGGGAAATCAAACAGATCCTCTCCGAGACTGTGATTGCAAACTGGACAGATTGGTCGTGGAAGCTGGATGACGCATTATAGGAATACCAGTTGGCATTCAAGGCCTCTATAGGCATGTCTCCCTACCAACTTTTATTTGGGAAAGCATATCACTTGCCAGTAGAACTTGAACATAAATCGATGTGGGCACTGAAAAAGTTGAATCTAGATTGGACTGATACAGTGAATTCTATGTTGAGCCAACTTAACGAGCTTGATGAGTTTCAATTAAGGGCTTATGAGAGATCAGCCTTGTACAAACAATGAATGAAGCTGAAACATGATCATCGCATAGAGAACTGACAATTTGCACCAGGGGACTTGGTGCTTCTCTATAATTCAAGACTAAAGTTGTCCCTAGGAAGCTAAAATCCAGATGGCTGGGACCCTTTCAAGTAGCTCGCATATTCGATCATGGAGCCATTGAAATGGAGAGACAAAATGGAGGAACTTTCAAAGAAAAGGGTCAAAGGGTTAAGCCATATCTTGGAAACATGGAAGAGATAAAAACGGTCGAAGAATGGGATCTTAAGAAAGTCTGAATAATTTATCTACGTCGTGCCACGACAATAAATCAGGTGCTTCTTGGGAGGCAACTCAAGGAACCCTAGCGCTTAGGCGCCCAGAGATGTATTTTGACCCCTTATATTCTATTTTGTTTTAATTTTGTGCATTGGGGACAATACACATCTTTTTCGATGGCGTGTGTGTAGTTATGGACCTCAGTGAAGTCTGAGTTGCTTATGGTCCATAACTACCCTAATTTTTGATCCTAGGGTTTTTTTACCTGTGTTCTTTTTCCTTATGGATACTTAATTTCTGTTGAATTGGTATATTTAGGATGTTTAGATAATATGAATAACATATAGTACAAATACTTGTGGCATATAACATGTTTTTGTGTTTTGTTTGAAAAAATGGAACCCACCAAATTTTTTGATTAGTAGTTAGATAATAACTATACATGTTTAGGTGATTGACAATATATGTTCTGATAAGTAAGGGTGAATTGAGATGAGAAACATGATATGAGAGTCTTCCGTTGATAGTGCCATGTGAGTGTGAGCTTTATTTGATAAGTTATGTGTTTTGTGCTAATTCAGAATTTTACCTGGTTACTCTAAGTTAGATTGTAGATTAGTTGGATTAGGAAAGGATCTTAAGCCATTGTTCTTAAATAGCCCAGTTTAGCCTAAAAATAACCAAATCGATGATATATCCCTTGTTCCTAATGTTTGAGCCTAACATGTACCTATTCTTTCAAAACACCTAATTAATCTAGCCTTATCTAGTGAAAAATCCTGAATTTGGCCCTGGTCCTTCCTTGACTATTGCGTACCTTGGCTGAGGCAAAAAGTCTAAGTTGAGGGTCGCTACCAAAAGTAGCCCTAGTTCTATGGATAGTGTACACCTCAACACAAGCCAAAAGCCTAAGTTGAGGGTGGCTAGTGTAAGGGTAAATCAAAAGAATAAGGGAGGTAAGTTAGGAATACGAAGGAAAAGGAGAAAAAATATGTACTGGTTGCAAGAAAAATGAAAGACGCCTTAATTGAGATCTAAAAAAGCAAAATGAAGTGTAAAAACAAGGAAAAAAGCTAAAAAATGAAAAGAAAACACCCAGAAAAGCTTAAACGAGGGAAAAAGGGAAAATAAGGTGAAAATAACAAAGTTGGTAGGGCAAAAGTGTAAAAAAAAAACGAAGTTTCAAGGAGGGCCTTTAGTTACTATTTTTTCAAAATATCATACCAAAGCCCCCTGAGCCTACGTTACAAGACTAGAAAGTCCTAGAGCGATCCTAGTCTAATTAGTTGAAGGTTTGAGTCAGGAGTATAGGGGAAAGCTTATGGTATTAGTCATTATGCATGAATATCTGTTGTGAGAGTGAGTGACTTTGCAAAGTCCCAATGCTAAAACATGGAAATATCATTGAGTGTTAGATATGGGAATTCTTTTTGTGAGGCACTTGCATTGCATCATTAGCATTAGACTTGTTCAGTGATTGTGGATAGTTAATAATACCTTTCGTGTCATAGTTGTGTTGTCACATGCACCAATTTGCATTGGTTTGCTAAATCTCTATCTAATCCCGTTTTGAAGAGTTGGTGTGGGTATCTGAGTCTGAGATGTATGCCATTGAGTTGAGGTCTGTGTGTGATTGTATTGTCAATATAGATTCAGTCCGACACTTGAGGACAAGCAACAATTTTAAGTTGACGGTGTTGATGTGCAGCCAAAATACATCAGTTTTCATACTTAAAACTTAGGATTTTGTGTGTTCTCAATGCGACTTTAGTTGTTTTATGTGTTTTTGTGTCTATGTTTGTAGGATTATTTGTTGGACAATGATTTTGGGGAAAGTTACAAAGTTGCTGCAGATTTGTTGTTATACGAGACCCCTTATGGGCCATAGACCATTTTACGAGACGTAAGGTAGTTTCATGAGGAATTCAAGTGAGGGTCCAAGTTACTGAGCCGTAAATTAATATTCGAATCTTAAAAGAGGTTTCGTGCCCTAAGGATCAGAGAATGAAGACTTTCTGAATTTCATCATACAAAATCCCCTTTACTAGTCGTCAACCATTCGTCGAGTCGTAAAAGGGTGTCATAAAGGAGAAGTTTAGTTTTCCAGAAACAATGTAGAGAAAATAATTACGGGACGTGAACTTCAATACGGTAAAGTGCTTTCGTGGAGGTTGCCGACTAGTTTTCCTAATTTGTTTAGAACTTGTTTTTAATCATATAAACAAGTCTTTTAGGTTATTTATCCGGGGGGGTGGTGGTGGTGGTGGCCAGTTTACGACATATTAGCTTAGTTTTAGGTTAGTGCTCAGCGAACTCAAATTCTTAGAGAGAAAATTATGAGAGAGTCCTTGAAAACACTTGTGGTTTAATTCAATCTTCAAGCTTGTGATTTTCATTGACATTGGATTCGCTTGTTCGTTATTCAGTTGTGTAAGTGTTTAATTATGTCTTATAAATTCATAATCTATTTATCTACACAAAGCATGAGTAGCTAAATCCACAACTAGGGTTGTGGGAACCATGAAAAACTAACAAAGTAAAACCGGATAATTTACGATTTTTGGAAGGTGTATATGCATGTATTAATTAACTCTCTTTGTTTTGCATGTTTTATGATGGTGCCCAATATTAGAACCCACCTAGTGTTACTGGCTGAGCCAAGGTAGAAAGGAATAGGAAAAGAGATTAATTAACAAGATTCCATTGATGTGTTCTCATCTAACCAACCAAACTGGGCCAAGGGAAGGTTGTACTGGACTTATAGGTAATGGTTAGTAATGCACAGTTTGGAGATGGGCCAAGTCGCATAGTGAAATTTGCCTCTCACCTTTGACCAAAAGGCTTGGTAAATTTAAATTACTGTCCTACATGCTATACACTAGACAAGAATTAGGTTATGTGGTGATACTGAGTTGAGCAATCATGGGAAACACAATACCCTAGTTTCTCTCCTTTATTGATCTTTCTCTCGTGCTAGTTAGTTAGCTTATTTTTCTCATTGATTTTTGCAAAACCCCCCTTTTGGGGAATTGAGTTGACTAACTACTCGAATTGGTTGTTGGTAAATGTGCCTTGAGTCTATGTATTCCTTGTGGGTTTGACCCTAATCTTGGTTAGGTTCTATTTCTTGATAATGACCGCTTTATCCTCTAAAAAGGAGGTGTAACTTGGGCAAACATCAAAGTTCAACTCCAAGGATGGGCACATGGCTCGTTCAAGGGCATACAAATCGTTTGGTCATCCGTGCAAGTGACGCAAGTTCTGAGACAATGATTTCATACTTAGAAAATTATTTTAGAATGAGATCTTTACAAGGACACATCTCCATGTTTCATGGGAAGTCACACGATACCCCCACACGACTCGTGAGGTGTCACACGGGCCGTGTAGTCACTATGTGATGCTAGGCTTAACTAATTTCTTGGATGAAAGGCTAGCATGCTTTCCAAGGGCCACCAAGCTTTGAATCCTTCTTAAGCCACCCAAAGTCATACACAAGAATTTCCCATGGCACACACACCTCAAGAAGCTTGATTTAAGTACCTATAAAGTCTCACAAAATCTAGGTCCTTATATCATCTCCCCCTTGGGAACATTCATCCTTGAATGTACTAGAACATGGCTTGAAATGCTTGACTTGAACATGAAACATTCCAACATGAAGATATAATGCATAATTCATTACTTGCAAATCATAAAGTCATTAAAACTTATGTCCAAACATTCCTTAAATCATTTTCATCCACATGTATGCATGTCATGTCATGAAACACTAGAGTGAAAGAATTAGGACCATTTAGAACAGGAAGGACCTAATACCTTAGGCTTAAGTAGATTGGAAAAGATAGGGATATTACTTTGCCATGTCCGACTCCACTTCCTATGTAGCACTCTCCACATGTTGATTTTTCTAAAGCACCTTAACCGAAACCACATCCGTATTGAAGCCACTTCACTTGCCTATCCAAGATCGCAATCGAAACTTCTTCGTAAGACAAGTTTTCCTCAACTTCAACACCCTCCAAAGGCACAATTGAACTAGAATCACCAATCAATTTCCTCAACATAGATACATGGAAAATTGGGTGGATAAAACTTAAATTTGGAGGCAAATCCAACCTATAAGCTACATTCCCGATCCGCTCCAAAATCTCATAAGGACCTACACACCAGGGAATTACCAAAATGCATTACAACCCCTAATGGGTGAAACCTTCACATACACCCAATCACCAACAAAGAACTCAAGAATCCTCTTCCTAACATCCGAATAAGACTTTTGGCGACTTTGTGCCATTTTCAACCTCTCCCTAATCAACTTCACCTTTTCCATGGCCTCCAGCACAAAATCCAGGACAATCAAAGCCATCTCTCCTAACTCACATCACCCATCAGAGGTCTACACCTTCTCCTATATAAAGCCTTATACGGTGCCATACCACTACTAGAATGAAAGCTATTATTGTAAGCTAACTCGATAAGTGGAAGATGATCATCCCAATTGCCCTTAAATTCCAAAACATAAGCCCTCAAAATGTCCTCCAAAGTTTGAATTGTCCACTCGGCTTGCCTTTCAGTTTGAGGATGGAAAGTGGTACTAACTTCACCTTAGTGCCAAACTCTCTTTGAAACAATCTCCAAAAATGAGAAGTAAATTGGGTGCCACGATCCAATATGATAGACCTAGGCATACCATGCAATCTTACACACTCTTGGATATATAACCTTGAATAATCTTTGGCATTGAAGGTAGTTTCGATGGGTAGAAAATGAGCTAATTTAGTCATCCTATCCACAATAATTCAACTTGAATCAAATTGACTTTGGGTCTGAGGCAACATAACCATAAATTCCATATTCACATCTTCCCACTTCCAAGTGGGAATCTCAATATCTTGGGCCAAACCATCGGGCCTTTGATGTTCTACCTTCACTTGTTGAGAATTAGGACATTCAGATATTACTTGGCTATGTCATTCTTCATGCCATGCCACCAATATAGTTCCCTCAAATCTTGATATATTTTGGTGGATCCTGGATGAATAGAATAATGAGAGTTATAGGCTTCACTCATGATCACTTCCCTAAGACCATCAACATCTAGAACACACAACCAATTTTGACACTGAAGTACACTATCTCCCCCTTCGGAGAAAACCTCTATATTCTTTTTGGCAACCAACTCATTCAACTCAACCCAAGATGGGTCTAAATCTTGTTTAGCCTTGACACCAACAACCATAGAATACCAACATCATTAGAGTCAGCCAATCTAAGAACCAATCTAGCTAAACGGTGAACATCATTTAGTAGCTCCTTCTTCCCTTTATCAACATGAGCTACACTCCTTATAGATAGTCTACTAAGAGCATCAACTACGACATTTGCCTTGTCGAGGATGATATTGGACACTCATGTCATAATTCTTAAAAGTTCCAACCACCTTCTTTGCCTCAAGTTAAGATCCTTTTGGGTGAACACATATTGCAAACTCTTGATCGGTGAAATCATTGACATGAACCTCATACAAATAATATCTCCAAATCTGCAAAGCAAACACCACAAGCACTAACTCAAGATCATTAGTCGAGTAATTATGCTCATGCTCCTTCAATTGTCTCGATGCATAAGCTATCACCTTATCTTGTTGCATAAGCAGACAACCCAACCCAATCCAAAAAGAATCACAATACACCATAAACCGATCTAAGCCATTCGGTAGAGTCAAAATAGGAGCCTATGTAAGTTGATCATTCAAAGTCTAAAAACACTTAACACATTCATCCGTCCAACAAACTTGGCCTTCTTTTGAGCAAAGTTAGTCAATAGAGATGCAATGGAAGAGAAGCCTTCAACAAATCTCCTATAGTAACCAACTAACCCAAGAAAACTTTGAATATCCGAAGAAGTCAATGGTCAAGGCCAATTTTACACCACCTCTATCTTCTTTGGATCAACCTTAATACCATCACTGTATACCACATGACAAAGAAAAGCTACCTCGCCCAATCAGAACTACATTTAATGAATTAAGCATAAAATTGCTTCTCCCTCAATGTCTGAAGAACCAACCTCAAGTGATCTATATGCTCCCGCTCACTTCGGGAATAAATTAGAATATCATCGATGAAGACAACCACAAAGCTATTAAGAAATGGCTTGAAACCCAATTCAAAAGATCCATAAACATAACTGGAGAATTAGTCAAACCAAATGACATCACCATGAATTCAAAATGCCCGTATCTAGTCCAGAAGGCTATTTTGGGAATGTCACACACTCTGACCTTCAGTTGATGATAATCGGAATGGAGGTTAATCTTTAAGAAATAGGTGGCCCCCTGAAGTTGATCAAACAAGTCGTCGATCCTTAGAAATAGATATTTATTCTTAATGGTTACTTTTTTCAGTTGCCTATAATCAATACACATCCAAAGAGACCCATATTTCTTTCTTACCATTTATGCCAAAGTCTACTTCCCTTTCAAGAGGAATACTGGGAAAATCTTTGGGAAACACATCTTAAAACTCATTAACCACTGGAACCAATTTAAGAGTAGGTGGCTCAGACTCTAGATCTTTAACCTTCACAATATGATAGATACACTCTTTAGAAATCATCTTTCAGTCCTTGAGATAGGAAATAAACTAGCCTTTAATAGTAGAGTTACTAGCCCTTTCATTCGAGAACAGACTCATCTAGAAATTGGAATTTGACTTTCTGGGTTCTTTAATCTAAAGAGGCATATGAAGCATGCAACCTATCCATCCCAAGAATAGTTTCAAAATCAAACATCTCAAGTTCCACAAGATCACATGGAAGGACTTTATGCAAAACATAGATAGGATAACCTTGATCGACTCTTTGGGCAACAATAGATTCACCTAGGGAGTATAAATTGAAAAGGGCTCCTTTAAAATTCTGGTACTCATTCCAAACATAACAGTCAAAATAGGAGACAAAAGATAAATTTATACCTGGGTCAAGCAAAGCATAAGCATTAAAATCAAAGACTTTAATAAACCAGTCACAATATTTGAAGTCTCCTCTACTTCCTATCAAGCATGCAAAGCATAAAACCTATAATTTTAGGGGGCACCACCTTGAGGAACCCTTGGTTGGACTTGATCACCCTGAGCCATTTGACCCTGACCCTTCTTGGCAGCTTTAGGATAGTTAGCGATCTTATGGCTCATATCATCACACCCATGCAAGCACCCATATCCTTCCAACATGCACCTAAGTGATTCTTTCCACACTTGTCACAATGGGGAGGTAATGGCCCACCTCCAACCTGTGCCTTTGGAGGAGGCACCCTAGGATTAGAAAACCATGCATTAGAAACTTGGCCTTGTTGGAAGCGACCATAACCACCACCACTCTTGGAGTTGGAGATTCCACCATCTTAATGGGTTCTCTTGGACTCATTCACCCTCTTATCCTTGAAATTCTCCCCTTTAATCTATTCAGTATAAGTCATAAGTCTGGAGATATCCATATCCCAAATAAGCATAGTTGTACAACATTCTTTAAGAACCAAATCAGAGATTCTAGAAATAAATTTCTGCATTCTTGCACTGAGGTTAGCCGCTAACATAGGAGCATAGTTTGAGAGCTTTGTGAACTTGAAGGCATGGTCCCTCACACTCATACCACCCTATTTGAGGTTGAGAAATTCTGTCATTCTAAGCTGAAGAGTAAAGAAACGATCAAGAAAGGCAAATTTGAAATCTTCCTAATTAATCGTGTCACCGCAAATACTCTCCATCAACCATTTGGGGTACCACATTTGAGTCACATCCTTCACTTGATACGAAGCTAGCTCATCTTTGTCCTCTGAAGTCACCCCAATGATGTTCAACACTTTAGAGTGTTCATCAATGAAGTATTGAGCATCCTCATCAGCTTTTGACCCATAAAACACCAGAGGATTCATTCGGGTAAAATCTCTCACTCTAGCAACCAGAATAGGAGCATGAGGAGGAGGATTATCCTGCCTAGCCTTGTTGGTCACAACTTGTGCAAGATGGAAAAGGCAGTTTGGAATTCATCTTGAGTAATCGGCTCTCCCATAGGCTCTTGAGGGAGTCCTTATTAATAGGGGCATGTCTTTGTAAAGGGAATCTTTATAGAGGCATCTTCTGTAATGAATCAAGGACATCATCAAAGTTAGAAAGTCTAAAAACACGGTGCAAAGCACGAAATAAGACATGAAGAAATGAGATAATTCCTAGAACTCCATCATAGCCTCTTACTCATAGGTATGGTGCACTTCACACCCATGAATAGGACTTTACTCAACACAGGATGTTGGATTCCAAGGATCATTTATAAATCTAGTGCTTTGATACCAATCTTGTCATGACCCAGATCTAGGGCCTAGGAGTGACATGATTAATGAGAACTTGAGAGTCCCCAAACAAGCCTCATAGCATCCATATTCACATCATTGATTTAGAAGCGCTTAATAAAGAAATAAACATATAGTTCTAAGGGACGGGAAAAGTAGGACTCACGATATGGGGATGTCATAGAGATAAGATCCACATAGCACATAACACATAAGAATTAAGGGGCGGGTAAGTATGACTCACGCTATGGGGATGGAATACGACTTAAGACTTTCCATATTTCTTATCTCATCATACCATATCGCCATATCATCAACATTCAATAGATATCCATAATTATAATCTCCTTAAACAAATAGCATAACATAACACAAATCTGTACAAAAGTATACATGCTTTCCAACAATGCCTCTAAGTCATAGAATAGGATGGGGGCCAAGATATGTCCTGGGCTCACCCTCAAAGTGAATAAAACATAAGCGAAGACCACATGTGGCTTGTCCTTGGATGATAGGAATCACCATAACAACTTTCATAACCCGAGCTAGTTGTCAAGAGTTGGTTGAAGATAGTCTCCTGTCCCTACATGGTAATAACATGTAGGTAAAGAGTATGCATTAGTGTGTTTGATGTACTAAGAATGCAGGCATGCAATGCATAGGGACTTATTAATCCTTCATTCAATGTTAGATGGCAAGGGAACATACATAGAAAGAAGTATATGCGCAAGGAAATGTAGTATTTTAATATGCCATGAAATCCATGATGCATGCAATGCTATAATACTTCAACATGGAGGGGATGAGACCATAACCAACATCCCAAATTCATGTGATCTATTACATGAAATTTTCCCGATGAAAGCCTCCTATTGGGTAAGAGAAGATAACTTGCAAAAGGTAATCTACACTACACCTCATGACCTGTTCATTTCGGTGTGATGGCCTCCTTTCTTGTGACCTGGTCATTTCAGAATGAGTTCATAATCATCTCATAAAGAGGCATAAGCATATATCTATGCTGGGACATAGTTATGGGACTTGGGTACTGGATCCTTGGAAATAGTTTTCCTCCCATGAGTCCACTCGGTTCTAGGTGATCATCCCACAAAAATACATATACATATACATGCTTTCGAAAGAGGCATAATTCATTTCAAATCCTCCAATGCATGCTTAGGCTTAAAAGCTAAACATTCTTCACAATCATGCATACTTGGGCTCAAAAGCGAAATCATAATTAAGTTCATACTTTCATGCACAGGAATAGCTCATTCACATATATCAAAATGGTGTAAACACCTAAATTTTCTTGAAGAGTCATATCATAGACACTATGTGATCACTTTCTTGTAATAACCATACTTTTATCAAAATCATGCTCATAAACATACTTGGGTCTTAACACACTTTATAATCTTCAAAACCAATGCTCATGAATGCAAATGCTATGAATGATGAGAGAATAGCATAGGAAAGAGATATTCATACTTAAATCAACAATATAATATGAAATCCAAGTAAATCTATAAGTAAATTCACATTTAAATCATACTTTAGATTACCCATGCTTAAATAACCCTTTAAAGAGGACATGCATATTCAAATGTTTATACTTTTAATGCAATTCAACTTAATAGGTCTTAGCTCTCTTTAAGAACATCAGTTAAACATAGCCCATATCTCAATTCAATCAAATAAGCAATAATTCAAAAGGCGCATATTCAAAGTAAGATAAATTTCATGAATCAAGGAGTAAAAGAGTTTGGGGTCTTCATGGTTGGAAGGTACCATGAATCAATCCCACATACCTTAGCCAATAATAAGAATCAAGAAGAAATTGATTGAAGAAAAAAACCCTTCCTTAAGCTCCAAGCTAATTCTCCAATGGCTCACTTGATAAGAGTCTTTAGATGAGAGAGTTTGAATATTCTAATATTCTAAGTGTGAGGAATGAATTTAAATAAGAATAGAGGAGTATAGATCTTTTCAGGGGTTTAGGATAGGTTAGAAAGTCATAAATTACCCTTAGGAATAACTAAAATTACAAGAAAGTCATTAATAAAATGAGCTTCAAAAAGTTCCAAAGGGTCCCGTCAAAGAGCCATACGGCTCATGTGAACGCACACAAACCATACAGTGGTCCATGGAGCTGACCCTAGCCAAAAATCTAGACAAGTTCAACTCTAAGAAAGGGAACACAACTCCTACAAGGTCATATAGACCGTTTGGTCATCCGTGCAAATGACGCAAGTTCTGAGACAGTGATTTCATATTTACAAAATTATTTTAGAATGATATCTTCACTAGGACATCTCTCCACGGCTAGTGAGAGGTCGTACGAAACCCCCACATAGCTTGTGAGGTGTCACACAACCCATGCAGTGGCCATATGATGCCAGCCTTAGCTAATTTCTTGGCTGAAGGGCCTGGGTACTTTCCAAGGTCCACCAAGCTTCAAATCCTTTCTTAAGCCACCTAAAGTCATACATAAGCACTTCCATGGTTCACATACCTCCAGAAACTTGATTTAAGTACTAATAAATTCTCATGAAATACGGGTCCTTACAACAAGATGTAATATGATTTAGAATTGCCTGTAGAATTAAATATGATTCATCCGATCTTTCATGTTTCAATTTTAAGAAACATAGTAGGTGATCCGACCTGTATAGTCTCATTGGAGAGGTGAACATTAGAAAGAATTTTAGTTATGAAGAGGTACAAGTAGAAATTCTAGACCGGAAAGTAAAGAGGCTAAGGAAATAGGAAGTTGCATCAATTAAAGTACTTTAGAGGAATCAACAAGTTGAGGGTGCAACATGGGAAGCTGAAGAAGACATGATAAGGAATTACCGTGTCTCTTACACTCTACTCAAGTCTAAGGTATTAAGTTATTCTTGCCCAAAGCCTCCATTATCTTGCATTTTGGTTTTTTCATAATGCGTGCACTTATTTTCATGTTTATAGACTATTTTAAGAACTATTTTAAGTATGGATTATTCAAATTTTCATGCAAGGATGTCAAGATTGCATTTCTATGCATGTTGGGTTGTTAGGTGATGTTTAACTCTTTAAAGCCTTAATTTAAGTACATTTGAAGAGTAATGTTCTCAAAGGGGATATATTGTAAGGATCCCCAAATTACAAGCCTAGGAAGTTCAGAATTTGGGGCTGAAAAGTTTAGGTATCATTTTATGAAGCCTAGTTCATGACTAGTGGTTCAATCCATGAGTCGCTCATGAATGAGGGCCTCAGGAAATTGGAAATCATTCTAAGTGTGAAGGGATCCATGAAGACCATCTACGATCTGTAGAAGGAAACATGGATCACTGATAAAATCATAGGAGTGAGTTCCAGACAAGATGGAAATTTAGAAATTTTGTAAGGTAACCCATGACCAACAAGATGACCTATAGTCCTGTTTATGGTCTATGTTTAACTTCTGTGGATGGGATCCCTGATAATGGAAATTTTACCAAGTGTGAGGAGGTTCCACGAGGCCATTTACAACTCGTGGATAGAAGTATGGACCGTGGAAAGGTGTCGTGGCTTAAGGGATTGGTAACCAGTCTGTAAATATTGGAAAAATAGTACAAGACGACATAAACCATGATTCATGGTTGAATCCATGGTCCATAATCTGGGTCTCATGGTTAGTGTCCGACAATTTTAAACAATGATACTTTTGTCCATTTCATAAATCCTAGATATAAACTATGCCATTTTATGGTCCATTAGGTTCCTAAACAGACCTAAAACCCCTTAAATCCAATTACTTCCATTCTCCCACTTTCTTCAAAAACCTAAGGCAATTACTCTCTTGAAGAACAAGGCAAGCATGCTATGATTTTAAGGATCCTTCCCCATACCAGCAAGTTCCTTCTTCATAGTCTCCAACTAAGGTATGTATGTTGATTTATGGGTCCCTTTAACCCACAAAGTCCTTCATTGAAAGCTTTTACCTTTTCTTTAAGTTTCTTGATTACTACCATGCATGCTAATGTTTATTTTATGGTTTTTGGTGATGTTATTTGACTTTAATGTTACCATGTAATATTTTGCTAAGTATTTCTATGAGTTTT
This sequence comes from Solanum rostratum, assembly GCA_029948455.1. Lineage (NCBI taxonomy): Eukaryota > Viridiplantae > Streptophyta > Magnoliopsida > Solanales > Solanaceae > Solanum > Solanum rostratum. The sequence goes on from CM057056.1 coordinate 34,545,020, forward strand.
GAGTTAACACTAGTGACCCCAATGACTAGGGTTTTGATTGAAGATTAGTGGGGTATTAATGCATATTTTTAATTAGCATATTATCCTTATGATCAAGAATGACTCTGATGATTTACAAGGTTTCCAAGAAATGATTAAACCTTCAAAGTTTAACTCAATCTTTGCATGATATATGATGATAAGTAGGGAATAAAATACAAAAGTTTTAAGTTGATGTTTCTCAAAGATATAAGCATGCCAATAATGTCCTAATGGATGTTTGTGATGCTCCCCAAGGTGAAAGGAAAATTCTCACTTAGTGGTCCCTAAGTTTTGAGGTACTCTTTGAGATTGCTACTTATGGTTCTAAGTATCATTATTTGACTAAGTATGTATTTTAAAGAATTCTATGGGATGACTTAGCATTGAATGTGGTATTAAGGTGGGATTTAGTAAGGAAACCTTAGAAACAACCCTTTGTCCCATTAACTATGTGCCACTATAGGAGCCCTTGTTGGCTAGGCTAGTGGATCCATGTAGTTCATTGATGTTATACGATGATGCATGCTATGTGAATGAGTTCTACCTAGCGATTGGTCTCCTCGTGCCAATGTAGGGGGTTATGATCGATTCCATAGTAGCTCACATGGTCTTTTATATCATGGTCCATTCCCACAAAGTCTATGATTGATGTCTTTGTTTCAACACATATGTTTCAAACATTGCATTGTTTTATTTCCTATTGAACATTATCACTTGTGCATGCTTAAGTTCATTGATGATAACTTTACCATTCCATGCATTGAATCTTTTAAATTTTGAATCATGGCATTATAATTTCATGCTTGCATTGTATCTCATATAATTAGTACATTTCAATGTACTGGCACATATTTTGCTTACGTGATGTCATCATGTAGGGACCGGCGCTCCTCCTCCTCCAGCTCGTAGCTAGCTCTATCGGTGCTTCAAGACTAGTTTTGTTGTTGTAAGCCTTTAGTTCTGGTCTCCACCTCTTTACTTTCATGGTATGTACTTTTTGGACTTGATTTATAGTTTTGAATTTTTAGAACGGGAGGCTTTCACTCTCTAATTTAATTTGGATTCTTATCTTTTTGATAGAAGCCAACCATTTATCAGTTTTTGTTGACTCTTATCTTAGATGATATGTCATGGAAATTGATGTATGTTTTGAGGTGCCCCTTTTACTTAAATGATGTCCTTTAGACCTTACCCTAATTTAATTTCGCAATAAGTTTCTGTCTGCACCTATGAATGCTTGATATGCTAAAATGCGTATGATGATGTGCCTCTAGGAATCTCAGTCGCATGTTACGACTAGGCCCAAGGCTTGGGTCATGAAAAAAACTAAAAATGAATTATTGTGGTCTTTATGGACTAATTAAGCTTGAATATTTTGTAGATGGATCATCATTTTCAGATGTACGACTATATAGAAAATTGATGGTGATTTGAAACTTGCATTTACTGACGGTGTTAGAATTTTCATTGGTCATGTATAGACAGTTGATATTTGTAAGAAAAATAAATTAGGTAGGTGTCCTTAAAGTGTACGTAGGTGCTTGAAGTTTTTAGTCCAGATGCATTTATGGTGTATTTGTATCATAATAAATTTAAGCGAAGATATTTTGTACGAATTGATCATGGAAAAATAGATGAATCGAATGGTATATTTCATAATTATCTGCTCGTAGAAAAATATAATATGCTTGCACTATATGGAGGAATTAGAAATGAACATGATAGGATTGGTAAGGTTCAACATGAAAGAGTTCATGAAATGATTAATAATGATTTTGGAGTTCAAAGTGGGTTGAAACCTGAACAATATTTTGATGAAGCTCCTAATAAAGATGTTTCTATGAACAATTAGAAGAAGCTAGTCATCCACTATGTGAAGGGAGCCTATATTCTATTTTATAAGTTGTTTTTACATTAATGAAGATTAAATTAGATTGTAATATTCCTCATGCGGCTATGGACTCAATGGTTGATCTTTTGGGTGACTTGGTTAATCCGGGATAATATATCTAAGAACTTCTATCAGGTAAAGAAATTGATTTCTAAATTAGGATTGTTGTATGATAGAACTCACTTTTGTGTTAACAGCTGCATGTTGTTCTACGAGACTAATAGTGAATTAAAAAACTATAAGCTTAGTGGACATGCATGTTATAAGAGAACTCTTACTAAAATGATGGTTCAAATTAAGGAGATACATTATTTACCCATTATTTCTAGATTAAAGAGGTTGTACACATGGATGAGGTCTGCCCCACATTTCAGATAGCATCGTAAACATAGAAAGTTGTAAAATATGCTGTCTCATTTATCTAAAAGAAAAACATGGAAGCATTTTAATAATGTATATATCGACTGTGCTAGTAATCCTAGAAATGACAAATTGGGGTGGTGTGCAGATGGTTTCACACTATTTTCTAATTCTGCGACACCTTATTCTTGTTGGTCTATATTTCTTACTCTGTATGATCTTTCTCTTGAACTGTGTAAGAAAAGTCTCAACATCTTTTTAAGATTTGTTATTTTGAGTCCTAGTGAGTGGTGAATTTACACCCATTTAGACTCTTTTTCTTATGATTTTGTGATGTTAATTTAAGGAATTAAGGCTAATTATGTTATGAATGGTGTATTTTTCTGGTACTAATGCTTTATATGGAGATTTGCTTGAAATGGTGGAGTTTGGGTCTTTGGAGCAAAAAGGAGTTTCAAAGGAAGAAAGTGTTCCAAGCACACTGTTGTGCTCCACGAACACCATCTTCAGGTCCACAAATGCGGAGCAATAGAATATCGTGAGGCACGAACTTGCACTAACCAGGGGCATAGGTGGAGTACCACCATGTTATTCTCTGTGAACGCAGAGAGGAAAGGTGCGAACGCAGAGTTTATTTTTTATTGACCTCCACAAATGCAGTCAACCCTCTGTGAATGTGGAGTGTTAGCATTAAAAATCCTGGGCAATTTTAGGATTTCACCATTTTGATCCCAAATTGAATATACATGCACTATCAGCGTAGAGTTCATCATACTGGACAAAATTGGAGACAGTTCATAAAATTTTGAGAGAAGAACATACCTTAGATTAGATTTCTAGTTTTGGGTGAGGATTTAGAGCAAGTTTTCTACAATTTCTTGAGGGGATTGAAGAGTGTGAGCTTCTATTGTAAAAATCCCTCACTCACTCTTTCTTGTCATGCTTTGTATTTCATATTGTAGATATAATGAGATTTGGATTTGAATTTGTATGTGGGTATTGATTTAAACTCTTGCTTTTACACTTAGGTTATTATAATCTTTCAAAACAAGTAGGTTTGTCCCTTGGTTGCTTTAATTGAGCTTAAATAATTTATTGGTTCACGCTTACCTTCACATTTAATTGATGATTTTAAGTTGCGAACTTGAATCTAGCTTAGATCTTCAGTTATTTAATAAGAATGAGTAATCGAAGTGAAGGGTTTTGGTGATACTCATGGGTTTATGATTTTGTTAAATGGCTAAGGTTTTAGGAAGGCTTGCTTATCAATTGCTTAGGCCCTAATGAGGTCCTATAGTGATTTGGCACATGAAGCTTTAGCAAGTTCATGTGGAACAGTACTCTTATCCGATAAGAGTTTGTAGTACAAGAATTCCTAGCCTACCCATAGAGATTATATGATGCTCTATGTAATGGATCATTCAGATTCAAATCTATTTCCCATGTCCCCATATCCTTTTATCCCTATCTTGACAAATCCTTGCCCTGGTTACCTTAGTTGTAGTTGGTTGCTTAATTCTCTTTCGATTGATAATTATTTTGTTTGTTGATTAAATCGGAACTAGTGTCTCATAGTTCTTGGTCATTTCAATTTCCTCACATTGTTCCCTATGAGATTCAACCCCAACTCTGACTTGGGTTATTATGTTAAAAAGAACTGCCATACTTCTTGTTATTATTGAGTATGATTTCAGTGTTAACAAAAATGGTGTCATTGTTGGGGAATAGTTGGCATATTCAGTTGATTTAGGACTTGTAGTTTACTAATTTAAATTCAATTTGTGAATATTTGTTTGTTTGTTCTTTTTGTGTTTTTGTTGTGTAGCTACTTCTGATGAAATCTTGCTTGATGGTTGTGAGCCCTATGTTTATGACCCTTCTTCCCAATGTGGAGGACATCATGGTGAGCCAACTTTTGTTGAGGACATGAATGGAGAGATGGGTACTGCGAGTCAAGGTTGGGTCAAGGACTTATCTCAAAGACTTGTCAATGAAGTTGGGCTAAAAGACCAATTGCACAATATGAGGAATGAATTCAAACAATTTTTCATTGCTAGACATCATGGAACAGTCCAATTTAAACTTGGAATGGCAACTTTGAAGGCCAACATGAGAAAAAGCAACAGAGTATGTAAGGCTTCTTGTCAAATGGTCAAAAATCATGAGTTGAAGTCTCAGAAAAAAAGGGCGGTTCTTATTGTGGAAGCAATCTTTGGTGAGTTCATACCATCTAAGCGTATAATCATCTAACATGCCAAAATTTAGGAGTTGATACTAAAATTGCAAGAGAAAGTCAAGAAAATCGTTTATGGTGACTTTAGTGCATTAGGAAGTGATGGTGTTGTTTGCTTGAAGGCCGAGAATTTTAAAGTTTGATGTACAAGAGGCTTCTTGATTCTCTCACTCTTTCTATAATGCCAAAAAGTAAAAATGATATGAAGTTGGGTAGGAAGTTTAAATACTCAAAGTTGAGAGACCAGATGAAATATATTATGGTCTCCACTCGTTCCCATGAGTTCTGCCGAAAAGTTGATTTGAAATTGGGGAGAAAATTTATTGCCTTGAAGATAAAACACAAATAGGTTATGTAATAGGTATCGTGCCACGACATTAAATTAAGCGCATGATGCGAGGCAACCCATCTTTTTTCAAAATTTTAGATTCTTAGTGTAATTTTTGCATTTTAAATTTTTTAGTTTGAGTTTTGAAATTTTATTTTTTATTTGAGCTAATCCTCATAATTTTCAAGTCTTTGGTAGTGGTTTGTATAGGCTTGGAGGCACAAAATTGATTGGAGTTAAAGTTTGGGGTTGAAAGGCCTTAAAAAATGCTTTATGGATGAAATTGGGCCATCTTGACCACTTTTTGGGCCCTAGGCATCGGCTAATTCAAAGGGCGAATTGCCGAACAGGTTTAGACATCACTAAAAATGGTAGAAAGTTGGCCCAGGTGTGACATTCATATGTTCTCTGTGAATGTGGACAAGGGATTCACGAATGTGAAAGTCAAATTACTTGACAGTTCATGATCGCGGAGCATGCAGAAAATTAAAAAGGCGCAGACATGCCTCATGTTCCGGGTAAGGGGAGCACTGACGGATGTTAGGTAATTAAAAGACCATTCTTCTCAAACTTGTCTCCATACTAGAACAATAGATATGGCTTGAGGTAAAAAGTTCACAATATTTTTTGCTCTTTAAAACAATTTCATGGAAAACATTAAGCCTTCTTTTTCATCCCTTTTGACTCAAAAACTAAAGGTACGTTCCCTTCATCTCTTCTCCATTCTTGTTTCATTAGTTTTATAATTATGCAACCATGCACTTTTTGACATTATGATTATAATTGTTCCAAATTTTGTCATGATAGTATGAAAGTGTTAATTACTTCTCCATTTTTTTGACTTTTTGGCATCTAATTATGGGATGTGGTACTCTACGTCTTGAACTTTTTAGGATGAAATTTTGGTGCTTTGAATTGTGAAATTGAATGGATTGTTGAAGTTAAATGAATGTGTGTTGTTTGGGTGATGATTTTATGCTGTTAAGGAAGACTTAGGGGTGATTATTTTGTTTAGATGATGCTGAAAATGCATGCCCATTACTTGTATGATGATATGCCCCATAGAATGTATAATTTTTTGGTTGGATCGGGATTGTTTTCCTCGAAGGTAGACACAATGCCATACAAGTTCTGGGAACTCATGTTTTCCATGAACATGGTGAATGAAGTACATCGAACTCCACGAATGTGCCAGGTTGGCCGTGACTGTGGAGTACTATAGTAATTGTTCAAAAAGTAGCAACTTCACATTGTTTAATCTTGACATTTCCTATTAGATTCTTTAGCCCAAATACTTCCTAATACATTTTTTTAGTGTCTATATGACATTTTAACATGTTGGCTTTATTTGTAGGTATGTTTGGAAAAAATATGGATTTTGAGCACACACTTTATGATACAAAAATCCTTCTAGAGGTAGGGGAAGATGAGTATTTTGATAATAGTGGGTTCTTATCAACTAGGTGTGCCCGAAAATATGATGAGTACCTCGGTGGGATGGTTATCAAAGAGAAATGTATTTGCTTGGAAAAACTCAAAGATTTAATGCTAGAGTTCTTTGGCCAGCTTTAGACTTCTACTTGAATATGTTTTGTAGCCAATTAGAGCCGACCACACCAATGTTACAGAGTTTTATGCTAATACTTTGGAGACTGACTTTGGGGAAGTGGTAGACACCACCGTCTGGGGAGTACAGGTTGACTTTAGCCCATGTCTGTTAATGTTATCTATGGGCTACTAGATGTAGATAACATGGTGTATAAAGAGTGATTTCAGGAGTGGGGAACCCAATGGCTTGTTGACAAGTTACACAATGGGGTGCCTCTAGAGTAGTTCACTTCACATAGAGGGATCCACTCACCTGAGTTCACAACCGAGGCTAAGTCTTGGTTTTCTATCATATGTGCCTGAGTTATCCCCTAAACAGATGACACCAAGGTGACCTTAGATAGTTCTCTTGTCATAATTAGCCTCATGGATGGATTATAGGTTAATGTCAGCAGTTGATTGTTGACCAGATAGTTGAGGTGGCCTAAGGGAGGGGTAAGAGTTTGGTCTACCCCATTTTGATTACTAGGCTATGCTATGAGGCTAGGGTAGCTTCCTGGCTTACAAATGAGGATAATAAAAAAACTAGCCAAATCAATTCATCCATTCAAGAAGAGAGGTGGCCAAAGAGGGCAGAAGAAGAGAAGGATTGATGTTTTGGATCCCTTCTTTATCTAGTTTGCCAAGCCAGTTCAGAGGTTAGAGATTCATCAGCAACAGATGTACAAGCTTCTAATTCTATAGGACAAGTTCAGTTTGGTCCTTCTACTATGAGGTATCTTTCCTCCCAAATCCATGGGATGGATGCTCAGATTTGTAGTTAGATGCCAACCTTCTCACTGGCCTATCAAGAGCTCCTACAGATGATCAACCTATACTTGCTTTGATTTTTGCTGATCAAAGTACTATGAGTGATTGGCTCAAGCATATGAGTCAAAGAAAGGGCACAATAGATCAGTTTTAGAGGAAATTCAGGGGGCACGAGAAGAAAAAGAGCAAGTTCTTTAACAAGATGATAAGTAAGTTGAGATATTTATATGGGTCTAGATCCTTTTGATATTGAGGATGATTTGGTTTTCTCCTCTGGGTCCATCGGGGAGTGATGCTTTTAGGGAGTTCCATATATCCTCTTTTACATTGTGATTCTATTGTGAGGACACAATACCATTTTTAGTTGGGGTGCTCTTGTAGGGTGATGATTCATATATTCTGATTCCTGGGTTGATTTACTTGTGTACACTGATTTTTGGATCAATGGTTTATATTTGATGATTCTTGAGAAGTTTATTTTGATGATTGACGTACCCTTGTTAGGATTTGGTTATTTTTACTGTGATATGCCCTTACCAGGCTTATAGATATTGTGATTGGATTAGTTGCTTAGTTTTATTTAGTAGCTTCTTGATTTCTATTTGTCTTGTTTAGTAGTATCTTGCTTCATTAGGCGTGTGATTGGCAATTCCTGATGATGGATTGTGAGATGATACTCTTAAGAGTAAATCGTCGATCAATTGTGAGTGTGTGGGTTGATTGTTGTCTTTAGTGAAGTATGACTAGTCGCTGACTTATTGGTGCTTGAATGGTGGATTGTGACTTGTTTAGTGCTAGTAGACTTAGTCAATTGTTGTGAATTGTGTGATGAAGCATACCTCGCCAATTTTTAAAATTGAATGTTTTTGGGACGACACTTTGATTCTTTTTGTGACTCTTATTTGCTAGATGGATATATTGATTAATGAGCCCCTTGTACTTGACTTGAGAGTGAAACTGAACATTTTCGGATGAGTTTGCATGTCATGTGTGGTGAGATTTTAGTTTTATTCCTTGTGTTCACTTGTGCCACCTAGAACTTGCTCAGTTGGTCTTGGAATATTGTTATTGATGGATTTTGGTAAGAAAAATGACCTTAGGCATTCTTTCATTTATTTTTTAGTCCACTTACCCTAAATATCCCACCATTGCATTTATTATATCCCTAGTATCCTCCTTTGAGGCTTAACTTTTTGTTGGCAACCTAAATTACAAGCCTTGACCTTTTTTGAAAGGACAACCCTCTTTTGAATACTTTTTCTCTCCTTAAACTTGAGTTACTTGTGATAAATGAGGATTTAAGCCTAAGTTGGGGCCGATGTGGGAGGATTTGGAAGGATGTCTACAACTTGAGATCTTGTTAAAAGAAAGAAAAGATAAAGAGTGATGAATAGAGGAAAGAAAAAAAGAAAAGAAGGAAATATTTTAAAAAATAAAGAAAAGAAAAAAATGTGCTTGAATGAATTGATTCCTCCAAAGGGTTGAAAATGGTTGCAAATGGGACATCAAAGTTGGAAACGAAGAATTAAAACGTGCACGTGTGAAATTTGAAGAAAAGAGTGGAAAAGTTGAAAAATGGATGTTGTGTGTAGAGATTAAGGAGGATTAGTCACTATTATCCATATTGTATCCTACCCTACCCAACCCCAAAGCCTACATTACAAGCTTGATAAACTCCTTTAGGATTTCTAATCGAATGAAGATGAGTCAATGTTGATTGAAAATATGGGCAAGCTTATAATGTGGCATTTGTGTGCATAAGATATTCTTTGTGGAGTGTCATGCCCAAATTTCCATTAAGGTGGACTGGCACCCATTGCTGACAAGGCTTGAGAGAACCAACATATAACCATACACTTTCTATGAACATTATAAGGGGTTTCCTCATCCAACATGCTTTCAAAAAAGTAGACAGTAATAACAAGCAAAAAAAATGCATATGACTAGGCCGTTGGAGCCACGATGTCTAAAGTACGATGTAGGACCACACATTACTTTACATAGTCTACAAAGCCTCTACATAAGGAACAATATCTATTACGGTTCGAGACAGGCCCCGCCTCATGACTAACTATACAATACAAAAATATAAGCTCTAGACATACAAAGCCCCGAAGCAACCTAGAGCTCAGTAACGACAACTGGATATCTTGTACTCCTACTGGGGAGATCTACTAGCTCCTGTACCTGCAGTATGAAATGTAGATCTCCCATAAGGAACGTCAGTACGAGATAATGTACTGAATATGTAAGGTAGGAAGTACTATATATGAAATAAGAACTCAAATGAAATCAACACTAGTGTGTAAGGATAAGAGACCACCTTTAGTCATACTGTGGAATCATGTACGTTATGTCCTTTTTATTACTTTACCTTTCTTTACTATATAATCTGTGTGCAGTATATAACATAAATGATCAGTTGATTAGTGGTAAATCAATATCAAGATTGACCCATGCTAGGATTTCCTTTCACCCCTAGGATACCCCCTGTAATATAGGATCGACCCATGCTAGGTGATTCTTCCACCCTTGGGATACCACCCATCAATAAGCAACTTTGATTTATCTTTTATTTATTTTTGAGATGATTCTTTTGGTGGTCATATCATTTAGAGTTGTAGGGCTATATACATAACATGTGACATATAAACAATCATGCAAGACAATATCACAATGAAAAGAGAGTTACATAACTAATGAAATGCATAGGGGATGAAATAACACATGGACTTTATTTAGCAAAAGGGAACCCATGTATCTTGGTAGCCAAAGTAGGTATGCAGATTTGAAAATGGCTATGTATGGGAACATATGAACATGTCAAAGAGTGGAGATATGGTTATTAGTTATGTCAGAGCTGGTAAGTGCCTCTATGTGCAAAGGAAGAACCTAGATTTCATGCCAAATAGTAGGAAATCGAGAAGCCTTACATACCTCGTTGTACCAACTTGTTATTACCTCAAAGTAACCTCCTTTTCCTCCGAATATTTATCTACAATCGAGTGGTTCATAAAACCAATGTTAGTAGCTAATAGCAGTCCAATCTCATAGAAACAATAATGCTCGGACAGCAAGCCCGTAACTATCAACCCAAAAGTACTCTTTCAACCTTTCCACCTCAAATCATATTTTCTAATACATATTCACATATACATGTCATGTCCAGCTTGTTTTAGTCCATAACAGTCTTAAAATATCTCACAAAGTACAACACATAATAATTCTACACAATACACAACTAGGCAACATAATATTATGTCTTCTCGCTACATTTCGAAGTCAACAATCCCAAACCTGTTTCAACTTCAACCAAACTATCTTCAACATATTTACACATACAAACAGAGTCCAAAAACTGTCCCCAAGGTAGATGGAGGATCTAAAACAACAATTCCCAATTACCAACCCAAAAGTTCCTTCTAAGAGCACAATTAAGATATCATACAAGAACTCATTTTTGCGGAAGATAAAAATGGTGTAGCAACTTTCTTATATAACTACAGAACTAAACCTTGTTAAAAACATAAACCTTATTTTATAATCCAGCCAAACAAGAAGAGAAAAGCCTCTTAATAAATAAGAAAAGTGTACAACAATCTTTAGAACACATGCTGTCCAAAATTCCAGCACAAGTATAATCAGCGTACTCCACGTGTTTTTCATGGAAAACCTATACTAAACCATAGGTATTTTTACTTACTTTAGCTTTCAAGGATCAGGTCCTCCTCAAGAACCCTAAAGGTGTGCTTTGGCTTCTTTGCAAAGTCAAGAGAGAGCAAGGAGAAAAACTTTGAAAACTCTTATTTTTGGTCTATGTTAAATGACTTGAAGTTGTTGGTTTTTAACCCCTTTTAAGGGCCATCCTTGGCTGAATTTCTCTTGTGTTTATGCCACACTTTAGCAAGGTGGTGATGCACCTGCTTGCCCCCTTTCAGTTGGGCCTTATTGGGCTCCAATTTGATAGGCCTTGGCTGCCCATTTTTCTCTTTTACCTTCACTTAGTTTCGGCCCAAATCATCAAGTGGGTTGTTAATGTACTTGGGAATTTTTCTATTCATATTGGGCTGCAAATATTGTCCCTTTACGATGCTAAACCATGGCCCAAAATTATACCCTTAACTTGGCTTTATTCATTATCGGACTTGAACAAATTTGGAGTTAGGCCTCATCTCCGTCTACCTAGCCTATTTAAGCTAAGCACGTAGGTGACTCACTTGTTAGCTTCCTAAGTCCTATAAGCACCTCACCCCTTTTTTCACTATGTTTAAGGTTGCGATTTTCTCAATTTGGCTTAAAACTTATATGCACTCACTTGTCTTAAGCATTAGACGTAAATATAGCCCTCCAATCTAAAAGTTAGGTACTTTTAAAGTTGGTGCTCCTTCTACCAAATCATATCATGTATTGTATGCATAGGACTAGTACACCTAAGATGTGGGGTGTTACATCCTCCCCTTTAGGAATATTCTTCCCTGAATGTTAGCATAATTGGATAGGTTAAACAAGTTTAAACCTTCATTTAAACAAACTTTTGACAACACAATAAGTATTCAAACCTACGTACCTACTAATGCCCGAACTCTGCATCTTAGACTTCCTTTTTAGCTTCATATAAATAAGGGTATTTAGATCTCATTGCTTCCTCAGCCTCCCATTTTATCTCTTCTACTTGCTGGTTCCTCAAAAGTACCTTTACTGAAGGTATTTCTTTATTCCTTAGCTTTTTAATTTGACGATCCAGGATAGCAATAGGCACCTCTTTATAGGTGAGATCTTTTGTAACCCTGTATATCTTCAATAGGATTGATACAAGATGGGTCACCTATGCATTTTCGAAGCATTGAGAGATGAGAAACTGGATGAACCATTGAAAGCTCCTGGGGTAGCCCTAATTCATATGCAACCTGTCCAAAACTTTTAATAATCTTATATGGCTCTATGTAACGGGGGCTTAGTTTTCCTTTCTTACCAAGTCTCATAACACTTTTCATTGCTGACACCTTTAAGAATACCCAATATCGTACTGAGAATTCCAGTCCTTTCCTTCTAGCATTCGCTTATGATTTGTGACGACTTTGGGCTATTTCTAACCACTGTCGTATTACCTTGACTTTTTCCATGGCTTGTTGGACTAGATTTGATCCAAGCAAGGTGGTTTCACCCACTTCAAACCATCCTATTACTACATTTCCTTCAATACAAAGCTTCATAAGGTCTATCTTGATGCTTGAATGGTAGCTATTATTATAGGCAAATTCAATAAGTGACAAATTGTCCACCCAACTTCCCTTAAAGTCCAATGCACAAGCCCGCAACATATCATCAAGTGTTTGAATGGTGCATTCTGCTTGACCATTAGTTTGAGGGTGGAAAGCTGTACTCAAATTCACTTGTGTCCCTAAACTCCATTGGAAGGACTTCCAAAACTTTGCAGTGAATTGAGCTCCCCAATCAGATATAATGGACATTGGGACCCCATGTAGCCTAACTATCTCTTTGAGGTATAACTTTGCATACTCTTCAGCTGTAGAATCACTCTTAACTAGCAAGAAGTGTGCTGACTTTGTGAGTCTATCAACTATTACCCATATGGAGTCAAACTTCTAAAATGAGTGAGGCAACCCAGTAACAAAATCCATAAAACCTGCTGGTGCATTTGTCAGCCCAAATGACATAACAAGAAATTCAAAGTGACCATAGCATGTCCTAAAGACTGTCTTGGGTATATCTTTCTCCTTCATCCTCACTTGGTGATAATCTAATCTCAAATCAATTTTTAAAAAGCATTTGGCACCCTGTAACTGATCAAATAAATCTTTAACCCTAGGGAGGGGGTATTTGTTCTTAATTGTTACCCTATTCAATTTCCGATAGTCAATACATATTCTCAAGGTGCCATCCTTTTTATGTACAAATAATACTGGTGCACCCCAAGGGGACACACTAGGTCTTATAAAACCCTTCTCTAGCGAGTGTTTTAATTGCTCCTTTAATTCATGTAATTTTGTCGAGGCCATTTTATATGGAGGGATAGAAATAGGTTGAGTTCCTGGAAGTAATCAATACCAAAATCTACTTCTCGTTCTAGAGATAAACCCGAAAGATCTTCATGAAACACATCAAAAATTTCATTCACTATTGGAACAAATTGAAGAGTTGGTGATTCTGCCTCCATATCCCTTACTCTAAGTAGATGACATACATATCCCTTTGACATAATCTTTCTTGCCTTAAAATAAGAAACAAACTTACCCTTTGGTGCCCCAACATTGCCTTCCCATTTAAGGACTGCCTCATTTGTAAAATGGAAATACACTCTCTTAGTTCGACAATCCACAGTGGCATAGCAAGAAGCTAACCAATCCATACCCATTATAACATCAAATTACACCATTTCTTGCTCAACAAGGTCAGCCAATGTGTCACGATCACAAACAGTTACTACACAGTCATAATAGACCCTTCTAGCTATAATAGATTCACCGATTGGTGTAGACACTTCAAATGGCTTCTTCAATAATTTAGGTGTTCTCTTAAGCATCCCAACAACTAGTGGAGTGATATATGATAGTCTAGAACTAGGGTCAATTAATGAATACACATTATGTGAAAAGATGAACAATGTACCTTTGACCACATTCGGTGAAACTTCCAAATTTTTTCGACTCCGCAAAGCATAAGTGCGATTCTGAGCTCTGCTTGAGCTAGCTGTCCCTCTACTACCTCTGCCAAGACTTGTAGGTGCTTGCTGACCCATACCTAGTGGAGGAACTGATAATGATGATGCACAAACTGACCTAGTAGATTGTGCTATATCACTCATACGTCTCCTCGGGCAATCTCTCATCATATGCCCCTGACACACCACACCAATAACAAGCATTTGTCCCAACACGACATGTACCTAAATGACTTCTCCTATATTGTTTGCAAGGTTGCCTAGGAGGCATTTGCTGACTTGCCAAATATTCTGTTGTTAGTGCACCTTGTCTTTCACTTCTTTGACCAAACTAATTACTTCTAGACCCTTGAAGTTGTGGTGAAGTACTAACTATAGAGTAGGAGGATGATGTCATAGGTGGTCTATGAGAAAACTGAGGCCTACACTCACCTTGGGCGGTATAAACTGCCCCATAGATCTGGCCCTCTTGGACTGCCCCTTTTCTAACTCTTGTGTCCTGCTTCTTTGCCTCTTATCCTCCAGTTTTTGTGCAAATGCTTGCATCCTTGCTATATCCATGTCTTTATTCAAAGAAGCAATGGTATAGTCTCTGACCAGATACGAATCCAACCTATCCAAATATCGATGAACTCTATCTGTCATAGTAGCAACTACATTAGGAGCATACCTGGCTAGGGAATTAAATTGAAGTTTATACTCACTCACACTCATGTTCCCTTGGTGGAGATTTAGAAACTGATCTGCACGGGCCTCTCGGATCTCTAATGGCAAGTAATGGTCAAGATATGCCTCTTTGAACTCCTTCCATGTAGTTAGAGGTGCATCTATAACCTTAGATTGCTTCCAAGCTTCATATCATAGTATAGCCACACCCTTTAATCAATATGTTGCCAGCTCCACAACTTCTGTACCACTTACGTGCATAACATATAGAGTGCATTAGATCTGATTATTGAAGTCTTGTGGATCTTCATTAGGATCTGACTTGATAAAAGATGGAGGGTCCAAATTAAGTAAGTCACATATCCTCGTTCTAGCTGCCCTATTCGCACCACCTGCACCTATAACTTGACCTTCTTGTCTTTGACCTAAGCCAACAACTATACGAGTCAATAGTTGTACTACATTTCTCGGATCCTACACGTTAGCATTGGTAGGTGGTTCTTGGGAACTTTCACTACTTCATGGTTCATCAAGAGTTGGAGATGTTTGTGACAGAGACTCATCTTGGGCCTCATTTTGTTGTCTCACCCGACTGGGTACACCAACTACCACTTCTACTTCCTTCCCATTATCTTTACTTTTTCTTATTTCTGGCATACTTGTTGTACAAAACAATTTAGAGTTTAGAAACAATCAACCTACAACACTTTGCTCTATAGCACGATCTAAAGAATGAAAAGAAAGTGAAAACTTCTAAATGCCACGTAGCCTTTTTCTTATAAATATGGTGCACAATACATCCATAAATAAGACTCTACATAAACATGGCTTTGTAGATTCCCTAAGAAGACCCGCTCTGATACCACTTTTGTCACGCCCAAATTCCCATTAAGGCGGATGGCACCTATTGTCGACAAGGCTCGGGAGAACCAACATATAACCTTGCACTTTCTATGAACATTATAAGAGTTTTTCACATTCAACATTCTTTTAAGAAAGTAGACAGTAATAACAAGCGAAAAAATGTTATGGCCAGGCCATTGGAGCCATGATGTCTAAAGTACGATACATCACTTTACATGTTTGCACATAAAAACAATCCTAACACAGTCCAAAAACCATCCCAAAGGTAGATAGCGGATGTGAAACAACAATTCCCAATTACTAACCCACAAGTTCCTACAAAGAGCACAATTAAGGTATCATACAAAAACTCATTTTTGCGGAAGATAAAAATGGTGCAATAGCCCTCTTAAATCACTATAGAACTATATTGTTAAAAACATAAACCTTACTTCATAATCCAGCCATAGGTATTTCTACTTATCTTAGCCTTCAAGGATCAAGTCCTCTTCAAGAACCCTAAAGGTGTGTTTTGGTTGCTTTGCAAAGTCAAGAGAGAGCAAGGAGAAAAACTTTTGAAAAATCTGATTTTTGGTCTATGTTAAATGACTTGAAGTTGCTGGTTTTTAACCCCTTTTAAGGGCCGCACTTTGCCGACTTTCTCTTGTGTACTTAAGCCACATTTTAGCAAGGTGGTGATGCACCCGCTTTCCCCTTTCACTTGGGCCTTATCGGGCTCCAATTTGATTGGCCTTAGCTGCCCATATTTCTCTTTTATCTTCACTTAGTTTCGGCCCAAATCGTCAAGTGGGTTGTATATGTACTTGGGCCTTTTTCTATTCATCTTGGGCTGCAAATATCGTCCCTTTAAGATGCTAAATCATGGGCTAAAATGTCACCCTTAACTTGGCTTTATTCATTATCGGACTTGAATAGATTTAAAGTTGGGCCTCGCCTCCATCTACCTAGCCTATTTAATCTTAGCATGTAGGTGACTCACCTGTTAGCTTTCTAAGTCCTATAAGCACCTCACCCCTTTTTCCCACTTCTTTTAAGGTTGTGATCTCCTCAATTTGGCTTAAAACTTATATACACTCATTCGTCTTAAGAATTAGATGTAAAAATAGCCCTCCAGTCTAAAAGTTAGGAACTTTTAAAGTTGGTGCTCCATCTACCAAATCATATCTTGTTCTATATGCGTAGGACTAGTATACCAAAGATGTGGGTGTTACATGGAGTTTGAGTGTTTGAGTCTTTGTCCCTTGTGTTGTAAATATTTGTGAGTGTTTTGGGGATGTTCTTTCTTTTTGTGAGGGCATGCAAATGGAAATGGATTGGTGAAACTGATACCTTTCAAAGTTGAGTCAAGTAGAATTGTTTGGTTGACTTGAAGTTTGAGTCATTTCATGACAATTTTTTTGGTTGCTTAATTATTCTTGGAGGTCGATGTAGTCATTGAAGAATGTGCTTTTAAATTAAGGGAGTTGCTTAATAGAAAATCACATGCTTGAGCTAAATACTGGTACCAACCATTATCATAGTCATATCTTAGTTGATGAAAGTGAATTGGGATTGTGTTATGCTTAATTTGATAGCCTCTTTTGTTTGGTTTTATTTTTCTTGAGGACAAGCAAAGTCTTAAGTTGGGGGTGTTGATGAGTGGTGAATTTATACTCATTTATGGATCTTTTTCTTATGATTTTGTATTGTTAATTTAAGAAATTGAGGTTAATTATGCTTTGAACGGTGTACTTTTCAGGTGCTAATGCATATATGGAGATTTGCTGGAAATGATGGAGTTTGGAGCCGATTTCAAGCAAAAAGGAGGTTTAAAGGAAGAAAGGGTACATGGCACACTTTTGTACCCCATGAACACGGAGCACTAGATTATTTTGAGGCGTGAATATGTGCTAACTAGGCACGTAGGCAGAGTACCATCAGGTTATTCTCTGCAAATATGGAGAGGGAAGGTGCGAACACGAATGTTTATTTTATATTGACCTACATGAATGCGGAGTGTTAGTATCTTATATGCTTGGGATGTTTTGGGATTTCACCATTTTGATCTCAAATTAAATATACATGCACTCTCAGCTTAGAGTTCATCATACTGGACATAATTGAAGATAGTTCATACGATTTTGAGAGAAGAACACACTATCTAATAGATTGCTCATTTGGGTGAGGATTTAGAGCAAGTTTTCTACAATTTCTTGAGAGGATTGAAGAGTGTGAGCATCTATTGTAAAAATCTCCCACTCACTCTTTCTTTCCTTGCTTTGTATTTAAGAAATTGTAGATATAATGAGATTTGGATTTGAATTGGTATGTGAGTAAAGATTTAAACTCTTTCTTTTACACTTAGTTGATTATAATCATACAAATCAAGTGGGTTTCTCCCTTAATTGCTTCAATTGAGCTTAATTGATTTATGGGTTTTGGCTTACTTTCATGTTTATTAATGATTTGAGGTTGCAAACTTGAATCTAGCTTATATTTTCTATTATTTCATGAGAATGAGTAATTGAAGTGGAGGGTTTGTGTGATAGTCATGGGCTTATGCTTTGGTTCAATAGCTAATCAAGGATTCAATAGCTAATGTTTTAGGAAGGTTTGCTTATCAATTTCTTAGGCCTCAATGAGTTCCTATAGTGATTTGTCATGAGTCCATATTTCGGACTCATTTTGGGGTTAGTCTGCAAAGAAATATTGTTCTTAGTGTGGTATTATTTTCAGTCTCTAACGAATATATATGTGTTATAGGAAATGGAATTCAAAGTGCATAAATTATCAATATGTGACATATCTTGGAAAGGGAGAAACAATATCAAAAAGGTGGAGAAAAGCGGTATCGCCTACATATTCGGCGATTCACTGAACACTTAGAGAGACCGCCTAGCATTGTAGCAACCAAGGTTCAAGCCCAAGTTAGTAAATTGGTCAGAATCGATGTCACTAAATATATTTAGTGCTACACCAAATGGCTCAAGAGACCACCTAAAGCTATAGTACTCAAAGCCCCAAAACCATGACAAAAAGGCGATGAGATAAGAACTTCGACAAATTTTCGAACCGCATCACCGGTACAAAATATCACCACCCAAAGTTGCAGAGAAATAAGCCTTAATAGGATGTAGAGGTAATCGATCAAGTGCATATTCATCGTTTTACCAGAGTCCTCGGTGATTGTCGGCCTTGATCACTAAAATGGCTATTTGTAGCAAAAACTCTCATACATTTGCATAGACTATTTAAGAAAATTAGAAAGGACATTATATATATATCATTATTTTTAGTTTTACAGAGAGAGTAGTAGTACATAAAACTTTCCTTCTTTAGAGTACAAAGTTGATAGTGTTTTCAAGCACTGGGAAGCAAATATTGAGGAGATTTGCATGTGATAATCAACTATTCTCCTTTCAATCTTGTTACCCGTGATTTCAACTGCTGTTTTTGGTATAAAATCTCTAATTTCTAGCATGTGTGGCTAAAACCCCTATGTTGGGAGTGCACTATTGATATGGGTTCTTGATTTACTTATTGGGTCTTTCTGATTTTGACTTGCTTGTTGTTGATTTGAGTGAATTTACATCCATTCCTACGTTTAATCTATAAGTTCAAGGTTGAAAACTTGGGGTTTAATTTAGATCTTTGATTATTGTTTTAACCAGAATGATTAGAGTATGGAATGGATGTAATGGCTGGAAACTTTCCGGGGTTTCAGTTGAAGTCCATAATTATGGATTCAAGGGGCAAGGTATTAGGGGTATTACTGAGACGTCTTAGGATAAGCTTGTCCTCCGCAGTCCGCATATGATATCGTAATTAAAACATATGACACACTCATGTATTCTAATTGAATATGGCTTACAAACAACCTAGCCTATATACTCAATATCAACTCAATTAGTCAAATATTTAGACCCATATGGTAGATAGAGTCCCACATTTTCACATCCCCAACATCTTCCCTAATTTGTTAATTAATTTCCTAACTAGATATTGTGTAGTTGAATTCTGACTTTAATTATTGCAACCCCTCGATTTTACAATTGCTTAGTCCAATGAACCACTTCAATTTGTGAACCACAAATACCTGTGGGATTCGACCCCAACTTGTATGTTGGGTTATTATGCCGATGACGACCGCCCCTACTTCCTTTGAGTTGCCAGGTTGAGTATCATAAAGAATGGCACCATTGTCTAGAAATTGGCCAGTTCATGGCTAAAGTGTTTGTTGAGCTTCGTTTTTGTTGTTAGAGTTATTTTTAGAGCCTTTTTATTGTTTTTGATGTTAAAATATAGGTTTTAAGATCGAGGACGACAAGAATGTCACGTTCTCGAGATCCAAGCAATTTCGGATAATATAACTAATAAATATGTTCCTCCCCACGTCAATATATTTTATTATTTAGGGAGAATTAGGCTAACTTGTTTTTAGTACAAGTAGCTACTGGGTTTGCTATGAGTTTTTATTATCGTCCGACCGATACTGAGGCTTTTGCTTCTGTTCAATAAATAATGACTAAAGCCAACTTTGGTTGGTTAATCCAATCCGTTCATCGATAGTCGGCAAGTATGATAGTCCTAATGATGATCCTACATATATTTTGTGTGTATCTCATTGGTGGATTTGGTGAGAATATTGGAGATGCTAATGATATGTAGGTTGTTAACTAAGATTAAATGGGAAGCACAGGTGCTATCCGACTACCCCCATCGGCCGAAGGAGTTAATTTTCGTGTGACAAACACTATGTTGCAACTCCTCCAAGTGAAGGGATTTTTTGGAGGACTTGTCCACGAGGATCCTCATGAACATCTCAGAAATTTTGTTGATGTCTGTCTCCCATTAAATTTTAGGGGAGTGAGCCAAGAAGCCATTAGACTGAGGCTGTTTCCATTCTCTATCACTGGAGAGGCTATGAGTTGGCTAGCTGAGTTACCTCCTGATTCTATAACTTTGTGGGAGGAATTTCAAGATTCATTCCTCGAAAGATTTTTCCCTTCCTTGAAGATCGTAAAGCTAAGAAGAAGTATTAAGAACTTTAAACAGATTGAAGGTGAGCCATTGCATGAGACATGGATTCAATTTCGGAAACTCTTACGTTGACGCCCTAATCATGGAGTTCTGGATCATATGCTATTATAATACTTCTATGTGAGCCTTGATGTAGTAAATAAAGGGATGGATGACCAGCAGCTGGTGAGAGGAGGCATTACAAAACAAACATTTGTTACAGCTTGTGACCTCTTAGATGACATGGCAAAAATCAATCGAGCATGGTATACAATGGATGACCTTGTACCTTTGAGTCACAAGGGTCCATCCAAGGAGAAGCTCGCTAAAGATCAAGATAGGTATGATAACATATCTAAGGTGCTAACTCCGCTTGACCTCTTTACTAAGCATGTTATGGGAGGAAATCATAAAAGTGTGAATGTTATAAGTGCTGCTACCGATGATGTTTGATAGCACACCATTCAACGGTGGTTAGATAAGGAGGTGCATTATACGGGCAACCAAATAGTGGGTTCATGGCCGGCTTTTCCAAGGCCACCGGGGAGTCAAGGTTGGAACAATAATACTGGATGGCGAGAGCATGCATGGCCTGACCGACCTCAAGTTGGGGGTTGGAGAAACCATGATGGGATTGGGGACAAGTATGTTCCACCCTATGATAGGGTAAAATCTGTTGACCCTATGGTGAATCTAGAGAGTCGTCGGACTGAAGATATGCTAACCCGAATCTTGAAAAAGGTGGAAGCCTCCGACAAAGTTTTGAAAGAGATGAAATTTGACTTTTCACAGTTGAATAAATAGTAATGTCACATTCAGCTCTATCAATTACTTGGAAGCTCAACATGGAAACATATCAGCTCATCTTAAACAGTGATCAAAAGGTGGTTTGTCTAGTGACATGGTAGACAATCCTAAGGGCACTAATCAACAACCACTACTCATAGTGGAAGAGTGGTAGAAGGTAGAAAGCCCTCGCTTGTTGTTGAAGAAGGTCAGAACAAAGTGGGAGAAGATGAAGGAATAGTGAATGTTTAAATTGATGAGAGTGTAGCTAATGGTAGAGGTTATGATGCTCTTGGCAATCATGAGAGTGATGAAAAAGGGAAGGTTAGGGATGATGCTGTGAATGTCAAGAAGTCCTCCAAAAATTCAAGATCAGTTGTGAGGTTGAAAGCATCTCAAGTAAAGCTTGATCCTCCATTCCCTTACTGATTGAGGAAGAAAGAGGAGGACACCAAATTTTAAAAATTTCTTTATATTTTCAATTCTCTGTCCATAAATGTGCCCTTGGTTGAGGCACTGACTGAAAGCCTGGATATGCCAAATTTATGAAAGAGTTTATGTCAAAGAAATAGACCCTGGAGTGTAAGACGATCGAGGTGTCTCACAATTGCAATACTATCTTGACAAAAGTTCTAGTTGTGGAGAAAGAGGACCCTAGTGTGTTCACAATACCTTGCACCATCGGAGCTTAAAAATTCAACAAGGTATTACGTGATTTAGGTGCAAGCATAAATCTTATGCCCTTGCCTATATCTGAGGAATTGGGGCTAGAGACCTCTTCACCAACCACTAGGCGATTGCTTATGGCTGATTGGTTCATCAAAAGATCGATAGGGATTCTTCATGATGTGTTGGTGAAAGTAGACAAGTTTATTCTTCCGGCTGACATTATGATCCTAGATTGTGAGGTAGACACTAATGTGCTGATATCTTGGGAGGCCGTTCTTAGCCATTGGAAGGGCAGTTATGGATGTAGAAAGAGGAGATCTAAGGTTAAGGGTCAATGTGAAGAGGTGGTATTCAACATCTGCAAAACTCTTAACAAGGCAAAAGACCTCCAGATGATATTAATGATCGACCATTCATGGGTTACTTGAGGGAATGAAAGGACTACGTCGTGCCATGACATTAACTATAGCACTGCTTGGGAGGAAACCCAAGGAAGTTAGGTAAGCTTTTATTTTAAATAATAGTAGTTGATTTGTGCAGGTTTGAAGAGGGAGAATTCAAAGTGAAAGATAAAAAGGCAAACTGATGGGTCTGGCTGGTAAATCGCTGAATTGAGATAGCAATTGTGAGTTTGACTACCTATGGAGTCGGCCAACAAACCCTGAGATACTGCTGAATTCGGCGACCTTCGTTGCCATTCGGCGGATCGCGAACCTATTGAGTGATGGTCAATGACACCACCCTTTGTGATTAAAGCTAAGGTTTGATTTCTATTAAAAATGGTGGCCTTAAGCACAATCGCATACTACCGAACGTGTTTGGTGGGGAGAGTCGATCGCCGACTCCTTGTGCCTGACTGGCCTACTAAAGGCTTTTCAAATACCTTGGTCTTTTCACTTTACATATTCTCTCCTTTTTATTTCCTTCAAAATTCATTACCTTCCTTTAGTCTTTTACTTGCAAAATCTCTATTGGACCAAACAAGTTCATCAACACAAGCTAACACAAGGTTCTCATTATTCTATTCATCATTAAAGAGGTATGTTTCTGGCCCTTAGCTTCAATTTTCTTTGTGGGCGTGAAGCCCTTGCGATGAAGCAGGTGATCAAGGTCTTTGTGAGTAATCATGTTTTGTGACTAAAAATTGATTGAAAATCATGTGGGTATTATATTGTGATGATTTTAGAACGCTGTGTGACATGTATGTGTGACTCAATTGGGTTTTTATTCATTTAGAATAGTTTGAAATTGGTGGTGCGTATGCTATGGGCTAGGGCTAAATGTGATTGATTTATGTCCCAAATGTTAAATGTTAGTTGGTATTGTCTTAATTTTGTGTTTGA
This sequence comes from Solanum rostratum, assembly GCA_029948455.1. Taxonomy (NCBI): domain Eukaryota; kingdom Viridiplantae; phylum Streptophyta; class Magnoliopsida; order Solanales; family Solanaceae; genus Solanum; species Solanum rostratum. The sequence goes on from CM057056.1 coordinate 34,568,219, forward strand.
TACCCTTTTGAATGTTCAACTTGAGATAATATCATGATTATGAGATTGCTTAAATAAATATGTATGCTTGTTGTATTGATAGCCCGTTTGGGCTATGGGTGAAGTCTAAGTAACCCTAAAACCTTTCAAGCAAAGTGAACTTGCCCTATGATAGACTGGGTGATGTCATTCTTAAGGGCAAGTCAGCGCTTCAATGATTTTATTGCCATGATGATCGTGTGAATGTAGGAATGAATGAATAAGCATGTATTGGTGATTGAATATGGGTTAGTGTGTGATCATCCTTATTATTTTCATGAAAAGTGATCAATTTTGAATGCTTGGGAGTTGGTCTTGCCAGTCATCTTCGATGGTGGTCATTTTGACTGTCGATTGGACTCGACGATACGCCAAAGGGTCACACACACCACCTTGTCTAGTTGTTGATTGTTATTCAGCTCTGCAATTTTTGGTGATGGTCTCTTCTACCGACAAATCCATTTGGAATAGCACCGAAGTTGCACCATCATCACTGAAAGTAGCAGTGGTCTGAATTCTTAAAACTATGCAAGAAAGAGACAACCTCTTTGACTGTCAAACTAGTTCGGCGAATCGCCAAACATGATTTGCAGTCAAATAGACCCGTCCACCCAAAATGATTCCATTGCGTATAAATGATTAAACCTAATTGCCTCACAATTGACACTCACACAGTGTTTTGAGCATGTTTTTCAGGATGACCAAGCGGAAGCATATCTTGGAAAAATCTACTTGGTCATCACCTTTGCCAACAGAATCTAGTCCTAAGAAGCATCGAAGTAAATCTAGAATGAAGGCCATACATGAATCCTTATGACAATCTTCACAGAGAATTCGGGAAACAATAGCTCCGAGACATGTAAACAGGCTCAGAGTTAAGAGACACAGGACAATTTTAGAAAAATACAACTATCAATGGATGGAGTTATTGATTGGTACCCAAATGTTAGTGAAGTCTTTAAATTCCACAACTTCCTGATCTTTACTAAACCTCGAGATCCATATGTTCCCAGCCTAGTTTGGGAGTTCTATAAGGCTTATGGGAAGGCCATGCCAAGGAGCAAAAATAGATTGCAAATGGTATTGAAACCTCTTGATGTTGTAGAGGGTAGGGGTATACAAGTCCCATGTGGTGAAACTGAAATCAATGATGTTCTGTGTTGCCGATTCTGGAGCCAGAGCTACCTGATTTAATGCAACTTAAAACATTTCAGGATATTAAAGCATGGTTAGCCCCATTGATTGAAATCCCAACTCCCCCGTGCTTAGAAGAGGGAGCAATCATTAAGAAGAAGGAGATGAACATACCAACATGATTTTTATTCGGATTCATTAGCAACAACTTGATTCCTACTCAGAATAAGTCGATATTTCAACATGCCAAAGGTACACTAGTTGGTCGCATTATGGATAGAAGACAATAAAGCTCATTGCCATTCCCAAGCCTCATCACATCCCTATGTAGGCAAGCCAGGGTGCTTAGGAACATGAATACTAACATGGAGGTGACTCCATTAGTATCTATTGACATCCAAAGGATCGAGGCTGGATATTTGAGGGATGAGAAACACATGGCAAGGAAGAAGTTGGTTGACAAAATATCGGTGGTTGATATTTAGGCCCTCAAGTCTGGCGCTACAAAGTTGGGTCCCGAGGTAGGTATACATTCTTATTCCCATTCTTTATATTCATATCCTGCCCCTATTTCCACTGGTGAGGCATAACAAAGAAATATGCCAAAGATGACCAATCCCCACTCCCTAGGGATGCTATTTATGGCTTTGGCTGACTAACCAATGTAGTCGATCTTCATGCCACTAGGGTTGAATCATCTATGCCTAAGATAGTTGAGGCGGCCATAGCCAAAGCTTTGTACCCATATATTGAGGTTGAGGCCAAGTTGCGATAGTTGATGGAGGTATAAAAGCTGAGGATGGATAGGCTTGAGGCAATGATTGATGGCCATGGGATGGAGTTGGCCAACTTGAAGAATACGATAATAGTGGTAGAGAAGGTAAGTGGTAAAAGTGATGACTTATTTGCATTAAAAGCAGACATAGAGGAGGTGGCAGTCCTCCAATCTAATGATTTGAGTATTTTTCAGAATGGGCTAGAAGATCCACTCAAAGTTGATATGATTATGGTTCCCAATGATGAGTTAAATGTGAATGTCTTGGGTGAAGACAGTAAAGAAACTAAGAAGGCAAGCACCCTGGAAACTAATGAAGAAGCAGTGGGAACGGAACCAAGAGGACCGTGAGAAGTTAGCATGGGTGGAAAGCAAAACCATGGACACTGTGAAAGTAGCATCTCTTCCAGATAAGTCCAGGATAGGCACATCTAGTGTATGTGAGATTGAGCTCGTAAGGCCTTTGATTGATCTTAAGAGTTCACTAATAGGTGAGGGCATTGATACACCCATGCCACTTCTCTAGCTCCACCACCACCATAGAAAGATCTATTCACACCAGGGGGATTCTCATACTCATTTCTTCCTTTTGTGCTTGATTTCTATTGCCCCTTGCACATTGAGAATAATTTTTTTAGGATGGGGTGAGTATGTGAAGTTCTCTATCTTTGTGAATGATGATGATGGCTTTATATTTTTGTTATTATTTGATGAGTCAATGGTGTTTAATTTGATTTTGTTGATGGATGTTGAGACAATTTTTAATTTTTGTGTTGTAAATAAATTTTATTCGGATTGTAATAGAGTAGTATATAATTTACTATTTTTACTTTTCTTCTATTTGAGTTGAATGGATGAATGGTTGAAAATGATGTCCTTGAATTTTGGAATATCGTATCTCTAATCCTTACCAATCCAAGCATCGATAGTCCATATCTTTGATTCGGATGGTGCCATAAATGAGGAACATGTAGTTACTCACTAATTAGTCCTTTTCTTGAAACATTAGTCTATGCATGGATTTGATGCATCTTGAGTTGGCTATGTGAGCGATTGAGTTTGGATATGTGATGATCAAAAGTTGTAAGTGTGTTGCCATTGCTTAAAGGAAAATCCATTTTGTGAATGTGGGATTAGGAATTTTGTTGAATGGTACATTTTGCAGTATCTAGAACTAGCCAGGTTTGCTTGAAGGAGTAACTTGGTTAATTCCGGATTAGGAAAGGACCTTAGGCCTTTTATGGTCCATTAAGTCCACTTTGACTATATTGATATCCAGTGACAATGAATTAAGTTCCTGGTGAAGCCCTTTGAGCCTTGATCATTTCTTTGGTAACCTTGTAGTCTTGGCTCATATTTGTGAAAGAAAATTCCTTCTTGTTCCTTACCAATCCCTTCTGAGCTTGAAATAATCTAAGTGATGGCCGAAGCCCAAAGTTGGAGGTTTTAGTAGAAAGAAAGGGGTGTCTCTCATGAAAGAGTCAAGGAAAAACAAAAGAAAAAGAAAGAAAGGTGAGGAGTCCTCGAAATGAATTAAAGCAAGGAAAATGTTGAAAAAGCTAAAAAAGTTAAACTAAAAAGAGTTGCTTGTGAAAAAAAAAGACCCTCCAAAATTGTGAAAAATAGTGGGAAAAAAGGGAGACACTTAGGATGAAAGATCAAAAGCAAAATAGATATCAAAACGAGAAGAAACAAAATGAGGACCCGAAAGAACCTCTGAGCATGAAAAGAATGTCCAGAGTTTAAGGTAGGATGAGACACTACTATCCATATGCTATCCTACCTAACTTTAACCCTACATTACAGTCCTAACAAAGTCCTTTGGGATCTTAGTCCGGAAGAAAGTCAAGTGAACTCCGATTGAGAATATGGGCAAGCCTGTGGGTTGAAGTTTACATGCTATTTTCAATTAGGAGAGTGAGAGTTGAAGAGATCTTTTGAAAATAATGTCATAATCTTGTGTGTTCAGCATCTTCTTTGGCGTGAGGGAAAATGGTGATGTCTTTAGGTAGTGATCTGCTACATGAACAATTGTGAGCATAGCCATGTTTTGATTACTCCTTTATCAGCTCTTGAGGCTTTAAAATCATGTAAGTGCTTTGTGGAAATTCGAGAGGGGATGAAAAAGGTGGAAATGTATATGTTTTTCCCTATGGTCCTATTTGCAAGTTTAAAAATTGGATGGATTGATGTTTGATTTTCTTGAGGGCAAGTAAAGTCTTAAGTTGAGGGTGTTGATGAGTCCATATTTTGGACTCATTTTCAAATAAATATTATCCTTAGTGTACTATTATATCAATGAATATGCATGTGTTATATTAGGAAATGAAATTAAAAGTGCACAAATGGACAATACTTTACAAATCTTGGAAAGGGTGAAAAAGTGTCAAAAAGGCAAAGAAAAACGGTATTGTCTACATATTCTGTGATCTGTCAAACACACGGAGCGCCTAGTATTGTAGCAACCAAGGTTCAAGACCAAGTCAGGAAGATAGTCAGAATCGATGTCGCCAAACATATTTATCGTTCCACCCAATAACTCAAGAGATCGCCTAAAGTTGCAGTACTCAAAGTCCCAAAACCATGACAAGAAGGCGATGAGATGGGAACTTTGACAAATCGCTGAACCGCATTGGTGGAGTTAAAGATTACTACCCAAAGTTGTAGAGGAACAAGCCTTAAGAGAATGTAGAGGAAAGCGGTCAATGGTACATTCGGCGTATCACTGGAGTGCTTGGTGATGGTCCGCCTTGACCACCGAATGGCAATTCATAGCACAAACTCTCATACTTTAATAATAACAATTTAAGAAAATTAGAAAGGACAATGTATATATAATTCTTTTTAGTTTTACAAAAAGAGTAGTAGTGCATAAAATATTCCTTCTTTAAAGTACAAAGGGTTGATAGGGTCTTCAAGCATTGGAGAAACAAACATTGAGGAGATTTGTTGGTGATAATCAACTATTCTCTATTCAATCTTGTTACCCAAAATCTTTAATTTCATGTATGTGTGGCTAAAACCCCTATATTGAAGATGTGCTATTAAAATGGGTTATTAATTTAATTATTGGGTCTTTCTTATTTTGACTTTCTTGGTGTTAATTTGAGTGAATTTATATCCATTTCTATGGTTAACCTATAAATTTAAGGTTGCAAACTTGGGGTTTAATTTAGATCTTTGATTATATCCTTAACTAGAATGATTAGAGTATGAAATGGATGTAATGGCTGAAAACTTTCTAGGGTTTTAGTTGAAGTCCATAACTATGGATTCAACGACCAAGGTATTAGGGGCTTTGTTGAGACTTCTTAGGCCAAGTGTGTCCTCAATGGTCCGCTTATATTATCATAATTGAATCATATGAAACACTCGTGTGTCATAATTGAACATGGGTCACAAACAACCTAGCCAATTCACTAATTATCAACTCAATTAGTCAAATATTTAGACCCATTTGGTAGATCGAGTCTTGTATTTGCCCATCTTTAACATCTTCTTTAATTTGTTAATCAATTTGCTAATTAGATATTGTGTAGTTAAATCCTGACTTTAATTATTGCAAACCCCCTATATCTTATAATTGTTTAGTCCAATGAACCACTTCAATTTGTGAACCATGATTCCATGTGGAATTTGACCCCAACCTCTAAGTTGGGTTATTATGCTGATGACGACCGACTATGCTTCCTTTGAGCAGCCGGATTGAGCAATATCAATTTGCCACATCAAGCTTTAGCAAGTTCGTGTGGAACACAACTCCCGTCTGACAGGACTTTATAGCACAACCAATCCTAGCTTGCCCATAGAGATTATATGATGTCATGTGTAGTGGATCATTCGGGTTCAAATTGATTTTCCATTTCCCTATATCCTTTTATTATATGTGCTTCTTTAATGTGGACTAATAAAGATTTTCCTAAGTATGGTATGTTGTGTTGTTGGATAACTATTGGAAAGTTTTCTTGCACTCATGAATGGAATACAATATAGTATTCACCTCAAATCATGGATAAAAAAATTCATGGTTTTATTTCCATCGTCAGTTCTTGCCAATAGACCAAAAGTTTAGAAAGATGAAACATGCATTCAAGAAAACCAATGTAATGACCTGGGCTTTGAAAGGCCTTAATATTGCATAGAATTTTATTCTAGAAAGGTTAAGACCACGATGACACCACTAGGGCACCTCCACGTGTCGTGTGAAGCTTCACTGGCCGTGTGGAGGAGCCTTGAGATGGCCCTTGGCTTTGTGTGTAGAGTTCTTGGCCTAAAGTTGGAGTTCAAGACCAAGGGATTCCTCATTGAGCACCACATGACTCATGTAACACTTCACTAGCTGTATGGTAGCTCGTGAGAGGATCTTTGGCCTTGAAAGTCACATATTTGCGAAGGCACTTCAAAAATGAACCCCTTCACGGGTTGTGAGACACCATACGGTCCGTGTGGTGGCCCATAACAGTGTTGGCATAGCCTATAAGGATGTTGGCATAAAAATTTTATAAGTATGGAACCACCATCTTGTAACTTCGTCAGTGAAGAAGGTTTCTAAGTAAAGTCACACGGAAGGTCACATACCTATACAGTCAGTGAGGTTCCCTTACGGGACCTGGCAACTTTTTGACACTCGTTTCATTAATGATTTGTAATTTTGGCTATTCCAAAGGTATCCTAAACCTCTGGAAAGACCTATACTCTTCTATTCTTATTTAAATTCAATTCATCCACTTAGAATATTCAAACTCTAATCAAAAGAACTCCTCTCCAGTGAGCCTTTGAAGGATTAGGTTGAAGCCTAAGGAAGAGTCATCTTCTTCAATCAATCTCTTCTTATTTCTTCTTGGTTATTTAAGGTATGTGGAATTGATTCATGGTCCCGTTCAACCATGAAGACCCCTGAACTCTTTTACTCTTTGATTTTATGAAAATGAGCTTACGTTAAACTTGGGTCTTTTAGATTATTATTTATTTGATTCAACTGAGATATGGGCTATGTTTAAATATTATTTTTTATAGTGATTTAACCCCTAATATGTTAAATTGCATGAATATTATGAAGATTTGAATATGCTTTGTCCCTTTAAAGATTGATTTAAGCATCGGTAATCCAAATTGTGATTTAAATGTGAATGTATTTATGGATTTACCGGAATCGCATATCATATTGTTGATTTTAGTTTTTATGAAAATTATGAAGTAGGTTAAGACCTAATTATATTTGTGAATATGATTTTGATGAAAATATGGTTATGACAAGGATGTGATCTCATAAATGTCTATGACATGGCTCTTTGAGCAGCTCCGGGTGTTTGCACTACTTTGATAGATGTGAATGAGATGTTCTTATGCATGAAGGTTTGATTTGAAGTATGATTTGGCTTTTTAGCCCAGGTATGAATGATTAGGAAGAATGTTTGGCTTTAAAGCCTAATGTGCATTGAAATGATTTGAAAGGACTTGTGCCTCTTTTGAAAGCATGTATACGTATATGTATTCTTGTGAGATGATGACTTAGCACCGAGTGGACTTGTGGGAGGGGGGTTATCTTCAAGGGTTATATACCCAAGTCCCACACCTATGTGCCACCATAGGTATATATTTATGGTAGACTTTTATCGAAATGGGGGTGCCTGTAAGGTATGGTTACAACTTTGATATGATATGATATGATATGATATGAAAATCCTATCTGAAATGGGGGTACCCGTAAGGAAGGTTGGTTCTCCAAAATGGGGGTGCCCATAAGTAGAAGTATGGTCTACCTTTGGCAAGTAGATCACTTCTTATCTGATGTAGGGAAGACATCAAAATTCCAAGTAATAGCTCGCTTGATCTTATATGCCGGTTAAGGTTACATCCCCTTTATGTTGAAGTATTTGGCATTACATGCATCATGGATTTCATGGCATATTTATATATTAATCTTCTTTGTTTTTATACTTCTATATATATATATATATATATATATATATATATATACCCTTATCATCTAACATTGAATGTAGGTTTAATGAGTTCATATGCATTGCATGCCCGCATATATACTAAGTACATTCAAACGTACTAACGTATACTTTTGCCTACTTGATCTAACCATGTCGGTACCAGAGACTATATCCATCCACCTTAGAATGGCTAATTTGGATTGTGAAAGTGTTGTGGTGAGTCCTATCATTTAAGGACAAACCATCATCCATCTACCAATAATGTTGCTTCCGCTTATGTTTTAATTACTTTAAGGGTGAGCCCATGACATGATTTGACCCCCTTCCTATTCTATGACTTAGAGGAATTGTTGGAAAACATGTAGACTCTTGTATGGATATATGCTACGTTTTGCTATTTGGAGATTATGGTTATCGCTATCTATTGAATATGTGTATTGTGATGTTTATTTATGATATGACATTTCAATGTTGAAAGTCCTAAGTTCCATTCTATCCCCATAGTATGAGTCATACTTACCCGCCCCTTAGTTTTTATGTGTTATGTGTTATGTGGATCTTGCTAATTCTTATCCCTATGACATCCCCATAGCATGAGTCGTACTTTCCCATCCCTTAGAACTATCTATTTACTACTCTATTATGCACTTCTGAACTGATGATGTAAATGTAGATACTTTGAAGCTTGTTTGGGGACTCTCGGGTTCCTATTTTCCATGTCATTTCTAGACCCTATGTTCGGGTCATGATAAGCTTGGTATCAGAGCACTAGGTTTATGAATGATTCTCGGAGTCTAACATGCCGCCTCGAGTAGAGTCCTATTCATGGATGTGAAGTGAACCATACCCATGAGTTGGAGGGGAATTGTCTCACTTCTTCATATTTTATGATGTGGTTTGGACCGTGTATTAAGGCTTCATATCATTGATGATGTCCTTGATATATTACAGAAGATGCCTCACGAAGATCTCCTCTACCAAGGCAGGTCCCGGTTGATGAGAAACAAGTTCTTCAAGAGCCTATAGGAGAGTCGGTAACTCATGGTGAATTCCGTACTGGTACTTTCAAACTTTCCTAAGTGGTGACCACCAGGATAGATAGGCTAATCTTTCTTCTTGTGCTCTCACTCTGGCTTCTAGAGTGAGAGATTTTACCCAGATGAATCCTTTAGAGCTTTATGGTCAAAGGCTAATGAGGATGCTCAAGTCTTCATTGATGAACTCTCTAAGATATTGACTATTATGGGGATGACTTCAGGGGAGAAAGGTGAGCTAGCTGCTTATCAATTGAAGGATGTGGCTCAAGTGTGATACACTCAATGGTTGATGGAGAAGGTATGTGGTGATGGGGTTAACCAGAAAGGGTTCAAATTTTCCTTTCTAGATTTCTTCTTTCCTCTTGAGCTTAGGGAAGCTATTATGAAGAAGTTTATTAACCTCAAATAGGGTGGTATGAATGTGAGGCACTATGCCCTCAAGTTCATGAAGCTCTCAAAGTATGCTCCTATGCTAGTGGTTGATCCCCGTGCAAGAATGCATAAGTTTATTTTTGGGATCTCTGATTTGGTTGTAAAAGGGTGTCATATGGATATGCTTATTCGAGATATGGACATCTCTAGGCTCATGACATATGTTGAACAGATTGAAGGGGAAAATCTCAAAGAGAAGAGGGTAAATGATTCTAAGAGGGCTCATTATGATGGTAGGTTCTCCAACTCTAAGAGTAGTAGTGGTTATGGTCGCTTCTAACTGGGCCATTGTTCTAATGCAAGGTTTGCTAATTTTAGGATGCCTCCTCCCAAGGCACAGGTTGGAGTTTGGCCAATGCCTCCTCGGTGTACCTCATGTGGGAAGAATCACTCGGTTGCTTGCTATAAGAACTTAGGTGCTTGTTTTGGGTGTGGTGATAAGAACCACAAGATTGCTGATTGTCCTAAAGCTTCGAGGAAGGGTCAAGGTCAAGTGGCCCAAGATGATCAAGGCCAACAAAGATCTCTACAAGGTGGTGCCCCCATAAACAACAAGTTTTATGCTCTGCATGCTCGTCAGGAAGTAGAGGAGCCTCCGTATGTTGTGACTGGTATGTTAAAAGCCTTTGATTTTGATGATTATGCTTTGCTTGATCTGGTTGCAAATTTATATTTTGTGACTCCTCTCTTAGCTGTTAAGTTTGGATTGAGTCCTAAAATTCTAAGGGAACCCTATTTGGTTAATACTCTCATGTGTGAGTGTATTATTGCCCAAAGAGTCTATCGGGGTTGTCCTGTCTCTGTATTGCATAGTCCTTCTGTGTGCAACTTGAGATGTTTGATTTTGATATTATTCTCAAAATAGATTGGTTGCATGCATCATATGCTTCTATAGATTGTAGAACCTGAAAAATGAAATTCCTATTTTCAGATGAACCCGTTCTTGAATGGAAGGGTAGTGACTCCGCTATTAAAGGACGGTTTATTTCCTACTTCAAGGCCTGAAAGATGATTTCTAAAGGGTGATTCTAAGGATTAAAGATTTGGAGTCTGATTCACCTACTCTTGAATCCATTCTGGTGGTTAATGAGTTCTTAGATGTGTTTCCCGAAGATTTGCCCAATGTTCCTCCTGAAAGGGAAGTAGAGTCTGGCATAGACCTCCTCCCAAATACTCAACCTGTATTTATTCCTCCTCATCATATGGCACCGGCTAAGTTGAAGGAGTTGAAAGATCAATTGAAGGACTTGTTGGAGAAAGGCTTCATTAGACCAAGTATATCTTCATAGGGTGCTCTCGTATTATTTTTAAGAAATAAAGATGGGTCTCTTCGAATGTTCATTGACTATAGGCAACTGAATAAGGAAACCTCAAGAATAAATAATCGTTGCGAAGGATCAATGATTTGTTTGATCTTCTTCAAGGGGCCACCCATTTCTCAAAGATTGACTTTCATTCTGGTTATCATCAATTGAAGGTTAGGGAGTTTGACATTCTCAAAATGGCTTTCCAAACTAGATACGAGCACTTTGAATTTGTGGTGATATCGTTTGGTTTGAATAATGCTCCGGTGGTGTTTATGGATCTTATGAACCAGGTGTTCAAGACATTTTTTGATAGTTTTTTTGTTGTCTTCATCGATAATATCCTTACCTATTCCCGAAGTAAGTAAAAGCATATGGATCATTTGGGGTTGGTTCTTTAGACTTTGATGGATAAGCAATTGTGCGCTAAATTCAGGAAATGTGAGATTTTTTTGGGTGAAGTAGCTCTTCTTGGTCATATGGTATCTGGTGATGGTATTAAGGCTGACCCGAAGAAGACCGAGGTCGTGATGAATTGCCCTATACCATTGACTCCCTCAGTTATATGATGTTTTCTTGAATTGGCTGGTTATTATAGGAGATTTGTTGAAGGTTTCTCGTCCATTGCATTTCCATTGACCAAATTGACTCAAAAGAAGGCCAAGTTTGTATGGTCGAATGAATGTGAGAGGGGTTTCAAATTTTGAAAGGTCGACTTACATCGGCTACTATTTTGACTCTACTAGATGGCTTAGATGGTTTGTGGTATATTGTGATGCTTCTCGGGTTGGGTTAGGTTATATTCTTATGCAACATGGTAAGGTGATAGCTTATGCATCAAGGCAATTGAAGGTGCATGAGCGGTGCATGAGCGTAATTACCCGACTCATGATCTTGAGCTAGCGGTTGTGGTGTTTGCTTTGAAGATTTGGAGACATCATTTATATGTGGTTCATGTTGATATTTTCACTGATCACAAGAGTTTGCAATATGTGGTCACCCAAAGGGAACTTAACTTGAGGCAAAGGAGGTAGTTGAAACTTTTTAAGGACTATGACATGAGTCTTCAATATCATCCCGACAAGGTAAATATTTTAGTCGATGATCTTAGTAAACTATCTATGAGGAGTGTGGTCCATGTTGATGAAGTAAAACAGGAGTTGGTAAAAAATATTCACCGTTTGGCTAGGTTGGGTGTTGGTTTGGTTGATTCTAATGATAGGGGGATTCATGTTCAAAATAGGGTTGAATCCTTTTTTGTTGTTGATGTTAAGGCTAAGCAAGATTTAGACCCGTCATTAGTTGAGTTGAAGAAGTTGGTTGCCGAAAAGAAGATAGAGATTTTCTCCCAAGAGGGAGATGGTGTGATTCGGTATCAAGATCAATTTTGTGTTATAGATGTTGATGGTCTTAGGGAGGTGATCATGAGTGAAGCCCATAACTCTCGTTATTTTATTCATCCAGGATCCACCAAAATGTATCTGGATTGGAGAGAGGTGTATTAGTGGCATAATATGAAGAAAGTATAGCCAAGTGTGTATCTAAATGTCCTAATTTTCAACAAGTGAAAATAGAGCATCAAAGGTCCGGTGGTTTGACTCAAGATATTGAGACTCCTACTTGGAAGTGGGAAGATGTGAACATGGATTTTGTGGTTGGTTCACTCCAGACCAGAAAGCAATTTGATTCAATTTGGGTTACTGTGGATAGGATGACTAAATTAGCGTATTTCCTACAGGTCAAGACTACCTTCAATGATGAAGATTATACAAGGTTGTATATTCAAGAGTTGGTGAGGTTGCATGGTGTGCCTAGGTCTATCATATCGAATCGTGGCACCCAATTCCCTTCTCACTTTTGGAGGTCGTTTCAATGAAGACTTGGTACTAGGGAGAAGTTGAGTGTCACTTTCCATCCTCAAACTGATGGACAAGCCAAAAGGATAATTCAAACTTTGGAGGACATGTTTAGGGCTTGTGTGTTAGAATTCAAGGGTAATTGGGATGATCATCTACCATTTATTGAGTTTGCTTACAACAATTGTTTTCATTCTAGCATTGGTATGGCACCGTTTGAGGCTTTGTATGGTAGAAGATGTAGATCTTTCGTGGGTGGTTTGAGTTAGGAGAGATGGCTTTGATTATCCCAGATTTGGTGCTGGAGGCCATGAAAAAGGTGAAGTTTATTAGGGAGAGGTTGAAAACAGCTCAAAGTCACCAAAAGTCTTATTCGAATGTTAAGAAGAGGGATCTTGGGTTTCATGTTGGTGATTGGGTATATATGAAGGTCCCACACATGAAGTGCATAATGTGTTCTGGTAAGAAGGGAAAGTTAAGTCCCCGGTATGTAGGCCCTTATGAGGTTGTTGAGCGTATTGGGAATGTGGCCTATAGATTAGATTTTCCTCCGAATTTGAGTTCTATATACCTAGTTTTCCATGTGTCCATGTTGTGGAAATTTATTGGTGATCCTAGTGCAATTATGTGTTTGGAATACGTTGAGGTTGAGGAGAACTTTTCTTATGAGAAAGTCCCAATTAAGATCTTGGATAGTCAAGTGAAGTGGCTTCCCTACGAGTATGTGGCTTCTGTTAAGGTGCTTTGGTGAAATCAAGATGTGGAGAGTGCTACATGAGAGGAGGAGTTAGACATGATGAAACGATATCCCTATCTTCTTCAATCTACTCAAGCCTAAGGTATTAAGTTCTTCGTATTCCAAATGGTCCTAATTCTTTCACTCTTGTGTTCATGACATGACATGCATACATATGCATGAAAATGATTTAAAGATGTTTCGATATGAGTTTTAATGACTTTACGATTTTCAAGTGATGAAATATGCATTGTGTCTTTGTGTTTGGATGTTTCGTGTTCAAGTCAAGCCTTTCAAGCCTTGTTCTAGCACATTCAAGGATAAATGTTCCCAAGTAGGAGATGATGTAAGGACCCAGACTTTGTAAGGCCTTAATGGTGCATGAAATTTGGTTTTGCAAAGTTTTTGACCAAGGTGACACCACAAGGGAACCTACACGGGTTTTATGAAGCTTCATTGGTCGTGTGGAGGAGTCTTGTAGTCGCCCTTGGCCTTGTGTGTAGAGTGTTTGGCCTAAAGTTGGAGTTCAAGACCAAGGCATTCCTCACTGAGCACCATACGGCTAGTGTGGCACTTCACTGGCCGTGTGGTAGCTCATGAGAGGAGCCTTTTCCTTGAAAGTCACATTTTAGCTAAGACGCTTCACACACAAACCCCTTCACAGGTCGTGAGACACCATACGGTCCATGTGGTGGCCCGTAAGGTTGTTAACATAGAAAATTTCCGTAAGGGTGTTAGCGTGAAATTTTTTTAAGTATGGAATCACCGTTTTGAAACTTTGTCACTGAAGAATTTTTCTAAGCGAAGTCACATGGACAGCCACACGGTACGTGTGACACCTATACGGTCTGTGAGGCTCGCTTACGGGACCCCTAGAAACTTTTTCACACTCATTTCATTGATGGTTTTCTTGTAATTTTGGCTATTCCTAGGGGTCGTGTATGACTTTCTAACCTATCCTAAACCTCTCAAAAGACCTACACTTTTCTGTTCTCATTCAAATTCAATTCATACACTTAGATTATTTAAATTCTGATCAAAAGAACTCCTCTTAAGTGAGCCTTTGAAGGATTAGCCTGAAGCCAAAGGAAGAGTCATCTTCTTCAATCAATCTCTTCTTATTTCTTCTTGGTTATCTAAGGTACGTGGGATTGATTCATGGTCCCTTTTAACCATGAAGACCCCCGAACTCTTTTACTTTTTTATTTTATGAAATTGAGTGTACTTTAAACATAGGCCTATTAGATTATTGTTTATTTGATTCAATTGAGATATGGGCTATGTTTAAATGTTAATTTTTACGGCTCCAATATGTTAAATTGTATGAATATTATGCAGATTTGAATATGCTTTTTCCCTTTAAGGATTGATTTAAGCATGGGTAATCCAAATTGTGATTTAAATGTGAATGTACTTCTGGATTTACTTGAATTTCGTATCGTGTTGTTGATTTAAGTTTGAATCACTATTGTCCATATTATTCTCTCATCATTCATGGCAATTGCATAAATGAGCATTGAAGTGGATTAAGACCCAATTATGTTTACGAATATGATTTTGATGAAAAATGGCTATGACAAGGATGTGATCTCATAAATGTCTATGATATGGCTCTTTTGAGCAACTTCGGGTGTTTACACTACTTTGATATATGTGAATGAGTTATTCCTATGCATGAAGATTTGATTTGAAGTATGATTTGGATTTTTACCCCCATAATGAATGATTAGGAAGAATGTTTGGCTTTTAAGCCTAATATGCATTGAAATGATTTGAAAGGACTTGTGCCTCTTTTGAAAGCATGTATACGTATATGTATTCTTGTGAGATGATGACTTAGCACCGAGGGGACTTGTGGGAGGGGTCTATCTCCAAGGGTCATATACCTAAGTCCCACATCTATGTGCCACCATAGGTATATGTTTATGGTAGCTTTTTATCGAAATGGGGGTGTGCGTAAGGTATGGTTACAACTTTGATATGATATGATATGAAGTTCCTATCCGAAATGGGGGTGCTTGTAAGAAAGGTTACTTCTCCGAAAAAGGGGTGCCCATAAGTAGAAGTATTGTCTATTTTTGGCAAGTAGATCACCACTTATCCGATGTAGGGATGATATCGGAATTCCAAGTAATAGCTCGCTTGGTCTTATATGTCAATTGAGGTCACATCCCCTCTGTTGAAGTATTTGGCATTGCATGCATCATAGATTTCATGACATATTGATATATTAATCTTCTTTGTTTATATACTTCTTCTATATATATATATTCCCTTGTCATCTAACATTGAATGCAGGTTTAATGAGTTCATATGCATTGCATGCCCGCATACTTAGTACATTCAAACGTACTAATACATACTTTTTCCTACATAATCCAACCATGTTGGGACTGGAGACTACGTCCATCCATATTTTGATGGCTAATTCGGATTATGAAAGTGTTGTGGTGAGTCCTATCATCCATGGACAAGCCATCATCCATCTACCTCTTATGTTGCTTCCGCTTATGTTTTAATTACTTTGAGGGTGAGCCCGGGACATGTCTTCGTCGCCATCCTATTTTATAACTTAGAGGCATTGTTGGAAAACATGTAGACTCTTATATGGATATATGCTACGTTTTACTATTTGGAGATTATGGTTTTGGCTATCTATTCAAAACGGATATTGTACTATTTATTTATTATATGATGTGTAAATGTGGAAAGTCCTAAGTCCCATTCTATCCCCATAGCGTGAGTCACACTTACCGCCTCTTAGTTTTATGTGTTATATGATGTGTGGGTCATGCTAATCCCCATCCCTATGATATCCTCATAGCATGAGTCCTACTTTTTAATCCCTTAGAACTATATGTTTACTACTTCATTATGCGCTTCCAAACTAATAATGTGATTTAGATACTTTGAGGCTTGTTCGAGGACTCTCGGGTTCCTATTCGACATGTCACTCCTAGACCCTAGGTCCGGGTCGTGACAACCAAGGTTGAAAATGACTCCCCACCTCCATCGAGCATCAAACTTGGGAGAGTGTCTCTAAATTGCTTAAAGTTCTAGAAGATCTACCTTTTGGACTTTCTGGATATGGTGTTTTGTGTAATTGGACCAAACAAAAGATATTTTCGGAGTTGCCATATTGGAAGGATAATCTCCTATGATATAATATAGATGTGACACATATTGAAAAAATTATTTTGATAATTTTTTTAATACAGTGATGGGTATTACGGATAAGACAATAGACAACCTAAGAGCTAGAATAAACTTAAAGAAAATGCCACAACCTAAGCCTAGGGCCTAGTCATGACATGGTCAATGAGATCCCCTAAGAACCTCAAACTAACCATTAGCATTCAATTAAGCATTCAAGGTAGAACAATGAGAAATACATAAGCGAAAGCATATACATGACAAAAGTCATAACATAAGATAGATCATAGCAATGGAATACAAATCTAAAACAGAAGTACATACATATGTCCAAAACATACCGCTAGACCATAACATAAGATAAGGTCTCAAGAAAACCATGGCTCACCCTGAATAATAAAGAAATACTATCTTTAATACAAATATTGCATGAAATATAAGGTGGTAGGCTTTGTCCTCGAAGCTGGAGGACTTATCTAATGTGGATCATAGAAATATTTGTATCTAGCCACGAGGATGGGAAATAGGATCACCTGCTCCTACATTATGATATAATGCAGGCATAGAGTATGCATTAGTACTTTAGAATGTATTAAGTATTCGGGCATGCAATGTAAAATAAACATGATATAACCCTACATTTTAATGTTAGATGACACGGGCACATATATATAAAAGAGGAGTATAAAGAAGTGAAAACCTTATCAATATGCCTTAAATCATGATGAATGAATGCCATAATACATAAACATAAGTGGGGACAGGACCTAAACTGACATGTAAGGCCATGCAAACTATTATATGGAATCTCGATGTTCTCTCTACACTGGAGAAAGAGTTTCCTACTTGCTAAAGGTAGACTACACCCCACATAGTGGGTGATGGTATAGACATAATCATCCTATAATAGGGCATAAATGAACTTGCGGTGGTATAGTTATGAGAAAGGTAGAAATATACAAGGACCCCCTAGGTTGAGCCCCCACCTCTAATATTATTTGGTGCTAAGTCATCATCCCACGCGAATACATAGTCATATGCATGTGCATGCTTTTAATAGGATCATAGGCTAATTCAAATCATAATCATCCATACTTGGGCTAAGAAGCCAAATCATGATTACAAGCATAAGAATAACTCATTCATAACTTGTACATCATGGTGCATACACACCCATAAGTGCTTAAAGCCTTATCATAGACATTATGTGATCATATTCATGTCATAACCATACTTACCTTGAAATCATAATCATATTCATAATTGATAGCCAAATCCATGGTAAAACTTCATGTAAAGTCATGTTCATGCATGATCATGTCATGAGAAATGAGGGGAATTGCATGGGTACTTGAAATGCATACTTAAAATATGAAATTAAGATAAAAATAGGTATGATACATGAGGAAATTAACATTTAAATTATAATTGAAACTACCGGTGCATAAATTCTTAGTGTAAAGGAACATACAAGCTCAAATCTCATGAAAATCATATACATCAATTTATTAAGAAGTAATTCACGCTTATTTCACTACTTGAAGGTAACCAATAACATAATCTTAGAAAATTAAATCAAAACCATGAAATTCATTGTTGGATCATACCTTTAATCAATGAAAAATCATGAAAAGAGTTTAGGCTTCGTCATTGAAACGGAATCATGAATGAAACCGCACATAGCTTTCTTGAAAATGAAGAAGTAAGAAGGAACTAGCTTGAGACCACACTTTAGACCTTATCATGGATTCTTAAGTTCAAGGCTTGAGAGAGACGTTTAGGAGTTCATTTCCAAAAACTAAGTATAGAGTTTGAATGATGTTTTAGGAGCAGTGTAAGGGGATGATTAGGAGTGTAAATGAAGGCATAAAGGTCCCAAAATACTAAGGAGTTGAGAAAAATTACCAAAAGGAGCCCATTTAAATCAAATATAAAATTCTCAAAGAGGCATTGTACAGAGGCCCCCACTGGTTGTGGTGCACACCACTAGCCGTGTAGAGGACTATGGTGTGCAAGTTGCTCAAAACGGTGGAGGGTGCTCTATAAGACCCTCCATAGACCATGGTGGGCACCATAATCTGTGGAGGGTTCTGTGGTGGAATCCTTCTCTTGAAGCCCTCAAGAAGCCATTTAAGCAAGTCACAAAGGGCCGAGGCCACCACCATGGGACACTTCATGGTCCACGGAGTGCTTCACAGGCCGTGGAGGGCACCTTAGAAGGGCACTTCAGCAAAAATTATTCCAAAACTAATGTTTGAGCAACATTAAGGACTTACAATGTCCGAGTCCTTACATCATCTCCTCCTTGGGGAAATTCATCCTCAAATAAGCTAGAACATGAATTGATAAGATTGAATGGAACATTAAACAACCCAACATGAATTCACTTTGCTAAATTAACATTTAAAACCTTGAAATCATCAAATCCATGGTAAAACAACA
This sequence comes from Solanum rostratum, assembly GCA_029948455.1. Classification (NCBI taxonomy): domain Eukaryota; kingdom Viridiplantae; phylum Streptophyta; class Magnoliopsida; order Solanales; family Solanaceae; genus Solanum; species Solanum rostratum. Next base: position 34,587,051 of record CM057056.1, read on the forward strand.
TTCAAATAAGTTTCGTGCACATGTATGCATGCCATGACATGAAGACATAGAAATGAAGGAATTTGGACAATTTAAGCATGAAGAACTTAGTACCTTAGGTGAAGGTATCACCTAATCATACCTGATTCCATTTCCCATGTAGCACTCTCAACATTTTGGTTGCCCCAAAGTACTTTAACCGAAGTAATGTCCTTGTTGCGAAACCTCTTCACTTGTCTATCAAAACGATCAACTAGCACTTTCTCATAAGTCAAGTTCTTCTCAACATCAACCTTCTAAAGGCATATATTGAAAAAGTATCTTCAAGTAACTTCCTCAATATAAAAACATGTAACACAAGATGAATTGAACTCATATCTAAGGGAAAATCCAACCTATAAGCTACATTGCTAATCCTTTCAACGATTTCATAAAGGGCCTACATACTGGGGACTCAACTTGCCCTTCTTACCAAAATGCATTACACCCTTTATAGGTGAAAACTTCAAATATACCCAATTACGGACATGAAATTCAAGATCCCTTCTTCTAACACATGAACAAGACTTTTGACGACTTTGAGCCATTTTCAACCTTTCCTAAATAAATCTCACCTTCTCCATAGCCTCCAACACTAAATCTAGGCAAATAAAAGCCACCTTACCTATCTCAAATCATCCCACCAAGGATCTACATCTTCTCCCATACAAAGCTTCAAATGGTGCCATCTCGATGCTTGCATCATAACTATTGTTGTAAGCAAACTCGATAAGTGGCAGATGGTCATTCTAATTACTCTTGAACTCTAACACACAATCCCTTAACATATATTTGAAAGTCTATATTGTCCTCTCGGCTTGTCCATCAGTTTGAGGATGGAGGGCGGTAGTCAACTTCACCCTTGTACCAAGCCTTTTTTTGAAATGACCTCAAAAAGTGAGAAGTTAAATAGGTACCACAGTTAGATATAATGGACATAGGCACACCATGTAGTCTAAAACAACTCTCAGATATATAACTTGGCATAGTCTTAAGCATTGAAAGTAGTCTTCACTAGTAAGAAATGAGTCAATTTGGTCATCCTATCCACAATTACCCTGATAGAGTTGCATTTGTCTTGGGTATGGGAAAAACCAGTTACAAAGTCCATGTTCACCTCTTCCTACTTCCAAGTAGGAATCTCAATATCTTGGGCCCAACCACCAGACCTTTGATGTTCTACCTTCACCTGTTGACAATTAGAGCATTCATATATGAATTTCGTCATGTCCCTCAATATGACATTCGACTAATACACTATTCTCAAGTCCTAATACATAGATCCCAGATGTATAGAATAGGGAAAGTTATGGGCTTCTATCAAAATCACCTCCCTAAGGCCATTAATATCAGGAATACACAACCAATCTTGATATTGAAGTACACTATCTTCCCCATGGGAGAAAACCTCTATCTTTTTTTCGGTAACCAACTTCTTAAACTCTATCAATGATGGATGTAAGTCTTGTTTTGCCTTGACATCAATGATCACAGAAGACTCAGACCCATTTTGAACATGAATGCCACTATTATTAGAATCTTCCAATCTAACACCTAATCCAGCTAACTGGTGCACATCATTTACCAACACCTTCTTGGTCTCATCCACATGAACCACACTACCCATAGACAGTCTACTAAGTGCATCAGCTACAACGTTTGCCTTGCTTGGATGGTATTGGACACTCATATCATAGTCTTTAAAAAGTTCCTACCATCTTCTTTCCCAAAATTTAGATCTCTTGGGGGAACACATATTTCCAAATCTTATGATTAGAAAATACATCAGCATGAACCCCATACAGATAATGTTGCCAAATGTTCAAAGCAAACAACATAGCTGCTAATTCAAGATCATGTGTTAGATATTTTTGTTCATGAACCTTCAATTGTCTAGATGCATAATCTATCACCTTGCTATGTTTCATGAGCACATAACCAAAGCCAATCCGGGAGGCATAAAAATATACCACAAACCCATCTAAGCCATCTGATAGAGTCAACATATGAGCCGATGTAAGCCAATCCTTTAAAGTCTGAAAGCTCTTCTCATACTCATTTCTCCACATAAATTTGGCCTTCTTTTGAGTTAACTTAGTCAATGGTGAAGCAGTGTGTAACAACCCCCAGTTTTAGGAGCCTAAGAGCACAGAAAAGTTAGCCTAAAAAATGACCTAGAGTTATTGTACAAAGACAACTTAGGGCCCATAGAAGGAGTTACAGCTCATAGTTAAGTCCGTAAATTGAGGGCCTTGACTTGAAGGAAATTGGAGTTTCAGAAAAGTGATCTATGAACCAATAGCATCGCCCATAAACTGTGATACGACCCGTAGAATCCCTTCGTGGATAGGGACCAAAAGGATGAGAAAAATGGCTAAGTGTGAAAGAACTCTACGAGCCCAACCATGACCCATAAGTAAATATACATGTCGTAAGATGGTCCATAATTTTGGGATCGAAAATAATGATTTTTGGATCTTTGTTTACGAACAATAGTACGAGTTGTGCTTTTTTGTACAGTGGGTAAACTTGGCTCTCGTGGTTTGGACTTCCAGATTCATTAACGGTATTTTCAACCTTTCCATTTACCTTAAAACCTTAAAAGACTTATATAGCCCCTCCATGACCCCTCATGCAATTTCAAGTCCCTCACTCATCAAGTCGAGTGCAAACAATTTCAATCGCCTAAGTTCTAGCCTGAGTTCGTATTATGCGTCTACTTTAAATAATCATATCTCTTACGACACAATGAATATGATTCTGAGCGACCTACTAAATGAAATATCTTTGAATTATATTTCCAACACAACTAATTTCACGTCATTCAGAGTTTGGACCAAAATGTTATGACCATTTTAGTGAAACATTGTCAGGCTGCCTACACGTATGAACCCCCTTACGAGCAGTGGATTGACCTATGGGCCCATAAATAAGCTTTCATAGAAATATTTCGGCCAGTTTTAAAAAGGGAGCTTTTGTCCTTTCCTCACACCCTAAGCCCAATGCCATGTCATTTTGGTTTCTTACACACCCTATATCAATCTAAAACTCCACCAAATGTCCCTATTCCTAAACTATCCACCCAAAACCTAAATCCCAAATCCTCTCAACCTCCCTAAGGTCCTTCATTGAAGGAAAAAGCTAGGGTTTCGGGATTCCTCCATCAAAGCCCATGATTTCTTCCAAATGTCTTCGGCTAAGGTATGTGGGTTTGATTTGTGAAGTCCTTCCCTTCACAAAGCTCAAGTTCCTATTCAATTTTAATTTTAAGGTTTATGTATGTCCTAAAATTTTGGAAAGTTTGTTTAATCATGTAATTTGTGATGCATTCTTAGTTATAAGAAGTATATTAGTATTATGTTATGACGTATGATGCATATTAAGTTGAAATTCATGCTATTTTTAGTTAGGGTTTTACAACGATCATGTTAGGTTGATTTGTATGATTACATCCTATCTTATGTATGCATGATATATATATATATATATCATGATTTTGAGTCTTTAAGCATGCAAATCCCATGTTTGGACCAAACCTATATGGAAAGTATGTTTTATGAAAGAAGAAAGCCCCAATCCATGCTATATAAAAACATGAAAGTCCTAAATGTTAAGAGGCATCATTTATATTATGACTTCATAAGAACACTATAAAACTTTATGTAAGACCATCAATTCCTTTCTTTATCGGTCACAGATACTATAAATGATGAGGACTGTCAAGTACGCTATGAAATTTATGGAAGTTATGTGAAAGTTATGTAATTATTGAAAGTCTTTTTTATGATGTTACGATACAAAAGTGTATATATGTCATGACTATACTCTTGTCTTGTCTGTATGTTATTTGGGACTAGACTCATTGGATTTAAGAATGAATAAATAAAAGAAACTTGAGTCCCACATAGCTATGATTATGAGACTATGATGACCTGTTAGTAGAGGGATATGATGTGATGAGCCGATAGTAGAAGCAAAGACAAGATTGTGATGCTAGCCCGCTAGTAGAGTCTTAACAAAGACATAGGAGTTATCCTTATGATGATGATTAATGTTCTAAATGTTTATGGGATGGGTTAGTAGAATCTCCCTTCATTGTTTTAAAAAGTTTATGGGACAGGTTAGTAGAATACCTCTCCACTAATGATTCCATGATTCATACTTATGATTATTCCATAGGATTTTTACTTAGCATTGAGTGGACCTTGGGATGAATGCGGAAGCTCTCTGTTAGAAGATGCATGAGATCATTAGTAGAATCTTAGTGTTCCATAAGTACATGCTACCATAGGAAATAAGAGTCACCCGCTAGTAGAGGTTACTTGAGAGTTGCACAAAGGTAGAACAAATGGACATCATCGAGTTCTCCTTCTTATTTTGTGTGCAATATTTTCAAGAAGGCCCTATATAGCCTTTTTCCAAACAACGATTCTGACTGGAGCATGATTCTTCAACTTTATTCTTCTTTATTATTAGATTTTGCCAATATAATTAAGCTTAAAAAAGGTAGGAAATGAAAGAGTCTTGAGCATAACTATTTAGTGAATTTGATGTCATTGTTTACCATCACCCATCGCAGCAAGCACTTAGGTACACGATACTATGGAGGAAATGATTATAGTGGCATAGTCGAGAGACCATATTAGAGACCATATCTTTCATATGGTTATCTAATCAACTCAAAGAAATCTCATGGTGTCTCAATGTTTTTCAAGACCATGTTATGCAAATTGGATACAAGAACTAGTTATAATGACTATAACCAACTAGGTAAAAGTGTCACGTGGTTTAGATCAAAGCTAGTTCTCATTAATGCAAATGCCTTTGCTCACCAATATTATTATGCAGGTCTGTGCAAGGTATGTAACAAGCAAGAAAGTTTTCTCTTGGCGGACAAAGCACATATCAATGGCTTGGTTGCTTTTTAGGTCACGTGTTCTCATTTTACGTGTGCAACGATTGTTGCATCTTCTACACAATTTATGGGTGCTAAAGTTTACCCTACAATTATGTTTGGAAAGAGCTAGTTTGCACTTGAGGGCTTTGGTGATGAGAAGACCATCTTTTATGTTGTTTCTAGGTTAGTGATGATGGTAAGAAGTATATAAGATCACATACTATATTTTGCCAACATCGTACAGTTTGTCGTGGCAACAATTGATGGGCAGCATGCTTATAATATTGTTCTTGACTTGAACCTTGAGGACAAGGTTCTTATTGAGAACGGGAGTATTGTTATGAACCAGATTTGGCTCAATGCAGATACATAAACGAATGTCCTACAATTAGTGAATGGGCTGAGAAGAAACAATAAAATTAAAAGGCCTTTGCAAAGGCTAATTTGGGACCCGAGCCAAAATAGCAACTAGCTAAAAATAGATGAGAGAAAGTGGTTTATGGAATTTGTTGAAAAAAATATCTATGCTTCTCATCCCCTTTCCTTGAATCTAAGCTTCTTATCTCCTCCTGTATCTATCCTTTACTTTTAGTTCTACAAATTCTTTGTTAGTTCTATTTCTATTATAATTGTAACTTTGAGTTCAGTGATTATAACATTTGAATGTTTTCATTGTGAAATTAGGGTTGTTACAGATTCTTGGTTTAATTATTTATCCTAACATTAATAAATTATTTTATTGTGTTCGAGCGAATTGTTAAAGAAAGAGTATAGACATGTATTTCATCTTTTACTCAGTATCATCACTCCAAATATATACATGTAACTTGAGGAGAGGCGAATATTGTTGGCAACAAAATGAAAAATCGCCTACACGTTTAAAGATTTTTAGGGCCTGTTATGAAGTTGTTTATAGAGATAAAAGGTTGAATGACAATACTGTTAGAAAAATAATTCTAGTATCTCAAAAAGAAGTATTCATATTATTAAATATATTCTTTTTATTAAATGAGACTTCATATCCTTTTATCATCTCCAAAATTAATATTTGTTTGTAGTCAAATTTATAACCATTGAAATGGTTATTTTCTTTATGAGGTGTTACATTAATGTAAAAGATTAGCCTCCTTTACTATGAATTTAATCCTTGTCACTTGGAGAATGAATTTGCACTCATTTGTGTATGTTGGCAAATGACTTTGCTATATATATATATTTATGCTTAGCTCCAATATTGGAATAGTGAAGTGAAACAATATATTTTATTATAAATTCCTCTTCATATATTTTTAGTGTTGGGTCTTCTACTTTAATCTTTGTTAGAATCTGGCTCCTAGTTTTATACTAGAAAAGCTTGTTGAATCCTGGGGGATACACCCATATCAGGTGAAATATCCTTAAAGATAGTGTTTTTTGAAATGCCTCAAGCTATAAGAATTTCTTACAAGTGTTCGTGATGAAATGATGTGCGGCTTGCCACTCAACCTATCCCCAAGAGGGAAAACTTTAAGTATTCGGGGTCTATCATCCAAAGTAGTGGTGATATCGATGATGATGTCACACATCGTATTGGGGCAACATAGACTAAATGGAGGCTTGCCTTTGGAGTATTGCGTGACAAGAAGATGCCACCTAAACTAAAAGGTAAGTTTTATAGAATGGTGGTAAGACTATCTTTGTTGTATAGAGTGGAGTGTTGGTCAATAAAAAATGCACATGTTTAGAAGATGTATGTCGCAGAGATGAGGATGTTGAGATGGATGTGTGGTCACACAAGGAGGGGTAGATTAAGAATGAGACCATTAGGGAGAAGCTAGAGGTGGCCTCTGTGGCTGATAAGATGAGGGAAGCGAGACGATGATGGTTTGGACATGTGCAAAGACAGGGTACCAATGATCTTGCTAGGAGGTGGTTTTGGGACTTATACATAGGGATAGAGGTAGACCAAAGAAGTATTGGGGGGAGGTGATCAGATAAGATATGGAAAAACTGGATCTCACCGAGGATATGACCTTCGATAGAAAAGAGTAGAGGTCACGAATTAGAGTAGCAAGCTAATTGGTTGGTATGGTTAGATGGATGTCTGGCCTTGAGGTATAGTAACATAGCAGGAGTAGGCGTGTTTTACATCATATGTTGTCATTATCTGTCATATGTGTGTTACATATTGACATATACTTTTCGTTAATAGTCACTCTTGTTGTTCCCTTTCCTTTCGTTTTTGTCATATCTAGCTTATTCTGCTTATGGATTTTTGAGACGAGGGTTCCCAAGAAACAGTCTCTCTACTTCTATGAAGTTGAAGTAACTTGATGACAGTATGTTGGAGGTTTTGTCATACAAGTATGTTTTTCCTCGAATTAGAATGTGTCTGAGATTATATAAATTGAGATTTTGTATAGTTATGTAATTCAACATATCTTATCAAGCCTTATAAGGATAGCTTGAAGTAGTCCAATTAACTTGATGAAAAATGTGATATGAAGTTGACATGTACTTGTTATCACTTTGATATTAGAAAACCTTTAGTGTTTATGTCGTACAAAATTTTTATTTGTATTTGGCTTATAAGGTATGTGATAATATTATATGTTTATAGTTTTAATAATTTTTATGTGATGAATTAAGCCAATGTATCTATAATAACCCTTACTTTTTTAATGAAGGGTTAAATGGTAATTTTAGCTACTAATAATTTTTATTAAAAGAATTAAAAAGAAGCAGCATAATATTTTATCTTCTAACCTGCGCTACAACAGAGAGAGAAAAAAACAGAGAAGCGACCAGCCCTTTATTTTTCAATAGTGTCGCACATAGCTTTAAGAATATTAGGGGAGTCTTTTTTTTGTTTCTTTCTTTGGAAGAAAACATGTAACATCAAGGCTATTTGGAGAAATTCATACGTAAAATCAACCTGAACCTTGTACCACTATTTTGGATGATAAAGTGCAAGTATTTTCTTGTTATTGTGTGTTCTTGTTAGTTGAAAACATATTTACCAAAATTTTCACCAATTAGGTTTAACAATGAGATTAAGAATATCTTTACTTTAAATTTATAGTCTAAGGTATTAGGTGTTATGGTTTAACCCTAAACTTAAAGGCTAGGGATATTGAGACTTGAGTTTGGCCAACAAAATTGATATTGATAATCAATATTTAATTTCATAGATTGAGGCAAGTAGGGGCTGTTTTGGTTATTGCTCTATGCGTGCAAGGTTGTGGATATTGTCATTAATAAGGTAAGTGAGACTTTTAAGCTTTAGTGCTTGCTTTTCAAACATGCTTTTAAAAAAATATATTTATCTCTGTTTGGTGCATGTGTGGGACAAGCATGCACTTGGCAGAGTTGGTGTTCTTTAATCAACCCTAGCTATGCTATTTTTGAGAAGAATATCGATTTTTTTCCTAAGTTATATGTGGTGTGATGCTGAATATCCTTTTGCATTATTGTGATGTGGTTACTAGGGGCATACATGGCTTCCGTAATATGTTAGGGGCATACCCATGTTGTTGTAATATGCTGGGGCTTTGTACACGTTGTCGTAGTATACTTTTAGAGCATTATACCTGCTGCCATGGACTTGTTGGGGTGATGTCGTAACCATTTTGAACATCTGTTTTAACTTATTGAGCTTATATTATAATGTATACTCTTGTGTATATTATTTATTTATATCCGTTATTCAGATGTATTTTTTTATAACTATTTTTCCAGGGATATTAAAGTAGCGAGTCAAGGATCTTACTGGGTTATATTTATATATAGATCACTCCTTACTTGCATGTCAATATAGATATTGTTGCAGACGGTGAGACTTGTGGCTGACGAGTTCGTTTTCGTGGACTTTGTTGCTGAGGTGAGCCTTTGCATTGTTCGTGAACACTACTACTTTAGCTCTTTCTATTATAGTTTATTATGTTTTTCTTCTTTTTTGGAGTTGTATGTCTGACAATTAAACTCATATCACTCTATTAGATGCTTCATGATCTTATTATGGGATTTGGGCTTGAACTATTTTGTTAAGTGACTGTTCTTTCCATAAAGTTTCTATGTGATGTTGCTTTAATAATTATTCCATTCTAATGGGTATCCATGACTTTTGAGTTGCACTTTGTCACACCCCAAAGTAAGGTGAGGCGCGACTGGCACCCGATACTGTTATTGGCCGGGTAAGCCACTAAACATGCTAGTTAACTAAACTAGGGACCAGAAGAAAATCGAGCAACATGACGTCTGAAAGACTAAGCCTAGACATTTTAGGTCCTGACCTGGTCAACAGTAAATTATGTACATCAAGATAGGTAAACCAAAATGATAGAGTACTAGTTAGCTGACAGGGATACAACAATAGAGGTACAGGCACACATTATATATACATGCAAATCTGATGACTGGAGACTGAAAGGCACAAAAAGAAAACCAACCTACTATAACATGTCCACAATAGCCTCTAAGAGAAGCATTAGTACTGCCGGGATAGGGGCCCGACTATACCCAACTGTATAACAAAAAGTAAGCATCCTGTGAAATCTCCAGGAAGAGGTAGAGCTTACCAACTCACAGCTGAACGAGGCTCCTAGTGGAGGGGTAAATCAGAACCCCTACCTGAACCTGCATGCACGAAATAAAACGTAGCATCCCCAAGCAAAGGGACGTCAATACGAATAAACATGTATTGGTATGTAAGACAAGAAGTAAAATCATAAATAACCATAGTAAAAAGGGTAATAGAAATACCACTTGTAACCAAAACTCAAGTAGCCTTAATGGACAATAAGCAACCTCCAAGTAATCAAATATGCATGGTATGCTCGAGTATCACATGTCGTGAATACATACATACATATATATATATATATATATATATATATATATATATATATATATATATATATATATATGCAAATGCATGACATACCCAACCAAATGCTAGCACTGGTGGTCCTTTCCGATAGCTAACCGGCATCATACCTGCCAACCTATGGCCATCCGTACCATATACATATATATATATATAATCATTTGGGCAAATAGGCCCCATACCTCCGATTATAGCTCGGAGTCCATACATAACGTGCAATGTATGATATGAATGTTAAATGCACATAGTAGGCCATAGCATAAATGTAGCCAATCTTGGCTCATCAGTACACTTATTCTCATAGCATCATAATCATTGTCATTTAGCCAATCTTAGTTCATTGGTTCACTTATTCTCATAACATCATAATTGTTATCATAGCATATACACATGACTCATGGGATCTTATATGTCTTATCAATAAGTTTGGGAACTTAACCCAAGATTTAGAGTGAAGCCTTAACTTTGAAAATGTTCATAAAGGTGATTAACATTATGCTTATACTTGGTCCCATGTCGATTAGTAAAAGAAAGTATTTAAATAGGATCAAGTGCCTTAGTAGTTTAAATGGGAGCATTTCACTAGAGAATATTGGAAACCAACACGTTACTTGTTAAATGCTTCAATTATTTTTGTATGGCGGAAGGAATGATTATGAATACCACATTCCCTTAGCATTCTACATTTATTTTAATGGCACTACACCAGGAAGAGAAACACCTCGAATATATGAATAGGTAGCCAGGAAAATCGATAAAATGATATATAGATACTTAATGTCCAGTTTAAGTGAATGAACGAAATTTCAACCTAATACCATCATGAAAATAACTCAGCTGCAATTCCAGTGCCTTTCACAGATGGTCTTTCTAGCAACTGAATAGTAAGATATCGCATTTGACGTTTCGGGAAACTTCTCGAATTTCGTGCTAAAAGGAGGGATGAAGCTTAGCCTTAACATACCTCTCCAACGATTGCCCAATTACTCAAAGTTCCTGCACGAAAGTTGTTTCTTACGTCCTAAGCTTCGTAACAACTATATATAGGCAGCTTAAAGACACCTATAAACACTCAAAAATTTAGCATTAATGATCGGATTCAGCAAAGAGCATTTACGCGAGGAAATGTCCGTAAAACTTTGTAAAAATTATCGTAAAAGAACCCCAAAAATATTACCTGAGCACACCAGCCGCAAACTAACAATAACTAACAAGAACACCATTTTTTACAGTCCAAAAATATCCGCAAACTCGGCTAACAAGAGGCGAAAATAGTTGCAAAGCGTAAGGCATGCATTTCTAGGCACGGGGACAAATTTTAATGGTAAAAATGCGAAAAACTTATCTAAATCACTTAGAGAACTTTTGGGAGCTTTCTCTTCAGTTTCTTACTGTTTTGGGACGAAAATGGTTCATTTTTGAGCTTTAAAATGTCAAAATAGTCGACTTAAAGTTGGACTTGACCCAACCCAGCCCATGACCAAATTTCCTGCTCGGGCAGTCCCAGTAAAACTATCATAACTTTTTATTCTGAGGTTGGTTTGATGCGTGATTTGGTGCATTGCAAAGTAGACTCATAAATATTCAATTTGATAGTATTATATGCTTTGGGAGATATGGCTTGTTACATTTGACCCACATTCAAGAAGGATTTCTTCAAGAAACTTACGCTAACCTTGGCCAACCTTTATCTTTCCACTTTCTTGATTCCAAGACATAATGTATGACCTTTGTTCTATTAAAATAACTTTTAAAAATTCATTATTAGCAAATTATAAACTTTTAGTCTCATCCGAATAGTGAAACCTAATTTAAACCTTCCAAAAAGGGCAAGCTGCCACTCGTGTCATTTTTTTAACCCCGAATGTGTATTTTGGGATTCCTTTCATTTGAAACATTAAGTCCTTGATATTACCTCTTAGTCACATCTAGGGGGTATTTTGGGATATGACAAAGTTGGTATTAGAGCCTAGGCTTTAAGTCCCGGGTCATGGAGCAGTGTTTGGCAGAGTCTTGTTCATGGATATGTAGGCGCCCATACTTATGACCTTGAGGCTACTAAACATTTAGGATGTATTCTCTTTTTCATTATTTATTCGTGTGTTGAGTTGAATCATTTAACTTTTAAATTTTTTTACTTGGCTAAAAGACGTGGCTCTTCCTCTGTTGTTCGATCTAATGTAGTTGTTAGACGTGGTGGGGGACATGGTATTAGCTCCAATGGCAGTCAGGGTAGGTATCATCCTACTAGGGCTCGGACTAGGGCTTCTGTTGCTCCTCAATCAGGAGTTATGAATGAGGGATAGAACCAAGTTGTTGCCCAAGAGAAGGTGTAGGAACAGGTTGTTCAGGATGCCCCACAGGCAGTGCCAGCTACTACACCTACTATCGCTTTACCTACAGATGTTGTGATGAGTTTGTTCAGGGTGGAACCCCAACTCCTTAGACTACTACACCAACACAAGAACAAGTTAAGTTGAATGGTGATGCAACTCAGCCACCACATTTGGCCCCTCAATCAAGTTGGTCCTCTAGTTGCAACTTCAGGGCAAACCAAAGATCTTAAGAATTTCATGGATCTTAAGCCACCAGAGTTTGATGCAATACCATATTCTATTGAGCCTCAGAAGTTCCTTGATTGTTGTGAAAAGAGACTTACTACATTAGGGTTGAGGAGACTCGTGGTGTGGAATTTGCCGCTTTTATGTTCTCAGGATCTCTATAGGCATGGTGGACTTCTATTTAGAGAGCTAGAGAAGCAGGGTCACCACCTATCACCTGGTCAAAGTTTTCAGCAATGTTTAAGGGCAAGTTTATTTCATTGAGCAAACAAGATGATATGAGATGTCAATTCTATGATCTTCGTCAAGGCAATATGACAATTATAGAGTATGAGTCCAAGTTCACTGAATTGTCCAGGTTTGTCCCTTTTTTTATTGTGGATCCAAGGGAGAAAGTGAGAAGATTTGTTGATAGACTAAAACACCCTTACCGTGGTCCTGTGATATGAGATATGCGAAATGGTACATATATCAGATGTGGTTGACACTTCTCTTCGTTGGGAGTCCTATTGGGAGATGGAGAAAATCAAGCGAGAAAGGAAAAAGGCACGTAATATAGGTGGATTTAGTAGTGCTCCATCTGGAGGCAAAAGCGGATTTCATCGTGGGTAGTCTAGGCCTACTCAGTCAGAGTCAGTAGTTCAATCTTCAAGAGTGGTTATCTAGCTAAACAGGGCCAACAACAAATGCAGAAGAAGGGTGATAATTCTTTCCAGTGTGGACAACATCCAAGGTGTTCTAATTATGGTAGGAATCACACTGGTTGTTGCTTTGGTATTGGTGGTCCTTGTTTTACTTGTGGTGAAAGAGGTCATATTGCTAAATTTTTTCCTAAGGGAGAATTTGGTACTAGTCAAGCTACTGCATAGGTGCAGAGAAATGTGCAAGATACTCAGGCTCAGATTCAGCCAACTAGGGTTGCTCCATAGAATACTCATGGATAGGGTCGATAGGGTGCACAGGTTGCTCAAGGAGTAGGTGGACCACCAAGATTGTTTTCTATGGCTAGATAGGATGTCGAGGGATCTAATGTTGTTGTCATGGGTATTAATACTGTCAATTCTCATGAGGCATGTGCTCTTATTGATCCTGGTTCTACGTATTCATATGCGTCCTTGTCTTTTGCTATATCTTTAGAACGATGCGTTGAGACTCTTAATGTGCCATATATGGTTATAACTCCAGTTGGGGAGACTTTATCAATGGATAGAGTGTATACAGATTATGTTATATCTATACAGGGCAAGGATACAATAGTTGCTTTACCAAGAGTTGTCGCTATATGACTTTCATGTAATTATCAGCATGGATTGGTTAGCATTTATGCTTTGTTTGACTGTTATGCTAAGCTTGTATGTTTTAATTTCCCTAGATAACCATCTTTAGTATGGAAAGGTATGATTCCTCTGACACAGGGAAAGATAATATCTTATGTAAAGGCATAACGAATGAACAATCATGGGTGCTTTGGTTTAATTGCTATTATCTATGATACTTGAGGGGAGGATGTTACTATCGATACGTACCAGTTGTGCGAGAATTTATTGATGTGTTTCCAAAAGATTTACCTGGGCTACCTCCGATGAGAGAAATTGAGTTCAGCATTGATTTAGTGCTAGGCACTCATTATATCTATTCCTTTGTATCGTATGACACCAGTTGAGTTGAGAGAATTGAAGGTCCAACTTCAAGAGCTACTTGATACGGAGTTCATCAGGCCTGGCGTATCACCTTGGAGTGCCCCAATGTTATATGTGAAAAAGAAAGATGGCATGATGAGAATGTGCATCGACTACAGGTAGTTGAATAAGGCAAAAATCAAGAATAAATATTTGTAGCCTCGTATTGATGATCTATTCAATCAGTTGCATGCTACTACTCACTTTTCCAAAATTGTTTTGAGATTAGGTTATCATCAGCTGAGAATAAAGACCGAAGATATCTCAAAGACAACTGTTCGAACCAACTATGGATACTTTGAATTTTCGGTGATGTCTTTTGGATTGCACTAATACACCTGCAACATTTATGGACCTCATGAACAGGGTATTGAAACCATACTTAGACCGGTTTGTGATTGTATTATTTTGGTATACTCTCAAGATGAGGTTGAGCATGAACATCATTTGAGAGTTGTGTTGCAGACACTTAGAGAATGAAAACTTTATGCCAAGTTCTTAAAATGTGATTTTTGGTTGGGAACAATTTCCTTTTTACGACACATGGTGTCACGAGATGGGATTCAGGTCGATCCAAGAAAGGTAGAAGTTATTTGGGATTGGCCGCGGCCTAATACTGCTATGGAGATATGTATTTTCTTGGGCTAGCTGGATATTACAGACGGTTTGTGGAGGGTTTCTTAATGATAGTTGCTCCATTGACATGTTTAACTCAAAAAGGTGTGATTTTTCAGTGGTCAGATGACTATGCAAATTAAAGACTGCACTGACCATAGCTCCTATTTTGACCTTACCTACAGTGGGGGGTGGTTTCACCATTTATTATGATGCATCTAGAGTTGGATTGGGTGGTGTCTTAATGCAGAATGGTAAAGTGGTGGCATATGCTTCTCGATAGCTAAAGATTCATGAGAAGAATTATCCGACACATGACTTAGAGTTGGCCGCTATTATATTTTCTCTCAAGATATGGCGTTACTACATTTATGGTGAGCCGTGTGAAATCTATAATGATCATAAGAGTTTACAATACATATTCAATCAAAGGGATCTGAATTAGAGGCAACGATGATGGTTGGAGCTACTTAATGATTATGATCTTACTATCTTATATCATCCTCGAAAGGTGAATGTGGTGGAAGATGCTTTGAGTAGAAAGTCTATGGGTAGCTTGGCTTGGATTGCTATTGAAAAACGACCTATGGCTAGGGATATTCAGTCTTTAGCCAATCATGGAGTTCGAATTGATCATACATTTCCTGGCAGGTTTCTTGCAGGTATGGTGGTGAAATCATCCTTAGTTGGAAAAGTCAAGGCTTGGCAATATGACGATCCCCAACTTGCTAGATTATGAGATAGAGTGCATAGTGGAGGCGTGAAGTCGTTCTTGATTGATGACGAAGGTATTTTGTGTCAACATGGTAGATTGTGCATTCCTATGGTGGGTGAGGTAAAGCGGCTAATACTTGAAGAGGCTTATAGCTCGCGATACTCATCCATCTAGGTGCTTCGAAGATGTATCAAGGCTTGTATGGTTTGTACTGGTGGAAAGGTATGAAGGCTGATATTTTGAAGCATGTGACTAGTTGTTTGAATTGCCAACACATCAAATATGTAGATCAAAAACCTGGTGGAGTAATGCAAAACTTGATTATCCCAAAGTGTAAGTAGGAAAGGATTACTATGGACTTCATTATTGGGCTGACGAATAAATTCAAGAAGCACGACTCAGTTTGGGTGATTGTTGACACACTCACAAAATCTGCCCATTTTATACCGATTCGGGTTACTTATACCTCAAAGCAGTTAGCAGACATTTACCTCAGAGAGATTATTTGGCTTCATGGAGTGCCTATTTCAATAATATCAGATCAAGGTGCACAGTTCACTACTGAGTTTTGGAAGTCTTTTTTTAGGTCATTAGGATCACAAGTTGAGTTGAGTACAACTTTACATCCCCAAATTGACGGATAGTCTTAGATAGCTTACGAAGAGCATCGGCTACATCATTTGCCTTGCCGAGATGATATTCTACACCTATGTCATAGTCCTTAAGGAGCTCTAATCATCTCCATTGCCTAAAGTTAAGATCCCTTTGGGTGAACACATATTTCAAACTCTTGTGATTGGTGAAAACATCAACATGCACCCCATAGAAATAATGTCTCTAAATTTTCAAGGCAAACACCATCGCTGCTAACTTAAGATCGTGAGTCGGGTAATTACCTCATGCACTTTCAACTGTCTAGATGCATAGGTTGTCACTTCACCATGTTGCATAAGCACACATCCTAACCCTATTTGAGAAGCATCACAATACACCACAAATCCATTTAAACCAATCGGTAGAGTCAACACAGAAGCCGATGTGAGTCGATCCTTCAAGGTCTGAAAGCTCCTCTCACATTCATCTCACCACATAAACCTAACTTTCTTTTGGGTCAATTTAGTCAACGGGGATACAATAAATGAGAACCCTTCAACAAATCTCCTAAAATAGCCGGCCAACCCAAGAAAACTCTAAATATTCGAAGGGGTCAATGGTCTAGGCCAATTCTTCACCGCCTCGGTCTTCTTTAGGTCAACCTTAATACCATCATCGGACACCACATGACCAACAAAAGCTACTTCTCCCAAGCAAAATTCACATTTGCTAAACTTCGCATACAACTTATCTCCCAGAAAGTTTGAAGAACAACCTCAAATGATCCATATGCTCCCATTCACTTTAAGAATAGATAAGAATATCATCAATCAAGACAACCACAAAACTATCAAGAAATAGCTTGAACACCCAATTCATAAAATCCATAAACACGGCTGGAGCATTAGTTAAACCAAACGACATCACCACAAATTTAAAGTGTCCATACCTAGTCCAAAAAGCCGTCTTTGGAATATCACACTCTCTAACCTTCAACTGATGATACCCGGTACAAAGGTCAATCTTGGAGAAATGGGTAGCCCCTTGATATTGATCAAACAAATCATCAAATTCTAGGCAATGGATATTTATTCTTGATGGTTAACTTATTCGATTGCGTATAATTAATGCACATCCGAAGAGATCCATCTTTATTTCTCACAAACAACACCAGAGCACCCGATGAAGATATGCTTGGCCTAATGAAACCCTTTTCCAACAAATCATTCAGTTGATCTTTCAATTTCTTTAACTTAGTCAATGTCATACAATCAGGGGGATAGAGATAGGTTGAGTATCTGGGAGAAGATTTATGCCCAAAGTCTACTTCCCTTTTAGGAGGAATGTCAGGAAAGTCTTCGGGGAACACATCTGGAAACTCATTCACCACAAGAACCGATTCAAGAGTAGTGACTCGGACTCCACATCCTTGACCCTCACAATTGATAAATACACCCCTTGGAAATCATCTTTTGGGCTTTAAGGTACGAAATAAACCGACCTTTGATAGCGGAGTCACTACCCTTCTATTCAAGAATGGGTTCATCTGGAAATTAGAACTTGACTTTCTGATTTCTACAATCTATATAGGCATATGATGGATGCAACCAATCCATCCCTATAATTATATCGAAATCAAACATTTCAAGTTCTAGAAGATCACACGGAAAGACTTTATGCAACATAGAAATAGGACAACCTTGATAAGCTCTATGAGCAACAACAGATTCACCTACGGGAGTATAAAATGAAAAGGGCTCCCTTAAAATTTTGGGACTCAAGCCAAACTTAACAGCCAACAAAGGAGTCACAAAAGACAAATTTGCACCCCGATCAAGCAAATAATAAGCATCAAAATCAAAGACTCTTAACATACCAGTCACAACATCTAGAGTTTCCTCAACTTCCTGATGAGTATGAAGAGCATAAAACCTGTTGTTCATCGGGGCAACACCTTGTGGAGCTATTTGCTAGTCTTGCCCACCTTGGTCCACCTGACCTTGACCTCTTTGAGAATTGTTAGGAGAATCGCAATCTTGTGGTTCTTATCACCACACCTATAGCATGCACCCAATTCCTTTCGACAAGCACCCAAGTGATTCTTCCCGCACTTGTCACACCTGGGAAACCATGGTCCACCACCACTAGGTGCCTTTGTAGGAGGCACTCTAGCATTAGCAACCCGAAGATTAGAACCCTAGCCCTGCTGGAAGCGACCAAAACCACCACTCATAGAGCCAGAGAACTCTCCATCAAAACAGGCTCTCTTAGGATCATGCGCTCTCCTCTCCTTGAGTTTCTCCCCTTCGATTTGCTCAGCATATACCATGATTCTAGATATATCCATATCTCGAATGGGCATCACTGTGCGACACTCTTTCACAAGCAAGTCAAAGATACCAGAAATGAACTTGTGCATTCTTGTGCAAGGGTCAGCCACATGTGTAGAAGCATACATGGCGAGCTTAGTGAACTTGAGGGAATAATACCTCACACTCATACTACCCTGCTTAAGGTTGATAAACTTAGTCATCTTGGCTTCCCTAAACTCAAGTGGAAAGAAACGATTCAAAGAGGCAAGCTTGAACTCTTCCCAATTAACAACATTACCACAAATCCTCTTCATCGACCATTGAGTGTACCACACCTGAGCCACATCCTTCAACTGATAAGAAGCCAACTCATCTTTCTCTTCAGAAGTGACACCCATAATAGTCAACACCTTAGTGAGCTCATCAATGAACTCTTGAGCATCCTCATCAGCTTTTGGCCCATAGAATTTTGGAGGATTCATTCGGGTGAAATCCCTCACCCTAGAGGTCAGAGTGGGATCCCGAGGAAGATTAGCCTAACTAGTCTGAGAAGTCACCACCTGGGCAAGCTTAGCAAAGGTTGTACGGAATTCACCATTAGAGATAGGCTCTTCCATAGGCCCTTAAGGTGCTTGACCCTCATTGATCGGGGTCGGTCTGGGAGCTCTTCTTCAAGGCATCTTCTGTAATAGAGCAAAGACATCATCAAGATCAGGAAACCCTACATACAATTCATATGACGACATAAGACATGAAGAAGTGAGACATTTCCTAGAACGTCATCATAGCCTCCCACTCATAGGCGTGGTAAACTTCACACCTATGAATAGGACTCTATTTGACATGATATGTTGGACTCCAAGGATCATTTACAAACCAAGTGCTTTGATGCCAAGCTTGTCACGACCCAAACCTAGGGCCTAGGAGTGACATGGCGAATGGGAACCCAAGATTCCCCTAACAAGCCTCATAGTATCCAAATTCACATCATCGATTTGGAAGCATATTCAAATAGTACATATAATTCTACGAGATGGGAGAATAGATCTCACGCTATGGGGTATCATCGGGAAAGGGGTTGACATAGATTTACATAACATGTAGCATATAAATACTAAGGGATAGGTAAATAGGACTCAAGCTATGGGGCAATTCGGGGCGTAGGATCTTTCACCACATAACATAGAATCATCTCATGATAATCATAACCAATCCTCACAATAATAATCAGTAGGTATCCATAAGAAAGATTCCAAGTACAACACTTAACATGAAATCGTAAAGGAGTTTACAAGATGTCCAAGAATGCCTCTAGTCATAAGATAGGTCGGGGCTAAGACATACCCTGGGCTCACCTTCAAGTAAATAATAAAACAAACACCATAGGTAGATGAATGGTAGTTGGTCCTTGGAAGATAGGACTCACCAAAACAAGCAAATCACAAGGATCCGAGCTAGATGTTGTATGCAGGATGAATGCACTCCTTGGTCCCTACATGGTGAGATCATGTAGGCAAAAATATGTGTTAGTACGTTTGAATGTACTAAGTATGTGATATGCTATGTATATGACTTACCAAACCTACATTTAATATTAGATTAAGAGGGCACATAACATAGAAAGACATTTATAGCAATTATATAATATAATAAGATGCTATGAAATTCATGATGCATGAACTGCAATAGTACTCATATATATTGGGGATAAGACCTTAACCAACATTTCAAACTCATGCGAGCTATTACATGAATTCGCCCGATGTTGACCTCCCATCAGTTAGAGAAGATTACTTGCCAAAGGTAATCTACACCACACCTTACGACCAAGTCATTTCGTACGAGGTGGCCACCTTCCTTACGACCTGATCATTTCGGAAGGATTTCCTTATCAAACATATCATATCATATTCTAGCATAAATGAATAGTCATCCCTTACGACCTGGTCATTTCGGTGATGACTACCATTTCTATGTTGGCATAGTTCAAGAAAAGGGAGAGGCCCCTTGGGAATAGCCTTGACGCCCCCAATACATCGGTGCTAAGTCAACATCCTACGAGAATACTTATATATATATATATATATATAGATGATTTCAAAAGAGGCAAGTCATCTCAATTCATTTCAAAGCACATTAAGGCTTAAAAGCCAAATATTTCTCATAATCATTCATTCATGAGCTAAAAAGTCAAATCGTAGTTCAATATCATATTTCTCATACATAGGAATAGCTCATTCATTAAACAATATAATGCAAGCACCCAATATGCTCAAATAGTTAATAACAATAGACATATTCTTGTCATAACCAATATGTGAGCTTAACCCACCGAAAATTTCATAAATCCAATTCTCATGGATGCATATGATATGAATGAGATGAGAATAACATGGGTAATAGAGATTTAAACTTAAATCAACAATACATTATGAAACTCAAGTAAAAACATAAGTAAATTCACATTTAAACAATAATATAGATTACCCATGCACAAATCAAGCTTTAAAAGGGGACATGCATATTCATAACTTCATAACTTCAATGTAATTCATCATGATGGGGCTTGAATCAACTTAAAATCATCAAACAAGTACAGCCCGTACATTAATTAAATTTAATGAACAATACAGTTGAAAGCCCAAATTTAAAGTAGCTAAAATTCCATGAATTTGAATGAACAGGGTTTTGGGTCTTCTTGGTTGAAAGGGACCAAGAATCAAATCCATATACCTTAGCTAATAAAGAAGATTCAAGAAGAAATTTGGTGAAGAAAGAGCCCTTCCTTGATTCCTAAACTTGAAACCCACAATGATTCTTTGAAAGAGACTTTAGAATGACTTAAGAGAATTTCAAATGTGAGGAGTGAATTGAATTTTAGGGATAGAATTAGGTCATTAGGAAGTCTTTAGGAAACATAGGAAGTCATAAAAGGCCATTAGAATAAACCATAATTATAAAAACATCATTAATGACACAGTTGAAAAACTGAACATTGTCACTTCAAGGGAGGGTATACGGTTCGTGTGGCATTACACGACTGTGTACTTGCCCGTGAACCAACACTTGGAAAAAATTTCACTTGACGAAGGTCCGAAATGGTAATCTGATACTTCAAATTTTTTAAACGAAAATCAATCACACGGAAGTACCACACGGGCCGTGTAGGCGCCCGTACCACCTCCCTTATAAAATTTCCCCACGACCAAGTTAAGAAACGGTGGTTCTAGTCTTACAAAAATTTCACTTCAAAAGCCATACGAGAGGCCTCACGGGCCGTGTACATGGTCGTGTGACAATATTTGGTCCAAATATTGTGGGATTTCAAGCTAAGGCCACCACATGACCCATTATAGAGGTTGTGAGGGTCCAAGTGGGGTGTGCCTTAGTCTAAAACTCTACTCCTAAGGACCAACACTCCTCCATAGTCCAAGGATCACTTCATGGGGCCTCTATACGAGCCGTGTGACCTCACACGGACTATGTGGGCTCCCATGGAGTGTCACCTTGGTTCAAAACTTTCTGAAACCAAAATTTTCAAGCTCCGACGAGGTCGTACGACGTCTGAATCCTTACAAAAATAGTTGAAAGTGTAGGGGTATTTTGCAAGTGTAAGGGTGTCTTACGATTGTTATACATGATCCTTACAATGGTTGTTATACATGATTCTTACAAAAGAAAAATAGGATCTAAATTTTTTATTGTATGCTAATTTAATGTTAATACATATTTGTAGTAATTTATTGTGATGTGATTGAATGCAACATTATAATAATTTGAGTTTGCTGAAAATATTATTTCTTGTATGGAATGATTATATTTATCATACTAGTTCTGTTGAAAATGGTTTTGGGAATGATAGTTTCAAAGGGAACAAAAATGAATGGTTTTGGGAATGATAGTTTCAAAGGGAACAAAAATGGTTACAAGTGCTACAAATGGTGTTGTTCTATTTTGAAAAGAAAATGATATTATTCATATTTTGAAAAGAAGTGATAAATGATACATGAGAGGTATCATAAATATAGTAGCTAATAAATTGAATATTTGATTATACTTACTAAAGGGATACAATATATGATAGTAAATGGATTTGAAAATCCATATGTGGTCCCCAAGCAATAATAATTCTTGTGAAAATAATTTTTGCAATGGCATAATTAAATATAAAGAAAGGCTATTATGGGATGAAACTATTTCGTGTAGTCGAAGGTGAATCTGATCAATTCACTGACTAAAAGAAACATCAAGGGGAGTGTGACTTCATTAGTCGATTTGAGAAGATTCACAATGATGGCAACCCAACCTATGTGATTGGAGATCTTATGAATCAGGTTAAGTTGGGTAATAAAAAGTCATTAGTTGATCAAGTAAGCACTATAAAATTATGTCCCTCCTATGATGTGTTAATATAGTACAAAAATCTGCATGGCAAAGTGAAGGGTTGAGTTAACCTCTTAATTCAAATCATATCCTTTATAGGTGGTGTATTTCTCTGCAGCATACACTTGATGATTGGGCCTATATGAGTATGAAGTGGTTCCGCTTCTATGAAATTATAACAAATTTCTAGAGTACTCATGAATACCAAGACACGTGCATGGCCTCTTAGCGCAAAACTGCGACAGCGACAAAGATTGTGCCAGTGTAATGCGATAGGCTAAGACATTGGGATTACAAAAGAATTCTTGGTTCATAGAAGTTCTAGACTTCACTAATTGTTCTGTAAGTTTAGTCTTTTTTATCTAGGTCTGGTTCATAGTCTACGGACACCAGATTCAATGCATTGTACTCATATGTGGAAACCTAGCAAAATTTTTATTTTATTCTATCTTTTGATATTCTTTTTGAGATATGTAGGGTATTGTTGGAAAAATGATTCTAGTATCTAAAAAAGAAGTATTCATATTATTAAATATATTCTTTTTATTAAATGAGTCTTCATATCCTTTTTATTATCTCCAAAGTTAATATTTATTTGTAGTCAAATTTATAACGGTCAAAACGCTTATCTTCTTTATGAGGTATTATATTAACAGAAATGATTACCCTCCTTTACTATGAATTTAATCCTTGTCACTTGGAGAATGAATTTGCACTCATTTGTGTATGTTGACAAATGACTTTGCTATATATATTTATACTTAGATAGTGAAGTGAAACAATATATTTTATTATAAATTTCTCCTCCTATATTTGTAGTGCTGGGTTTTCTACTTTAATCTTTGTTAGATTCTGATTCCTAGTTTTATACTAGAAGAGCTTGTTAAATTTTGGGGGATACACCCATACCGGATGAAATATCCTTACAGACAATGTCTTTTGACATGCCTCTAGCTATTTCTCTTACAAGTGTTTGTGATCATGATGACGTTGGTGTTCATGAAAAAGAAGTATTTTCCACAAGATTTCCAACAAACACTACACAACTATCTTTTTCTTTCACTATTTTCGAACCATTCCTCCATCCCAAAATCCATTTTGGAGATTCTTGAAGTTTTGTCAATTCATCAATTACTTGTATGATCAAAGCTTGAAGGTAACTCTACAAAACAAAGTAAAATGTGAAATTTGTCATAATACTGTGACTACATAACATGTAAGTTGTAAGGATCGCAAAATTAGTTGATAAATTTTAAAACCAAACAAATAGAAAGGTAGAGTTGATTCCAAACAACAGCACTTACATGTCCTTTAAGAATTGAAGCATCATCGAAGAAGGAGATAAAGTTTGCAAAGATCCAAACACACATTTCACATTTGCTCCATAAGGCATTCACATTATGTATGAAAATCTCCTAGTTTTTATTATAAACTAGTATATGTGCTCGTGTTGTGGGAATATTTTAAAATAATATTTAATTGAAAGATATCTAATATGAATTTTACTAAGTAACAGAAGTCCATTGTAATCATATATAATGTTTGATTTTAAATAAGCACTCGTTGCTAAATTTTTTAATCCCAATACAGTAACTATTTCTAACAAAGACGCCAAACACTACTCTAACATCTTTTTTCCGCTAATATAATGAATATTGATCATATATATAGTGTATATTTAATTGATATTTGTATTCTCAATTAAACTTAAATTCATAGAATGATTTAAACCTACTACTAAAAATATAATTCTACTTTTAGCTAAAATCTATATATAATTTGCAAATTGCAAGTGTAGCAATAGGCGCTCGTGACATTGGCCACAATCAGGGGCGGCTCAATCCTAAAAGCCGCTGAACCAATGGCTTTAGGCCCCAAAAAAATAAGGCCTCAAAATTATTCAATGTAACATACATAAATAAGTATGTGTTTATTGTTAGTATTAATTGAAAATTTTTAATAGTTTATTGTTAATCCTTTTATCAATCATTATACACATATTTTTAAAAAAATTTATTTTTTATGGGCAATTAAATTTGTAGTTACTCTCTACTTTTCAATTTCTCTAATTAACTTCAACTAGTATATATGCCCGCGCATTGTGCAGATATTTTTAAATTAAAAAAAGTTCATCAAAATTTTGAACATTGTAATGAATAATTCAATACCTTCTATTCTGATGTAGTTTGACGTATTATCATTGATTTTATAGAGTCAAAATAATATGTGCATAATTATTTAGCAAAAAGATAAAATAACTAACAATTTAAATTCGTATGCTTAGCCCTCTCTCTCTTTTGATTGTACAGTTGAAATAACAATTAACCAATTTACTTTATATTGATCACAATATTAATATATTGAACTTTTGCAACATCTCATTATTGCAATATAATTAAGTCTTCCTAAGGAATCAAAGATCACTATTTATTGAATTTAAAAAATTTTAAAATTATCAAAATAAAAATTATACTAAACTAACAAAGAGAAATGTTAAAAATAACTATACCAAAAAATACTTAAAAAATACAAATGAATAGTTTCATGTGATATTTTAGTAAGTATAATTAAAACAATATAAGTATTTATTTGTAAAATATCAAATGAATAAAGAGAATTTAACCTTTCATGGTATAATAATTTATAGAATATGAATTGTACAAAATAATTTTCACGATAAAGTATAACAAAAAAAAATTACTCATACGGTTACTCTTCATCAACCAAAAAAGACCATTTTTCGAAAACTAAAAAAAATATATCAAAAAGAGAATCATTCTATATTTTTACCATTATTATAATTTAACAAAACATAAAAAAAAAACTTCTATATTAAAAATATAAAACATTTTTGAAAAATTTGCAAGCATAAATTATTAGAATGTAGAAGTGGAAAGTTTCTTTTAATTTGTATTGTTATCCAAGGTATTAAATTTTAATGAAAATGTATGATCTTGAAAATGATTGATTGTGTTTAAATTTAAAAGATTTGTGTATTTATAATTAGGAATAAAAGATAATAGTGATGGATGAAGATCATTTATTGAAAATTAATGTGGCTAATTTATTGAGATATTTAAAGTCAAATGGTTGTTTGCTTTATGTATTAATTCAAACATTCAATTTGTTTTATTATTGAAAAGTAATGTTTTAAGTGGAACAATTTATTATTATATAAATCTAACTTTTGAGTTATCTTAGTTTTAATGGCGCGTTTTGAAGTTAGTAATATGTCACGACCCGAGGTCAGGGCCTAGATGTGACACGGTGAATGGGGACCCGAGAGTCCTCAAACAAGCCTCATTTATCAAAATCCACATAATTGGTTCAAGGTATCTAAACACATATAACAACACGACAGAAAATTAAGCTCAGGAATCCATTCATTTATAGATAAGCAAAACGAGAAAGTTTTACAAAGTGCCCAGCATTTGCCTCTAGTCAAGGAACGGGGGCCAGGACAAGTTCAGGGCTCGCCCTCAACAAAAGAGCATACATAGTAAAACTGAGAAAAATAACTAGCTTGCCCTCGGAAGACGGAGCTCACCGCAAAAGATCTTCAAGGACGGACTATTCGTCTAGTGGTTGGTACCTAAACTGATCGGTCCCTACATGGTAAAATCATGTAGGCATAGAGTATGCGTTAGTACTTTTGAATGTACTAAGTATGCGGGCATGCAATGTGACTTACCGAACCTGCATACCAATGTTAGATAACAAAGGCACATAATATACAAAGATCACATATAAGCAATGAAATTTAGTATACAAGATGCCATGGAATTCATGATGCATGCAATGCGATAATGCTCCTATCTAATGTGGATGTACTATAACCGACAAACCAAATCCATTCGAGTTATTACACGAATTGGACCGATTGGGACCTCCCACCGGTAGGGAGAAGATTACTTGTCAAGGGTAATCTACATCACACCTTACGAAACACACCATTTTGGGGATGGTCACCTTCCTTACGGGAATCACCATTTCGGAAGGATTTCATAAGATTCATGTCAAAACATGTCATAGCATAAGCAAGATAAACGAATATTATTCGTCCCTATGTAGGCACATAGTTCAAGGAAAGGGAGAGGACCCCCAATCCATCGGTGCTAAGTCAATCACATCCCACTAGAATAGTTATATATATATATATATATATACATATACATATGCAAGTGCTTTCAAAAGAGACAAGCATCATTTCAAAACGTTCAATGTACGTATAGACTCAAATGCCAAAATCACAAGATCAAAATCAAGATTCTCATGCAAGAAATAGCTCATCTACATGTTCAAGATGGTGCAAGCACCCAAGATGTTAAAAGAGCCAAAATACAAGATATATATATGATCACATTTTGTCATAACCCATGTTTTACCAAAATCATATCACAAGACATAAGTGGGTCTATTCCACTTCATAATTTTCATGTAAACCGATGATCATGAGTGCAATGCAAGACATGATGTAGGGATGGCATGGGTAATGTAGAGTAAATTCTAAAATTAACAATATAATATGAAATTTGAGAAATTCATGTGAAAATAGTAGTATAGATCACCCACGTATAATACCATCTTTAAGGGACCATGCATGTCCATAATTGCGTAATTCATGATGACTCTTCATAATAGAGCTTAACATAACTAAGAGTCTGAAATAATGTACCATCCATGCATTGATCAAAGTTAATAAGATCAAATAGTAAAATTCACTTTTAAAGCAACTAAAATTCATGAGGTAGCTCGAAAAGAATTTTGGATCTTCTTGGTTGAAAGAAACCAAGAATCAATCTCACATACCTATATCTTGAGGATGAACTTGAGGACAAAATAGACTCCAAATTGAAAGCCTTGACTTGAAGATCCTATAGAGAAGTTGGAGGAATTTTAGAGAGAGTGAGAGTGAAATGGAGAATGGCTGAAAACTGAGGGAGTTTGGTTAATTTAGGTACTTAGGAGGGGTAGAAAATACCCAAAACACCCTCAAATCAATTTATATTTACATAAAAACCAAAATCAAAATGGGTGAAAATATTAAGTAGGTTCTCACGGCACTGTTCACGACTAGTGAACAATGACATGGTTAGTAAACAGTAACCGTGTGACTATACTTGGAATTTTCAGCAAATTGTTTCAAGCCAAGGGCTTCAAACGGAAGGTCGTACGGACCATGTGATGCTTCACGCGGCGTACAAGGGTCCATATGAAGGTACCAAAGAAGGAGAAACACTTAGAACACAATTTGCCAAAAAAATCGTATATGACTTCAGCCTCATAGACCGTTTGCTGCCACACGGTCCGTGTAGGTGGTCGTGTGGCTTGCTTGCACGAACAGACTTAACGAAAATAAGCATAACTCCTTGGTTCGCACTCGAAATTAGGTGACACTGGATGTGTTAAAAAGATAATTCAAAGATCTTCAATTTGATAGGTCGCGAGCCACCCATTTCATTTTATGCTAAGAGATATGTCCATTTAAAGTTAGCCCTTCTATCGGTACTTGTGAGGAACTTAGCCAATGGAAATTCCTTTAAACTTGACTTGATGTAGGAGACCCCTGATGATCCTAAACAACATAAATAAGCTTGAATTGAAGGCTTGAAAGTGAACTTAGCTTAGGCATGAAGATCCCATACTTAGAACTTTTCACTCCAGGAGCTTTACCGATGACCTCACGGGTCGTGCCACCCCACACGGGTCGTGCACTTGGTTCGTGTAAAGGTGACTTTCCCCACAGTAAACCAAACAGAATGCCACACAGACCGTGTGGAGTCACACGAACCATGTGAGGGTTCGTGTACCTTTACTTGGAAAATTTCCCAACGGGGAGCTGATCAAGTGTCACTCCACGGGAAGCCATATGGACTGTGTAGCGTCACACGGGCCGTGTGGGCTCCTTCGTGAAGTGATTCCTGCCAGCTTTCCTGGGGAAAACTTCCAGGCCTCAAGACGATGCTGGTGAGAGAAGATCTAGGGCTTTACATCATCTCCCCCTTGGGAACATTCGTCCCCGAATATGCAAGAACAAGGCTTGAAAGGTTAGACTTAGGGCAAGATACACCCAACACAAGACAAAATGCATAATTCAAATCAAAATAAAAAGGTTTTGTACCATAAGCATCATACAAAACTATAGTTCAAGACCCTTAAACTCATATCAAGATTGCATCCACATCACTTGTAAAAGAGAAAAGATCTTTTAGTGCACACATATGCATGTCATATCATGAGACTCAAAAAGGCAAGAAATGGCACCAATAGATAAGGAAGATTCATAGTACCTTAGGCTTGAGTAGATTGGAAAAGATGAGGGTATCGTTTCATCATGTCCAGCTCCACCTCCTAAGTAGCACTCTCCACTTGTTGATTTCTCCAAAGTACCTTCACCGAAGCCACATCATTGTTACGAAGCCGCTTTACTTGCCTATCCAAGATTGCCACCGGCACTTCCTCATAAGACAAATTTTCTTCAACCTCAATACCTTCCAAAGGCACAATGGTGCTAGAATCACCAATTAGCTTCCTCAACATAGATACATGGAAGGCCGGATGAATGGAACTCAAATCCGGAGGTAACTCCAACTTGTAAGCGACACCTCCAATCCGCTCAACAATTTCATAAGGGCCAACATATTGGGGGCTTAGCTTGCCCTTCTTACCGAAATGCATCACACCCTTCATAGGCAAAACTTTCACATACACCCAATCTTGGACATGAAATTCAAGGTCCCTTCTCCTAACATCCGTAGGACTTTTGGCGACTTTGGGCCGCTTTCAATCTCTCCCTAATCACCTTTACCTTCTCCATAGCATCCAATACCAAAGCCGGGCCAACTAAAGCCATCTCACCCAACTCAAACCATCCCACCAGTGACCTACACCTTCTCCCATATAATGCTTCAAACGGCGCCAAACAAATGCTAGCATGGAAGCTATTATTGTAAGCGAACTCGATGAGTGGAAGATGGTCATCCCAATTCCCTTTAAACTCCAACACACATGCCCTCAACATATCCTCCAAGGTTTAAATATTCCTCTCCGCTTGGCCATCGGTTTGAGGGTGAAAAGCGGAGCTCAACCTAATCTTAGTCCCAAGGCCCTTCAGAAAAGACCTCCAAAAGTGGGAAGTGAATTGAGCACTATGATCCGATATGATAGATCTAGGTACACCATGCAACCTTACCAACTCCTGGATATACAACCTCGTATAGTCCTCGGCACTGAAAGTAGCCTTTACCGGGAGAAAATGAGCCGATTTCGTCATTCGATCCACAACAACCGAGATGGAGTCGAATTGCCTTCGGGTCCGGGGCAATCCAACCACGAAGTCCATATTCACATCCTCCCATTTCCATGTGGGAATTTCGATGTCTTGGGCCAAACCACCAGGCCTTTGGTGTTCTACCTTCACCTGCTGACAACTCGAGCATTCAGACCCGAACTTAGCAATTTCCCTCTTCATACCATGCCACCAATACATCTCCCTTAGATCCTGGTACATCTTGGTAGACCCCGGTGAATAAAGTAACGAGAGTTGTGAGCCTCACTCATAATCACCCTTCTAAGGTCATCCATATCAGGAACACAAAGTTGGTCTTGATACCGAAGCACCCCATCTCCCCCTTGGGAGAATACCTCGATCTCCTTTGCAGCATCCAACTTCTTCAACTCAAGAACGATGGGTCTAGATCTTGCTTAGCTTTTACCTCGCTTACCATGGAAGATTCTGCCCCATTCTGAACCTGAATAGCACCCTATTTGGAATCAGTCAACCTGACACCCAACCTAGCCAACCGGTGAACATCCCTCGCCAATTCCTTCTTTTCATTACCAACATGTACCACGCTTCCCATAGATACTGAGAATGACGGCCATAATATTGGCTTTGCCTGGATGATATAGAACGCTCATATCATAATCCTTCAAAAGTTCCAATTACCTCCTTTGCCTTAGGTTAAGATCCCTTTGGGTGAAAACATATTGCAAACTCTTGTCATCGGTGAACACATCAACATGAACCCCATACAAATAGGGTCTCCAAATCTTCAAAGCAAAGACCACCACAGTCAATTCAAGGTCATGCATGGGGTAGTTTCATTCATGCACCTTCAATTGTCTTGATGCATACGTTATCACCTTACCCATCTACATAAGCACACAACCCAGTCCGATTCGCGAGGCATCACAATACACTACGAACCCCTCTAACCATTTCGCAAGGTCAAGATGGGAACCGACATAAGCCGATCCTTCAAAGTTTGAAAACTTCTCTCGCATTCATCCGACCATATAAATTTAGCTTGCTTTTGGGTCAACTTGGTCAATGGAGATGCAATAGATGAGAACCCTTCCACGAACCTTCTGTAATACCCAGCCAACCTAAGGAAACTACGGAAATTCGATGGAGTCAATGGTCTAGGCCAATTCCTCACGGCCTTTGTTTTCCTTGGTTCCACCTTGATACCCTCTCCGGACACCACATGACCGAGGAAGGCCACTTCGCCCAACCAGAATTCACACTTGCTAAACTTGGCATACAATTTCTTTTCCCTTAGAGTTTGGAGGGCCATCCTCAAGTGATTCCCATGCTCCTGTTCACTTCGGGAGTAAATGAGAATATCATCGATGAAGACCACCACAAAGTTGTCTAGGAATGGTTTAAACACCCGATTCATCAAGTCCATAAATACGGCCGGAGCATTAGTTAGATCGAACGACATCACCAAAAATTCAAAGTGCCCATACCTCATTCGAAAAGTTGTTTTGGGAATATCACATTCCCTAACTTTCAACTGATGGTACTCGGAACGGAGATCAATTTTTGAGAAGTGAGTGGCACTTTCAAGCTGATCAAACAAGTCATCAATCCTGGGCAACAGGTACTTGTTCTTAACAGTCACTTTATTCAGCTGCCTATAGTCAATACACATACGGAGGGACCCGTCCTTCTTCCTTACAAACAACACGAGAGGACCGATGTACTGGGCCGAATAAAACCCTTCTCCAATAGGTCCTTTAACTGCTCCTTTAGGTCCTTCAATTTTGTTGGTGCCATCCGATACGGGGGAACAGAAATAGGCTGAGTATCTGGAAGAAGATCTATGCTGAAGTTTATCTCTCTATCCGGAGGAATACCCGGTAAGTCTTCGGGAAATACATCCAAAAATTCATTCACCACATGGACCGACTCGAGAGTAGGCACTTCGGAATCTGTATCCTTGACCCTCACAATATGATAGATGCACCCCTTAGAAATCATTTTTCATGCCTTGAGGTAGGAAATAAACCAACCTTTAATAGAGGAGTCACCACCCTTTTATTCAAGAACTGGCTCACCGGGAGGTTGGAACTAGACTTTCCGGGTTCTACAATCTATGGAAGCATAAGATGCATGCAGCCAATCCATTCCAAGAATCACATCAAAATTAAACATCTCAAGTTCCACAAGATCACATGGAAAAATTTTATGCAACACAGCAACAGGGCATCTGTGATAGACTCTACGAGCAACAATAGATTCACCCACGGGGGTGTAGACCGAGAAAGGCTCCCTTAAAATCTGGGGGCTCAAACCGAACTTAACAGCCAACAGCAGAGTCACAAAAGACAAATTTGCACTTGGGTCAAGCAAAACATAAGCATCAAAATCAAAGACCTTCAACATACTAGTCACGACATCTAGAGCTTCCTCGACATCCTGGCAAGCATGGAGTGCACGGAACCTATTTTTCCTTGGGGCAGTACCTTGGGGACCCCTTTGTTAACCCTGTCCGCCTTTGACTACCTGACCTTGGCCTCCACGTGCATTCCTCGAGCAATCAGCAACTTTATGATCCTTACTCCCGCATCCGAAGCAAAGTCCCAAATCCCTCCGGCAAGCACCTATGTGGGGTTTCCCACACTTGTCACACATAGGATATCCTAGTTCGCTACCCACCGATACCCCGGGAGGGGGTGCCCGAGCATTGGCCACCCGAACTCCCGAACCTTAACCCTGCTGGAAGCGACCAAAACCAACATTTCTAGCACTGGAGAACCTACCGTCAAAATGGGCTCTCTTGGGATCGTGTGCCTTTTTCTCTTTGAGTTTCTCCCCTTCAATCTACTCAGCATACACTATGAGTCTGGCAATATCCATGTCCCCAATCAGCATAGCAGTATGACATTATTTCACAAGCAAGTCAGAAATACCTGAAACAAATTTGTGCATCCGTGTACGGGGATCGGCCACTAGGAACGGAGCATATTTGGAAAGCTTGGTGAACTTGAGGGCATAATCCCTCACACTCATACTCCCCTGCTTGAGGTTAATAAACTCAATCATTCTGGCCTCTCTCAGCTCAAGTGGGAAGAAGCGATCAAGGAAGACAGATTTGAACTCTCCCTATTTAACATTACCACCACAGACCCTCTCCAAAGCCCACTGAGTATACCACACCTGAGCTACATCCTTCAGCTGGTAAGCAGCCAGTCCAGCTTTTTCCTCAGAAGAGACGCCCATAATATTCAGTTTCTTTGAGAGCTCATCAATGAACTCTTGAGCATCCTCATCAGCCCTAGACCCGTAAAACTTCGGAGGATTCATCCGGGTGAAATCCCTCACCCTGGATGTAGGTGTAGGGTCCCATGGCAAGTTAGCTTGCCTTGCCTGAGCAGTCACCACCTGTGCAAGCATGGAAAAAGCGGTGCAGAATTCACCATTAGAGATAGGCTCCTCCATAGGCTCGTGAGGGGCCTAATCTTTATCAGCCGGAGCCGTCCTAGGTAGAGGGGGTCTTCCTCGAGGCATTTGCTGAAATGGATCAATGACATCGGTAAGTAAGGGAATTTCATAAACCAGTCACAGCAAGACACAAGACAAGTGAGGAATTTCCTAAGACGTCTCTTTAGCCTCCTACTCATAGGTATGGTATACTTTACACCCCTGAATAGGACTCTACTCAACTTGGCATGTTAAGCTCCGAGGACCGTTATAAACCTAGGGCTCTGATACCATCTTTTGTCACAACTCGGGGTCAAGGCCTAGATGTGACACGGCAAATGGGGACCCAAGAGTCCTAAAACAAGCCTCATTTATCAAAATCCACATAATTGGTTCAAGGTATCTAAACACATGTAACAAAATGACAGAAAATGAAGCTCGGGAATCCATTCATTTTAGATAAGCAAAACGAGAAAGTTTTACAAAGTGCCCAACATTTGCCTCTAGTCAAGGAACAGGGGCCAGGACAAGTTCCGGGCTCACCCTCAACAAAAGAGCATACATGGTAAAGCTGAGAAAAATAACTAGCTTGCCCTCGACAAATGGGGCTCACTGTAAAAGATCTTCAAGGACAGACTATTCGTCAAGTGGCTGGTACCCAAACTGCTCGGTCCCTACATGGTAAAATCATGTAGGCATAGAGTATGCATTAGTACTTTTAAATGTACTAAGTATGCGGGCATGCAATGCATGTGACTTACCGAACCTGCATACCAATGTTAGATGACAAGGACACATAATATACAAATATCACATATAAGCAATGGAATTTAGTATACAAGATGCCATGGAATTCATGATGCGTGCAATGCGATAATGCTCCTATATAACAGGGATGGACTATAACTGACAAACCAAATCTATACGAGCTATTACACGAATTGGACTGATCGGGACCTCCCACCGGTAGGGAGAAGATTACTTGCCAAGGGTAATTTACATCACACCTTATGGAACACACCATTTAAGGGATGGTCACCTTTCGTACGGGAATCACCATTTCGGAAGAATTTCACAAGATTCATGTCAAAACATGTCATAGCATAAGCAAGATAGACGAATATCATCCTTCCCTATGTAGGCACATAGTTCAAGGAAAGGGAGAGGACCCCCAATCCATCGGTGCTATATATATGCAAGTGCTTTCCAGAGAGACAAGTATCATTTCAAAACGTTCAATGTACGTATAGACTCAAATGCCAAAATCACAAGATCAAAATCAAGATTCTCATGCAAGGAATAACTCATCTACATATTCAAGATGGTGCAAGCGCCCAAGATGCTCAAAGAGCCAAAGTACAAGACATATATGTGATCACATTTAGTCGTAACCCATATTTTACCAAATCATATCACAAGACATAAGTGGGTCTATTTCACTTCATAATTTCCATGTAAACTGATGATCATGAGTGCAATGCAAGGCATGATGTAGGGATGGCATGGGTAATGTAGAGTAAATTCTAAAATTAACAATATAATATGAAATCTGAGAAATTCACCATAAAAATTCATATGAAAATAGTAGTATAGATCACCCATGCATAATACCATCTTTAAGGGACCATGCATGTCCATAATTGCATAATTCATGATGATTCTTCATAATAGAGCTTCACATAACTAAAAATCTGGAATAATGTACCACCCATGCATTGATCAAAGTTAATAAGATCAAATCGTAAAATTTACTTTTAAAGTAACTAAAATTTTTTAAAAGAATTTGGGTCTTCTTGGTTTAAAGAAACTAAGAATCAATCCCACATGCCTATATCTTGAGGATGAACTTGGGGACAAAATAGACTCCAAATTGAAAGCGTTGACTTGAAGATCCTAGAGAGAAGTTCGAGAATCTTGTAGGAGGAACTTTAGAGAGAGTGAGAGTGAAATGGAGAATGGCTGTAAACTGAGGGAGTTTGGTTAATTTAGATACTTAGGAGGGGTGGAAAATACCCAAAACACCCTCAAACCAATTTATATTTATATAATAACCAAAATCAAAACAGGTGGAAATATTAAGTAGGGTCTCACGGCACTGTTTACGGCCAGTGAACAGTGAAATGGTCAGTGAACAATAACCGTGTGACTATACTTGGAATTTTCAGCAAATTGTTTCAAACCAAGGGCTTCCAACGGAAGGATGTACGGACCGTGTGATGCTTCACGGGCCGTACAAGGGTCCGTATGAAGGTACCAAGGAAGGAGACACACTTAGAACACAATTTTGGCAAAAAAATCGTATGTGACTTCAGCCCCACGAACCGTTTGCTGCCACACGGTCCATGTAGGTGGCCGTGTGGCTTGCCTGCACGAACAGACTTAAAGAAAATAAGCATAACTCCTTGGTTCGAACTCAGAATTAGGTGAGACCGGATGTGTTGGAAAGATTTAAATTTAATGAGCTTCA
The DNA here is from genome assembly GCA_029948455.1 of Solanum rostratum. Taxonomy (NCBI): domain Eukaryota; kingdom Viridiplantae; phylum Streptophyta; class Magnoliopsida; order Solanales; family Solanaceae; genus Solanum; species Solanum rostratum. Next base: position 34,622,867 of record CM057056.1, read on the forward strand.
ATTTGATAGGTTGTGGGCCACCCAGTTCATTTTGTGCTAAGAGATATGTCCATTTAAAGTCAACCCTTCTATCGGTACTTGTGAGGAACTTAGCCAATGGAAATTCCTTTGAACTTGACTTGATGTAGGAGACCCCTAATGATTTTAAACAACATAAATAAGCTTGAATTGAAGGCTTGAAAGTGAACTTAGCTTAGGCATGAAGATCTCATACTTAGAATTTTTCACTCCAGGAGCTTTACGTATGACCTCACGGGTCGCGCCACCCCACATGGCTCGTGCACTTGGTCCGTGTAAAGGTGACTTTCCACACAGTAAACCAAACGGAAGGCCACACGGACCATGTGGAGCCACACGGACCGTGTGAAGGTTCGTGTATCTTTACTTGGAAAATTTCCCAATGGGGAGCTGATCAAATGTCATTCCACGGGAGGCCATATGGACCGTGTGGCATCACACGGGCCGTGTGGGCTCCTCCGTGAAGTGATTCCTGGTAGCTTTCCTGGGAAAAAATTCTAGGTCTCATGATGATGCCGGTGAGAGAAAATCTGGGGCTTTACATAATAGCTTATTTTTTAAAAAAAAAAAAAATTTGTAATTGACATTTTGTTAAGAGTATTTACTTTAAAATTACATTTTTTCAATTTATTTTTTTAATGTCGCCTTTTTTAGTTATTTAAGCCTTAATAGTTGGGTTTTAAGCTAGTAATAGTAATTTAGTTTTTTTAAACTTCCAAGTTTTCAAATATTTTTTAAAATTATTTAAGCCTTAGTTGGTTGGTCTTTTAAGTTAGTATAGTAATAGTAATTTAAATTTTTTTAAAACTAACATTTTTTTCTATTTTACTTTAAAAATGCATACTTATCAATTTAATATTGAAATTGAGAATTAATTTATTTAAAAAATTGCCTTATTCTAGGCATTGGCTTGGATATTATTTTCAAAATTTCATATTGTAATATGTGTTTTACTCTGTAGAGAAGTTTAGTACCAATAAAATTATTTTACTTTAAAAAAATAATAATTTTTTCAGTATTCTACCAATACCTTTTTTTTCTTTAAAAATAAAATGTCCTAGTGTAAGTTGTGATATAGTTACCTATAAAATAATTTTTTAAAGAACTGGAATATTTTTTCTTACTCATAATATACCGTAGGGTTGAAGAGATAGAAAGTCAGGTATGTTGAGAAATTTTGGGGATGGTTTAGACCTAATATTTTTTTGTTTGATTTAACTTTTAACTACTCCTATAATAATTTGTTGTTCTATAAAATATCAAATGAATAAAGAGAATTTTATCTTTTATGGTATAATAATTTATAGAATAGGAATTGTGCAAAATAATTTTCACGGTAAAGTATGACCAAATAAAATACTCCTATGATTACTCTTCATCAATCTCATAAAGACCATTTTTCGAAAACTAAAAAATATCTCAAAGAGAGAATCATTCTATATTTTTACCATTATTATAATTTAATAAAACATAAACAAACTTTTATATTAAAAATATAAAACATTTATTGAAAAAATCTGCAAGCATAAATCATTAGAATGTAGAAGTAGAAAGTTTTCCTTTCAATTTGTACTTTTATCTAAGGTATTAATTTTTAATGAAAATGTATAATCTTGAAAGTTATTGCTTGCATTTAAATTTTAAAAAATTTGCGTACTTATAATTAGGAATAAAAGATAATAGTGATGGATGGAGATCATTTATTAAATATTAATGTGGCTAATTTATTGAGATATTTAAGATCAAATGGTTGTTTAGTTTATGTATTGATTTAAACATTCAATTTGTTTTATTGAAAAGTATTGTATTCTTCTTTAAGTGAAATAATTTATTATTATATAAATCTAATTTTTTAAGTTATCTTAGTTTTAACAGTGTGTTTTCGAATTTGTAATAGCTTCTTTTTTAAAAAAACAAACTGCATAGTTGTAACTGACATTTTGTAAAAAGCAATTTTTTTTTACTTTAAAATTACATTTTTTCGATTTATTTTTTTAATGTCACCTTTTTTAGTTATTTAAGACATAATAGTTGGTTTTTTTTAAGCTAGTAAGAGTAATTTAAGATTTTTAAACTTCCAAGTGTTCAGACATATTTTTTAATTATTTAAGCCTTAATGGTTGGTCTTTTAAGTTAGTATAGTAATAGTAATTTAAATTTTTTTAAAACTACTATTTTTTCCTATTTTACTTTAAAAATGCATACTTATAAATTTAATATTTAAAATGAGAATTAATTTATTTAAAAAATTACCTTATATTATGCATTGGCTTGGACATCTTTTTTTCAAAATTTCATATTGTATTATATGTTTTACTCACTAGAGAAGTGTAGTACCAAAAAAATTATTTTACTTCAAAATAGAATTAAATTTTTTCAATATTCTACCAATACTTTTTTTTAATTTAAAAATAAAACGACCTCGTGTAAGTTGTGATATAGTTACTAATAAAATAATATTTGAAAGAACTGGAGTTACTTTTTCTTACTCATAATATACTTTAGGATTGAATAGATAGAAAGTCGGGCAAGTGGTTGTGAAATTTTAGGGAAGATTTAGACTTGGATATTGTCGCCTTTATCTTTATTATTGATGTAACTATTAACTAGACTTTAATAATTTTTTATTCTGTAAAATATTAAATGAATAAAAAGAATTTTACCTTTTATGGTATAATAATTTATAGAATACGAATTGTACAAAATAATTTTCACAGTAAAGTATAACAAAGAAAATACTCCTATGATTACTCTTCATCAATCTAAAAAAGACCATTTTTCAAAAACTAAAAAATATCTCAAAAAGAGAATCATTCTATGTTCTTACCATTATTATAATTTAACAAAACAAAAACAAACTTTTATATTAAAAAATATAAAACATTTTTGAAAATTTTGCAAGCATAAATTATTAGAATGTAGAAGTAGAAAGTTTTACTTTTAATTTGTACTTTTATCCAAAGTACTAAATTTTAATGAAAATGTATAATCTTGAAAGTGATTGCTTGTGTTTAAATTTAAAAAGATTTGCGTACTTATAATAGGAATAAAAGATAATAGTGATGAATGAAGATCATTTATTAAAAATTAACGTGGCTAATTTATTAGGATATTTAAGGTCAAATGGTTGTTTGCTTTATGTATTAAATTAAACATTCAATTTGTTTTATTGAAAAGTATTGTATCTAATTTTTAAGTGGAATAATTTATTATATAATAAATCTAATTTTTTAAGTTATCTTGGTTTTAACAGTGAGTTTTCAAGTTAGTAAAAGCTTCTTTATGACATCTTGTAAAAAGCAACTTTTTTACTTAAAATTACATTTTTTTTTTTGAATTTATTTTTTTATGTCACCTTTTTAGTTATTTAAGCCTCAATAGTTGGTTTTTTAAGCTAGTAATAGTAATTTAATTTTTTTAAACTTCCAAGTTTTCAAACATTTTTTTAATTATTTAAGCCTTAATTGTTAGTCTTTTGCGTATAGTAATAGTAATTTAATTTAATTTTTTTTAAATTACTATATTTTCTATTTTACTTTAAAAATGCATACTTATCAATTCAATATTTAAAATGACAATTAATTTTTCAAAAAAAATTTGCCTTATTTTAGGCATTGGCTTGGATAATTTTTTCAAAATTTCATATTGTAATATGTGTTTTACTCTGTAGAGAAGTTTAGTACCAATAAAATTGTTTTACTTAAAAAAAAAACAATTTTTTCAACATTTTACCAATACCTTTTTTTTCCTTAATAAATAAAACGACCTAGTGTAATTTGCGATGTAGTTACTAATAAAGTAATTTTTGAAAGAATTGGAGTTACTTTTTCTTACTCATAATATACTTTAGGGTTGAAGAGATAGAAAGTAGGCAAGTGGTTAAGAAATTTTAGGGATGGTTTTGACTTGATATTGTCGTCTTCATCTTTTTGATTGATTTAACCTTTAACTACTCTTAGAATATTTTTTTATTTTGTTCAATTAAAATTTTCTGTTTTAAATGATTCAATATTGGATTTTTTTAATCCTATTTTTATAACATTTTTTTTAAATTCAAGTGGCTTCATTAATATATTTTTTATGGTAAATTTAAATAAAAAGTAAAATTAAAACCAACAACTTTATTCTAGTTCCATAATTCATGGCTAGTAGGATTGGGAAGTTTTAAACTCCTATTTACTTGGACACATTTTTCTTTTTAAAAAGATTAATTCAACAACATGGAAAAGTGGGAAAAAAGATGTATTCTTATATTTGTTTGACTTAGTAGTTTTAATTTTAATTTTTTTATCACTCAGTTTTTTTTTTTAATTAAGAGCAATAACAAAGTTATCTAATTTACTATCAAATTAAAATTTTAATATGAGAAAATTAAAACAAATAAAAATAGTTACTTATATACTTATAAAATTAATTCATGTCTTAATGTAACAATTTATTTAGTATGTATTTATTTTTAAGAAATTATTTTTACCTCAAGACATTTTAAGTTTATGTATAAGTAAAAGTGTTATGGGAAATTCTATGTCACGCCCCGGGAGGGTACCCTGGGCGTGGCCGGCACTCAGAGACTATTTCTAGCCCCTGAGCGAACCACTTAGCCTCCTCACATCATTCAACATCAAGATAGCGGAAGTAACATCAAAGGAATACCTTAAATAAAGGCCCAATGGCCAACATCAATCTCAACATCAACTAAGTAAGGGAAATATTACTCAGTTCAAAGGAAACATCTGCATCAATCCTCGACATCATGTCTACAAAGCCTCTAATTCTAACTCGACTGTCTAAGAGTGGTGCCGTGACATGCCATGGCTACCAGACTCAATGAATAAAGAAAAACATAAGTAGAAGGGTTTCCTCCGGAAAGCAAGGAGGCTCACCAACTCAGAACTCAAACTCTGCGGCTTCAACGGTGCGTCTGCTGAAGTCCTCTAACTCCTGTATCTGCATCATAAAACGATGCAGCGCCAAATGGCGTCAGTACGTGGAATGTACTGGCATGTAAAATAGCTGAATAATAGGGTAAGTACACAGCTTAAAGAAACATCAACTCAACATCATATTCCATCAGAATGTCAATGTCTATCTAAGGCAAGAGATTAGAATAGACAGTTGACTCATCAACCTCTCATCTCCACATCGTCATCACATCAAAGGGACATCACATCGACTCAGGGGAACATCAACATCGACTCAAGGGAACATCACATCGACTCAACATCACATCAACATCGACTCAACATCACATCAACATCGACTCAAGGGAACATCACATCGACTCAACATCACATCAACATCAGAGTTCTATCAAAGGAACCTAACTGGGAGTTTCTCTAACCGACAACCATCACTTATGAGCCAGTGATGATACAACGAAGCGATGCCGTTGCCACATCCATCCAATACCCTGCCCGGGGTAAAGGACATCACATCAGTGGATCCACAAGAAACATCAAAAACATCAGTCCACTTTTGGGACAAGATAGGAGCCATCCGCATTGCGGTTCAATCCTCTCTTCCTACGCGGGCCACGTAGTTAATGGGTTCGAGTGGGACTCACTCTCTACCCATTTCGGTGCTCAATACTCCTCCCAGAACTCGACATGCTCATAAACATCATCATCATCATCATCATCATCATCAGTCCCAGAGGGACATAGTACATCATCATCAGTCACATAAGGACATGGTATAATAATTAATACCTCAACATCAACATCGGTCCCAGAGGGACATAGTATAAAACATCAACATCAACATCATTCCCATAGGGACATTGTACCTCAACATCAACATCACCTCACCTCATCACATCAACATCAACATCATAGACTCAAGATTTCTTTTTAGAAATTAGACCTTGAATTTTAAGACATCGTAATACGTCATTCTCATCAACATCATCATCAAGACTCTCATCAAATGTGAAACACAATCACAACATCACAACATCATATCGTCAAGGCTCTAGACTCATCCCCTAAATTCATTATGCATGCATTTTCAATTTGCAATTCATATAGGGTTTTTAAATGCACTTACAAAAATGAGTTAAGTATAAAACAAAGTAATGATGATCATCAATTTCTGTAAGAAAATCATTTATACATAGAATACGTAAATTTTTAACATGCATCAACTCTTTACATCAACCTCATCATCAATGACTCAAATCATCAGTTCTCAGAAGGGCACATGGGAGAACATTCCCATGCTTTAAGTTAGCCTTACATACCTGGAAAGTTTTGCTAACACAAGGAAGCACACCCTCCTCTTGATCTCCTCAATCCTCCCTTCCTTCAAGCCCTACCTTAGGTGACTCTTAGGAAGAACGCTTAGAATTTAGGTTTTGAAACCCTTTTCTTCGAAAACTGACCTTAATTAGGCGTAGGGGGACGTTTAGAATAATTAGGAATGGACTAAATTGCCCTCCATAATTTAAAAGAATTACTCCCCCATCTGAAATAACACAGTCCGCGACGCGGACCTGTCGCGGACAGTGTATTTTCGGAAATTCAACTCCGTCGAAAATTTTACAGAAAACACAAGTGTGACTCCGCGACCGATCCGCGACGCGGTTCTGTCGCGCAGGCACACTGTTTTTCGTTTTGGAACGAAAAACTATTTTCCGACTCGATCGCTCTAAAATTCGACCGAGACCCTCTTCCCACTCCATTTTCAGTGCTAATCACGAATCCACTCTCGGATTTTCAATCCGAGCATTGGAAGACGCGTTTTACGCGCACCTCTCCTCTAGGGGTATTTTAGTAATTAGCGGGGCATTACATTATCTCCCCCTTGGGATCATTCGTCCTCGAATGATGAGTAGGAACGACATTTAGCACGAATAAACTCAAGACTCACCTCGATACTCGCTCAATAACATCATTACCTCGACTTCTCATCAACCTCATTAATCATATATTGAGACATCAATTTTTATAAACATCACATCATGGTATTAACATCAATTTTCATACAGGTAAAAATGTTACCTTCGACATTTTCATCACCCTCGAGCACGAACAGGTGCGGGTATTTTGCCTTCATCTTTTCCTCAGCTTCCCATGTGGCTTCCTCAACGAATTGATTCCTCCACAGGACTTTGACAGAAGCTATCTCCTTGTTCCTCAGCCTGCGAACCTGTCGATCAAGGATCTGGACTGGGATTTCCTCATAAGACAAACTATCTCTAACTCCCGTGCTCTCCACAGGAATTACCAAGGCTGGATCTCCCAAACACTTCTTCAACATCGAAACATGGAACACCGGATGGATTCCATCTAACTCGAAAGGTAACTCTAGCTCGTAGGCGACCTTCCCAATTCTTCGCACAATCTGGTATGGGCCAATATAACGAGGACTTAATTTCCCCTTTTTCCCGAACCTCATGACACCCTTCATGGGTGATACCTTCAAGTAAACCCAATCGCTCACCTCAAACTCTAGGTCTCTCCTCCTCACATCTGTGTAAGATTTCTGACGGCTTTGGGCAGTCTTCAATCTTTCCCGAATAATTTTCACCTTCTCTAAGGACTGGTGAACCAGGTCAGGACCAATCAACTCAGCCTCTCCAATCTCAAACCACCCTATTGGTGATCTACATCTCCTCCCATACAAGGCCTCATAAGGAGCCATCTGAATACTCGCATGATAACTATTGTTATATGCGAATTCTATCAATGGTAAATGATCATCCCAATTTCCTTTGAAATCCAGGACGCATGCTCTCAACATGTCCTCCATCGTCTGAATAGTGCGCTCTGCCTGACCATCTGTCTGTGGGTGAAAAGCTGTGCTCAAATTCACTTTGGTACCCAATCCTTTCTGGAAGGACTTCCAGAAATGAGAAGTAAATTGGGCTCCTCTGTCCGAGATAATGGACAAGGGAACTCCATGCAACCTCACGATCTCTTGAATATACATCTTGGCATAATCCTCTGCAGTGTTAGTCGTCTTGACTGCCAGGAAATGCGCTGACTTCGTCATTCTGTCCACAATCACCCATATGGAATCATGCTGTCTCCGGGATCTCGGTAGCCCAGTGATGAAATCCATGTTAATCATCTCCCACTTCCATTCTGGAATCTCAAAGTTTTGGGCTAAGCCAATTGGCCTTTGATGCTCAACCTTTACTTGTTGGCAATTTGAACACCTTGAAACAAACTCCGCAATATCTCGCTTCATCCCACTCCACCAATAGACCTCTCTCAAATCGTGATACATCTTAGTGGAGCCTGGGTGAATGGAGTATTTAGTATTATGGGCCTCAGCTAGAATCCTCTCTCGGACACCATCAACATCAGGGACACACAGTCTACTCTGGTACCTCAATACACCATCTCCCCCTTTGGAGAAGACCATCACCTTTTGCTTCTGAACATCCTCCTTCAATTGGAGTATCACAGGATCTCGGTCCTGCTTCTCTTTTACCTCTGCCACTAGGGACGATGCAGACCCATTCCGCACACTAATTCCTCCCTCGTCGTTCTCCTCAAGCTGGACTCCCAATCGAGCCAACCTATGCACTTCCTTTACTAACTCCTTCTTCTCCTCCTCAACATGGGCTGTGCTACCCATAGACAACCTGCTAAGAGCATCAGCAACAACATTAGCTTTACCTGGGTGGTACATGAGATGCTCATGTCGTAGTCCTTGAGCAATTCCAACCATCTTCTCTGTCGCAGGTTAAGCTCTTTCTGACTGAAGACATACTGCAAGCTCTTGTGATCCGTAAACACGTCCACATGCACTCCATACAAGTAGTGGCGCCAGATTTTAAGTGCAAACACCACTGCTGCCAACTCAAGGTCATGGGTCGGATAGTTCTTCTCATGAACCTTAAGCTGCCTGGAAGCATAAGCCACCACTTTACCTCTTTGCATTAACACACATCCCAATCCAACTCTTGACGCATCACAGTATACCACAAAACCTTCCGTCCCATCAGGCAAGGTCAATACAGGTGCAGTAGTCAACCTAACCTTTAGCTCTTGGAAGCTCTTCTCGCATTCTTCAGACCACTCAAACTTGACCTTTTTCTGGGTCAGTTTGGTCAATGGGGCGGATAGGGAAGAAAATCCTTCAACAAATTTGCGGTAGTAGCCTGCCAAGCCCAAGAAACTCCTTATGTCCGTCGGAGAGGTCGGTCTTGGCCAGTTGGCAACCGCTTCAATCTTCTGACCATCTACTCGAATCCCATCACCGGATACCACATGGCCTAAGAAAGCCACTGATTTGAGCCAGAACTCACATTTGGAAAATTTCGCATACAACTCCTGATCCTTAAGAGTTTGAAGGACAACTCTAAGATGTTCAGCATGCTCTTCCTCATCCCTCGAATATACCAAGATATCATCAATGAACACTATCACGAACATATCAAGGTAGGGTTTGAACACCCTATTCATCAAATCCATAAAAGCTGCTGGCGCATTCGTCAATCCAAAGGACATGACCAAGAACTCAAAATGGCCATATCTAGTCCTGAAAGCTGTCTTTGGAATATCACATTCTCTCACCTTCAACTGATGGTAACCTGATCTGAGGTCTATCTTCGAAAAGCATGAAGCACCTTGAAGTTGGTCAAACAAGTCATCTATCCTAGGAAGAGGATACTTATTCTTGACTGTGACCTTGTTCAATTGCCTATAGTCTATGCACATTCTTAGTGACCCATCCTTCTTTCGTACAAACAGAACGGGAGCACCCCAAGGAGAAACACTGGGTCTAATAAAACCCTTCTCTAACAGATCTTTCAACTGCTCCTTCAACTCTTTCAACTCTGCAGGGGCCATCCTATATGGTGGAATAGAAATAGGCTGCGTCTCAGGAAGTACATCAATACCGAAGTCGATCTCCCTATCAGGAGGGACTCCAGGTAAATCCTCAGGGAACACCTCAGGGAACTCATTTACAATCGGGACTGACTCAAAAGTAGGGGACTCAACATCATCAGACTTAACTCGTACAAGGTGATAAATACACCCCTTAGAGATTAACTTCCTCGCCTTCAGGTAAGAAATAAATTTACCCTTGGGTGCAACATAACCTCCCCTCCACTCTAGGACCGGTTCGTTAGGAAATCGAAACTTAACAACTCGGGTCCTACAATCTATGGATGCATGGCACGCATGGAGCCAATCCATACCAAGAATCACATCAAAGTCAACCATCTCCAACTCCACCAAATTGGCCAAAGTATCCCTATGACAGATGGACACTATACAATCTCTATAGATTCTCTTAGCCAAAATTGACTCACCAGTAGGAGTCGATACTGAAAAAGGCTCAAGCAAACACTCCGGAATAATCTCAAATTTATGGGCCACATAGGGCGTCACAAAAGATAAGGTGGCACCTGGGTCAAGTAGTGCATAACAATCATAAGAAAAGATTCGGAGCATACCCGTAACAACATCTGGAGCAACCTCTTGATCCTGTCGATTACCCATCGCATACAGGCGATTTGTCCCGCCTCCAGCATTAGCAGTAGTTGCCTTCTGACGATTGCCCTCAGGGGGCGCTGTAGAAGACTGAGCTCTATTTCCTCTGTCGCTCCACCTCTGAGTCCTCGTAGGGCACTCACTCTGAAAATGGCCAGGTCGCCCACATGTGAAGCAATTATTAGTGCCCTCACGGCACGCACCAAGATGCAGTTTGCCACACCTGCCACAGGGTGGCATTCCTCTCGGACCTTGAGCAACACTGGCTTGGGACTGAGGTCCCTGTGCTCTGAAATTCTGATACCCATAGGATCGCTGATCATACCTGTTTTGCTGAACAGGTGCACTCGCCATCGACGGTGCATGGCTAGAAGACCTCTTTTGAAAGAATGTCCTATCACCTTTCTTCTGCTTCTGCTGATTAGGCTCATGCCCTTCCGATTTGGCTCTCTTCTTCTGTTGTTCTTCCCTGTCCCTCTTCTTGTCCTCCTCAGTCTGTTGGGCGTAGACCATAAGTCTAGCGATATCCATGTCTGGAATTAGCAATGCTGCCTTACACTCCCTTTTTACGTGTCTGCCCAATCCAGACACATACTTCCTCATTCTTGCCCTCATATCAAGGACCATCTCTGGAGCATATCTGGACAGTTGGATGAACTTCAAGTTGTACTCCTTGACCGTCAGTTCCTCTTGTTTCAGATTCACAAACTCTTCGACCTTCGCCTCCCTCAACTCTTGGGGAAAGAAGTGATCAAGAAAGGCACTCTCAAACTCCTCCCACTCAGCAGGCTCTGCATCCTCACCTCTAACATCCTCCCACTGGTTATACCAGACATTAGCAACATCCTTAAGCTGATAAGAGACCAGCTCGACTCCCTCCACCTCAGTTGCATGCATAGCCCTCAAAATCATACGCATCTCATCAATGAAGTTCCGTGGGTCCTCCTCAACCTTTGACCCCGTATAGACCGGCGGGTTCATCCTCAGGAAATCTCTGAGCCTGGTTGCAGCCGTAGACTCTTGAGAACTGGAGCTAGGGGCCTGGGGACCACGACTGCTACTCTGAGAGGCTACTAACTGGGTGAGCATAGCAATAGCTCCCCTGAAGTCCGCTTCCGAAGTGGGGGCTGACTGAACCGGAGGTGCTGGTGGAGCCTCAGTAGCTACAGCAGGTCGTCCCCGTCTCCTTGTCTCATGCTGACGAGGGGCCTCTGGTAAGGGATTCTCAGTATTAGGGACTGAGGCATCCCTTTGAGCAGCTGTGCGTTTTGGAGGCATTATCTGCAAACGCGTAACGCACGAATTAGAAAAGGGGCTCTCATAGAGCCAAGCTTTATCGCACGACATCAGAACATCAAAGAAGGGTAACCATTTCCTAAATGCCCTGTAGCATCCTGTTTATGAAGTGTGGTGCACAACACACGCATAAACGAGACTCTACTAGACACGTCTTCGTAGACTCCCTAGGACTCTTGAACTCTGTGCTCTGATACCAAGTTTGTCACGCCCCGGGAGGGTACCCTGGGCGTGGCCGGCACTCAGAGACTATTTCTAGCCCCTGAGCGAACCACTTAGCCTCCTCACATCATTCAACATCAAGATAGCGGAAGTAACATCAAAGGAATACCTTAAATAAAGGCCCAATGGCCAACATCAATCTCAACATCAACTAAGTAAGGGAAATATTACTCAGTTCAAAGGAAACATCTGCATCAATCCTCGACATCATGTCTACAAAGCCTCTAATTCTAACTCGACTGTCTAAGAGTGGTGCCGTGACATGCCATGGCTACCAGACTCAATGAATAAAGAAAAACATAAGTAGAAGGGTTTCCTCCGGAAAGCAAGGAGGCTCACCAACTCAGAACTCGAACTCTGCGGCTTCAACGGTGCGTCTGCTGAAGTCCTCTAACTCCTGTATCTGCATCATAAAACGATGCAGCGCCAAATGGCGTCAGTACGTGGAATGTACTGGCATGTAAAATAGCTGAATAATAGGGTAAGTACACAGCTTAAAGAAACATCAAGTCAACATCATATTCCATCAGAATGTCAATGTCTATCTAAGGCAAGAGATTAGAATAGACAGTTGACTCATCAACCTCTCATCTCCACATCGTCATCACATCAAAGGGACATCACATCGACTCAGGGGAACATCAACATCGACTCAAGGGAACATCACATCGACTCAACATCACATCAACATCGACTCAACATCACATCAACATCGACTCAAGGGAACATCACATCGACTCAACATCACATCAACATCAGAGTTCTATCAAAGGAACCTAACTGGGAGTTTCTCTAACCGACAACCATCACTTATGAGCTAGTGATGATACAACGAAGCGATGCCGTTGCCACATCCATCCAATACCCTACCCGGGGTAAAGGACATCACATCAGTGGATCCACAAGAAACATCAAAAACATCAGTCCACTTTTGGGACAAGATAGGAGCCATCCGCATTGCGGTTCAATCCTCTCTTCCTACGCGGGCCACGTAGTTAATGGGTTCGAGTGGGACTCACTCTCTACCCATTTCGGTGCTCAATACTCCTCCCAGAACTCGACATGCTCATAAACATCATCATCATCATCATCATCATCATCATCATCATCATCAGTCCCAGAGGGACATAGTACATCATCATCAGTCACATAAGGACATGGTATAATAATTAATACCTCAACATCAACATCGGTCCCAGAGGGACATAGTATAAAACATCAACATCAACATCATTCCCATAGGGACATTGTACCTCAACATCAACATCACCTCACCTCATCACATCGACATCAACATCATAGACTCAAGATTTCTTTTTAGAAATTAGACCTTGAATTTTAAGACATCGTAATACGTCATTCTCATCAACATCATCATCAAGACTCTCATCAAATGTGAAACACAATCACAACATCACAACATCATATCGTCAAGGCTCTAGACTCATCCCCTAAATTCATTATGCATGCATTTTCAATTTGCAATTCATATAGGGTTTTTAAATGCACTTACAAAAATGAGTTAAGTATAAAACAAAGTAATGATGATCATCAATTTCTGTAAGAAAATCATTTATACATAGAATACGTAAATTTTTAACATGCATCAACTCTTTACATCAACCTCATCATCAATGACTCAAATCATCAGTTCTCAGAAGGGCACATGGGAGAACATTCCCATGCTTTAAGTTAGCCTTACATACCTGGAAAGTTTTGCTAACACAAGGAAGCACACCCTCCTCTTGATCTCCTCAATCCTCCCTTCCTTCAAGCCCTACCTTAGGTGACTCTTAGGAAGAACGCTTAGAATTTAGGTTTTGAAACCCTTTTCTTCGAAAACTGACCTTAATTAGGCGTAGGGGGACGTTTAGAATAATTAGGAATGGACTAAATTGCCCTCCATAATTTAAAAGAATTACTCCCCCATCTGAAATAACACAGTCCGCGACGCGGACCTGTCGCGGACAGTGTATTTTCGGAAATTCAACTCCGTCGAAAATTTTACAGAAAACACAAGTGTGACTCCGCGACCGATCCGCGACGCGGTTCTGTCGCGCAGGCACACTGTTTTTCGTTTTGGAACGAAAAACTATTTTCCGACTCGATCGCTCTAAAATTCGACCGAGACCCTCTTCCCACTCCATTTTCAGTGCTGATCACGAATCCACTCTCGGATTTTCAATCCGAGCATTGGAAGACGCGTTTTACGCGCACCTCTCCTCTAGGGGTATTTTAGTAATTAGCGGGGCATTACATTCTAAAACTCCTATTTAATTGGATACACGTTGATTATTAGAATTAAAATTAAAGATAAATTTGTCTAGGGGAAATAGTTGGATGCATCTATTTAAAACATTGCCGCGCCCAATTTTTTCTCGCGAAAAGACGGGAATTTGGACGACGTCGTGGCAACGACTCTTTTGGGATTTTGAAAAAATTGAAGAGTCGCCACCTAATGAATTAAGGTGTATTAGGACACCATTCTAAGTTTAAATCTAAGCCTAAGGTCAAGATCACGAGAGATAGGGTAAGGGCTCAAATAACCTCGATGGGAATGTGTTAAGCACCCTTCAAGGTTCTTAATGCGGGTCCCGATCGTGTCTCGTATTTATATGGGGGTTTTAACAAATAAGGTCTCTATTTTTAATTAATCTAGTAAGATGCCTAAGTGATAAAATATAGTGAGATAGTTAAGTAAATAAAATAATTAATTAATCTACCCCAAACAAAATCAATAAAAGCGGAAATAAAACTAAGCAAATTATTTATTTACTCGGATCAGTTTCTCGGCTTTTAATTCCAGATTTTTAGCTTCACTTGGCTTATTAAAGCCTAAGGACAAAATCGAGGTTTGTTCTATTTAGCACGAGTTTAAATCACCCTTTCCGAGGGTCCTATTTACCTCTAACCCTTCCTAAGTTGATTTATTTTTTAACCTGTGAGCATACTAAAAAAATGGAAAATTCTAACGAGCCCCAAAGTGTTTAACGTCTCATCCTAAGATCCAAGAGGCATTGGACTTCTAGTTTGATGGTTCTAGACTTAAAAAAGAATGTAAGGCTCCTAATTAAACTCGCGTCAATACAAAATAAGTAGGACGAGCAAATAGCACAAAAATCACAAGTATGCCTCTCAAACATATTTATAAGACAAACAAGAAGTATAAAAAAAATTAAAATTACTAACTGTGCATGCATCAAAAAAAAATGTTAAGACCTAGCAAAAGGTTTCAATTCTTTTAAAACATTATCATATTAAAAACTTATCAAGATATGATTAAAAAAAATTAAAAGTAGTAATAGTTAGTTAAAGATAATTAAATTGTGAGAAAATCCTATAGGCATTAATTTCTAATATAATTTACAAATCTTAAACTATTAACATATTAAAAAAAAATTAATAAAAAATATTAGGAATTTATTGGCATGATGGCATGAAATTATTTAAACAAACAATATATGCAATATGCAAAAATTATTTATATTTACAAACATTTTTTTATTGATGAAAATAATTTTTCTAACTTGATGATTTGTTTAACAGTGGTGCCTTTTTTTTTTTAACAATATAATATGCAAAAAGACTTTATTAAAATTTTATAAGCATGAGACTTATATCGATATGCATGGACTCCAGTAGGCATGAATTCTATGACAAGAAAATTTTCTTCTTTTTAATTACAACATAATTCCTATACGCATGATAACTCAGTGATTAGTGTGACAGATTATTATATAAAACCTACAAACAATGAATTCTAATTTTAAAAAAAAAAAACAATGTTAAAATGAAAAAGGCATTAAAATTTTCAAATAAGATGATAATTTCAAATGTAAAATAGACAAAGAAAGTACATGAAAGATAGGCAAGTATAACCAACAATTAAAACATGAAAGCATGCTATCAAACACACGAACTTGCCAAAAGGATAGATTTAAAATCATAACAATCAGTTAAGGAGAGCAATGGGGGGAGTTAATCAGCCACTAATAAATCACTCAACTGGAGACATTCTTAAGGGATTGCACCAATTACGACTATGCCCACGGAGAAATAAACATATAAGATTACCTATCTTATGCACTCAAATGCCAATTATTACTAATCAACCAAGAGAAACATAGAGGAAAGAAAATTCAATTCATGAAAGGTTTTCAAATTAAAAGTGCTCAAAATGATATTGTCCAGTCAAAGCTTGGGGCTGCCGCAATTCAAAATTCACAAGGTTGAGCAAATACACCGGTTCAAACTTATCATAAGAGCAGAGAGTGGAACACGTTGCATTGAAATTAACATGATATTAACTTAATCAGTTGTGTAACACATGGTTTAAAACAAGTATGAAACATTAATAGCTGAGTAAACACAAAGCTTAAATTTACCATAGAAATAATATTGGGCATGCAACTTAATTTAAGAACGAAATGTTAAAGTAATTTGCATACCTGAGCTTTGAAGAACATTAATGGACAAGTATAGATCAAAACCTCTCATTAGAAAATAAAACCAGTGGCAAATTTTCCAATATCGAAGCTTTCCGGCGAGGGAGATGGAGGGGGGCTTCCGGTAACCGTTGCATGGTGGCATTGGGGATTCCGGCGAGTATGATTTTTGGCAAAACAGGGACTGCCAATAGGGCTGTTTTGGGTCGGGTTTTCGACGGAACAAAAGGGTCGTTTGGGATTTTTTTTGGTCCGAATGGGAGGAAGATAAAGGGGAGAAGAAAGGGGCGTTTAGTTCACTGCTTTTGGGGGGATTTTGGGGTCGAAACGGGGAAGAGGGACTGCTGCTCGGCTTTCGCCAACGCGAGTGCGGGCGTGGCGGTGGCAGTGAAGAGATGGTGAGGGAGAGAGAGGTAAAAAAGGTGACGCGTTGGTGTTGTTTTCTAGCGGGATTTTGGTGGCGGCAAAGGGGGTTGTTTGGTGCCGTTGAAGGAAGAGAAAAGAGAGGGAGCTGAGGGAGAGGAGAAGAAAGGGAGAAGCGGAAGAAGAGGGTGGGGAGGATGGCGTTCCGGCTAGGGCGTGGTGGCGGCGACGAGAGAGTGAAAGATGGAGAGGGTGGCCTTTTCTTTTCTGAGAGGAGTGAAAATATTTTTTAGGGTATTAGGAGAGAATATGGTGCTTTAACTTTGAATGTTTGATTAAAATTAAATGATCGATCAAGATTAGATCGTATAACATGCGTGGATTCGGATCAAAGCAATGGTTATCCGAATTTAAATATTAGCCTAAAATTGTTGGAGTTTAAAATTGAGCCACAAGTTGACTTAATTTGGGCTAAAAATACAAAAATTGTAAAGAAATGGCTAGAATTGAAGTAAATTTCAAAGAAATTGACTAGAATTGAATTAAAATCATAAGGATTTGATTAGAATTAAAATGAATTTGATTAAAAAGGTTATGAATTGAACAAATTGGGATAAAATCTAAATAATAAATATAATACACACTTAAAAATATATAACACTTTGAATAGTAATCTTTGTGTAACGAAAATAAGTAATACATGCTAAAATTATTATGTAGAATACTAAATGCATTAAAATTATTACTTTGAATAAATAATAAAAATAATAATTTAAAAGATGTCACTAAAAATAGTACAATGAGTATATTACTGATACTAATAATAAAAAAATAGTGAAAGTAGTAATAATAATAATAATAAATATGACTAATAAAATTAAAATATTACTACCGTTGTCACTCACTAGAATAATGATTTATTTATTATTATAAAGTAAATAATAATTAAAAAAATATGTTTTTGAAGAAAAAAAATTATTAAATGCGTAATTATTGGATAAATTGAAAATAAACTTATTTAATTTGGAAAATACCCATTTAATTAAATGGCGATGTAAAATATGTTAGGGGTCGGTCAAAATTAGGTATCAACAGCTGCTCCTTCTTTGCTCGGTAATGAAGGATGTTGACTGAGTAGCCGATTTTGTCCGACCGACGAAATGTTATCAGAGGGGCCAAATGGAATAAAAGGTTGTGAAAAATATTACGGCCAAGACTTCGGTTTAAAGTCGTCTACATATCCCTGATTTTACAAGCATCAGGTCGTGTGTAGTTCTGGAGTTGGGAACGAATGATATTCCTAATGATGACATTTGAGGTAGAAGCAACAATAGCTTTGAATTAGAGAGGATTAGGTATAAGGCGGTATAAGTGGAAAATGCAAGTGCGAGAACAACTTATGATAAAGCAAATTTGTAGGAATACGAAATTATGTATACGAGTTGAGACTCATTTCGAACCATCTTTTGCTGTTAAGCATTCCATACCTGCAATTTCTAATATAACTAAATAAAAATGGTTAGTTTTCTAATTTACAGACAAAGTTAAAAATATGAGTGAGATAAGAGATCATATCTGTTTAGGAGGAATATGCTTAGTCCATCCGGCATTTAAAAGATAGTGCTTGACCCTGTGTGGCTTCTTGAAAGGTAGAGCTTTGACTAATCAACGTCCAAAGGACTGTGTTGAGCCTCGAGTGACTTCTTGAAAGATAAAGCTTAATCACTCAACTTTCGAAGGACGATGCTTGGCCTCAGATAGCTTCTTGAAAGGTAGAGTTTAACCAATCAACTTCCAAAGAACAGTGCTTAGGTTTTCGAGAGGTAGAGCTTAACCAATCAACTTCCCAAGGAATGTGCTTAGCTTTGGGCAGCTTTTCGAAAGGTAGAGTTTAACCAATCAACTTTCAAAGGACAGTGCTTAGCTTTGGGTAGCTTTTCGAAAGGTAGAGCTTGACCAATCGACTTCTAAAAGACAGTGCTTAGCTTCGGGTATCATCTTGAATGGTAGAGTTTATCAAATCAACTTTCAAAGGACAATGCTTAGCTTTGGGTAGCTTTTCAAAAGGTAGAGCTTGACTAATTAACTTCCAAAGGACAGTGCTTAGCTTCAGGCAGCTTCTTGAATGGTAAAGCTTAACTAGTCAACTTCCGAAGGGCAGTGCTTCGCCTCAGGTAGCTTCTTGAATGGTAGAGCTTAACCAGTCAACTTCCGAAGGGCAGTGCTTCGTCTCGGGTAGCTTCTTGAATGGTAGAACTTAACCAGTCAACTTTCGAAGGACAGTGCTTAGCCTCGAGCAACTTCTTGAATGGTAGAGCTTAACCAGTCAACTTTCGAAGGGCAGTGCTTAGCCTCAAATAGATCTGTTCCTGTAATTCCTGCACTCGAAGAAAATTGTAAGTTTTTAAAAAATGGGAGATTGATTTGTGCCTCAACTCATCGTTTGCTTTCCTTTTCCACTAAAGCCTTGTTGTTCTTGAGCTTGAACTCAATATGGATGTCTTTATGTGCAACTTTTAATGAAAGTTTTGAGGACCTCTCAAAAATTTCTGCCCCAGTTCGTTGTTATGTCAAGCTCGAGTATGTAGAGATGCTTATCAATAGAAATTTTGAGATTGTCTCAAAATTTCTACCCCAGTTATTCTCCAAAAGGAAGATAGAAAATCTTATTATGATATAACTGGGGCCCATGGGAGCGCCTACGTATCCCTCTTAGACAGGAATCAGGTCAACCGTAGTTCATATTACATCAAAAAGAGTCATAAAAGAAACATAATCTTGCCCCAAGTGTGTATCACCACTACCAATTGAGAAAACTTAAAGTAATCATGCAAGTGCTTGAAAAATTGAGGAGGAGAAACAACTCAATTTCCTCTTTATTGATGTCGATCAGGTATTAAGTCATGCTCAGATATTAATTATGATCGTGATAAGAATCTTTCACATGTATCGCTTTGGTGGCAATTAACGTTTGAATTTTATCTTTCAAATTTCGACATTCTTCTGTGGTATGCCTCTTCATCCCTGAATGATAAGCACAAATTTTGGTGAGATTGAGCCACTTAGAATGTGTCTTCATCACTATTTCAGGAACAGAAGAGAGATAGCCAGTAACCCTTAGTCTTTCATACAATTGATCTATGGGTTCAGCCAAAGGAGTATATTGCTTGGGTAGACATTTCTCCATATTAGCTCGCAATCTAGCAGATTGAAAGGATCGTTGACGCCTTGATGGTTTTCCATGAATCTTTCGTTCATTACCTGCAGCTGGAGGGACTTGATATATGGGTGCATGCCGCTGGAGTAGGGGTGGAGACGCTTGACGAATCACAACATTCACTTCTTTCTCGCCTTTGTTCTCATTGGTCCCACCAAGCTGCGAAGTCTTGCTACTAGCTTGTAATGCCCTAAATCTATTACATTGCCATTTTTTATACCTTCTTTGATCTTCTCACCCAACTTGATAATATCGGAAAAATTATGATCTTCGATGGGCATCATTCTCTCATAGTACTGTGGCTTTTGGGCGCAAATAAAAAATTCCTTCATTTGAGGTTCCTCCATCGGAGGTCGGACCCTAGCAGCTTTAGACCTCCATCTTATTGCAAATTCTCTAAATGATTTTGTAGGTTCTCTCTTTAAATTTTGGATGTAAAACCAATCAGGAGCATTCCCAATATTAAATTCAAACCTCTTCATGAAATTAGAGGCCATATCAGTCCATTTTGACCATTTCTTTGAATCTTGTGCAATATACCATGATAAAGCCTCTCCAGTGAGACTTCCCACAAATAATTTCATTTGAAGTCGTTCATTTTTTCCAACTCCAGTTAACTTATCACAGTATATTCTCAAATGTACCTTTGGATCTCCAGTCCCATTGAACATCTCAAATTTAAGAGGTTTATATCCTTCAGGCAACTCGATATTGGGATGTATGCACAAGTTTTCAAAACTTAACCCTTCTATCTCCCTATCTCCTTCAACATGTTGCACTCGACTACTCAACTCCTCCAATCGCTTCTCCATTGTTTGTATCAACATGTCCTTTTGATGGGGTTCGACATAAATAAAATTGTGTTTTTCTGAAATAGTAGTGATAGACGTTGGTGCTATATTTTGAGCATGAGAAGTAGCTTGGGAATGTGAGGCATTTGGTGGGGCTAAGTAGTTAAGATTAGGTGTATTAGGCTTGTGTTATGACAGATGCGTGTAACATGGATATTGCTTGTTTTGGGGAAGCATGGGATTTGAAGTACTTTCAGGGTATAAGGTAGGATGGGGTAAAAAGAGAGGATTCGTGAAGGTTGTTTGAGGCATGGTTATAGCATTTATTCCAATAAGCGATGTATTCAAATTGGGAGCATTAGGGATTTATTCCTGCATCTCTCTAATCTTTTATTCTAACCTTGATATCACCTCATTTTATGTAGGTGGATACTCTTCTCTCGAAATATTCAAATCCTCTTTTTGAGTTGTCATACCAATCGTGTCAACAACACTATTATTATTCTCCATACAGTAGAACGGGATAAAAGCAGAAAACTTCTTCCAATTGAGAGCAATAGGCACGAATCAACCTTAGGGAGGGGAAAACATATAAAAGAAAAGAAAGAAAGAAAGAAAGAAAGAAAGAAACAAAGAAAGAAAGAAAAAGATCAAGTTAGTAACATGATAATATATAACACAAAGATAAACATATTGATTTTTGAAAAATAAACGCCCTAAATGCAAGGAACCTCGTTGAGCCAGAGGTGGCTTAAGACGATACATAAGTGATTCATGATAACTAATTCAAGCTTGTGATTTGTTAATTGGAGTTTAGTGTTAGAAAATACAATAAAATAATAATTAAAAATAACTATTTTATTACTAACAACTATTACAATCTTTAAATGATAGAGTAACATATAAAATCTAAGGAATGATAGGGGTGATAAATGGAAATAATCTTAAACTTCAATATATAAAATCTAAGGAATAATGGAAATAAATTCTACACTTCAAACCCACTTCTGGCATGAATTCAACATCATAACTTTGCAAAACAGAAAGATAAACTTTTCTAAACTTCCCTTTAATAGTATTTTAGGCTTGAATTAATTATCGTGATCACAGACACATAGTATGCAGTATTTCGTCTCGGAGGGTGATTGGACCCTCTAGACTTAACAAGGTGGCTACTATTGTGTAGATTAACCCCCTGGGGTCAAACAACCTAGGATTTATGCATGCATGATCTTAACTTTGGGGTGGATAACTCTATCCTAGGTTTCTAATGAGTGGGTTTAGACACGGACTGGGTATTCCTATGTGAGAAGCACGTGGTCCAATGGTAGTAAGACTATCCGCCATTCACCATGCATGCGCTTACCCTCTAACATTTAGGTTTGAAAAGAAAGAGAGAAAAGTGCAAAGACACGACATCACCTCAAAAGGAAAAAGAAGAGAGGAACCCAAGTGGGGGAATTTATGAGCGGAATGCCAGTTATTTTAAAGCGGTAACATTTAACAGTTATAGCAGTATTTAACAGGTAATTTAAAGAGATAAATAAATAAAGGGAGAAGGGTAAGGAGTTAGAGGGAAAGGGGAAGGGAGTTACAGGGGTAAGGAAGGGGTATTAGAGGGGTAAAAGAGGGGGAATTAGAAGGGTAAAGGAGGGAGAATTAGAAGGGATAAGGGAAAGGAATTAGAGGGATAAGGGGAAAGTTAAAAAAGGGAAAAAGGGAGGGGGAGTTAGAGGGGATAGGGGAAAGGAAAAAGTAAACAAATTCGTAAAGGCTTAATAACAATAAGGAAAGTAAAGCAGATTAATGAAACAGGTAAAGGAAAAAAGGGAAAGAATAAAAAAAAATAGAACCCACATAAACAAGACACGTAATGGTTAGAATCTAAGGTCCCCAGTGGAGTCTTCATTCCGTCGCGCCCCATTTTTTCTCGCGAAAAGGCGGGAACCTGGACGACGTCGTGGCAACGACTCTTTTGGGATTTTGAAAAAATTGAAGAGTCGCCACTTAATGAATTAAGGTGCATTAGGACACTATTCTAAGTTTAAATCTAAGCCTAAGGTCAAGATCACCAGAGATAGGGTAAAGGCTCAAATTACCTCGAAGAGAAGGTGTTAAGCACCCTTCAAGGCCCGCAAATGCGAGTCCCGACCGCGTCTCATATTTATGTGGGGGTTTCAACAAATAGGGTCTCTATTTTTAAGTAATCTAGTAAGATGCCTAAGTGAAAAATATAGTGAGATAGTTAAGGAAATAAAATAATTAATTAATCTACCCCAAAAAATATCCATAAAAGAGGAAATTAAACTAAGCAAATTATTTATTTACTCGGATCAGTTACTCGGCTTTTGATTTTGGATATTTAGCTTCACTTGGCTTATAAAAGCCTAAGGACAAAACCGAGGTTTGTCCTATTAAGCACGAGTTTAAATCATCCTTTCTGAGGGTCCTATTTACCCCTAACCCTTCCTAAGTTGATTTATTTTTTAACCTGAGAGGGTACTAAAAGAAATAAAAAATTCTAACGCGCCCTAAAGTGCTTAACGTCCCACCCTAAGATCCAAGAGGCATTGGACTTCTAGTTTGGTGGTTCTAGACTTAAAAAAGAATGTAAGGTGTTGCGTCCCTAGCACACGCAAGTTTACGTGGTCAACTCAAGTAATACAGTGGCTCTTCTTATGAACCGGATGTCGAACCCAAGGGATTTAAAGACTACTGGTTTCTCTTCAAGTTATTATGCTGATTTGATATCCACAATAATTTGTGATGAGATTTATGGAAAACAAATTTTTATAAACTCTAAGATAAGATGGAATAGCAATTTATCAATTTAAAAGTGATCCTGCGATTATAGCCATAACGACTTCGTGTTTCTCAATCCGTGTTCATGTACCTGGGTTTACATTTATTAGTTCACAGGGTTAAATTTACCTAACAGGGTTGCACGCCTCTGCAGGCCTACTTCTATTGACTGCCTACCTACATCGTTGAGGGGGATAGACTGATCACCAGAAATGCATTAAATTTATCTTCCTGTAATAAGAACTAAGCGAGGTATGGTAGTTGTCACAATTCTCCCTTACACGAACCAAACTAATAACCTAGTCGGACAAGCTCCTTGTTCCACTGTGTTCTAATCATTCCAACATCTTTCGAATCCAGAATAACTAACACTTTTCCTCCCTAGTTGATCAGGCTAAGAAGTATTAATTAAAGTGGCACAAGAATAAATGGTAAACCCATCATACATAAATTAAGAAATCATATTGTCTAGGGCTACACTCCCAGAATATGGGAGAACTAGCCTCTCATGATTCGTTCCCACATTACGAATAAGTTGATAAACATGAATATGCAAGAAAACAAAGATGAAAATCAAACCAAAGTAGACCTAGGTTGTCTTCTCTATGCCTCCATCTATTCTCTGCTAAAAACCAATCCCCAAAGATGAGTAATACAATAATTAATAGTCTCCTTTTCTCTAAAACCCGTAACTCGTATTTCCACTTAAAAACATGCAGTCCGCGACGCGGACTAGTGTATATTGACCCGGTCCATTAAGTTGCTGACTGGACAGATTCGCTTCCTTTTTGCACCCTGGTCCGCGACGCGGACCCTGCAGCGCACTGTGCCTTTGTGCATTTTTCTTCTTCTTTCCAGTTCTGCTGGTCTGCTGCCCGGTCCGCGACGCGGACTAGTGTTTCAGCTGCATCCTGCTTCTTTTCTTCCTTGCTTTCTGGCCGCTTTCATCCTTCCACTCTGCACACGACTCCGGACTGCTTTAATTTGACCAATCTCTGCAAAATGCAACCACATGGAGTACTCGCCCCCTAGATTAGACAAATAACGACAATCACATTAAAAACAGTTGTTCTCTTTATGTTTACCCTCTGATTCAACTCTTTTTATGAGTTTATTTGGCTAATTAGGCGTACAAATACGCCTAAGATCACCACCCCACACTTAGAGTTTTGTCCGGCCTCGGGCAATTACGACACTCATGCATGAGACTCGCTAGGCAGCATATATCCCCCAGGCAACTGATATGAATGGCTCGCGTGCATCAAAGAACCCAAAACCATACTAGATCCTGACAGTATCTCCTTTATCTAATCCTTGCCGCGTAACCATGAAATCATGTAGCACATTAGTCAATACTATCATCTGACTGCTAACCTTACCCCAGGTTGTGCCCTCACCAGAAGAATTACCCATTCACACTTATCATAATGATAGATACAACAAACACACGGATGTGGGTATTCAATCAACTCTCTCTCTCTCCCAAATGATGTCTTGTGTTGGGTCTAATTCCTATAGGCTTGCCCTGAATGTACATCTCCACTAATTAAGAATGCTTGAATAGAATCATATAGGACTTTTAATGGGTCGTAGTGTAGGCTAGGGGACGGGTAGGAACTATATAATAGTGGCTTACACTTGCCTGAGCACTTTGCACTTTTAACTCCATCATTCATTCTCTTCTGTTCATTATTGTTCTCCCCTCCATTCAATGATTATTTCACTAGCCATCTCATCTCATCAAGAATGTTTGTTTTTTTTTGTGTGTGTCCCATTCCTTCAAAGAGGGCTTTTCCATTACCATGTAGCTATCATTGATCTCCTTTTACCACTTAACTATCCCTTTTTTCAAATTTAACCATTAACATCAGTCTATGCTACAGTGCTCAAGGACGCAAGGTGCAAAAACTAGGGATTCAACAAAATTGGATCAAGGCAAAAGTATGGCAATCAACAAAAAGGCTATAGGCTCAAAAAGGGCTAACTAGTGATATAATATCTGAAAAGGCTAAACTTTTACAAGACAAATCAAAGAAAGCCTATTATCATCTCCTAAACAAAGCAATTCCTTTTATTTCGCTTCAATAACATGCAGGGCAAGTTCTAGCATCTATTCCAACACAGACTTATACAATTTTGCTCACTACTCATGGCACACTCCCTTCATAAAGTTAACTCCAGATTCAATGTTGCCTAATGCACAGGATTTCTTGGTTATTTCATTTTATTTTGAAGTATTAGAATCAGGTGCTACTTTCAGGTCCTCTAGTGGTTACGTCCGTTAATTTACACGGCCATTCTACCCTGCTTGGTTATATCGCTGCACACACATCTCTACACTACATGTCGCATCAAGTAAACAGAATCATAACCAGAGAACAGCTCATGTACATAACAATTCCATAGTAGCAACAAGGGCAAATATACATACTAGGCATAAGAAAGGAAAACAAGAAAAGAAAATAGGTGTCTGCATTATACATGACAATGAATATGTAAGAAAATATAAAGCATAGTCCTGGCCTTGGCCATCCACCACCCCACACTTAGGATCAGCACTGCCCTCAGTGCTGAACATGGCAAACCTGCAGCGTGCCCGGCTACTCCTCAGCATCCTGGTCTGGTAAGACCGGCTCTCCCCCCGTGGCAATCGAGACTCTATCCTCCACCTCATCCTCCTCAGTGTCGAAGTCCATCTGGGCTTCTTCTGGGTCTGTGGGGACGTCATCATCCACCGACTCTACAAAGGTAGGGTCGATGCCCAGCACAACATTAGCATGGGCATTAAGGGGATAGGTAGCAGCGACCTCATCGAGCTCCAACTGGGTAGAAGGGCGACCACCCACCCTGTGCCTAAGCATCTCAAGCCCGAACATGCGGGCCATGATAAGCTCATCTCTATGGTTCCGCTCGGCGGTAGTGAGAATTGGCCCTGTAGCTTCCTCCGTCCCCTTGATATTTGTGACATTAGACGGTGGGGCCTCAATTTGAGGCCAATAGTCGAGCTCATCTGTGGGGACACTTGCACGATTACAAAGCTCAGTTATAAGGCCCCCAAAGGCATACCTGCGACCTTTGTGAACGCGTGCCTTCCTCATGGCAAACTTGAGGATAGCCCCAAAATTTAGCGCCATGCCTGCCATGAGGGCATACACAAGGCAGGTGCGGTCTCTGGTCACCGTCGTGAAGTGCTGGCCCGGGAAGAAAGAGTGCATGACAATCTTCACCCACACCCGAGCTTCCCTGTTCATGTGTGCGAAGGGGAAGCTTTGGTGGTACCCGCGGCTTGCATGCCGAATCCACCGAGTTGTTGATTGCACGCCGGCCAGTGTGTGCCGGATAAGACGGTAGGGAGGGCGGAGCTGCAACTCATTGAAATCACCGGCGGAGACATCCGCCGTTCCTAGGATATTGTTGATGGCCAAGGGTCTAAAATTCACCTCCACCACGCGCACCACGACCACCTGCGTCCGGGACTCCTTTTTCATGTTAGCATAAAACTCTCGGACAATGCTCAGATTGCAAGGCAAGGGGTCGTTGAACTGGAAAAGCAGATGGTAGTCCATGCAACGTTGGTAGATGTTGGGGAAGTCACGGGCGAGGGATTCTGCATCAATGGGGACGTCAGGGAAATACTTGGTCTCGTTATGAGCCCTGTACCATCGTTACCCCTCTCGGTCCACTGCCCGAAGGCCATAACGAGTTCGTTGCCCACGGTGGTCAGGGGCTCGGGGCACCTCCGGGATGTCCCTGGCACGCCTGCGACTGCCTGAGGCACCAGCTCCGCTTGTTTGACCGGTCCTGCAACTTCTAGAAGCCATCTAGCCCTGCAACACAAGCACTTAGTGTTTCAACAGTAATGCAAAGGGGGACCGTGGGCCGGGCTGGGGGGTGCCCACCCCACACTTAGATCACATCGTACCGGGTGAAGTGGATACTCTGACTTCTCGACTTCACCGGTGGCACATAGCACCACGGTCACCCCACAGAATATCACAAAAATGTAACCCAACAGTCACTTCCTTCCCCAGACAAACCATACAAGCACAATTCAAGAAAAGGAAGCATAAACTACCCACAACCAACAATTCTTAACAATTTAAGGTCGTTAAATTCGCAAGAACCCAACCCCAACAAGGATATCACGTTTTCCCCAATTTTTCGCAACCTAGGGTTTGCACCCTACCATGATTTTCGCCAAAAATACCCCTTTTTCCCATGATTACCCCCAAGAAGTACATATGGAACATGGATCTATGCCTACTACACCCCCATAAGGAATTTGGAGGCCTACCACTCACCCTATGCATGTAGATGTTCAAACAAGCACAAAGAAACCCTAACTACCCATAAAATTAACATGAAGATGAAGAACACTTACTTGAGAGGTAGGGAGATGATGTGGGAGGGGGAGTGCGTCCCGTAGATCTTCGAATTTGTGAGAAGGGGGGAAAATTTGAGAGAAAAGGGAGAAAAATCGCGTGAAAGAGAGGAAAGAAAATAAAAAAAATGGGTGGGGTATATAAAGGGGCGGGGTTGCACAGAAAATGAGGCCCAAAACTGAATGGGTCCGCGACGCAAGCGCGACGCGGACCTGTCGTGCATCACCCCTTGTCCAATTTTTAAACATGGGCGAAAGTATTGCATTAGTGCGCGACGCCTCCGCGACGCGGTACTGTCGCGGAGGCTCACTGTTTCGTGGCCAAAATTATTTTTGATTTTTGAGCCACGGGCCCCGAAAAATTCCACGCACCTTGGACTAGGCTTCAACATAGCAAGACATGTTAGTTCAGTGAAAGAAATAAAAAAAATGCATGGAATTATAGAAAAATCGACGATACATTTTCTCCACCCAGAGCAGCACACAAGTGTGGGTGTGCATCCTCTCCGCGACGCGGTCCAATCGCGGAGAGACACTATTTTGGGGCCCAAAATGATTTTGAATTTTGAGCTACGGGCCCCGAAGAATTCACCGAACACTTGAAAATACGTCAAAACACTTACCCATGTTAATTCAGCAAAAAATAAGGCACAACATACCTCCCAGATCGACCGAATTTGACGACACAATTTGTATCCTGAAAACAATGATGAAGTGTCTGTCCGTGACCTCTCCGCGACGCGCTCCTGTCGCGGAGAGACACTGTTTTGGGGCCCAAAACGAAATCCAAAATCGAGCTACGGGCCCCGAAAAATTCACAACGCACTTGAACATCCTACTAAACACCATTCTAAAGTAATCCAAACAAAAAAATTCCAAAATTAAACGACGGATTACCTGGAATCGGTGATGGTCGTTTACACCCCGGGAATAGCCTTCTGCGCGATACGTTCGTGATGCACAAGCATTGTGGACATCCACTTCGTGCTGTTCTGGTTTTTTTTAAATGATAACAATAGAAGAAACTTACCGTACTACGGGTTGCCTCCCGTACAGCGCCTGAGTTACCGTCGCAGCACGACGCAACAATTCTCATTCGTCATTGGCCAACTGAATGACCTCTTTGTCTCTGTTGGTGTCAGCACCATAGTAGTGCTTGACACGCTGGCCATTTACCAGAAAAGTTTGGTCCGAATAAGCACTCTTTAGCTCCACCGCTCCGTGCGGTGTGACGTTCACCACGGTGTACGGTCCACTCCACTTGGACCTCAACTTCCCTGGAAATAATTTCAAACAAGAATTAAAGAGAAGTACCTGTTGACCTGGTTCAAAGGTTCGAGAAATTATGCGCCGGTCATGCCATCTCTTAGTCTTCTCCTTATACAGTTTCGCCTTTTCATACGCGTGAAGCCGGAATTCATCCAACTCCACCAGCTGCTCCAACCTTTTCTTTCCCGCGAGCTCAGGCTCCAGATTTAGCTTCTTAATTGCCCAATAGGCTTGATGCTCGAGCTCCACTGGGAGGTGACATGCCTTCCCATATACCAGTCCATATGGGGATGTGCTTATCGGTGTCTTATATGCCGTCCGGTATGCCCACAAGGCTTCGTCAAGTTTAACTGCCCAATCCTTCCTGGTAGCATTCACGGTTTTCTGGAGTATCTATTTCACTTCTCTATTTGACACCTCTACTTGCCCACTTGTTTGCGGATGATACGCAGTGGCAACCTTATGACGCACCCCATACTTGGCGAGCAAATTTTTCACTATTTGGTTGATGAAATGAGTGCCGCCATCACTAATGATGGCCCTTGGGGTCCCAAATCTGGTGAAAATTTGCTTCCTCAGGAATTTACTCACTACCTTTGCATCATTCGTGGGTAACGCTGCTGCTTCCACCCACTTGGAGACATAATCCACAGCCACTAAGATGTACTGTTCCCAAAGGATGGTGGGAATGGCCCCATGAAATCCATCCCCCATACATCAAAGATCTCCACTTCCAAAATGTTGTTGAGGGGCATCTCGTGTCTCTTAGAAATGGTGCCTGTTTTCTGACATGTTTCATACGTCCTCACGAACTGCACCGTGTTCCTGAATAATATGGGCCAGAAAAACCCGGACTGTAGCACCTTATGCGCTGTTCTCTCACCTCTGTGGTGGCCCCCGTAGAGTGAATCATGACAAGTTTCTAGAATCTTTCGCATTTCTGTCTCTGGCACATATCTCCTTACCATTCTGTCCGGCCCTTGTTTAAATAAGTACGGCTCGTCCCATATGAATGCTTTTGCCTCATGTGCCAGCCGTTTTCTCTGCTGATACATTGCTCCAGGTGGGAACACCCCACTTACCAGGTAGTTGACAATATCTGCATACCACGGTAACTCCTCCACCTCTAAGGCCATCAACTGCTCATCTGGGAACTCTTCTTTGATCTGCAGCTGTTCCCCTATGTGAGCATCACTTTCCAAATGGGACAGATGATCAGCAATCTGGTTTTCACTCCCTTTCCGGTCCTTTATTTCGATGTCAAATTCTTGCAATAGAAGGATCCAGTGAATCATCCTGGGCTTAGCTTCCTTCTTATTGAACAAATATCGCACCGCTGCGTGGTCGGTAAACACTATAACCTTGGTGCCCACTAAGTATGCCCTGAATTTGTCAAAGGCATATACTAATGCCAGCATCTCCTTCTCAGTTACTGTGTAATTACACTGCGCTGCATCAAGCATTTTACTGGCATAGTATATGGCGTGGAACACCTTCTCTCGGCATTGGCCCAGTACCGCCCCCACAGCATTGTCACTGGCATCACACATCAGCTCAAAGGGGAGTTCCCAATCTGGTGTTGTCAATATTGGGGCCTCGACTAACTTCTTCTTTAGCATTTCATAGGCCTGCAAACATGAAGCATCAAAATTAAAAGTTACCTCCTTCTCCAGAAGGGTTGACAACGGCTTGGCAATTTTTGAGAAATCTTTTATGAACCGCCGATAGAAACCCGCATGACCCAGGAAGCTCCGGACTCCTTTTACTGACACTAGGGGTGGCAACTTCTCTATAGACTCTATCTTTTCCTTGTCCACCTCCAAACCACGCTTTGAGACTTTGTGCCCAAGAACTATCCCTTCCTTTACCAGGAAATGGCACTTTTCCCAATTAAGAACTAAATTTGTTTCCTCACATCGTGCAATACCCTATCTAGATTCTGTAGGCAAGTGTCAAAGGATTCCCGAAATACCGAGAAATCATCCATGAATACCTCCACTATGTCTTCAACCATGTCGTGGAATATAGCTATCATACACCTTTGGAAAGTGGCAGGTGCATTGCACAATCCAAAAGGCATGTGTTTGAAGGCATACGTTCCATATGGACAGGTGAAGGTTGTCTTTTCTTGGTCCTCGGGGGCGATAATGATCTGATTATACCCCGAGTATCCATCCAGGAAACAGTAGTACTCTTGCTCAGCCAACCTATCCAGTATTTGATCAATAAACGGCACTGGATAGTGGTCCTTTCGGGTGGCATCATTCAGTCTCCTGTAATCCATGCAGATTCTCCACCCTGTCACTGTCCTGGTTGGAATCAACTCGTTCTTGTCATTAGTGACAACCGTCATCCCCCCATTCTTCGTCACATATTGCACCGGGCTTACCCACTTGCTATCTGATATGGGAAAAATGATTCCGGCATCCAATGTCTTGATCACTTCTTTCTTCACCACCTCTTTCATAATGGGATTTAGCCTCCTCTGTGGTTGAGCCACTGGCTTGTGGCCCTCTTCTATGTAGATCCTATGCATGCATAAGGCTGGGTTGATACCTTGAATGTCTGACATTTGCCATCCCATAGCTTTCTTCCTTCGCCTTAACACTGCCACTGCGGCTTCTACTTGGGTTGCAGTCAAAGACACAGATAAGATTACGGGTAACGTTTCATTTTCGCCAAGGAATACATACCTGAGGTGCGATTGCAGAGGCTTCAGTTCTAGTTTAGGTGCTTCTTCAATTGAAGGTTTGAGGGGCGGTCCTAGGACTCTATTCAATGGCTCTGCTTCTTTTTTCAACATGCTGACATTGTGGCCATTTAGTAGCCTCTCTATTTCTTTTGCTTCTGCATCGTCCACCAACCCTTGGTTCAGTAGAACTCGCGTCAGTGGGTCTGTTATCTTTACCCTGCTCACAGCAGCTGTCGTGTCTAACACGGTGATAGCGGCCAGATCCTCATAAGCTGCGGGGAGCTTCATGGCTTTATACACATCGAACACTTCCACTTTGTCATGAGCTCTCATGGTAAGCTTCCCCGCTGCTACATCTATCAATGCTCCACCTGTTGCTAAGAACGGGCGACCAAGAATAAACTGGACCTCAGGATCAGGTTCAAAGTTTAGGATGACAAAGTCCACAGGGAAAAGGAGTGATCCCACTTGGACTAGTACATCCTCAATTACCCCGTCAGGTCTCGCCACCGATCGATCCGCTAGTTGTTGTACGATTGTGGTCGGCATTGGGCTTCCCAGGCCCAGCTTTGTGAACATGGAGCTAGGCATTAGGTTAAAGCTTGCGCCTAGATCACATAGCCCTTTTGCATTCACACGACCACTTATCGTTACCTGCACTGTAAAACTCCCTGGATCCTTCATCTTTGTGGGCAATCTGGATCTGTTTAAGATCCTGGAGCTACAAGTCTCTGTGAGTGCTACAGTCTCATACTCAGCTAATCTACTTTTGTTTGCCACGATGTCCTTCACATATTTCGGATATTTTGGGATGCCCTGCAAAACATCAATCAATGGTAAGTTAATGTGTACCTGCTTTAACAACCCGATGAACTTCTGAAAACAGTCGTCCTCCTTCTTCTTCTTGAACTTTTGTGGAAAAGGAGGAGGTGGTTTCGGGACTGGGGTACTCTCTGCCGGAGCTGGATTTTTTGTGTCAGCCTCCTCACTTGGGGTAGTGCCTGCTTCAGCTCCAACCCTCTTCTTCGGAACTGCTTCCATGAGTGGTCGTCCACTCCTTGTACTGACTGCATTCACCTGCTTTAGGTTGGGGTCAGTGTTACTTGGTAGACCCCCTTGGGGTCTTGAATTCATATTTCCTGCTAATTGCCCCAACTGCCTTTCCAAATTCTGCAGATCCTGCTTGTTTCTCCGAATTTCCTCCTCCTGTCTGTTCTGCTTTGCAAGAATCTGCCTCAGTACTTCACTGTCAGTCATACTATTTGGATTGGCCTGTTTGGCAGGCTGCTGCGCTTGCTGATTATAGTACATATTATTCCCCTGTGGTCTCTGCTGAAAGGCCCCCTGATTTGGTTGCTGACCTCCCCAGGAGAAGTTGGGATGATTCCTCCAATTGGGGTTGTAGGTGTTACCATAGCCTTGATAACCACTTCTATTTGCATTCCCCACAGCGTTCACTGCTTCCGGATTTGACCCACAAGACTCGGCAGTATGATCTCCTCCCCCGCAAACGTCACACCATCCAGGTTGCTGCTGTTGCACTGCATTCACTGGGGTTGGCTGCTGTCCCCCACTTGCCTGCAACTGTTGCTGTTGTCCCAATGCCAAGTTGTTGAACTGGGTAGTTATCATATTTTGCATGGAAGACATCTGTGCTTGTAGAGCAGTTATGGCATCAATTTCTAGCACCGCAGCTTGCTTTTGGACAGCTGGCCTACTAGATCCTCCATTCCATTCAGGATTTCCTTGTGCGATCCTATTCAGCAAGGTGTACAGCTCATCATACGTCATTTCCAATGCTTGCCCGCCTGTAGCTGAATCAAGAAGGATCTTTGTGTTTGGTTCTAGACCTTCTATGAAGGTATGAACCAGTACTTCATTAGCTTGACAATGATGAGGGCAATTGATGAGCAATGTTTTAAACCTGTCCTATGTTTGATATAAATTTTTCCTCCGGCTTTTGCTTGAAGCTCAGGATTTCAATCCTGAGTTTTGCAGTTTTTCCCGATGAGAAGAACCTAGTCAGGAACTTACGAGCCAAATCATCCCATGAGGTGATAGAGTTTGGTGGCTCTATCTGCAACTATCTCCGTGCGGCTCCCAACAATGAGAAAGGAAAAAGGGTCATCCTGACATAGTCTGTATTCACCCCTACCGGAATGAAAGTGTCTGCGATCTCCAGGAAATTCTGAAGATGGACCTGAGGGTCCTCATGTGGTAGTCCGGTGAACTGTCCAGTGGAGTGCAGCAATTGAACCATGTTTTGTTTCAGTTCCCACCGACCTCCAGGCTCTGGTTTCATAAAACAACTCGTAACATTGGTGGTCCGTGGGATTGCCACATCCCTCATTGGGCGCGGTGCGGCCGGTACAAGGGGATTTCCATCAGCCATTGGTTCCCTGATCCGATTTGCGTTAGTGTTGTTGGTCTCACGATCCTCTTGTGCAATAAGTTCAAGTGGCGGAGTTTGAAATAGGACCCCTGCTCTCCTTTTTGATTGTCGAAAGCACGAATTTAATGCTCCAGTTTGAAATAGGACCCCTGGTCCTCCAGTTTAATGCTCAACTGCCTGAAATAAGGGCACAGCTAAGATCAAATGCAGTGAGCACACAAAGCACAATACTCAGAGAATAAACCAATTTACTTTAATTCCCCGACAACGGCGCCAAAAACTTGTTGCGTCCCTAGCACACGCAAGTGTACATGGTCAACTCAAGTAATACAGTGGCTCTTCTTATGAACCGAATGTCGAACCCAAGGGATTTAAAGACTACTGGTTTCTCTTCAAGTTATTATGCTGATTTGATATCCACAACAATTTGTGATGAGATTTATGGAAAACAAATTTTTATAAACTCTAAGATAAGATGGAATAGTGATTTATCAATTTAAAAGTGATCCTGGGATTATAACCACAACGACTTCGTGTTTCTCAATCCGTGTTCATGCACCTGGGTTTACATTTATTAGTTCACAAGGTTAAATTTACCTAACAGGGTTGCACGCCTCTGCAGGCCTACTTCTATTGACTGCATACCTACATCGTTGAGCGGGGATAGACAGATCATCAGAAATGCATTAAATTTATCTTCATGTATTAAGAACTAAGCGAGGTGTAAGGGTAGTTGTCACAATTCTCCCTTACACGAACCAAACTAATAACCTAGTCGGACAAGCTCCTTGTTCCACTGTGTTCTAATTATTCCAACATCTTTCGAATCCAGAATAACTAACCCTTTTCCTCCCTAGTTGATCAGGCTAAGAAGTATTAATTAAAGTGGCACAAGAATAAATGGTAAACCCATCATACATAAACCAAAGATTAAGAAATCACATTGTCTAGGGCTACACTCCCAAATATGGGAGAACTAGCCTCTCATGATTCATTCCCACATTACGAATAAGTTGAGAAACATGAATATACAAGAAAACAAAGATGAAAATCAAACCAAAGTAGACCTAGGTTGTCTTCTCTATGCCTCCGTCTATTCTCTGCTAAAAACCAATCTCCAAAGATGAGTAATACAATAATTAATAGTCTCCTTTTCTCTAAAACCTGTAACTCGTATTTCCACTTAAAAACATGCAGTCCGCGACGCGGACTAGTGTATATTGACCCGGTCCGTTAAGTTGCTGACTGGACAGATTCACTTCCTTTTTGCACCCTGGTCCGCGACGCGGACCCTGCAGCGCACTGGGCCTTTGTGCATTTTTCTTCTTCTTTCCAGTTCTGCTGGTCTGCTGCCCGGTCCGCGACGCGGACTAGTGTTTCAGCTGCATCCTGCTTCTTTTCTTCCTTGCTTTCTGGCCGCTTTCATCCTTCAACTCTGCACACGACTCCGGACCGCTTTAATTTGACCAATCTCTGCAAAATGCAACCACATGGAGTACTCGCCCCCTAGATTAGACAAATGACGACAATCACATTAAAAACAGCTGTTCTCTTTATGTTTACCCTCTGATTCAACTCCTTTTATGGGTTTATTTGGCTAATTAGGCGTATAAATACGCCTAAGATCATAAGGCTCCTAATTAAACTCGTGTCAATACAAAATAAATAGGACGAGCAAATAGCACAAAAATCTCAAGTATGCCTCTCAAACATATTTATAAGACAAACAAGAAGTATAAAAAAATTAAAATTATTAACTGTGCATGCATAAAAAAAATGTTAAGACCTAGCAAAAGGTTTCAATTCTTTTAAAACATTATCATATTAAAAACTTATAAAGATATGATTAAAAGAAATTTTAAAAGTAGTAATGGTTAGTTAAAGATAATTAAATTGTGAGAAAATCCTATAGGCATTAATTTCTAATATAATTTACAAATCTTAAACTATTAACATATTAAAAAGTTTTTTTTAACAAAAAATATTAGGGATTTATTGGCATGATGACATGAAATTATTTAAACAAACAATATATGTAATATGCAGAAATTATTTATATTTATAACTTTTTTTTTATTCATGAAAATAATTTTTCTAACTTGATGATTTGTTTAACTGTGGTGCTTTTTTTTTTAAACAATATAATATGCAAAAAAGCTTTATTAAAATTTTATAAGCATGAGACTTATACCGATATGCATGGACTCCAATAGGCATGAATTCTATGACAAGAAAATTCCCTTCTTTTTAATTACAACATAATTCCTATACACGCATGATAACTCAGTGATTAGTGTGACAAGATTATTATATAAAACCTACAAACAATGAATTCTAATTTAAAAAAAAAAAAACAATGTTAAAATGAAAAAGGCATTAAAATTTTCAAATAAGATGATAATTTCAAATGTAAAATAGACAAAGAAAGTACATGAAAGATAGGCAAGTATAACCAACAATTAAAACATGAAAGCACACTATCAAACATACACATAGAACATGATACGAAAAGCAAAATAAACAAGTCGCACATATATTTCCCTCCCCATTAGACATTTCCCAATTTCACTATTCATTATTACAAGTTTTGCGAAGGAAAAAAATACAACATAAATACAAAATAAATTAAAAAACCATTCAGAATCGTCCTCCTCCTCCGAATCCATCCCCGTCCCCAAGCGATTCTTCACTACTCGAAATCTATTAGACAAAACAAGAAAGAGTAGTATATGCCAAAAATAGTAAAATAAAAAAAACTAACTAGTTAAGAAGATAAAATTTTAAAAAAACTCAGAAGCAAACTAATAACCGGAGTGCCTTCTTTATTCTTTTTTTTTAGAGAGAGAAGTGCAAAATTTTGAAGCAGGAAGAAGACTTGGGTCTTCTTTTCTTTCTTCTTTTTTTTAAAAAAAATTAGAATAGTAGAATGTAAAGGGAGATTTGAAGCAGTATAAGAACAACTCCTTGTTTGGGGTATTCGTAAAGGAAATTGTGAGGGTTGTAAGAAGTGTAAAGCCGAATCTTGTATATTG
The DNA here is from genome assembly GCA_029948455.1 of Solanum rostratum. Lineage (NCBI taxonomy): Eukaryota > Viridiplantae > Streptophyta > Magnoliopsida > Solanales > Solanaceae > Solanum > Solanum rostratum. Next base: position 34,660,235 of record CM057056.1, read on the forward strand.
TCTCGTAAAGAAAGATAGTCTGGAAGAGTGAAAGTGAAGTTCTATTTATATTGGGGGAAGCTATTGAGGGAAAGGAGTGAATCAAGCAAAAACTAATCAATTAAAGATGTAATTTACCATAAACAGAATAGTAAATCAATTTCCTGTATTCTATCTTACTCCAAAAATAAATAAGGATACTTGGGTTATCACAAAGGAAAGAAAGAATGATGAAATATTGGGGATTCCATAATGATTTTCTTTTATTTTTGCCAAGCAAATCATAAAATCAGAATAACAAGAAAATTTCCGTATATATATAAATAAATAAATAAATAAATATATATATATATACATAAAGCTACTATATTTAAGCTCAAGGGACGTTTGGGAGCCAAATATTCCAAAAATGGGAAGCACCAATCATTTCCACCATATCAATTACAATCCAATTACACTTGAACTTGCCAAAAGGATAGTTTTAAAATCATAACAATCAGTTAAGGAGAGCAACGGGGGGAGTTGATCGACAATTAATAAGTCACTCGACTGGAGACATTCTTAAGAGATTGCACTAATTATGACTATGCCCACGGAGAAATAAACATATAAGATTACCTATCTTATGCACTCAAATGCCAATTATTACTAATCAACCAAGAGAAACACAGAGAAAACAAAATTCAATTTATGAAATGTTTTCAAACTAAAAGTGCTCAAAATGATATTGGCCAGTCAAAGCTAGGGGCTGCCGCAATTCAAAATTCACAAGGTTGAGCAAATACGTAGGTTCAAACATATCATAAGAGCGGAGAGTGGAACACATCGCATTGAAATTAACATGATATTAACTTGATCAGTCGTATAACACATGGTTCAAAATGAGTATGAAACGTTGAAGTTGAGTAAACACAAAGCTTAAATTTAGCATAGAAATAATATTGGGCATGCAACTTAATTTTAAGAACGAATTGTTAAAGTAATTTGCATACATGAGCTCTAAGGAACATTAATGGACAAGTATAGATCAAAACCTCTCATTAGAAAATCAAACAAGTAGCAAATCTTCCAATATCGAAGCTTTTCCGTCGAGGGAGACGAAGGGGGCTTCCGGCGTTCGTTGCATGGTGGCGTTGGGGATTCCGGCGAGTATGATTTTCGGCAAAACAAGCGTTGTCAATAGGTCTGTTTTGGGTCAGGTTTCTACGGAACAAAAGGGTCGCTTGGGTGTTTTTTGGTCGAAACGGGAGGAAGATATGGGGGAGAAGAAAGGGGCGTTTGGTTTACTGCTTTTGGGGGGATTTTGGGGTCGAAACGGGGAAGAGGGACTGTTGCTCGGCTTTCGCCGACGCAAGTGAGGGCATGGCGGTGGCAGTGAAGAGATGGTGAGGGAGAGAGAGGGAAAAAAGGTGACGCCTTGGTGTTGTTTTCCGGCGGGATTTTTGTGGCGGCAAGGGGGGTTGTTTGGTGCCATTGAAGGAAGAGAAAAGAGAGGGCGCTAGGGGAGAGGAGAAGAAAGGGAGAAGCCGAAGAAGAGGGCGGGGAGGATGGCATTCCGGCTAGGGCGTGGTGGCGGCGACGAGAGAGTGAAAGATGGAGAGGGTGGCCTTTTCTTTTCTGAGAGGAGTGAAAATATTTTTTAGGGTATTAGGATAGAATATGGTGCTTTAACTTTAACTGTTGGATTAAAATTAAATGATCGGTCAAGATTAGATCTTATAATATGGGCGGATTCGGGTCAAAGCAATGGGTTATCCGAATTTAAATATTAGCCTAAAATTGTTGGATTTTAAAATTGAGCCACAAATTGACTTAATTTGGGTGAAAATGCAAAAATTGTAAAGCAATGGCTAGAATTGAAGTAAATTTCAAAGAAATTGACTAGAATTGAAATAAAATCACAATGATTTGATTAAATTAGAATGAATTTGATTAAAAAGATTATGAATCGAACAAATTGGGATAAAATCTAAATAATAAATATAATTACACACTTAAAAGTATATAACACTTTGAATAGTAATCTTTGTGTAACGAAAATACGTAATACATGCTAAATTTATTATGTAGAATACTACATGCATTAAAATTATCACTTTGAATAAATAATTAAAAAAATAATTTAAAAGATGTCCCCAAAAATAGTACAATGAGTATATGACTGATACTCATAATAAAAAAATAGTGAATTTAGTAATAATAATAATAAATAATATGACTAATAAAATTAAAATATTACTACCACTATCACTCACTAGAATAATAATTTATTTATTATTATAAAGCAAATAATAATAATAAAAATATGTTTCTAAAGCAAAAAAAAAAATTATTAAATGCGTAATTATTGGATAAATTGAAAATAAACTTATTTATTTTTGAAAATACCCATTTAATCAATTGGCGATGTAAAATATGTTAGGGGTCGGTCAAAATTCGGTGTCAACAAACATAACATTTATTATTTAAATTTTTCGGCAATAAGTTTCAAAATACGTGTATTTTTCAAAATTCGCATTTTTTTGAAAAAAATATTAATTCATAAGTATTTCATAATTAATTCTTTTCAACATGTTAAATTGGAACATAAGATATATTCATTTTTTAAAACATCATATGTATTGTTTAATTTTTTTGGCAATCAATTTGAAAATTTATTTTTTTAATTTTAATTTTTTCATTCATTTATATAATTTAAAAATAATAACTAAAGTTGTCTAATTAATCGTTGAAATAAAATTTTAATTTGAGAAAGTAAAAAGGGTTTCATTGTCAGAGTAATTAGTAGGAGTTTTAATAGAAAGTTGTACAAACTTCTATTTATTTGACTACACATTTTTTTAGAAAAAATAAAGATAAATTCTTTTTTAAAAATTTTAACTTCTTAATTCGTAACTTTTTTAATTTAAATTTTGTTTCGTTTGTTTAGTAATGAGAAGTTTTTAAACTCCCTATTTATTGGGTATACAGTTTTTTTTTATTTTGTAATCTTTTAAAAAATAAATAATATTCTTCTTTTTTATAGTTAAATTCTAAATACATATAAGTTTTAAGCGGTTTAGAAGTGGGAATTTAATTTTAATAGATAAAAAAAATGAAAAAATGGGTAATGGGGAGTGGAAAGTGCAAAGAAGTTATTGTGGTGTTAATTTATTTATTTTTATTTTTTGACTTAAATAAATGTATTAACACCACTGCTTTTCAGTTTTTTTTTTATGTATGTTTATATTTTGAATTTTTATTTTCAGATTTTGTTAGCGCAATGATAAATATTATTTCTTTTGTGCCAACGAATGTCAATTTTTGTCACTCTTATTATAGATGGATAAAAAATTATTATTATTATTATTATTATTATTATTATTATTATTATTATTATTATTATTATTATTATTAAAAATAAATATTAATTCATTCATTTTTTAAATTTTGACTTTTGAAACCATAATTTTTTATTTATTTTAAACTCTTTTCATTTTGTTTTTAAGTAGGACTCAATGGGAAGTTTTAAAACTCCATTTTTACTTACATACACTCTTTGTTTTTTTCAAAAGAAAGATTGATTAATTTTTTATATCGTGCATTTTCAAATTGTAATTAAAAAAAACTGAAATATTTTTCAATTTGTTTAGAAGTAGGATTGTAACAGGAAGTTTTAATTGTAACGCCCGGTAAAATTACCAAAATACCCCTAAAGGAGAGGTGTGCGCAAAATATGTCTTTCGATGTTCGAATTGAAAATCCGAGAATGGATTCATGATCAACACGAAAAATTGAATGGGAGAAGTGTCTCGGTCAATTTTTAGAGTGACCGAGTCAAAAGGTAATTTTTCGTTCTAAAGTGAGTCCGCGACAGAGCCGCGTCGAGGACCTATCGCAGAGACACACTTATGTTTTTCTATGATTTTTTGATGGAATTGAATTTTGCCGAAGTGTGTTGTCTGCGACAGGTCCACGTCGCGGACTGTGTATTCCAAGTTTGGGAAATTTTCTTTACAATTTTGAGGGATATTCTAGTCCATTCCTAATACCTTCTAAACTTCCTATACGATGAATATATGTCGTTTTCTTAGAGAAAGGGTTCCAAAACCCATTCAAAACCCTCTTCCTAGCAAAATCACTAAGTCAGGGCTTGAGGAGAGTTGAGATTGAAGAATTTAAGAGGAGATCTTTCAAAGAATTGTTGTTAGCAATCATCCCAGGTATGTAAGGCTAACTTAAAGCATGTGATTGTTCTCCCATGTGCCCTTTTGAGTAAATTGAGTCATTTATTGAAGATAATGAGTTTGAGGTGAAGATTGTTGAGTATTATACTGAGTTTTACTTAATTCATATATTTTACCTGAATTGATGATCATCATACACTTGATTTATTGCATAATTCATTTTCATGAATGTTTTTCACAAAACCTTATGATTATTTTATTAAAGAATGCAAGAATGATCTTAGGGGATGAGTCTAGAGCCTTAACGAGGATGATGTCTATAATGTTGTGATTGTGTTTCAAAGTTGACAAGAGTCTTGATGATGTTGTTGTTGAGAATGATGTTCATGAGTCTTAAAACTTGAAACTAAATTCTAAAAAGAGCGTTTCGAGTCCTTGATGTTAATGTTGATGAGACGAGTTGATGTTGAGGTACTATGTCCATATGGGAGTGATGATGATGCATTATGTCCCTATGGGACTGATGATGATATATTATGTCCCTATGGGACTGATAATGATGATGTTTTATGAGCATGTCGAGTTCTGGGAGGAGTATTGAGCACCAAAATAGGTGAGAGTGAGTCCCACTTGAGCCCATTAACTATGTGACCCGTGTAGGAAGAGATGATTGAACCGCAATGCAGATGGCTCCTTTCTTGTCCCAATAGAGGACTGAGGTTTTTTTCTTGTGGATCCACTGAGGTTGATGTCCTTTACCTCGGGCAGGGTACTGGATGGATGTGGCAACGATATCTCTTCGTTGTATCAGTATTGGCTCATAGGTGATGGTTGTCGGTTAGAGAAACTCCCAGTGAGGTCTTACTTTGATAGTACTCTGATGTTGACATTGATGTGATAGTATGAGTCGAGTTTCCTTGAGTTGAGTTGAGTCGAGTTTCCTTGAGTTGAGTTGAGTCGAGATTCCTTGAGATGAGTCTGATGTATTAATGATGTGGAAATAAGATGTTGAAGAGCCATTTGTCTACTTTAATTTCTTGCCTTAGGTAGACATTTGATTTTCTGATGGAGTATGATATTGAGTTGATGTTATCCCTATACCGTTGTACTTGTACTGTGACATTCAGCTATTTTACATACCAGTACATTCCATGTATTGACGCCACTCGATGCTGTATCGTTTCATGATGCAGGTACAGGAGTTGGAGGACTTCAGTAGACGTATCATTGAGGTCAGAGATTTCGAGTTCAGTCATTGGTGAGCCTACTTGCTATCCGGAGGAGATCCTTTTATTGTTTGCTTTCGTTATTTATTGAGTTGGGTAGCCATGTCCTGTCATCGTACCATCTTAGATAGTTGAGTTAAGTTAGAGGCTTCATAGACATGAGTCGAGGTTTGATGTTGAGGTTTTTCCCTTATGAGTTGAGTTAACATTTGCATATGCTTATCCTGATGTTGAGACTGATGTTGGCCATTGGCCCTTCTTATTGAGGTAGCTCACTGCATTACTTCTACTATTCCTCTATACTGATGTTGAGTGACTATCCTGAGAACAAGTGGTTCACTTGGGGACTAACAATAGTCTCTGGGTGCCGGCCACGCCTAGGGTACCCTCCCGGGGCGTGACATTAACTCCCTATTTACTTAGGGGAAAAAAAAAGAACAATTCTTAATTATTTATTATCTAATTCAGTTTTATATTTTTAAAATAATAACTAACTTATCTAATTAATTTATTTTTTAAAAGGATAAATTTATTTGTAAAATTGTAAATTTTTAAATCATATTTTATTTAATCAATTTGAAACTTCTTAAATTTGTTTAGTCATGGGAAGTGTTAAACTCCTATTAACTTGGATGCATATTTTTTATTTTCAAAGAAAAAGAATTATTATTTTTAAAATTACATGTAATCAATTTAAATGGATAACAATGTTTAGAATAAATTAGATTGTTGAACAAAACATAAACGTTAGCCTCATATAAAACAACTAATGCAATTTAGAGGAAATTTTTTCGAAAAACGGCAACTAACTGATGTGATTTTAAAATAATTATAGAAGTTGTAAACAATTAATAAATCTCTTTGATTAGAACAAAAGAAAAACAATAATATACCCAGTGAAAATTTCACAAGTGAGATTTTAAAAATTGTAACATTTTAGGATAGCAATGAAAAGTTAATATGCAGTTAAGAATTTTATGATTTCCATTTCTGTTTCATTATCATTTAATATGCAATTTAGTAAGAGTAGATAATGTTAGATTAATTTTAATTTGAATAATAAATAATAAATTTGAGTTTTTTTTAAATGATTTTGATGTATAAATAAATAAATATTGAAGAAGAATAATCTATTTTACAAATTTCAAAGTAATTATTCTCTAATTATGTTGTTGTAGATATATACAGTTAGACGTTGTAGCTAATTATCTTAATCAAAATATTTGAAATAATTTAATTCTTATAATAGAATAATGCAGAGAAACTTGGAGCATTAAAAAGAAAATAAAAGCCATTAAAAATTCTTCATCACTTTTTCGTTTACATTTTTACAGAGGAAAAATTCAGTTGTCATTTTTAATTTTTCGTTATTTCAATTAATTAGAAAATAAATATTTATTTTTTTAATCTCTAAAATGCTTTATTATGTTATTTGTAATTGATGTATTATGTCATTAATAAGCATAAATATTGTACTAATATTATATTAAATGCATCGTAGTCTTATATTTATATCAAAAGAATAATCTTAATCAAGGAATCAACTTACAAAATTATTCACTAGTCATTATATGTATGATTAAGTGTACATATATGTACTATTGAATTTTGTAGAAGATGATCAAAGAATGTTTTTTAAGGAGGTAAGAATATACACGTTATATACTAATACACTCTGTAGTACAATTTTTTTTTTATGTTATCTGTCTTACTAAAAGAACTATGACAATTATACTAAAGAATCATTAATTATACGTAAATACATCCAACACAATTGATTTTGAAACAAAAAATAAGATGATTTTTTTTAAAAAAAATTACATGATTGTTGTAGTAGTTAGATATAATTTGAGGTTTTCTCTTTCTTCGACTATATAAATAGTCCTGTAGAACAATGCATAATGTTAAATAGTTAATACATTTTCATCCAAAAAAAAAAGAAGAAGAAGAAGAACAATAGTGAAATTAAATATATACAAAAAATTTACCTTTTCATGAGTTGTAAGGATAAATACAACCTTGGCAATCCATTGAAAAAACTTACAAAAGGATGGAGGTATGAGAAGTTATTTCTGTAGAGAAATTTTCTTTTTATTTTTTGTAGAAACAATGCATACTGTTTAATTTGTGGGAGAATATGGTAGTTGAGTTTTTGGGAAAGAAAGTTAGTCAAGTGGATGAGGAATTTTAGGAGTGGTTTGGGTAGTTGATTTTTTGGAAAATCTTTATCTGTTTTTTTTTTTTTTTGTTTTATTTTAACTGACCTTTCATTAAAAAAATTTTATCACGTTTTAGATTTTCTTGTCAATTGACATTTTTAATTTTTGTGATGATACCGTATGTAAAGTTGGCTATAAATAAAAATTTAAATAATTAAAGTTATTTTCTAAAACTTAAAAATTTAACTTTTTATGTTGTCTGATAGTAAATTTTGTAAAATATAAAATTATTTTTAAAAAAAAGAAAAATCAAGTATTTTTTTATAGTACTGCCCTGTGATATTCTTTGTGTCTCTTATTATATATAGATCAATATACATTTATTTATTTTTTGATTGTTTTCTTTTAAAAAGAAGTCAACGTCGGATACAATTGATTTTTTTAATTTTCAATTTTTGTATATTAATATGTTAAAAAGAATTGTGTCTCATTGTGCGTAGTAATGGTGCACAATGTGATTTCTTAAGAATGAAAAAAAATATTAAGAAACACCTATTTTATTCTCTCCCTACCGATGGTATTACAATTTTTAATATTTTATTTTGTGATTAAGCAATTAAATCTTAAAATAAACAATTATTAATAACTAGATGTCGCGACTTAAAACGTGGATGTGATGGCACTAGCTCAATCCCACCTATTCAAGTCAGCCTTGACCCAAGGAAAAATAGAAATAACATGCGGAAGTAACTAAATAAGATTGGTAACTAAAGCTGAAAATCTTCACAAACTTAAACACTACCCAAGGATTGGTTGTCACATGTGCAAGCCACTATCAATACAAAAATCAAAAGAAATATAAGTCTGAACTGCCTTTCTTCTCGAATAGAACAAATCAGTAAAGAAATAAGAACAAGAGAGTCCGTCAGATGACAACAACTACCTCTCTAAATCTCCTGGGAAGCCTCAGATGATCAAGGAAAAATTACTACTCACTGTCTGGGCTCAAAACCTACACAAGTGTAGAAGCAAGGGGTGAGTACCAAACAAACACGGTACCCAGCAAGTCAACGAACAAAACAAAATAAGTCCTATAGAAAAACACAAACTCCTTTCATTTCAACCGACCTCCACAATTACAACCTGCACAGAAAATCAGCCCAACCCAGCCAACCTCAGCAACACATAATACACAATAGAGATTGTTTTCACAATATCACAATTATCAAATCACAAGCCACAACTTATAAGTGATAACATAATCAATCACAGGAATAACATCATGCCACACAAGAATATACAAGGATAGGATGCAATGCTTATGCAATAATCACCGACAATGTCCCCGGCATCATAATATCACTGAAAAATGCCTCAACATCACAACATCGTTGGTAAATACCTCAGGATAATATCATCGTCATCAAAGACCTAGGCATCACAATATCTCTAGTAAGGATCTCAACATCACAATCTCGCCGGCAAAGACCTCGGCATCATATCTCGACAGGTAAAGACCTCGGCCCCAACTTTTACCATCTCACTCATATTAATATCCAGAACCAATGCAAATAAGTGTGATATAGTATGAATGAACATGAAATGAAGTTCACAAACAAATCCACTCATAATCATCAACCGCAACATTATATCTCAAAAATAGAATTTTCATTACTTAACCACATTTTCGATTCAAGTGTCACAACACCACACCAACTCACATTTACATTTAATCACCTAATTTTTTATAATATTAAAATACTTCACGAATCACTCATAGAAGAAAGAATAATTTGAGAATTCTACGAGAATTATAAAATTTTGAAAGTTCACTTGTCTTAGTGGAATCACGATCAATCTAACATTTGAGCCTTCCCCTTTCGAATAGAATTCAAACGACAACGATCTAATCAAATAAGAATTCATAATTAAATTTTTGAAACACAGCACACCCATATTACTACATATCTAGCCTAGACCCAAAGTTTCACCAAATTTTATCAATTCTTAAATTTCAAGCCTAGGATTAAGTCTTAATCCCTTAATCAATATAATTCTAATAGTACTTTTTTTAATACAATCCACCTATCACTTAAATACCTATATTAATATACCAACTCAAATCATAACATGTTATCTATAATTAGAAAAAGAAATATGAATAACTATTTAAAATTAATTTACAAAAATAGCTACAGGTATCATCATGTACAATTGTAGAACTCAGTTCATCACCTTACTGAATCATATACATGCTTGCAGATAGCTACTGGTATCAATATTAAAAAAATTATGCAGAATGTGTTATTCACATATCTTAATTCCACATACATAATTTGTCACTTTATTTCTTGGGCCCCTAATCAATTATGTACATTATTGTTTTAAATTTCAACTAAAATCAAAATATTCCAACATAGACCCACAATATTCCACCACCATACTTCGATTCTTTTTGTCTTATTCCTGTTACTACTATACTTATGAATACCCATCAACACTAATTCATTGCAGTTGAACAATAGATTGAAATTTGCAAAATTGTACCTGAATCGTGCTCCTCTCTTTTTGCTGTATGCCTATTCTCGCCAACCCTTCTCCTCTCCTTTTATTTTTGTCTCTTAAGTTGTGGAATAAAATACTAAACCCCACTAATTTACTTTAATAAATAGGTTTAGTATAGGATATTTTATAAGTTATAAAGTTAGTCCCCTAATTAAATTAGTTATCTATGTTTACCTGAAACTTAGACAATCGTAGTTATTGAATAGCTCAAAACGCCCATTTAAATTTACGAGGGAGATATTTTTATGAAATCAAGAGGACATATTCTTAAAAAATGATATTATGGTTCATTACATTATCCACCACTAAAAATTATGTTCGTCCTCAAACATAAGATAAAAGAAAGTACCTAAAGCTTCGAAAAGATGAGGATATTTAGCACGTATGTCAGACTCTGTCTCCCAAGTCGCCTCTCTAACTGGACAATTCTTCCATTGCACCTTCATGGAAGCAATCTCTTTGTTTCTAAGTTTTCGAACCTGTCTATTCAAAATAGCCATAGGCTCTTCCTCAAATGACAAGTCTGGACTCAACACCATCGAATCAAATAAAAGTATATGAGACTCATCAGGCACATACTTTCGGAGCATGGAGACATGAAACACAAGATGCACGGATGACAAGATAGGTGGCAAGGCTAGTCTATAGGCCACCTCTCCAACTCGCTCTAAAATCTCAAATGGGCCAATGAATGGAGGGCTAAGATTTCCCTTCTTACCGAACTGCACAACACCCTTCATAGGTGACACTCTAAGCCAAACATGATAGCCCATCATAAACTCTAGCGCTCGAACCCTCCTATCCGCGTAACTCTTTTGTCGACTCTGAGCGATCAAGAACCTACCCTGAATCATACAGACTTGCTCCATAGCATCCCTAAGAAAGTCTGCATCTAATGAGTCCATCTCAGCAGAATCAAACCAACCTATAGAAGATCTACACCGTCTACCATACAAGGCCTCGAATGGTGCCATCTGGATACTGGAGTGATAGCTATTATTGTAGGAGAACTCTGCTAAGGGCAAGTGTTGGTCCCAACAGTCAAAATTGATCACACGCACTCGAAGCATATTTTCCAACACTTGAATCTTCCTCTCAGGATGTCTGCCTCTCAGAGGATGAAAGGCTGAACTCATATCCAACCGAGTACCTAAACCATGTTGTAAGGCCCTCCAAAAATGGGAAGTGAAGAGTGAACCACGGTCAGAGATGATAGAAATAGGCACACCATGCAGTCGAACTATCTGACTGATGTAAAGCTCAGCCAACTACTCTGTCATATACCTTACCTTGACAGGAATGAAATGGCGAACTTAGTCAATTGATCCACAACTACCCAGATAGAGTCATAACCACCCTCAGTAGTGGGTAAACCCACCACAAAATCCATGGTGATACACTCTCACTTCCATGTAGGAATGGGCATCCTCTGAAACTCACGTCTAGGACGTTGGTGCTCACACTTAACCTGCTGACAAGTTAAACACTTGGACACAAAATCTGAGATGTCCTTTTTCATGCCACACCACCAGTAATGCTGACTCAGGTCATGATACATCTTCGTTGCTCCTGGATGAATGGAATAATGAGCACAATGAGCCTCTTCAAGAATCAATCTAATCAAGTCACCTACCTTAAGCATATACATTCAACCCCCAATCCTCAAAACATCATCAGGATCAAGTGTCGCTTCCTTAGCCTATCCTTTTATCACTTTGTCTCTAATGAGACACAACTTTTCATCCTCAAACTGGAGCTCTCAAATCTAGTCCATCAAGGAAGAATGAGCCTGAATGAAAGCAAGTACACTACCCTCATCAAAAAGCTATAACCTGACTAGGCCATTAGCTAGACACTGAACATCCCTGGCCAAAGGTCGCTCCTCAAACCGAATGGTAGCTAGACTCCCCATGGTAGAAGTCTTTCTACTCAAGGCATCGGCCACCACATTAGCCTTCCCTGGATGATATAAGATGGTCAAATCATAGTCTTTTAGCAACTCAATCCACTTACGCTACCTCAAGTTCAAATCTTTTTGACTAAAAATATACTGAAGACTCCTTTGATCAGTGAAGACCTCACAATGTACCCTATATAAGTAATGACACCACAACTTAAGCGCAAAAACTACAACTGCTAACTCTAAGTCATGGGTATGGTAGTTCTTCTCATGAACCTTCAACTGTCTAGAAGCATAGGCAATCACTTTCCCCTTTTGCATTAGCACACCACCTAAACCAACCCCTGAAGCATAACAATGCACCGTAAAGTCCACACCTACCTCAAGTAGTGTCAAAATGGGAGCTGAAGTTAACAAGGTCTTGAGCTTTTGGAAGCTCGTCTCACATTCATCGAACCAATGAAAGGCTACATTCTTCTGAGTTAATCTAGTTAATGGAGCTGCAATGGAAGAAAAACCCTAAATAAATCGTCGATAATACCCAGCTAATCCGACAAAACTGTGAATCTCGGTAGCTAAAGTAGGTCGTGTCCAACCTCTAATTGCCTTAACCTTAGCCGGATCCACTCTAATCCCCTCCTTAGACACCACATGCCCTAAGAATACCACTGAATCAAGCTAGAACTCACACTTGGAAGATTTTGCATATAATTTCCCCCCCTCAACCTCTATAATACTATCCTCAAGTGACGAATATGATCAACCTCAGTCTTGGAATACACCAATATGTCATCAATGAATACTATTACTAAAGAATCTAAGTACGGATGAAACACCCTATTTATTGACTCCATGAACGCTGCAGGGGCGTTAGTCAACCCAAATGACATCACCAAAAATTCATAGTGGTCATAATGGGTTTGAAAAGCTGTCTTAGGGATATTTGATGCTCAATCCTCAACTGGTGATAACCAGACCTCAAGTCACTCTTAGAAAACTAAGCCGCTCCGTGAAGCTGATCAAACAAGTTATCAATATGGGGAAGAGGATACTTGTTCTTGAAAGTCACCTTGCCCAACTGCCTGTAAAAAATACATATCCTCATAGATCCATCTTTCTTTTTCACAAATAAGACTGGGGCACCACAAGGTGACACGCTAGAACGAATAAATTCCTTGCTCAACAAGTCTTGGAGTTGCTCCTTCAATTCTTTCAACTCAACTGGAGTCATTCTATATGGAGGGATAGAGATCGGCTTAGTGCTTGGCTCTAAATCAATAGGAAAGTCAATATCCCTATCGGGGAGAACACTTGGAAAGTCAGTGGGAAACACATCGACAAACTCCTGAACCACATGAATAGATTCCATAGGAGGTGGTTCAATACTAGTATCTCGAATGAAAGCTAAGTAAGACAAACACCCTCTATCAATCAATTTCTGAGCATGGACATAGGAGATAACTTTGCTAGGATAAGAACCACTATCACCCTTCCACTTAATCTTTGGTACACCGGGTATCGCTAAGGTCAGTTTTTGCATAAAAATCAAGAATAACATGATAAGGAGAAAGTCAATCGATCCCCAAGATAACATCAAAGTCTATCATCTCCAGAATAATCACATCTACCCAAGTATCATATCCAGCCACAGAAACAAGACAGGATCGATACACTCGATCTACCACTAAAGGCTCATCTACTAGTGTAGAAATATGCACGGGCACTAACATTCGATCACACAATAAATCAAATATAGATGAAAAGTATGTAGACACATAATAGTAGGTAGATCCAAGATCAAATAACACAGATGCAGGCCGATGACAGACTGGAACAATACCTGTAATAACTATGTCTAAAGCCTCAGCCACGGGCCTCCTAGAAAAAGAAAAACATTGTGCTCCTCTGCTACCCCTGGTCTGAGCAACACCTCGATCTACCCCATGTGGAACCAAAGTACCATTATCTGAAGTCCTGCCATCTCTTGTAGTTTGACCCCTTCCTCGACCCTTGGCCGGTGGAGCCGAATCTCTAACTAGAGCTGCTGAATAAGTACGATGAGGTCCTGAATGAATCTGAAAGGGACAATGTCAAATCAAGTGGCCTGGATCCCACACCCAAAGCAAGACCTCAGTGTAGAAGACTGTTATCCAACAAATGAACTGCTATGGAAACCATGGGTGGAACTATGGGACCCTCGAGACATCTGCCCACCCTCAGCTGCTAGCATAGATGCATGCATAGGACCCTGTCACCTAAAAGGTCTACCACTCCTATGCGAACCTCTACCTCCTCATGAAGTACTAGAAAACTGACCCATGGTACAAGCCCTCTTAGGGTCCCCAAACTCCTCTCGAACCAACAACTCTACCTCCTTGGCGGTGCTCATAATAGACTGAAAGAAAGCCCCCTTATGAGCTGCTCTGAATACATAAGATCTAATGGAGAAGTTCAAACCCCTCACAAACCTACAGACTCTCTCCACCTTATCTGAAATTATAGCTAAGGCATGTTGAGATAACTGACAAAAACAAGCCTCATACTTAGTAATAGTCATACTACCATGCCTCAAGTCCTCAAACCTTAATTGGCTCTCCTCTTGTACACTCCAAAGAATAAAGCGATCCTGAAAAGCACTAGTGAACACACTCCAATCCACTGGAGGGGGTCTGACTGGTCTGGATCTCACATAAGTCCTCTACCACTCCCTGGTTGTTCCACGGAGCTGGAGTGCAACAAAACGGATACTAACTAAACCCACTGTCTCTAGCATCTCATGGCACAAGGTTAGAAAATCATGAGCGTCCTCACTCCTACCACCCTGAAATTGAGGTGGTTTCATCTTTTGAAATCTTTCATAACTAAGCTGATCATCTACTGCCAAAACTACCCTGGAGTGGTTAGTGCCCCAATAGCTGGTGCAGGAACCACTAGGGGATGAACCACCTAATTATCATGAACTCGGTCGTGATGTTGCACTGAAGCTTGTTCTCCCACTCTCGTCTGAGAAGCTCTCTGCGTGCCTGTCGCACCCCTCCCCCCCCCTCCCCCCCCCCCCCCCCCCGAGTGAGGTTCTCAAGCATACCCATCATCCTCAACAGGGTGTCCTGAAGCAATGGTGCAACAGTGGACTCTGGAAGAGCCTAATCCTCATCAACTTCTATCTGAGGCTCTGAAGAAGCCCCTTTAGTCTATCCTTTAACTGGTGTCGCCCCTCGGGCACCTCCTCTCACTAATGCCACTCCACGAGCATGACCTCTTGCTCGACCCCTTCCCCTACCTCTAACTGGGGCCTAAAAAATTATCTCGGGAGCTGCCTCGCGTCTACCACTAGAAATCGTAGCTCTAGTCCTTTCCATCTGCTAAAAGAGCATTGGCACAACTCAATACTAATGAAGATAACCACGCACGATAAGATAGAATAAATAAAAAGAAGTTTCCTAACAGTCTTTATAGCCTCTCAAAGATACGTACAGACGTCTCTGTATCGATCCTCAAGACACTATTTACATTTGGCTCGCACCCACATGAAACCTATGAACCTGGGGCTCCTACCAACTATCACGACCCAAAACATGGACGTGGTGTCACTAGCTCAATCCCACCAGAACAAGTCAGCCTTGACCCAAGGAAAAATAGAAATAACGTGCGAAAGTAACTAAATAAGATAGGTAACTAAAGCTGAAAATCTTCATAAACTTAAACACTACCCAAGGATTGGTTGTCAGGTGTACAAGCCACTATCAATATAGAAATCAAAAAAATTACAAGTTTGAACAGTCTTTCTTCTTCAATAGAACAAAACAGTAAAGAAATAGGAACAAAAGAGTCCGTCAGATGACAACAGCTACCTCTCTAAATATCCTGGGAAGCCTCAAATGATCAAGGAAAATTTACTACTCACTGTCCAGGCTCAAAACCTACACAAGTGTAGAAACAAGGGGTGAGTACTAAAGCAACACGATACCCAACAAGTCAACTAACAAAACAAAATAAGTCCAATAGAAAAACACAAACTCCGTTTATCCCAACCGACCTCCACAATTACAACTTGCACATAAAATCAGCCCAGCCCAGCAACACATAATACACAATAGAGATTGTTTTCACAATATCACAGTTATCAAATCACAAGCCACAACTTACAAGTGATAACACAATAAATCACATGAATAACATCATGCCACATACGAATATGCAAGGATGGGATGCAATGCTTATGCAATAATCGTCGACAATGTCCCCAGCATCATAACATCACTGAAAAATACTTCAACACCACAACATCGCCGGTAAAGACCTCAGCATAATATCATCACCGGCAAAGACCTCAGCATCACAATATCACTAATAAGGATCTGAACATCACAATCTCGCTGACAAAGACCTTGACATCACAATATCACTAGTAAGGATCTCAACATCATAATCTCGTCGGCAAAGACCTCGGCATCACATCTCGACTGATAAAGACCTCGGCCCTAACTTTTACCATCTCACTCATATTAATATCTAAAACCAATGCAAATATGTGTGACATAGTATGAATGAACATGAGATGAAGTCCACAAACAAATCCACTCATAATCACCAACCACAACAATATATCTCAGAAATAGAATTCTCATTACTTAACTACATTTTCGATTCAAGTGTCACAACACCACACCAACTCACATTTACATTTAATCACCTTATTTTTTATAATATTAAAATATTTCATGAATCACATATAGAAGAAATGATAATTTAAGAATTCAATGAGAATTACAAAATTTTAAAAGTCCACTTGCGTTAGTGGAATCATGATTAATCTAACACTTGAGCCTTCCCCTTTCGAATAGAATCCGAAGGACGATGATCTAATCAAATAAGAATTCATAATTAAATTTTTGAAACACACGATACCCATATTATTACATATCTAGCCTAGACCCAAAATTTTACCAAATTTTATCAATTCTTAAATTTCAAGCCTAGGATAATTCACAATATTCCACCACCATACTTTGATTCTTTTTGTCTTATTCCTATTACTAGTATACTAATGAAAACCCATCAACAATAATTCATTGCAGTTGAACAATAGATTGAGATTCGCAAAATTGTAACAGAATTGTGGTTCCCTCTTTTTGTTGTACGCTCGTTCTCGCCAACCCTTCTCCTCTCCTTTTATTTTTTTCTATTAGGTTGTGGAGTAAAATACTAAACCCCGCTAATTTACTTTAATAAATAGGTTGAGTAGTATAGGATATTTTATAAGTTATCAAGTTATCCCCTAATTAAATTAGTTATCTATGTTTACCTAAAACTTAGACAATCGTAGTTATTGAATATTAACCTTACTAATTGTTTATCCTAAAACATGTGGCTTACTCTTAAAATGCCACTTGGCTTAATGTGGTGACTTTATCCTATCCTTTTAATAATAGACAGGTTTCAATTAATAATATTTTAAAATGGACTTTGTAAAATTGTCTTCAATTATTTGAGGTGTCTCTTAGAAATTTCAAACTTAAGTTAATCAGATTATTTGACAATTAAATTTAAATAACAGATCATAACTTTGAATCCCTTCTAAAGCGTAACAATCACTATGGTTTAGACCCTTTTGTAATTAAATGTAATATGACTTTAAGCCTCATGTTTTTGGCATATAGATAGATTGACATATACAATTGGAAGAGTTATATTTTTGTTGGCACATGAAATCCTAAGATTATTTCATGAGTAAAACATGAAAAAGGTGTAAACAGGTGTAAAGAATCAAATTTAATCAGATCAATGAAGCATGCCACATTGTCGGGTTAAAGTTCAGGCAATGAATTTAATTTTATGTATCATTATATTTGAATCTTCCCTTCAAGAATCATAATTTGTTATGTTCTTTACCCTAAAATCTGAAAGAAAGTATAGATTATAGATGACTATAATTGTACTATGTATACAATATGATAATGTGTCTATGTACATTCCATAACACTAAAACAATCTCTCAAATAACCATTGTCACTCCTTGAATGAAAGTTTGTTCCAAGCCTCAAAGAAATGTCTGACCATCTTGCAATCAAATATGAAAGTTCATTATATCGGATAAATATAAAATAGAACTGAAAACGGCTTGTGAGAGAATATTATAACAATCTAAAATTGTAATAAACATACACTTGCCTTTGAAGATGTTTCTTCTTCTCTTGCAACTCTAAGATCATCTCTTCTATTGTATCCTCGATTATAAATCTCAAAATCCTAGTAATGAGAAGACAAAATAGGAAGCATTCAAGAGCATAACAATACAAGATGCAAAACACACCTGACTGGTTTATGTTGCCTTATTCGACGAACTTCATCTCGTGCTTGCTGCTCTGCAGCAGCATTCAAGCAGGAATCCATCAACAAAACCTAACATAAGTCAAGAAGATGTGAGCAACTACTTAATAGATGATTACAAGTCATAGTGGTTCTTCATATATCAAATGAACACAGTAGATTTAATGGGCAACAAGAATGAAACAACTAGATATCCACATAGAAGGAAAATAGATCCCTTACATGTGATCCAACTGTAAGATTGAGGGTAACACCTCCAGCTTTGAAGCTCGTAAGCATTATCCTGCAATCTAGAACCTCAGTAAATTAGTAACTGCTGCATGTCTTGTAGAAATAGATGAGGATCCAACAAATTGAACACATTTGATGTCTGACTGCCAAAACATACATATGAAAAGCTTCTTCTTTTGTAACAAACTACAAGAAAACAAGGATGAGAAAATAGAAAGGAAGAAAAAATATCTTTATATCTTACTTTTTGAAGAGAATATTGTATTAGATCCAAAAACAGTGTGAACTGGCTAAAAACTACTTCGTTTGCAGAGGCATCTCTTTCAAACATGAACCTAATTTCTTTTCTCTATATTTCAAAAAAGAAAAAGTAGAAATGAACATAAAAAACACGTATATATTAGACATCCTTCACTTTGAAACTCATGACGGAGATCCATAATATCAAAATAGAAATACTGTAGCAATATTATTGAAGTAGAAGTATCAAAGAGTTGAGCACACTAGGCTTTCATTCCTCTCACCCTTGAAATGGGGAATACAATTAATGCATAGGCCTCACTTGTTCAAGTGGCACCCTAGGCCTCACTTCATTTCCTTCCTCTCTTAGTGAAAAGGAAAGAAACACGTAAGACAAATAAGAAAAGCAAACCGAGGAGAATATGATGATAGTGTAGAATGTAATTGCATACCACTGTCAGTGCTTATACAGAACCATCGAGGTGAATTTTGTTCAATATACTTGAGGATTTAAACCCTTTGACAGTAGGTTTAGAATTAGAAATTCCTTTTTCCACGTTATGGTGACATAAGGCACATAATGGTTCTCCACAACTAGCATCTGTATTCCGACTAGCATAATATGAATCAGAGTATTCCACAAGGAAAAGATGATCAATTGTCTGCCAATTAAGGAAAGGCATTAGTTAGACATTTTCCGCAACCAAACTTTCCTGAAGACCCATAAAAAGACACACACAAATTGTTTCTAAAAGTTAAATTGCGTATTTTAATAATTAACACTGTTATATTTTTGTTAGCACATCATTCAAGAAGCTAGTACTGAAGAAGCAAAAGAAAGTGTTTGTATTTAAGCTCAAGTATCGGGAGGTAAAACTATAGAATATCTATGATAACTCTTAGCAGTCATGAAAAGCTGGACTTCACAATGCACATTAAAACAAGTCTTCCATAGTCCAATCGTTATACCGATTTTACAGTTGGTCGTCAGATTTCTCGTGGTTACCTTGACCAAATTGTATTAATTGTCCATTGTTATCATCCAGATACATTTGCCCATCCAAATTTCGATCCAAGACTCTAAACTAAAACAATGTACTACTATAGTGATGAAACTATAACGAGAATACATTTATATGAAAATCATAGCAAAAATTGAACAGGAAGCAGAAGATGAAAATATAAAGCAGCAGCAGAACAATCATATATATATGCAGGATCAAACAACAAGAATACACATGAAGATGTTGAAAGCAATAAAAATTATAGTGAGGATAGATAGATCAGACTAGGATCCAGGAATAACATGAAATCAAATAATTGATAGCTTTATTAATTCTTCTGTGAGTATTTTATCAGTGATTCTGGATGACCAATATATCCTAAGTTGGCCTTAATCTCTAAAGTTGTTCATTTGTACCCTAATCCTCATCAGTCCCAGTTTAAAATTTTAATTCTAATTATCAAATGGCCCAACATGACAAAAGGATAAAAATTGCTTATACTATTTGATACCTTGACTCCAATAAAAATGGATAAATTGATTACAAGTTTTAGCACAAAAACTTCTATACAGCATTGTCTTGGTACCTATTGTAGGCGTGTAATTATAGGTCCAGCCTGAGGATAGCTACAAAAAGTACAACGTGGGAAAATATGGTTAGAAATAAAAAAATATCCTCTTCGTACTTTCTGCAGACAAGGTAATGACTCAAATGATTGAGAATTTATGGGAACAAAAAGACTTGTAAGATCTTACGTATTTAGTATACCTAGTGTTACAATATCTTGTAAAAATATTTTATTACCTTATATAGTTAGCTGAATCATAGGAGAGATATGTAGGAATCATTAGAGATCTGTAGGAGATTTTCTTACCTTAGATAAATCTTCTTCTAGTGTATATATACATATAATTCTGAGATAATGAAATACATGATTTTGTAAACTTTCATGGTATCAGAGCCACTAGGCTCAATCCTACTTTAGAATTTTTGGATCTTTTCCTACTTGGGTTTCAACTACTTGGGTTGGCAGAATATATCTAGGGTTGCTTCCATCATCGTTTCATCAGTTCAAACGTTTTCAGATTGACTGCTAGTCTTAAATCTTTGTTTGGACAACAATTTCTTCACTTCCAAGTTTGTTTTTTGCCTTTGCATCAATGACATCAAATCTGGAAATCACGTTGTGCTTCTGTGGCTGCTCGATTCAGTTCTAGTGTCAGTTTATTGCTCTTTTCAACCAGTTTGTTGTTAGTGTTTTGATCCTTTGCAGTTCTTGATCACTTTCTTTGTTAAACAGTAGAAAGATATTTGAGGATAAATCTGTCATGACTGAAATTGTTCTAGCATTATCAAAAATTATAGATTATAAATTAAATGGGTCTAACTATTTAGATTAGAGTAGAAAAATCAGGGTCTACTTGCATAGTGTTGAAAAGGATGACCATCTTATCCAAGATCCTCCAACTAATGATAATAAAAAATCTTGGCTTAGAGATGATGCTAGACTACTCTTGCAAATCATAAACTCTATTGATAATGAAGTGGTTAGTTTGGTTAATCACTGGGAGTTTGTGAAAGAGTTAATGGATTATTTGGAGTACTTATATTCTGGCAAAGGTAATCTATCTCAAATTTATGAGGTTTGTAAGGCTTTCTATCGTTGTGAGAAGGATGTTAAGTCCCTCACTACATACTTCATGGAGTTCAAGAAAATCTAACAGGAACTAAATGTACTTCTACCATTCAGTACTGATATCAAGGAGCAGCAAGCTTAGAAGGAACAAATGGCTATAATGAGTTTTTAGCTGGACTTCCCTCTGATTTTGAGACTGCTAAATCACAAATTCTATCCAGTTTCGAGATCACTTCTCTTAAGGATGTTTTGAGTCAGGTGTTGCGTACAGAGAGTACTCCATCCAATCAGCAGATTAATGTGATTGTTGCAAAAGGGGGAGGAAAGAATAATGGAGGGATATTGAACAACAATAATGATGCAGGGAGATGGAACAACAACAATGATGCAGGGAAATGGAATCATAATAATGATGCAAAAAGGTGGAACAACAACAATAATGCTGGGAGATGGAATAATAACAAAGGAGGAGACAACGATGATGGGAGATGGAACAATGACAATACTTGCCGCTACTGTAAGGAACCTGGTCACATGAAGCAAAACTGTAAGAAATTACAAATTCACAACCAACAGATTCAAAGTCAGACTGCCACTATTGCTGCTGCTTCTAGTTCATCCTCAACTATTATAATTCCCGCCGATGAGTATTCAAGACTTACAAAGTATCAAGAATTAATGAACGAAACTACTCCAGCCCCTGCCCTTACCGAGCCAGGTAACAAATGTCTCATTTCCTCCTCAAGCAACTGGATTATTGATTCGGGTGCCACAGATCATATGACAGGTAATCCCAAGATAATCTCTAAATTCCGCTCACATAAAGTACCATCGTCTGTTACCATAGCTGATGGGTCTAGTTATACCATAGAGGGATTTGGAACCGTTAACCCCACTTCATCTATTACTTTGTCCTCCGTGCTAGGCTTACCTAATCTTGCCTTTAATCTGATTTCAGTGAGTAAGCTTACCAAAGAACGACAATGTTTTGTCTCCTTATTTCCCCATTATTGCCTTTTTCAGGATCTTATGACGAAGCAGATTATTGGTAAAAGACATGTATCAGACGGTCTCTACATTCTTGACGAATGGGCACCTCCATCGGTTGCTTGCTCCAGTATCGTTTTGTCATGCGAAGAACATTGTCGTTTGGGACATCCTTCTTTACCAGTTTTGAGGAAATTATGTCCTCGGTTTAATAATGTACCTTAAATAGATTGTGAGTCTTGTCATTTTGCAAAACACCATAGAAGCTCGTTAAGTCCTAGAAATAATAAGCGGGTTGATTTTTCTTTCCAATTAGTTCATTCAGATGTTTGGGGACCCTGTCCTATTGTGTCTAAAGCTGGATTCAAATATTTTGTTACTTTTGTGGATGATATTTCGCGAATGACATGGATTTACTTTAGGAAAAATCGCTCTGAAGTCTTCTCCCATTTCTCCAATTTTTGTGCTGAGATTAAGATACAGTTTAATGCTTCTATACATATATTTAGGAGTGACAATGTTAAAGAACTCATGTCAGCATCATTTCAGAACTACGTGAATCAATATGGTATTCTTCATCAATCTTCGTGTGTAGATACACCCTCTCAAAATGGAGTGGCTGAGAGTAAAAATAGACATTTGCTTGAGACTGCTCATGCTTTGCTATTCCAAATGAAGGTAGCTAATAAATTTTGGGCAGATGAGGTATCTACAGCTAGTTTTTTGATTAATCACATGCCATCCACAGTGCTTAATGGTGATATTCCCTATGGTGTTCTCTTTCCTAATAAGCCATTATTTCCATTAGAGCCAAGGGTGTTTGGAAGTACTTATTATGTTCGTGATGTGCGACCACATGTCACTAAACTAGATCCAAAGGCCTTGAAGTGTGCCTTTTGGGGATATTCTCTCTTGCAGAAGGGCTATCGATGCTACGCTCCAACACTTGGTGTCAATAGATGTGGTGTTCTCTGAGAACGCTTCATTTGTTTCCTCTCCCGACACTTCTACTCAAAGGAAGGAAGAAGAAGAAGAAGAATGGCTCATTTATAACTCAACCGAGCTCAAAACACCATAAAGAAGTTCCTAGTAGTGTTGAGCAGCAAACTGAAAATGTGTCTTCTGATGTTCCTCCTGTTCAAACAAAGCCGCCAATAGTTCAAGTTTATTCTAGGCGATAAGCGACCAATGATACATGTCCTGGACCAACTCTTTCGTCATCAGATCCTCTTTCGGTCTATCCCTCTTCAATAGAAAATCTTGGCATTCCCATTGCTCTTCGCAAAAGGTAAGCGTGAATGTCAATCAACATATTCCATTGCTAATTTCGTCTTATATGACCACTTGTCTCTTGCATCTTTTTCTTTCATTGCTTCTCTAAATTCTATCTTTGTACCCAAAATAGTCCGGGAAGCTTTGAGTCACCCCGGGTGGTATGATGCAATGCTTGAGGAGATACATGCGTCAATTGAAAATCATACTTGGGATTTGGTGGACTTACGAAAGAGGAAGAAGGCAGTGGGATGTATAATTTTTACTGTCAAAGTAAATCTTGATGGTTCCGTAGCTAGGCTTAAAGCCAGACTAGTGGCTAAAGGATATGCCCAAACTTATGAGGTAGATTATTCTGATACTTTTTCTTCTGTGGCCAAACTCACTTTGGTTCGGTTGTTTATTTCTCTAGCTACTTCTAAGAATTGGCCGCTACATTATTGTATATCAAGAATGCATTTCTTCATGGTGATCTCCAAGAAGAAGTGTATATGGAGCAACCACCTGGTTTTTTTGCTTAGGGGGAGAATGGAAAAGTCTGTCACCTGAAGAAATCCTTGTACGGTCTAAAATAGAGTCCACGTGCTTGGTTTGGGAAATTTAGTGTGGTAGTTCAGAAATTTGGGCTTACAAAGAGCAAATGTGATCATTCAGTCTTCTACAAACAATCAGCAGTTGGTGTCATTCTTCTTGTTGTTTATGTTGATGATATTGTTATCACTGGGAGTGATTATGCAGGAATATCTTCTCTTAAATCATTCTTGCATTCAACATTTCACACAAAAGACTTGGGACAATTGAAATACTTCTTGGGAATAGAAGTAAGTAGGAGCAAGAAGAGAATATTTCTATCTCAAAGAGAGTATATCCTTGATCTTCTCAAGGAAACTGGAAAATCAGCAACCAAGCCTTGCAGTACTCCAATGGTTCCTAATATGCAACTAACAAAAGATGATGGTGATCCCTTCGACGATCCAGAGAGATACGGAAGATTAGTTGGGAAATTGAACTATCTCACTGTAACTCGTCCAGATATAGCTTATTTAGTAAGCGTTGTTAGTCAGTTAACGCCCCTGGACTTGGCAATAGTATATAGCAACCATGGACATAGTCGCATTGAGTGTTTTGCAGACGCTGATTGGGCTGGATCCAAGATTGATATAAGGTCTACTACTGGCTATTGTGTCTTTGTGGGTGGAAATTTGGTGTCATGGAGAAGTATGAAACAAAATATTGTATCTCAACCTAGTGTAGAATCGGAGTGTAGAGCTATGGCACAATCTACATGTAGGATTATGTGGGTACATCACCTCTTAAGTGAAGTTGGGTTAAAGTATCCCACACCCACGCAACTTTGGTGTGATAATCAAGCTGCTCTTCATATTGCCTCAAATCCGATGTATCATGAAAGAACTAAGCACATTGAGGTGGACTGCCATATTATTCGTGAAAAGATTCAAGAAAACTTGATTTCTACAAGCTATGTGAAGACAGAAGAGCAACTAGCTAACTTGTTCACAAAGGCGTTGAATGGAGCTCGAGTTAACTATTTGTGTAACAAGTTGGGCATGATCAATATATATACTCCAGCTTGATGAGGAGTGTTACAAAATCTTGTAAAGATATTTTATTACCTTATATAGTTAGCTGAATCATAGGAGAGATATGTAGGAATCATTAGAGATTTGTAGGATATTTTTCTTACCTTAGATAAATCTTCTTCTAGTGTATATATACATGTAATTCTGAGATAATGAAATACATGATTCTGTAAACTTTCACCTAGAAACTAACCTAATATGTTCTTAAACTACTTAAGAACAAGTAACTGTAGGAAAAATATTCCTTGCAAGAACTTCATGCATAAGACAAGAAAACAAGTTATGCAATTAAAAAAGGAAAACAAAAATGATCCTATCCCATGAAATAGATACAATGGGAAAATGCTACTAAGTGTGAACAGGAAAATTGCAGTGGAAGACACAAGCAAAGTGGAACTTGCAATCAAAATAGCTCTATATAGAAAATAAAATATCAGCGGGCATACTTATCCAACATTGAATTGGCTTCGTCTAACATTTGCTGGTAGTAGTCCTTTTCATTCACATCAAAAGAATCTTTTCTCATAATAACCTGAATCCATTAATAAGTAACAAGCTACACCCATGACGAGATTATTATCAAATTGGAGCACACTGTATAAGTGTAAGACAGAAGTCACAGTCTTCAGGGGAAGTGCAAGATCAGCAGCTCTCTCCTTTTTGGTACGTTTTAGCAATAGATTTTTCAGAATTTTGTGCTTCAACAAAACCATCGCATCTCTACCAGTCGCATTGGATTGAATTGATTCTAAAGGTTTTGCAATTTACTAAAAAGAGTAGATGTTTCAACTTTTACCATGTTAGCAATATGACGAAGCCTCAGAAGTACATATGTAATTATTAACTTACTCTATCCCACCAGAGAAAGTGGCATGCACGTTTGTGGTGGCACTGTGCACACTTATTTGAGAAGCTGCTGTACATTACATTTATCAAAGAACACATTATATAAGAGATTTCAGACATTTTCAATAATATTGGTTGAGAAGCAAAGAATAATAGATACCAAGTAAAATAGATCTTGAGCAGTTGCATTTTCACCCTCAGGGATAGGAATCAAGATTTTAAAAAAGGAACTTTATGTCTACCTATAATCAAGTGCATTGCAATCACAATCTTTGCAAAAGTGATAACCATAAGGCTTAGCTTGTAAGAAACAGACCTATATGAAAGTAAAGAATGTAATTAACCTCACAACAATAAAGGTTCTGGAAAACGTTAAACATGCAGAGTTAACTTACAATTCTTTCATATGATACTGTAGGGGTATACCAATTAACACGCCATTGTATGAAGATTCTAAAGCAAGAATAGCTCTTGCTGTGTTGCAGCCCACCTCTTTTACATACTGAGTCTATGCCACAGAAGTGCAATAAGGATAAAACATTGCTAATATAAAGATATTGTATCACATGTAATTCAGAAATTCTACTCACATGAACGACTAGTTCTAATGATTAGATAAGGCAGAAAGTACGATAACATGCCGGATCAGTCTATATACGAGCATAGTTTGCAGAATATCCATGATCTGATATGACCTAGAAGGTGGCGATCAAACTAGAATTTCAAATTATATTTCACATGATGAGCAGTTAAACAAATCATTGAATTAACTTCATGTAAACGATAAATTCCATGTTCTTATATTCTGATAAAGGTTAATACCTAAAATGTCATAGAGGTATATATAGTACTCTCACCAACATTATTCAGCAGCACTATAGGACTCTTCACGGCATCCTATGAGCCAATATAAGACTCTTCACATCCTAAGAACCACCATAGGTTCATTGTTTAACTCTAGCTTTGTAAGATATGTTACTTGGGCCTAACTCAACCCAAAAAGCTAACTTATGTGGCACGGCATCCTAAGAGCCAATATAAGACTCTTCACATCCTAAGAACCACCATAGTTTCATTATTCAACTCTAGCTTTGTAAGATATGTTACTTGGGCCTAACTCAACCCAAAAAGCTAACTTATGTGGGGAGGATCTATAACAAGCTTGAGGAATGTCTGGTACTTACAAGTTACATCAAAAGATCGTATGAACAGCAAATGAACACATATACAGGGAAACCAATTGAAGAAAACAAACAACAAAATCCATGGATATGTATAAATGTATGACTTGCCTCATCCAAAATGATGTTATCCCACTTCACTGAATGCAAATCTGACCTTCTGCCAGACACATCTTCACCAACACTGGCTGAATTATCAACAGAACCATTGTCACCCAATTTTCTGTAGAATCTGTTTTCTGGTCCAACATTTCTACCTGAGGTTTTGAGTTCTTGCTGTTATGTCTTGACATTTTTGTCCTATAGTCAGCCTTAACAGTGTAGAATGTAGTAATAACAAAATCATATCTCTCCAGTTTGTACATACATTTCTCCCTGTTGGCGCCATGATAAACAAGGGTTTTGTTGCTTCCTTTAGTGGTGCAACGTTCAGTTTCACAAAACCATTGCATTACTCCAACCACAGGACATACAACAGGAGTTCCTTTTACTGTGGGTGTTCCTGGGAAGCACTGGGTGAAGCCGACAATATACTGAAAATTTGGAATCTTTCTTTAATTTGCATTGAGCAAGCACAAGTGTGATGGCTTGAATAGTCTTCCCCATTCCCATTTCATCAGCAAGAATACCTCCTTTGAATATAGATTCTTCTTGCTTTAATGACCAAGACAACCACTCCTTTTGGTACCTCAAGAGCAGCAAGATGAAATCTGATGGTGGCTTGGCTATTTCAGCAAGAGATACGTTCTGAATATCTAAGTCTAAATCATCTGAATAATTCTCAAGAAGGCATGTGCCATTTTCTTCTTCCCATACTTCCCACATCAAAGCTGGCCTGTCCTTTTGTTTCTTCTATCGTTTTCCCCTCCTAACTTTCAGTCTGTCCATCAAACAAATCACCTCAAACTTGCCCGTACCATCTGAAGCTACAGTCTTATGGTCTTGTGTCAGAAATAGAATGCATTTCAGATTCAACTAATAGATAAACTGAGAAGCTGCATTATTTTCATTTTTGGGTCATTTCAAAATGTTGAACATAATCCAATATCACATGAACTTCGAAGAAATTCAAGAAATGAGGGAGCTTTTGGAAGGTATGCCAATTATCTTCAAAATCCATTTCACACGAACTTTCATGAAACGAGGGGGAAATTTCAGAGTTCCCATGATATTACAATTTACATGTCATTATATACGAAATCCATTCCATATGAACTTCCAAGAAATTAGAAATTCAAGAAATGAGGGAGCTTTGGGAATTCTCATGGTATTCCAATTAACATGTCATTATTTTCAAAATCCAATTCACACGAACTTTCAAGAAATTCATGAAATGAAGAGAACCTAGAATTGAAGGATTGATTATAGAGAAATGAAAGAGCTTTGGAAGTGAACTTCAGAAGAAGAAGAACCTGTAATTGAAGGATCCATTATCCCAGAATGCAAATAAGGGCAATTGTTGATCGTATGTTTACACAGAACTAGTTGGACGGGAACTGGGAAATGAGCGGGGAGGACTATTTATACAAAGAATATTATTAATTATTAATTATATAGAAGAGCCAACATTAGGACGACCAAGAGCAAAAGAGTAAATTTGCTAAGTTACCAAAAAAATTTAGAAGCTAACATTGGGACAACCAAGGGCAAAAGAGTAAATTCGCTCCATCACAAAAAAAAAAATCTTCTTTCTAGAAAAATCAGTTCCCTTCCATTCCAATAATTCAACCCAAATACGTGTCACCAACAAAAATGGTCTCCTTGCTCTTCCGAAAATGGTCTCCTTGCTCTAAGAGTGGCGACGGGACCGGAACCGGTCACACCGGACCGGCATTGACCGGTACCGGGACCGGAACCGGTAAGGCAAGGGAGGATTTCCCCGGTACCGGACCGGAACCGGGACCGGTAGTACCGGGAAAATCCTCCCTTACCTTACCGGTCCCGGTACCAACCGGGACCGGACCGGACCGGACCGGTCCACCGGAAATCCGAAAATTAAAAAAAAAGTTGTTAATATTTAAAAATTTAAATTCAAGTTTAAAATGTTAAAGGTTAAAATAAAATGTTAAAATGGTAGTATTATTATTCATAAATTATTATATAAATTGTTAAAATTTAAAATGAAGTTTGAAAGTTTGAATTCAAAATTGTTATAACTTATAAGTTATTTATAAGTATAACACTATAAGTTATATAATTTATAATTCAAACTTAAAGTTGTTAACTTGTTATAAAGTTTAATTTTAAACGATTAAAGTTTGAATGTTTCTTTTTGTATTTTAAACTTTAAAGTTAATAAAGATTTGAGAAATAAAGGGGCAAATATATTAAAAAGAAGTTAGAACTTAGAAGTCAAAACTTAAATTAAGATTAAGTAAAAAGAATAATAAAAATAAAAAAAGAAATAAGGCGAATAGCCTCTAATTTTATTATGTAATTTTAAAATTTAAATTGTACAATGTAGAAAGGTAAGATATTAGAAATCAACCTAATCTACGCAGCCACCTTCTAGGAAGGGTTCTGTTTCAACTAGGTATAATTTATTGTAAATTTGTAATACAAATATATTTAATCACTAATATCTTAAACTACTTTGAAACTTTTGTCTAAGAGTTTCTAACATTTCAGCTGTCACATTTTCTGGAATCGGCTCTTGAGCTTGTTCTTCCAGAAATTCCATGTCGTCTTCGCTTGATTCCGATATAACATTATCGATATCGGCTTCAAACTGAGAAGGCAATGTCGGACGCCCTAAATTCCTCCACTCCGCATTTATCCAGTCTCGAAATAAGACTGAAACTTCTAAGCTATCGCCAGCTAGTGAATGCCTATGGTCTCCTACTTGGAACCTAGCAGCGCTAAAAGCGCCTTCCGAAGCAACTGAAGAAGCTTGAATTGCCAGCACATCACGAGCCACCCGTTGAAGTCTTGGAAAATTTTTTCCACGAGTGTTCCACCACGCCAACAGCTGCGGCTTCCCCTCTGAGTCCTTGATGCTTTCCGGTGCCTGGTTAAGATATTTATCAAAGTCGTTCTTTTCGTTAGCTTCTAATCCAAGTTGTAATTCTAACATTGCGTCAATGTCATCATCAAATCTAGCCCTAGTAGGTTGTGGTTGGTATTCTACATTTTGTACTGAATTATATTGTTCTAAATCATATAATTTCCTAGCTTCAGGTCTAATGCTACTTAGAACTGCTTCTAAATTAAGTGATTGATTTTCTCCGTCGTATACTATTTCTAAGTCTGCAAATATACTAGTTACCATTTTAAATACACCAAATTCTTTATAAGCAGGATTAAATAAAGCAGCAGTTAAATAAATTTGAGGGATTGGGAAAAAGTATTTCCTAAATTTTTCAATCATTTTTTTAACAGGTTCACTAAATCTTGCATTATTTTTAAACGAAGCTAATTTATTACAAATAGTACAAATATTAGGCAACACAGAAGAAATAGTAGGATAGTAAAGGCCGGAAATTTGTTTTGTTGCTAAATAAAAAACTTTTAAAAAATCAACTAAATCTTTAATATTAACCCAATCATTTTCATCTAGACGGAAGGTGGGATCTGAATTATGTGCATTCCAGACCATTGTAAGTGGTCTCCTATAGTCGTAAGCAACTTTTAACATTTCATAGAATGAATTCCACCTAGTTGCTATTGATTTAGGAATTTTTCTAACAGGTAAATTACATTCAATGCAACGCTGGTCATATTCCCTACGCCTAGCCAATACTTGACATTTAAAAATAAAGTGGCATGCGGCTTCCACTTTATTACATCCATTTTCAAATAAAGAAATACCATCTTTAACAATTAAATTATAAATATGTGCAGCACATTTAATATGAAAACCATCTTCATAAGTTGGACAAATAATAGGTTTTAAAAAATCTACAGCACGTTTATTATTACTAGCGTTATCTAGAGTTACACTAAATATTTTTCTACTTATACCAAAAAATTGTAAAACATTAAGAATAGTTTGGGAAATATAAGAACCTGTTTTTCGAAATTCACAAGTTTTATATCCTAAAATTCTTTTTTGCAAATTCCAGTTATCATCTATCCAGTGGGCCGTAATTGTAAAGTAATCATTACCGGTTACACTATGTCCTATATCAGAAGTTATTACTATCCTACAATTATTATAAGCAAATAAACATCTAAGATATTGTACATGGTGTGCTTGAAAGTCAAAAACAGCTTTTTTTATAGTATTTCTAGAAAAACCATTAAAAGACGGGTTATACACAATTTGAATATAATGCACAAAACCGGGATTTTCTGCAAAACTAAAAGGCAAACCAGTAACAACAATCATTTTAGAAAGTTCATCCAGGTCACGTTGTCTACTATAAGGTCTATGTGTACTAGGACCGGAAATATTACTAGGATTTAGTTGCGATTGCACCATATTTGAACCTCCCGTCGATTCATCGGGAATAGGAGTTCCAAATTTTTTGGCGTCCGCAACAGCCTGTGCATGCAATAATTCCATTTTACAACAATGCATAAGGTGATTTTTCAAATGACCCGTCCCGCCCCCCTTTCCCGAAGTTTTATGGTTTAAAACGTGTTTACATTTGTTACAAATAGCTTTTGTTTTATCTTCATTTTGCGTTAAAAATTGCCAAACAACGGATTTTTTTGCACGTTCCGTCTTAGGCCTATTAGATGACGTAGGTTGTACGGGGGGAGCGGGAGCGGGAGCGGGAGCGGGACGGGAGGGGGGAGTAGTAGCACTATATAGGGGTTGAGTTTCATCGTCATCAAAAGTATCTTCATTTTCATTTATTTCAAAATCATCTTCCGGTAAATCTTCGTTAAAATTCCCAAAATGTTGTTCAAGAAAATCATTGTCTAATCCCGTGTTAGAGTCAATATTAATAAAAGTGTTGTCTACGTAAGTAGAATCTTCGGTATTTAATCTAAGTGGTGCTTGTCTTGTAGACGAACTACCACCTGATTTTTTACCGGTTAAAGCCTTTTTAATTCCACCAAAAAATGTACTCTTTCCCTTTCCTTTTCCACCGGAATCCATGTTAAATTTAATTAAACAAATTACGATTATATGCAAAAAATCAAGTTTATGAATGTAAAAAAAATAATTCAAGGAGACAACAACTCAACAAGTAAAAGTAATCAAATAAGTAAATTTGGAAGAATAAATAAGTAGAATTTAGGAACGAAGGCACCAAACGTCTGTGTAAAAACAGACGTAGAAGCCGAAATTGATGAAAGTTGAAGCTTGAATATGCTCCAAATTGATCCACCAAATTTTGCTCCAAAATGCAATTACCAAAACTAAATAATATTTTGGAATAATGATTGAGAGAGTAGAATGTAGATAATGAATATATAATATATAATATTTGAGAGTAGTATGTAAATATGTAATATGTATATAATTATAAATTTGTAATATTAGTAAGTGGAGAGAATTGGAGTGAGAGAATTGGATTGAATTGAAAGAATTAGATTGAGAGAATTGAAGTGAAAAATTATGAAAGATTTAGGGGTATTTATAGTTGAGAAAATATTGAATTTTGGTAAAAAAAAAATTAAAAAAATAAAAAAAAATGTTCCAAACGGTAATAAACGGACCAAAAACGGTCAAAAAAAATTATATTACCGTTGGTGGGCCCCACACCAACGGTAACAAATTAAAAAATTAAAAAAAAAAATAATTTAGACCGGAATTACCGGTCCGGTACCGGACCGGAACCGGTAAACCAGAACCGGTAATTACCGGCAAAAAATTTCGGTCCCGTCCCGGTTCCCTTTCCGGACCCCCCCTCCTACCGGAACCTACCGGTAAGTACCGGAACCGGACCGGACCGGCACCGAACCGGCATCGGAACCGGACCGGAACCGGTACTTATCGGTTCCGTCGCCAGCCATACCTTGCTCTTCCGAAAATGGTAATAATGGAGCAATCCTCCATTATTACCATTGAAACATAAATCACCTAGCCCCATTTAATTTTGATTCCGACTGAATCAAACCCTTCTAAGAAATCTCCAAATCACCCATTTTTATTAAATAAAATCCTCGGAAATTTTTAAACAAGTTATGAATTGATGCTCATATTGGGGAGTTCTCTGGAGAAAAATTCTTTTAACTTTCTTAGTTGTATTTATTTCAATTTTATCTCTATTTTTTTTCTAAATTGTGGGATGTTATTGCGATATGAGTTGCCTCATATGGACTTGGAAGATCATGGAGAAGAAGGAAATCGACATTAGTGACAAGTGCTATTCTCTTGCTGTTCAAGCACTCTGTAAAGGGGGTTACTTAAAGGAGGTACCAGAATTTCGGTTTGATTTCCAGATTAGAATAGAGTGGCAGCTAGAAGAACTTATAGAATAGCTGTTAATTTCCGGTCTCCATGGTATATTTTTTACTTGTCAGAAGATGATACTTATGAATAGCCATTGATTGGACAACCATCATCTAGGTGCTTGATGTTAATACTGAAACAAAAATTTATTGTTATTTGTTGCAAGGAATAGTTGATTTATCACATGGTTGGTTAGGTGACTTCTTGTTTTTTTGGAAGTCCAAAAGACCTCTTGTCTGAATGATCAATCACCAATTGTACGACTTACTTCATTATTGAGAAATTACATTTGCTTTTTCCTTGCCGTTTGTCATTTTATGTGGTTCCGTCTTATATATTTGTATCAAGATACTAATTTCAATACTTCCCGTTTTTTAAAAAATTTTTGTTCATAAGTTCCATAGTGTAATGGTTTTCTTTCTTTATTTTCATTCAGGCGCTCAGTTTGATGAGTATCATGGGAGAAAAATTAAGTTGTTATTCTATGTTGCCTATCTATAACAACATCTTAGCTGCTTGTTATGAATCACAAACCATAGTATATGCTAATGAATGCATGGATTTGATGGCGCGTCAGATGGTGGGAAAGAATGAGATAACATATACTCAGCTTCTCAAGGTGCGTCTAGAAGTCTTTCAACAGAAATGTTATCATCTTGTAGTTAAAGTTTAAAAGCTTAATTTTTCTCCAGTTGTCCCTCTAATTATATCCCCAAAGACAATTGTTGGTGATTTCATGCTAATTCTTGTCATAGCACTGATTCATATATTAGCCAGTCCCTATTAAAAAAATCTGTTAATTCAATTCTCCACCTATGTAATCACAGGTAGAATAACAACCCATGCTATGATATAAAACCAAGTATTCACTGTTATTTAGCAGGTAGCACTTTTAGTAGGTTTCATTCCTCCAGGTGATTTCTAATATCTAACAGAAATATATTGTGATAGCTGATTATGAAGCTTGAGATTATATGGTATGCAGTATAGCTCTTCTTTAGCATCGTTTGGTTAACTTAAAATATTCCCCTGTAACAACAGTTGTTGAAGAAGCAGAAAATTCAAGTGGTCAAAATTCTGCTAATCACTTTGCTGCTGCTACTGTTAGTAGTGTGAAAATTAATAATGATGGTGCAAGAGGTTGAGTTGTTTATGGACCAAATGGCTCATCCCACATGGCTGCTTCTGCTGGAGAAGCAGCAATTCCAAGCAGCACAAATAATGTCCCTCTCCTTTCTCCTTACTCACCATTTTTTGCTGCTCCCCCTTTTGACTCATTAACTGCAGGTATATATCTGTCTTTCACTTTTAAAAGTTATTTCATCCCACCTTTTGGATAATATTTGGTTGAAGTTGAAAGAGTAAATCAAGTAATTGAAGTTATAAAAAGTGTATCTTGAAGTTGAAATATTGTTTTAACATGATTCTTGGTGAAGAAAAAGTTCATTTTGTGAATAAAAATCTAGACTTTTTGCAATTTCTTCAAGTTGAAACCTATGTTGCTCAGACTTTTGCAAAAATGCGGATCTAATAAGGGTGATTTACTTGAAATAAATCAAGTAATTGAGGTCATAAAAAGTGTATCTTGGAGTTGAAATATTGTTTGAACATGATTCTTGGTGAAGAAAAAAGTCCATTTTGTGAATAAAAATCTAAACTTTAAATATTTCATAGTTTTGTCAAATATGTACTTGTTTGGGTCTAATTTTTTTATTGTCAAATATGTACTTGTTTGGATTTAACTTTTTTTAAAAAAAAAAACCCTTCAGTATGGTAAGCTTCACCTTTCTCCAAATCCATCTACCCAGGATACCATGACTTCCCACTATTTGGATATCAGGTTTTACACTGTCCAGTAGCTACTGTTGTTTGGAACATGTTTTGCACCCTTTTTGGCCTGAATTTGGTTATGCAATGAACATGAGATAGGGACATTTTTGTTGGTGTTTATAGAAAGTTTATAATGCCAACAAGAAAATCTGGTTGATGATTCCTATTACTATCTTTTGGTGTTTGTGGACAGTAAGTTAAATTTTTTTCAGTTACATGGTTTGATAGACTAAGATGAAGAGAAGGCAGCCTTTGGTTAAAAAATAAATAGATCCAGTGATTTCAATAGAAGACATGGATAATGCTTTTACTATTGAAGGTCTTAGCACTTTCTCTATTTATAGCTTCTTGATTTTATCATAATTTGCTGCCACTACTAACCCTTTTACTTATCTAAAAATAAGTTGTTCTCTGAGTTAGTAATGTTACATCTGAAATTATTAATCAAATTAAGGGGCTTCTTGCACTGCAACTATATTAAAGAGTTAGTTTGGTCAAGCTGGAAGAGTGTATATATTGATTGAAAATTTCTTCGAAGAAACTGCAACTGAGTAAGTATTAGTGTTTCTCAAATTTTAATGCTTTGTTTAAATTCCCTTTGAAATGTGACGCAGTTGCATCTTTGATGAAGATGTTTGCCCTTTTCATAAAGACAATAGAAACTTATTTATTTAAATTTTCACTTAACTGTCAGTGAAATAATGGATTTTCGATCCATTCGTCATATTTCTAAGGATATTCAGTGATGCTTTGTCAAATGGTTGGATGTACATTGACATTTGCTCAACTTAAAACAAGTAAGATTCTTTTGTTTCCTCTTCTTATTGAGCTACAAGATTTTTTAAAAATGCATCC
This sequence comes from Solanum rostratum, assembly GCA_029948455.1. Taxonomy (NCBI): domain Eukaryota; kingdom Viridiplantae; phylum Streptophyta; class Magnoliopsida; order Solanales; family Solanaceae; genus Solanum; species Solanum rostratum. The sequence continues at coordinate 34,696,589 of CM057056.1, forward strand.
AACTTAACATAATAATATTGCTCCAGTATCTTAGGCAACAACATATGTAAGAAGTAGGATGCAAGTAGCTCATCGAGGTTATAATTGCTTATGAAACTTTTTTTCTTATGGAAAGATAGAGATTTCATTACACTGTTAATGAAAATCTTGAAGTTAAGGGCATTGCAAAACATATATTTGTATATATATAGTCTCATTCATGCCATGAGTTCATCTTTTATTTTAAAATCATTGTGAGTCTATGTTGTCTCTGCTATCTGATATACATTTGTGTTGCAATACACCTGTTCCCAAAGATATTGAGAAAGCAATGTATAAAACTACAACTATTTCTATTTAGTCTTGTATCTAAATGTTGTATTATCCCTTATTTTATTTTTTCTTGTGCACTTTGGTTTCCACATCATGTCTAACAATATGTATGTGGTGATGAATTTATTATGTATCAGCAGTTTGTCATGGATAAAATTATCCTATCATAAGCTAAGGATCAACCTATAGCAAAGGAGAAGAATCCTTTTTGTGTTCTATTAATTAAATTGCCTTGAATAACTTGAGATACAGTAACTTGGTGTAGCTTTAGAAGTTTAACCTCTTCCATAGACATTTGTCTCTTTCTCAAATACTATAGCTTTCTATTCAGATTTTTCACTCTACTTTGATTGTTTAGATAAGAAGATACTGATATTTAAAACTGAAAGTAATGACGTAGAGTAAGTTGTGATAGTTATTTCCAGGTGCCTTCAATCTATTTTGAAATTATTTATTTGCAGAGTTGGTGAAAATATTGTAGTGACAGTTCATATGGTGCTTCAAAAAAAAAAAAAGAAGGAGCTTTTGGTACTTAAGAATCAAAGAAGGGGTTTAAGTATAAAAAGGGGAATAGAGAAGAACCTTATGTTTAACTTATTTTGTGAATTACCACTTTCTTGTGGGACCTACCTTGAGTTTGGAAGGAATTGAAAAAGAAAAGCCACTGTGTTGAAGGCAAATTATTTCCAGAATCCCATTTTGTGAAAAGCTGGGTAACTCTCAAGTTTTAGGGCTACCTTTGCTTTAGTTATGTCATTCTGTTCTTATTTCTCTTATAGTTGTATTTTGATCGTCATTTTTCCCTATTGCATTTTTCTTTTCCCTGTTGTCTCTATCTCCCTTTGGCTGATTATCCAAGTAAATTTCCAGCTTCAAATTTTGGGTCATGCTCTCATTAAATTGTATTCTTCTTCAAGCAATTAAGGATCTGCTAGCACATATTAGAATGCTTGACAATGGTTATTAACAACCAATTGTTTGATATGATTTGTTTATTTTATTTCTTCATTGATATCACAAAGTGGTGAAAGGTTTAGCTTGAGTCTTAATAAAGTTGTGATTATCAACAACATACCAGTGTGATAGTATGATCCCGCACGTGGTATATGTGGAGGATAGTTATGTTGCTCGGACTTTTCAAAAATATCGATGGGTGCACGTCGAACCCTCCAAAAATAGTGCATTTTTTAAGGATCCGACATGGGTACGGCAATATTTTTGAAGAGTCCGAGCAACTTAGGAGGATAGAATACACAACCTTATCCTACCTTGTGTGAGGTAGAGACGTTTCCAATTGGTCCCCGGCTCAAGAAGAGCATTTTAAAAGTACGTATAAAAATACAAGAGTGAAAAGAATTTGTATTTCACACTTATTTTTCGTGTATTTCACACTCATAGGAAAATATAAAATTTTATTAGTTAATTTTTTCATTGTCTAATGCAACATATTTCTTTGTTCTAGCTTATGATACCTCTCTACATGTTAGAATGTAACATATTGTCAAGACAGTGACTTTGTTATTTTCTATGTTACTAAGAAAAAACTCCATCTTTTGAGTTAATTTTGTGCTTAGTTATGTTGATATCCATTTTATTAACATGGTATTAGAACTATAGCAACACATCCATGTTGTGTGATTCTCAATGTTTGTCTCCCTATTGGGTTGGTGTCTTAGGGTGTATCGTAGATTTTCAGTGACATATCTTCTACAAATGATACATAAGTATGTTGCGGCAAAATTTTAATAGTAGTATATCAATTTGGTGCTTCTCATTTTCAAATTCATGTTTTTTCCGGTGTTGTTATCTTTTCTGGTAATCAACATAACAATTCAACTTTCCACTAATTCATTGTGTAGGATAATATCCACAGGTCCTTATAGTATCAGTTGGTTTGAAGCACCTCCTTTCACTGAATCAAGCTACTAACTGTGCGCATTTTAATTTAGAAGATACCAACAAAACAAATACTTAATTTGTTTTCTCTGTTACAACAGATTTAATTGTATTTTTCTATAATTTCTGTGACGTGTACAACTAAACACTATTCTAAGCACTAAAACAGTACAAAATATAACTGTGCTATGAATTGTAAATTTGTAATGACATGATTATACCGAGAAACTGTTATTGAAGTTCATTATTATTTGTTTCTTAGTGATATGTTCAGGTACCCATTGGAGTTATTAACAATCTCATAAAACTTAACTGTATCTGATATTGTTATTGTGAAATCCGAGGACACTCAAATAATTTCAATCTCATAGTTGTGATATATTTTATATTGAAAAGTTATTTCAGTTTGTCACAAACTAACCACAATAAATAGTAAATGTTGGGCCCGTGCAAGCACGGGCTATACCTATCTAGTATACATATATTATTGGAACTTGGATTACCATTTTACCTCGTTAAATATTATAAAATATTTAATTAATTAAATATTAAATAATAATTAATATTATATTTTATAGGATATTTTAAATATTAATGAAGAAGTTGAAAGTATCTGTATAGAATTCAACATGAACTATTGGCTAGATCCATTTATAAAATAAAAGTTTAAAAACAAAACAAAAAAACGAGGCTAATGTCATAATTATAATAGCCCAATAGTTTCTTCTTATTTGAAGAGTACTTTGAAAATTATTATTCTCCAATTTATTATATCAATTTCAGAATTAATTACACTCCTCCATATTCTACCTAATCTATAGTCCCTTCATATCATATGTTGTCACTATTAAAAAGGGCCATACTTAATAATGTCATAAATGACTAATTTAAGCCGAATAAAAATATAGACTTAGGACAATTAGAGTTTCATTGGAAATTAAATTAAAGATGTTTATCAGATAGAAAACATACACAATAAATAAACACAAAAGAAAAAAAAAATACAAATATCCTTTTTAAGACTTTAATTATAACAATATAGATGGAAAAAGATATACAAATTTGATACAGAATTTTCAGGTTCTTATTGACGCCTTCTATCATAACCAATCAAATCCAAGAGTTACCTTCACCAAGTGGAGCTAAAGCATGAACTAAATAATGTAATAATAATATAAGCTCTTCACTATTTTAACTATAGAATGTAAAAGATAATTTTGGGTAGGGCTTATAAAATAAAAAAGATGAATTTATATAGATATGAAAGGCATGAGAGTTATAGATATTAAGAATAACAATTGAATAAGTTATTAAATATGAGTTATGAAGATGAATATTTAACATAAATGAAAGAAATAAGGCTTAACTCATAAACAGACACCTAAACTTGTCCTCATTTTTCACTTAGACACCTAAACTAAGACAAGTTCCTAATAGACACCTCAACTGCTAAGAGTTGATCCCATTAAACACTTTTATCCTACTTGGCACTCTCCGCAGTCCTTTTTCATGTTAATTGTATTGTTTTTTTATTTGTTGAGAACCTAGTTGTGTGAAAAAAAAAATTTTCTGGACCGCAACTATTAATTTTTGGCTGAAAAATTAAAAAAAAAGTACAATTAACATGAAAAAGGACTATGGAGAGTGCCAAGTAGGATAAAAGTGTTTAATGAGATCAAATTTTAGCAGTTGAGGTGTCTATTAGGAACTTGTCTTAGTTTAGGTGTCTAAGTGAAAAATGAGGACAAGTTTAGATGTCTGTTTATGAGTTAAGCTAAGAAATAAATAAATTTCAATGCTTAGTAATATGCTCATTTTTTGTCACTATCTAATAATTCAATAAAGGAGTTGAAAAATCACCGAAGTGGCTGCTAATTTATTATGAGATGTTAGGAGTATTTGAAAAGACTCAATTTATTATAAAATGTTAGAAATATTTGAAAAGACTCAATTTTTAAGAGATTTTAAGAATAATAGAAAAGACTCAATTTATAAGATATTTTGATTCTACACACATAGGAGTAATCAAGGTTCAATCATACTTGGCAAAAGGTTAGAAGTTCACTTGTCTTATATAAAGTCCCAAATCAAGCCAACCCGAAGCTTTCCCCTTCCTACGATACTTTGAATCACCAAAAATCTATTCAAATATAGCATCACAATCACATAACAAATCTAATGACACTAAAATCAATCAATTCAGATAAAATGGGCAAAATGGTCAAAAATCTCATGCCCAAAAAAGCTAGCCAGAATCCAAAATTTAATACATGAAAATGTTCTTCTTCTAATAAGGATTCCAATGGTGAAGACCAATTCGAAAACGGAGCCAAGATGAGGGAGGAATCATCAATTAAAGTTTAGAAATCAAAGTCCAAAAACTCACCAAATTCCACCGCTAAAATCCCAAAATTATAAGTTAAAAACATAAATTAATTAATGAAAATACTTGAAATAGGTTAGAAAATAGTTACTCCATCAATTTGTCTTAAAAAACCTTGAAAATGCTCTCTAGAATCAAGCTTGGAATGTCAAAAGTGGTGAAAAGGGTTTAAATCATGACTTTAAAACTGTTCACTATTCTGGGGTGCTTTGTGATCCATGAACGCGGAGCTTGGTCCGCTAATGCAGAAGCCAAAAATGACATGTCGTGGGGGCCATGTTGGCAGTGCTTCGCGAACGTATAGGTCTACATCATGGGAACTCTGCGAACACGACACTAGAGGCGCGAAGGGACACTAGAGGCGTGAATGTGGAGTACGAACCCCGCCTGCACCAGAAACAGGTAAACCAACAAATAAAACTTTGATAAAATCATGATCTGGACTTTCGAAATACGTTGGGAACCCCGTGAGCACAAACCAAATATAGAACCTTACCAGAAACGACGTTTCAGACTAAATGAAATCGTCGGAGTTCGAATTCGAGGCCTCCTTAGCCTAAAACCCGAGAAAGACATTTAAACTAGTTTCAGACTCAAAATCTCAAAAATTGCAACGAAGCCATTTCTAGCGTTAGTTTCACCATTCGGAATTACTGAAACTGACGGAATCTCAATCCGAGCCTCCGAACTTCGCATGTTGACCCAAGTCAAACTTATGATCCAAAATGAACTAATGCAACTTTGGGCCTAAAATCTATGTTTTAACTCCAAATTCAGTTATGCAAGTTCTCGTAGACCAGATTCGACATTCCGGAGCTAATGAAATCGACAGATTGAAGTACGACACCTGAAATTCAAATGACCAAAAAATTCAAAATTTTCAGCTTTAAACCTTTGAAAACTCTTTCTTTTGCTAACTCAAGCCTTCTACGAGATTTTTTAAAATTCGACCTTTAGACTTGACCAAAAATAACTCAAGGTAACTTTTAGGAAGGGCAAAACGATAATTTGAACGAAAATACCAAAGATGATCTTTGGAATTATTATCAAAAAAATATACTCTAATTTCACAATAGAATATTAGAGAAAATATAATTACACCACAGTTGATGATGTTGTAGACCCAAAATTACCAAAAAAATTATGAATGGAGAAAAAAGATTTCAAATCACAGTAGATGTAATTTCCCAGTAAAGACCAATCAATGCCAACAACAACTACCAAAAAAACTGCTCACTTCGAAATCCAAATCATATGCCTATCATTTATTGTGCTAACAATATTTATTGTGAGGATTTAAGGACAAAATTTTATAACCGTATTGCTGCCTTTTCAAATTCACAATGGGCATAACTGACTTGATTTGAGAATAAAAGTAGCAATAACTACATACTCCCTCCGTCCATCTTTACTTGTTCCTTATATTGTTTTGGGCTGTCCAACGATACTTGTCCACTTTGTGAAATCAAGAAATAATTTTACATTTAATTCTTAATTTTACCCCTATCATTAATTATAGTCATTTCCCTATTATATTTTTCAAGACATTGTATTTATTATATTCAAAAGGTAACTTGGTAAAATTATTCCATCATTTACTACTTCTTAATTCCTGTGCCAAATCAAAAAGGGATAAGTAAAGATAGACGGAGGAAGTAATAACTATCTTTTACAATGACATTAAGAGAACCCACTTTTTAGAGTTTTTTGACTTCTTAGGTAGTGTCATTATTTATACGACGTATAGACATAATTTGGCTATGAAGGCCATGTTTTAATAGCATTGACAAAGCATTAGTTAAAATAACATCAAGAATTTAGTGAAGCTTCATTAAGTCATCATTTGCTATTTTTTAAAAGATAATTAAAATGTGTTTCACATTTAATTTGATTGTTTAATATAATGTTGATGTACTATAGGGGCAAAATTGTAATACAATTTTGAATATAAGAGCTTCCACTTTTAATTTGACTAGTTTCTCGTCACGTGCATTGCACGTGTATATTAAGTTATATAATATATGACAATAAATAATGAGACGATCTTATTAGAATAATATTTTGATTAAATAAATATAATGAAAGAGTAATTAAAGTACAAGTTTCAATGAATGATTGATGTTGTTCATTACATGAGTGACTTATTCGTGAATGTTAAGATTATTGGATTTCATTTGAACATACACAAATACATAAAACAAATATGATATAAGTGAATGATATATGTGCCGTTCTTCACTCTTTATAAGGTGCACACCACATCTTTAACTTTTGTATATATTCCTCCGCCTTATTTTATGTGGCATAATTTGACTTGACATAATATTTAAGGGAAAAAAAAAGACTTTTGAATTTTGTGGTATAACATAATCTTTAAATATTTGTGTCATTGTAAATCATTTAATTAAGAATAAAATCTTATTTTAAGTTAAAATATTTCTAATTAGAGTAAGATGATACTTTTCTGGACAAACTAAAAATAAAATTGTGCCACATAAAATAGGAGAAAGGAAGTAATATTGTTCACCAAAATCTACATATATATACAAAATTAAATTATATATAAATTTTTTTTCTACATCTGAAATCAATACAAAAGAATTGAACACAAATTCAGTGGAAAACATCACAAATATTATGTAAAATGTTACGACTCCTTTTGAAGTGAATTAACGAAAGTACAATTTCACAAAATAAGTAGTTAGAGCGCATATAAAACTTTGATGTGTGTATTAGAAAATTATGTCGTAATTGTGTTTTTATTGATTTTTTTCGTAAGTATGATATTTATTTAGATTATTTAGAAGTGTGTGTAAATTTTTTGAGATATAGATAAAATAAAGTACACATCGAAAAATATCAAGTACACAACATTTACTTCAATTTCAGTTGTGAAATTATATTGGGATAATAATAAATTGTTATTATTGTCGTTGTTTTAAGTTTTGATAGCAATTCTATCGTATCATGAAAAGTGATTAAACTATCTGTGTATGTTAATATTTTTGGGGGCAAACAATACCTCTTTTGAGATCTAGAATGAGAGAATTCTTAACTTTGTAATGTAGGAAATGGTTTCAAACTTTACTCTTTTTTTTTTTAATCTCATGTCCAGTGACTCATAAAAAAAGAACGCTACTAATATTAAAATTACTCCACCCAAAATGAAAAGGCAAAGTAAAATAATATGCAGTAATTATCAAAACATTTATAAAAGACAACAATGGTTGAAAATAATAAAAATCTTTAGTTGTATAACTAATTAAAAGAATTACATTCATTCAAATAAATATGATATTTTATTTAAACTTATATAAATAGATATTTAAATAATTAATGTATGAACTTTCAAGCATAAATAAGATTCTCAATTGTCATGCCTGCTATATTTTTTTTTAATATGGAGATTGAAATAATGGTGAATGCCATTTTGATGATCTAAAATTATATGTAGGTGTCGATTTTGATTTTAAGATCAAATATGGGGATCATTTTAAATATTTTCCAACAATTAAATCTTGTTTGACTAAAGTCACATGATAATTTTTTTATAAATTGGATTATCATATTTTAGAATTTATTTATTTTGTTTATATTGGCTATCCAATTTAAATATGAGTGTCTTTTTTGTTGTTGATATATATTTTGACAATTATTTTCCTAATACTTTCTAGAATATATCTTCTTGTGATTTTTTTGAAAACTATAAGTGGAATTAATGTATAATTTGTTAAGTTATCCTTACCCTATATTTGTTTTTTGAGAAATGCACAATGAACACTATTAAGAAGTAATTCTTTAATATAGGGTATTTTTGGAAATAATTAATATTTTTTCTTGAATTTATTTAAAACACTTATTTTGAGATAGTTTTTCTTAGTAAAAAGTGACATATACATTTAGGGACGGAGGAAGTAGATGATATCCCTTAACTCATTCTTGCGTGATATTTTGTTATTTGCAAGTCAGAAACTATACTGCCTCCTCTATTTACTTTTATTTGTCCCTTTTAAATATAGATATTTATTTTTATTTGTCATTTTTAACATATCAAGAAAAAACAATAATAATTTTTTCATATTTTATCCTCAGCATTAATAACTTATTCTCCAAATTATTTTTCAAGGTTTAATTAAATATTACTAATTAATAAATTAGTGAGGTAAAATAGTCATATCAATCCTTTTTTTTTTTTTAATAGATATGTCAAATCTAAATATGACAAATAAAAACAAATAAAGGAAGTAAGGAAAAAATTTGTAATAAGACAATAAGATTTTGGAATAGTTAAAAATTACACAATTATTGAAAGCATAAACCATAATTAAATGATATAACATGAATAATTGAAACAGATAGTGTATACTGTTTCTGTAGATATATAATGATTTATTTTTCCTTAGAGATGCAGTGGTTTGGCGCATATGATGAGAAATTCACCGAATTGTGTGTAAGGAAGTGCTTTATGTAGGATTATTTTCCTTTATTTTAATGAATGTTTGTGATGGTTCAGTAAATTGGAGGCAATGTTTGTGATGGTTCAATAATGTTTGTAACTCATCGGCATCCAATTAGTTCAGAATAAGTGAATGTAACTCTTCGGCAGATTAAATTGGAGGTAAGTTTTTGGTTTATCAAAAGTTGCATCTTTTCGTATTTTTTAAATTAGTAAATAAATTAAAAGGTATTACAGTAATTGAACTTTTAAGTTAAAGGACATTATAGTAATTCAACTTTTAAGTTTTGAAGTTAATGCTTTTAAAGTAATATATATATATAATGATATGATAACGATGATTTGCCACGAACCCTTTTCTTTGTATTCTTTCCTAATGCAGGTGAACTGCAGAACTGTAAAGGCAATTACAGATGCACATTTCCTTGAGGGTATGAGTTGTGATTAAGGATAACAAATGGGTAAGTTATTCAGATTTACTCATTTTACGAGTGGGTATCCAACCCATTTAAAATGGATAAAAAATGGATAAAACTCATATTACCCATTTATAAAAAAATAATTTTTCTTTTACATTTTATTTTGGGTAGGGGGCGCTCAGGGGTTGGGGGGGGGGGGCTCGGGGTGGAGTCGAGTTGGGTAGTTTATCCATTTTTACTTAACTCATATTCGACTGCACGTTTGCTACTCCTAGTTGTGCTGCACTTCTTATCATGCAAATGAAGTTAAAATGGAAGGAAGCTATAAGAACAATTGATGAAGCTAATGACTGCTGAAGGTGATTCTTCTCAACTGTGATGCAGAAGCAACAGAAACACTCTTTGGACAGGTCGAACTCGTACAGCCTACAGGCAAATGTGAGAATTCTTTGTACAAACGAGGAGCATGGAAACTCAAGAATATGAGACTCAACATGGAGATGATTCATGTGGTTCACAAAGACCAAAGAGGATCATTGTCAAGCCCAGCCGCTACATAAATGAAAATTTTATCAGCACGTATTCTTATTTCCTTGCTGGATAAATCGATAAGAGAGAATCTTCATTATTTGAAGAAGAAGCAAGAGGAGTCGGGAAGATACTGCTGAGATTTGGGATTCTGTGACTAGGGAAAAACTAACACAGATTTTTTAATTGATTTTGTTGTATAACAGCGGGATATATGGAGAAAGTTTTTCATGTTAACTTCACCAATTGACTTTGCAGGTCTTTTAATTATTTCAATAGAAAAAAGAAGGAAAAGATGATACTATCATCAAAAGAACTTTGAATAGGCGCACTCAACTAAAAGGAGTAAATGAAAACACTTTGATCTGCTGCAAGGGAAAATCAACATACAGAATAAACAGAGTTCCTTCTGCAGGCATAGGCACTATTGGAAGCCACAGAACTTGGATGGCATCGTTGGATAGTATTGCTGGCAGAATGTCACCAGTCTTTGAACTGAATGCAGAAGCTTCCTAGTTGTCTCATCCTTCATTATATGAGCAACACTATTTGTGTGAATCTCTCACCGGCTGATCGTTCATGAAAACCAACCTAGCAACACCAATAGGCCAAGGAGTGTTAACAATTGCCATCATATTTGCAGCTCTATATTCTCTATTCACGACAATCTCATCTAGTGCTTTCCAAATGTCATAATTAAATAACCTTTTAAGTAAATTTGCTAATTCATTGAACTCCGAAATGACTTTCTGTATGGAATTCATACATTGACAAGTAAAGCAAAAGGAAACAAAACAAGTTCAAGAAAATCTCCTATGTTGTAAAGTAGCATCCCCAATACACCTTAACAATGTCATAATTTTGGGTAGAACATGTTTCTAATCTGTCTTTTTATAATAAACGAAGATGCACATTTCCATGACCTTACCTTGAGTGTATGGATTCTGATGCACTTTTTATCATGCAAGTGAAGTTAAAATGGAAGGAAACAATAAGAACACTTGATGAAGCTAATGACTGTTGAAGCAACAGAAACACTATTTGGACTGAACAAAGTAACTCCATATAACTCCATATAACACTTCATACACTCTTTGGACTGATCAAAGGCCTCTGAAGAACCAACTGTCCTGCAATCAGAGGAAAAACAAACAGTTAAGGAAAAAAGATTATCTAGGGAAAGAGCAGACGATGGGAGCAAAGAAGGAATGTTACAAAAAAATGTTGACAATAACTTGCAAGCGAAAATCATTAAAATGCTTTATTTTTGTTAGAACACATGCAACTACTACGTAGACGACTAAAAGAAAAACACACTTGCCCTTCAGAAAGTAATTTCTTCTTCTCTTGTATCTCAAAGATTCTCTCTTCAATTGTATTCTCGACCACAAATCTCACAATCCTACAAGTTAGAAAAAAAACAATAAGCTCCAATCAATGGGATCCAAAGTAGAAGAATACAACACACACTTGACTGGTTTATATTGCCCTATTCGATGGATTCTGTCTTGGGCTTGTTGTTCCACTGCAGGATTCCACCAAGGATCCAATAAGAAAACCTAGCAAAGATCAAGAGATGAGCAACCTAACATGTGCTTATTCAACAGATAAATACAAGTCGTAATTGTATATCAAATGACCAAATAACAGGAATCTGAAGAGTAGTAGGAATGCAACACTAGATATGCACGAGCCTCAAGAATTTAGGGTGGTTCCTAGAGAAAGAAAATAGATCCTTACATGTGATCCAACTGTAAGATTGAGGGCAACACCTCCAGCTTTCTAGCTCATAAGCAACATCCTGCAATCTGTGAATCTGTTAACTGCAGCATCTCTAGCGGAGTAGACATGAATCCAACTAATCGAACACAATTAATGCCTGACAGCTGAATACACACAATACAAGCTGTTTTTTGTTAGTCTGAGAAGAGAAAGGGAAAGTAGGAAGGAGAAAGTACCATCATGTCTTACATTAAGAGAATATTGTATCAGATCCAAAAACGATGTGAAGTGGCTAAAAACTATTCCTTTGCAGAATCATCCTTTTCAATCATATCGCTAATTTCTTCCCTCCACGTTCAGAAAAGGTAAAAATGAGCATCAAGCACGTATTAGCAGAACCAACACACACCCCCCAACTTGGGAACTCCAGATGGAGTTCTGAACTATAAAATAGAGGTGCTGTAGCAACATTATTCACAAGAAGAAGAATCTAAGAGTTAAAGACAATGTATATTAATGGGGAGTATATAAATGCATAGGCGCCACTCGCTCCACTGAATGAGACACAACTAATTTTAAAAACATTTATGAAGATACAAGATCATGAGTTCACACCCTTTAGGTTATGATATTCTCTTAGTTTTGAATAAGCCTGAGAATCACAATAATTAACGGCTAGTGCCTGTACATGACACCCGTTGAGTGAAAAGGAAAGATACCCATAAGACAAAGAAGAAAAGCAAACGAAGGAGAATATGATGAATGCAATTGTATACCAAGGCTTCTATTTTAGTGCTTGTCTTGAATTTATCAAGCTGAATTTTGTTCAATAAACTCGAGGACCTAAACCCTTTGACAGTAGGTTTAGAACTAGAATCTCCCTTATCTTTATTTGCAGTGAAGTCAAAAGTGAGGGGTTTGGTACATGAAGGGCATGGCATTTCCGTCACACTTTCAGCTAAATCTATCAAACATGCCTCGCAAAACACATGCCTACAAGAAGTAACCAGCAAAAATCAAAAAGAGAGGCACAGTTCAAAGAAGGATAATATATTCCTAACTATAAAGGATAATAGATCACGTCAGTTCATTTCATTATGAGTTGAGTTGTTGGCTAGAGTTAACTATTTGTTGATTGTTAAACTCTATGTTAGCTAGAGGCAGTTGATATAGTGGCAATCAGGTTATTGCTTTGTATCTTGTAATAGAGGTATTACAAGCGTTGTGTAGGATTAAGATTTGGTCCTTTTGTGATTACTGGAGTCTGTACTCACAAGTTGCTTGAAGTTATTGTGTTAGAGTTTGGTTTGTGATTTTTTCTTTCCTTGAGCAAGGAGGTTTCCACATAAACATCCGTGCTCATTATTATAAGCATTTATTGTTCTTCCTATTATTAATACAGTCAAGGGACCTGATCTTCTGACTGGTGGTGGACTCAGATAAGCCATCACTATTTCTAGGTTTTGGGGGAGGGGAGTGGGTAGCGGTGTGCAAACTCACCACTGGATCTTCCACTGCATCATGACATAAGTCACATGATTGTTCAACATCTCTAGCCTCTTTACTGCCACTAGCCATTTCTGTTCTAGAGTACATCACAAGATAAGGATGATCAGCTGCCTGCAGAAAGGAGGACACCGGTCAGACATTTTCTGCAATCAAATTTGGCTGATGACCCAAATAAGACAAATATAAGTATGAGAGGCAAGTTCAGACAAAGCAAAAGAAAGGTTCAGAAAAATTTTGCTCTCATATAATAGAAGGATAAGAAAACTAGAAGCAGCCATTTCGAAATTAAGTTCACTGGAAAAAAATTACCTTTAGCAGACTCTGATAGGCTGGAATGCTATCAAGTAAGTCTTCCATAGTCAAATCATTACACCAATTTTACATATTTGAGCAAAATTTTGATAACCAACTTTTTTTGATAACTCCCTTGACCAGATTGTATTAACTCTCCATTATTGCGATGGTGATGTAATACTATTGCGAAAATGATGTAATACTATTGCGATAAAATATACCTAGTAAGTATTTATACAAGAATAACAGAAGACAAGTGATATGAAACAGAAGATACAAAATTTAGTTGCAGAACATTCGTATCTATGCACCCATAAGAAATGTAAATGTCAATGAAAAAGAACTATGAGAAAGAAAAGAAAAAAAAAGAAAATGAGTTTTGCAATAAGAGAAAATTGGATAGAGATTATGTGACAAAATCATGAGGGCCACGAGTAGGGACCAGTTAAGAGAACCAAAGTCAAAGAACATCAACCCCATGACGGGAGGAAGTTGTTGGGAAGAAAGGAAAACAAGAAGAAGTTTGAGAGAAAAAGAATGAGGAGTAGGAACTATGTTCTTATCTGTTACAAAATGTATATAGACATCATTCTTAGCAATATACATAGTCATAATTAGCTAGAAGATCTTTAGGAATCCTTTGTAATTACTAGTTGATCTTTAGGAATCTCTCTTTATTTTCTTTCCTAAATTAGCACCTAATGTATTGTATATATATCTTGCTTACCTATTGAAATAAAGCATTAACTTCTATTCGATTACATGGTATCAGAGCCTATAGGCTTCTTGATCCTGTTTTGGCTTTGTTTGAAAAAAAAAGGGGGCAGCTCGATCTTGTTTTGCTGTCTTTCGGGATTCAACATCTAGTGTCATCTAGTCAGTTACTACCCCGAGTTTCATTTGGTTTGATACATTGTTTGGAGAACACTTCATCACTTTCCAGGTTCCTAGGTTTCTGAAAACTACTTCCAGGATCATATTTTTCTTTGTAGCTTCAATGATTCAGATCTAGTTTTCTGTTTGGTGCTGCTGCGATTATCAAGTTCTGTCCAATATTAGTGTTTTGTGGATGTTCTTGATTTTGAGCATCGGCTACAAATATTTTGCTGGGTGAATTGGCTTCTACTTTTCCTTGGAATCTAATATTATTGGGGACCTTTTGAAGCTTGGTTATTCTTAAGTTCTTCATTGAGAAGGAAGTATGGCTATAAATCAGAAGGGTGAGAAAATTTTGGTTTCGGCGGATGAGTTCGCACAATTCTCTCAGTATCAGAATTCCATTAAAGAATTCACCTCAGTTACTACCCTTGTTGATTCAAGAAAAGCATCTTTGGTCTCCTCTCCGAACAACTGGGTGATTGATTCAAGTGCTACAGATCATATGACAGGTAATCCTAATATATTTTCTACCTTTCGATCACACAAAGCACCCTCTCCTGTCACAGTAGCCAATGGGTCAACATGTAACATTGTGGGATCTGGGAGAGTCAAAGCAACCTCCTCCATTACCCTGTCATCTGTATTAAATTTACCGAAGTTGGCCTTCAATTTGATTTCTGTGAGTAAACTTACCAGAGATCTTAACTGTTATATTTCCTTCTTTCCTGATCATTGCTTGTTTCATGATCTTGCGACGCATAAGGTTATTGGTAAAGGACATGTAATTGATGATCTGTATATACTTGATGAATATGAGCCTCGGTTTGTTGCCTGCTCAACTGTCATCTCTCCATTTGAAGCACATTGTCGATTGGGACATCCTTCTTTACCTTTGTTAAAGAAGCTTTGTCCCCAATTTCAAAATGTTCATTCTTTGGAGTGTGAATCATGCCGATTTGCAAAACATCACTGCATCACATTAGCTCCAAGGGTTAATAAGCGAGTTGGGTCAGCTTTTGAGTTAATTCATTCTGATGTTTGGGGACCATGTCCTGTTGTTTCTAAAATTGGATATAAGTATTTTGTCACTTTTGTGGATGATTTCTCTCGGATGACTTGGATTTATTTTATGAAAAGTCGCTCTGAAGTGTTTACTCACTTTTGTGCCTTTTGTGCTGAAGTCAAAACTCAATTCAATGCTTCAATGCGTATTTTAAGGAGTGATAATGCAAAAGAATACATGTCAGAGTTGTTTCGATCCTACATGAGACGACATGGTATTCTCCATCAGTCATCATGTGTTGATACACCATCTCAAAATGGAGTTGCTGAGAGGAAGAATAGGCATCTACTTGAGACAGCCCGAGCACTTTTGTTCCAAATGAAAGTTCCTAAACAATTTTGGGCCGATGCAGTCTCTACCGCTTGTTTTCTGATTAATCGCATGCCATCGGCAGTGCTTATTAGTAATACACCTTATAATGTTCTTTTTTCCAAACAAGACATTATTCCCGGTGGAACCAAAAGTATTCGGAAGCACTTGTTATATTCGAGATGTACGGCCATCTGTTACTAAGTTAGACCCTAAGGCATTGAAGTGTGTTTTCTTGGGTTATTCTCGTCTTCAAAAGGGGTATCGATGTTATTCTACTGAACTTGGCAAATATCTAGTGTCAAATGATGTGATATTTTCAAAGAGTACACCTTTCTTTTATAACCCTCCTAATTCTACAAGTCAGGGGGAGGAAGATGAGTGGTTAGTTTATCAGGTTACTCATGTTGAGCAATCAAGTGATGCTACTCTTCTATCTCCTAGTTACTCTATTGAGCACCACTCGACTACTGCGCCTTCAACACATGTTCCAGCAAGACCACCTATTGTTCAAGTTTATTCGAGGAGACAAGAGACTAATGCTACATGCCCTGCACCAATTCCTCCTTTATCTGATCCTCCTCCTTTAAACCCTCCAGAAAATCTTGACCTTCCTATTGCTCTCCGTAAAGGTACACGGACTTGCAAATCCACATATTCTATTGCTAACTTTGTTTCCTATGATCGCTTGTCTCCTGCATCTAGATCCTTGATTGCTTCTTTAGACTCTGTTTCTACGCCCAAAAGTGTGAAAGAGGCTTTGCATCATCCCGGATGGTCAAATGCGATGCTTGAGGAAATACATGCATTAGAGGAAAATCATAGATGGGATTTGGTGGATTTACCAGACGGGAAGAAACCAGTAGGATGTAAGTGGGTGTTCACAGTGAAAGTTAATCCAGATGGTTCCGTGGCAAGACTTAAGGCCAGGCTTGTGGCTAAAGGATATGCTCAGACTTATGGAGTGGACTATTCAGACACCTTTTCTCCTGTTGCCAAGCTCACTTCTGTGCGCTTGTTCATTTCTTTAGCTGCTTCTGAGAATTGGCCTTTACATCAACTAGATATCAAGAATGCATTTCTTCATGGTGATCTTCAAGAGGAAGTATATATGGAGCAACCACCCGGTTTTATTGCTCAGGGGGAGTATAGAAAAGTCTGTCATTTGAAGAAATCCTTGTATGGATTGAAGCAGAGTCCACGGGCTTGGTTTGGCAAGTTTAGTGAGGTAGTTCAGGAGTTTGGGCTGAAAATGAGCAAATGTGATCACTCGGTCTTCTACCAACTATCAGCAGCTGGCAGTATCCTTCTTGTTGTATATGTTGATGACATTGTCATTACAGGAGGTGATTCTGCGGGGATATCTTCCCTTAAGTCTTTCTTGCATACTAGGTTCCATACAAAGGACTTAGGCCAGTTGAAATACTTTTTGGGAGTAGAAGTAAATAGAAGCAAGAGGGGAATTCTTCTATCTCAAAGAAAGTATATTCTTGACCTACTTGCAGAAACTGGAAAATTGGCAGCCAAACCTTGCAGTACTCCAATGGTTCCCGGTGTACATCTTATGAAAGATGATAGCGAGCTTTTTGATAACCCAGAGAGATATAAGAGGATAGTTGGAAAGTTAAACTACCTCACAGTGACTCGTCCAGATATTGCTTTTGCGGTAAGTGTCGTTAGTCAATTCATGTCTACACCAATGGTGAAGCATTGGGCAGCTTTGGAACATATCCTATGTTACTTGAAAGGAGCTCCTGGACTTGGCATACTATATAGCAATCACAACCATACTCGTATTGAGTGTTTTGCAGATGCCGATTGGGCTGGTTCCAAAATTGACAGAAGATCTACTACAGGTTATTGTGTCTTTGTTGGAGGAAACTTAGTATCATGGAGGAGTAAGAAGCAAAGTGTTGTATCTCGATCCAGTGCAGAATCTGAGTATAGAGCTATGTCACAGTCTACGAGTGAAATCATGTGGATACATCATCTTTTAACTGAAATTGGGTTGAAGCATCATATGCCGGCAAAACTTTGGTGTGATAATCAAGCTGCTATTCATATTGCCTCAAACCCAGTGTATCATGAAAAAACTAAACATATTGAAGTTGACTGCCACTTTATTCGTGAGAAGATTCAGGAAAACTTGATTTCTACTAGTTATGTGAAGACAGGAGAGCAGGTAGCTGATTTGCTTACAAAGGCAGTGAATGGAACTCAGGTTGATTACCTTTGCAACAAGTTGGGCATGATCAATATCTATGCTCCTACTTGAGGGGGAGTGTTACAAAATGTATATAGACATCATTCTTAGCAATATACATAGTCATAATTAGCTAGAAGATCTTTAGGAATCCTTTGTAATTACTAGTTGATCTTTAGGAATCTCTCTTTATTTTCTTTCCTAAATTAGCACCTAATGTATTGTATATATATCTTGCTTACCTATTGAAATAAAGCATTAACTTCTATTCGATTACATTATCATTTTATCCAAAGAGCAAAAAATATCATTTTCACTCTAATTCCCCACCCCAACCCCCCAAACACACGTAAAGTATTTTAACGAGTTATTTTGGATGACTAATTCCAACTATTAAATAACTCTGCATGACAAAAGGATAATTCATGCTTATACTGTTTGCACTAAAATACATTGAATCCAAAAATGGATAAATAGATTTAGAAAGCTTAGCACTGAAAACACCACAATTGAAGCAACAAAGAGAGTCAACTAGAAGACAAAAACAACAAGACGAATGCAAGAATCCATTATAATCAAGAATATTCAAGGTTTCGCACATATCAAGCATATATATAGATCATTTTCATTGCTACCTGACGGAGGCGTGTGATCATAGCCAAAATGTGATCATAGCCAAAATGTGACCACTTTTATTCATCAGAGTTCCAATCTGGACATATCTGCACCAAAATAAAATATGCGGATGCAGTTAGATATATAAATATCCTTGCTCCATTCTTACTTTTTGGCAAGGTAATGACACAAATGGTCAAGAATTTCATGGGAACAAAAAGATGTATAAGATCTTAGGTTAAAGACCAAGAAACTAACCCAAGGGGTTCCAGAACTACTTGAGTACAAAAAAATACACAGCCAAAAAAAAAAAAAAATGGAAGAGAAACAATGGGCCAGAAAATTGGCATGCAGTAGACAAGAAAAGTGAACTTGAAGGAAGAATAGCTCAAGTTGAAATATGAGAGAGATAGCGTACTTATCAAACTGTTCTTGGCTGCTATGGTACAATGTCCTGTAGTACTCATATTCTCTACCATCCAAAGAATCTTTTCTCACAGTAACCTAATGAACCCAAAAATGGTAACCAGTTAGAAGATTCTAATCAAATTGAAGCTCATGGTACTAGTACAAACAGAACTTACAGTCTTGGTGGGAGGTGCAAGATCAGCGGCTCTTTTGTTTTTGGTACGTCTTAGAAATAGGCTTTTCAGGATTTTGTGTTTCAACCACATCATTGCATCTTTTCTACCTTCATTACCATATGACTTCAAAAGTTTTTCAATATACCAGGGAAAAAAAGAAGATGTTTCAACTATACTATGCCGGCAATAAGATGAAGCTTCAAAAATATGTACATTATTAGTTATTAACTTACTTTATTCCACCAGAGGAAGTGGCGTGCAGATTAGTGGGAGCATTGTGGACATGCACCAGAGAAGCTGTAGAATTTATCAAAGAACAGACAACCCAAGATGTTTCAGAAGTAACATTGATTGTGAAGCAAAATAATAACAATATAAAGTAAAATAGATTAAAAAAAAAGAATCTCTGTATCTACCTTAAATCAAGTCCATTGCAATTACAATATTCACAAAAGTAACAAGCATAAGACATTACTTGTAAGAAACGGACCTGTATAGAATTAAAAAAATTTAATTAACCTGACAACTGAAGAAGTATAGAAAATAAAGTTAAAGTAGCAGAAGTTAACTTACATATGAGTACAATTCTCCAATGCGGTTTTGCAGGGGTGTACCAGTTAAGGCACACTTATAAAGAGATTTTAAAGCAAGAACTGCCTTTGTGGAGTTGCTGTGTACAGATTTGATATAGTGAGCCTATGACACAGAAGTTCAATCAGTTAGAGCATTGCAGATAAAAGATCTTATTTCATATGAAATTTCTACAATCGACAGCTAGACCAGGCACAAACTACAAACCACATGCAGCATTGTTCAAGGGCAACAGAGAAAACATGGTGATCAAACTAGAATTGAATATGAAATCTCACTTATTGATGTTAGCATGATAACTCACAAATGATCAATTAGAAGTGAATGATTGTGTATATTAATGTAATTATATCGTTCTGTAAATAAGTATAATTATAGAGATTTGTTATAAAATCAAAGAAAATAAATATAGTGATAGAATAGCATATTAGAAGGATCATATAGAAGATTTAGAGGGATTAAATAGCAGATTTAGAGAGATAGAATAGCTGATCTTTAGGGATAGAAATGGTGGATCATTAGGAATATGTAATCTTTGTACTCTCTATTTAATGGAAAGGCTCTCACTTAGAGAAGCGTTTAGGAAAAAATTGACATGGCATCAGAGTTTTCTCTTGGTTGTCTTGTTTCACAGAGTTCATCTGTGGTTCTTTTCAATTTTCTTTTTGAAATCTTGGTTTTTTGTTGAGTGTTCGTCGACAATCAGTCCTAACACCTATGACTTTTGTTCTTGATCACTTTAGTTATTTTCTTGAGACTTTTTGGTCTTGTTAGCTATTCAAAAACATGAATTCACACCACTTTGAATCCTTAAGTATTCGTTTCACTGAAAAAAGTTATTCTTCCTGGGAATTTCAATTTCAGTTTTTTGTCATTGAAAAAGAACTATGGGACCATATAGATGGAAGCGATCGTGATCCTACTGATCCTACAAAGTTAGGTGAAAGGAAGATTAAAGATGCTCGGGTGATGACATAGATTTTAGGGTCAATTGACCTTGTTATCATTCTTAACCTCAGACTGTACAAGATGGGTAAGGCCATGTGAATATTTAGAAAAGGTTTACAACTAAGATAATAGCGCAAGATACTTTCAGTTAAAGTATGATATTGCTAATTACTCTCAAGGAGGTCTTTCTGTTCAGAATTATTTTTCTGGATTTCAGAATTTATGGGCTGAATTCATAGATATTGTTTATGCCAAAATACCCATCAGATCTCTCTCTGCGATTCAGGAAGTTCATGAGCAAAGCAAGTGAGATCAAGTTTTCATGAAATTATGATCCAAGTTTAAAATGTTTGCTCTAGCTTGATGAATCATGAACCGTCTCCCTCGTTGGATATTTGTTTCGAGGAATGACTTCGTGAAAAGCAGCGTCTTGTCACACAAAATACTTTCAAAAAAGAAAATGATGTCACTGTTGCATTTGCTGCTCCAGGTTAAGGAAAGAATAGGGATATGACTAGAACTCAATGTTACAGTTGCAAAGAATATGGTCATATTGCTAGTAATTGTGGCAAGAAATTCTGTAATCATTGTAAACAACAAGGACACGTTATCAAAAAGTGTCCTACGCGCCCTCAAAATCGTTAGGTCAATGCTTTCAAGTTGGGATAAATGGTTCTACAATTGATAATTCATCCTTAGGATAAGTTCTTACTCCTCAAATGGTATAACAAATGAATGTGTCAGCCTTTTCAACATTGGGACTACAAGGTAATAATGTTACATCTAATTTTTGACTTATTAATTGTGACACCCAATAGCTCTATTCTAACATGCACCTATGTTTCCCGACTCAGTCGTACATATGGGAAGTGGATTAGGGTCATAAGGTACCTCTAGTACTTAGTCAAGTTCGAAACCTTCCTATAAATTAAGTTTCTAGTATTAGATTATACAAGGGTCAACTTTAAATGATCATAACTCTTATCATGCAAATAATTAGGTGGCCCATAACCTACCATATAAAAGGTCTTTGAATTATCTTTCTAATGCAACTGATTTCACTTATTTGGAATTTAGAGTCAAAAGTTATGACCGTTTTACTGGAGACCGCCAGATGCAGAATGTACCTATGAAACCTATTACGGGCCATGGTTTAAGTTACGGCCCATCTACTAACTCATGGTAAAATTTATTGAAAATCTATTTCTTGGTCCCAGATTTGATAAACCTATCTACGGATCGTAAGAACTTCTACAGGCCGTTGGTCCCAAATTTGACAGACCTATCTACGGATCGTAAAAACTTCTATAGGCCATAGATTGGGTTCGTGGAATCGATCCAGAGATGCCGAAATTCGCCCAAAATTTTACAAAATGGTTCATACGGGCCATGGAAGTTTCTATGGGCCATATGTGGGCCCGTATACGACCTTGACAGCTTTTTAAGAAAGGTTATTTTGGTCTTTTCCCATCCTTTTAAAGCTAAAACTGACGTTTTTACACCTAAATAAATCCCTAAATGTATTAGTTCAACCTTTTTAGCTAAAACACCTTCCCTAACTTAGAGCAAGGTTTTAAGGAGGAAAAGACTAGGGTTTGAAGATAAGCTTGTGAGTTTTTCCGGGTTGTTCCAACACTCAAAATTTCCAGGGATGTAAGGCTCACCAAAATGTGGATTATGTTCTTCCATGTGCTCCATAACCCGAATTGATGGAGTTGTGAGTGAATTGAGTCTTCCATGAATGTTTCTTGATGGTTTCTCTAAAACCCTAATGTATTCCTATATGATCTTGCATGAATTACTATTTTTATGAATTAAATACTTGAAATAGATGATTTTTCTTGAACCTTAGCATGAATTCTTATTATTTTCACATATTTCACTTAAGTGAGTATGCATGAGTGTAATTTGAGCTTTAAGAGTCTATGGAATCCCTAAATGCTTTAACTCTACATTTGTTCTCCTGAATGCTATGAGTTAGAATGATTCATGACAGAGCCTTTATGAGTCAAGAGCTGAATTTTAAAAGAATGTAACCAAAGAGTTGATAGTTGATGTGATGAATTGAGTTGTCAAATGTCCAATGAGACTAGATGAATGAGTTAACCATAGGTTGATTTCTTATGAGCATATTAAGTCTTGGGAGGAGTATTGAACACCGAATTGAGTAAGAGTAAGTCCAACTCAAACTCAATTACTACATAATCGGTGTAGGAGAGGACTTGATGCTACTGATTTTGGATCCATCGATGGGATATCCTATACCCTGGCAAGGTATTGGATGGATGTGGCAATGACATCGCTTCGTTATATCATCACCGCCTCAAATGTGATGGTTGTCGGTTAGAGAAACTCCCAAATAGGCCTTGATAGTACTTTGAATATATTGGACATAGATGGTAGATGCATGTTCGTGTCTAAATTGCATTCTTACTTTAGACTCTTGACTAGATAATTGAGTCTCGTACTTCTTGAGTTGAGCTATTTGAGTTGATGTTATTATTTCTTTTTTATTTCATGCTGCCATTTTACATACTTGTAAATTCCATGTAATGATGTCTATTTAGGCCTGCATCTTTTCATGATATAGAAACAGGTACTAATAGTTATCAACAGGTGCCCTGTTAAGGACCTATTTGCTTTCAGCTGATTGGGTGAGCCCTCCATTTCTTTTGGAGGACATTATGCTTTTGTTCTAGCTAGGATTTAGATTTATTTTATTCTATTTAAAGGTAGCCATGGGTCTGTCATTGACACCATTTAGTCAGATATTTTAGAGGCTTCATAGACTAGACTGTCGAGTTGTGATTGGATGTTATTTTTGGCTGATTTCTTTCACACTAGTCTTACTAAGTTGATGGATAGATTAATTGGCCTTTCACCTTTATTTGTTTTTTGTCATTTCTTTTCTTTAAGTTTTCTTATTCATTGATGTGTTCCACTATTAGAATGTGATTGAACGAATGTGATTAGGCCAACTGCAGCGACGGGACTTAGAGATTTTCTAAGGATGAATCCACTAGTCTTCACAGGGTCTAAGGTTGAGGAAGACCCCCAGAATTTTATTGATGAGATTGTGAAGGTGTTGAAAGCTATGCATGCGATGGAGATTGAGGGAGTTGAACTTGGTTCCTATCAACTCAAGGATATGAGAAATGTCTGGTACAATCAGTGGGAAGAGAGCCGAGGTGAGGATGCAGAGCTTGCTATTTGGGACGACTTTTAGAGTGCCTTTCTTGATCACTTCTTTCCATGAGAGTTTAGGGAAGTGAAAGTTGAGGAGTTTATCAACTTAAAAAAAAGGTTATGACAATAAAAAAATATAGCCTTAAGTTCATATAGCTATCTAGGTATGCTCCAGAGATGGTCCTCATGTAAGGACCCAGATTTTTCGAATGACGTTAATGGATCTCTTGGTACTGTCCCGAGAGAACTGCCAGACATCGCTCCACGGAAGGCCCATACGGGCCGTGTGAAGCACACAGACCGTGTGGCCTCCCGTGGAGGGACACTTGGCCCAGTTCAAGGCAGGGGCAATCTAAGACGGAGGAGATTTTAGACCAAGTGAGGGCACACAACCACTCACATGGTCTGTGTGATGTGTCACGGGCCGTGTGGCCCTACGTGTAACTCACTATGTAAAATTTTTCTAAGTATGGAAGTACCATCTCATAACTTTGTCGTGCGGAATTATTTTAAGTGCTATCAAACGATCGATATCACGGCCCGTATGGAGTCACACGGACCATGTAGTTGTCCGTGTGGTACCCCTTAGCTTCGAATAAATTCCCTCTATGAAAGTTCTATGTGATGGTTCACGATCACTATTCACGGTCCATGTGACGTCTCACGGACCATGTAGTGAAATGTGTGGACCTGAGAGTTCCAATTTTGCCCATTTCATTAATGGCATTTATGTAATTTTGGTTTATTTTAATTATGAATTATGACCTTTTACCTATCCTAAATTCCTAATTCAGCTGATATCCCTCCCCTCTTAATTCATTCTCCTAAAAACTTTCTACCCCTCTTAAGATCACCTCCTAATTCCTCTCTACTCTTCCCTCTCAAGGTTCAAGGCTAGGGTTTATTATAGTCCAATTCACGCTAAGTTCTTCCTCCAATTCAGCTCCCCAATCAAGGAATGTGGAATTGATTCTTGGTCCCTTTCAACCAAGAAGACCCAAAGATCTTTCAATTGCTTTCATGAAGTTAGTTTACTTTAAATGTGATACTTCATTACTTGATTTATTTAAATCCAATTGATGTATGGGCTATATTCTACCTATGATTTCATTTCACTTTGATCACTATTATGATGATTTACATTGAGTTATGAAGTTATGAACATGCATGTCCCCTTTTAATTTTGATTTATGCATGGGTGATTTATACTATGTTTTAGATGTTGATCTAATTATGGATTTACTTAATTTAACATTATGATACTGATTTTAACCTGAATCTATGTTACGCAAGCCAATCTCATATCATGCATTGCATTTGCATCATGTACATTAGTTTACATGAAAATTATGAAGTGGATTAAGCCCAATTATGTTTTATGAAAGGATTATGATATGATTTTGGTAAGGCATTGGTTATGACAAGAATGTGATCACATACATGTCTTATGATTATGGCTCTTTGAGCATCTCGGGTGCTTGCACCATCTCGTATATGTGAATGAGCTATTCCTTACATGAGCATCATAATTATGACTTATGATTTGACATTTGAGCCTAAATGTGCAGTGAACGATTTGAAATGAATATTGTATCTCTTGTGTCACGCCCCAAAAAGAGGGGAGGTGCGACTGGCACCCGATACCGTTATTGGCCGGGTAAGCCACTAAACATACTAGTTAACTAACCTTTGGACCAGAAGAAAATCGGGCAGCATAATGTTTAGAAAAACAAGAAACTAAGTCGGGACCATTTAGGTCATGACTTGGTCAACAACAGATTATGTACATTAAGAGAAGTAAACCAAAATAATAAAGTACTAGCTAGCCGGCAAGGCTGCCACAACAGAGGTATAGACACACACTATATATACATGCCAATCTGATGACCGGAGACTGAAGGGTACAAAAGGACCAGCCCATAATAACATGTCCACAATAGCCTCTAAGAGAACTACTAATACTGTCGGGACAGGGCCCCGACTATACCCAGCTGTACAACAAAAAGCAAGTATCCTGTGAAAGCTCCAGGAAGAGGTGGAG
The DNA here is from genome assembly GCA_029948455.1 of Solanum rostratum. Lineage (NCBI taxonomy): Eukaryota > Viridiplantae > Streptophyta > Magnoliopsida > Solanales > Solanaceae > Solanum > Solanum rostratum. The sequence goes on from CM057056.1 coordinate 34,722,527, forward strand.
CTTACCAACTCACAGCTGACCAGGGCTCCTAGTGAAGGGGTCAATCAGAGTCCTTACCTGAACCTGCACGCACGAAATAAAATGCAGCGTCCCCAGGCAAAGGGACGTCAGTACGAATAAACATGTACTGGTATGTAAGGCAGGAAGTAAAATCTTGGATAACCATAGTAAAAAGGTTAATAGAAATACCACCTGTAACTAAAACTCAAGTAGCCTCAATTTCCAATAAGCCACTTCCTAATGATAAAAAAATGCATGGTATGCTCGAGTATCGTATGTCGTGAATACATATATATAGATGCAAATGCATGACATACCCAACCAAATGCTAGCACTGGTGGTCCTTTCCGGTAGCTAACCGGCATCATATCTGCCAACCTGTGGCCATCTGTACCATATACATATATAGTTGGGCAAATAGGCCCCATACCTTCGATTATAGCTCGACGTCCATGCATAACGTGCAATGTATGATATGAATGTCGAATGCACATAGTAAGCCATAGCAAGCACTTAGAAAATCTTGGCTCTTTGGTACACTTATTCTCATAGCATCACAATCATTGTCATTTAGCCAATCTTGGCTCATTGATACATTTATTCTCATAACTTTATAATCGCTGTCACAACATATACATATGGCTCGTGGAATTATACATGTCCTTTTTAACAAGTTTTCCCTTGCATTCTACATTTATTTTAGTGACACTACACCAAGAAGAGAAACGCCTCTAACCTATGAATAGGTAGCCGGAAGACCGACAAAATGATATATAGAAATTGAATGTTCGGTTTAAATGAACGAATGGAATTTCAACCTAATACCACCATGAAAATAACTCAGCTGTAATCCCAGTGCCTTTCACAGAAGGTCTTTCTAACAACAGAATAGTAAGATATCGCATTTGACATTTTGGGAAACTTCCCAGATTTCGTGCTAAAAGGAGGGACGGAGCTTAGCCTTAACATACCTCTCCAACCAACGTTCGATTGCCAAAAGTTTCTTCACCAAAGTTGTTCCTTACGTCCTAAGCTTCGCAACGACTATAAATACGCAGCTTAAAGACACCTATAAACAGTCAAAAATTCAGCATTAATGACCAGATTCGTCAAGGAGCATTTACGCGAGGAAATGTCCGTAAAACTTCATAAAATTAACGGAAAAGAGCTCCACAATTATAACCTAAACACACCAGCTGCAAACCAACAATACCAGCAAGAACAACACATTTTTTACAGCCCAAGAACAGCTCCATAACACAGCTAATATGAGAGAAAAACAATTCCAAAGCGTAAGGCACGCATTTCTAGGCACGGAGACGAATTTTAACGGTAAAAATGCGAAAAACTTACCTCAATCGCTTAGAGAACCCTTGGGAGCTTTATCTTCTGTTTTGAACTTGTTTGGGACGAAAATGGCTCAATTTTGAGCCTTAAAGAGTCAAAATAGCCGACATTTAAGTCGGGTCAACCCGACCCGACACATGACCCTGTTTCCAGCTCGGGCAGTCTCGGTAAAATGGTCATAACTCTTTATTCTGAGGTCAGTTTGATGCGCGATTTTGTGTGTTGCAAACTAGACTCATAGATCTTCAATTTGATAGGTCATGGACCTTCTAACTCCTTATAGTTTGGGAGATATGACCCAATACATTTGACCCAAATTTAAGAAGGATTTCTTAAAGAAAGTTACGGTAACTTTGGCCAACCTTTATCTTGCAACTTTCTTGATTCCAAAACTTAATGTATGACCTTTGTGCTATTAAAATAACTTAAAGAAATCCATAATTAGCAAATTATAAACTTTTAATTCCATCTGAAAAGTGAAACCTAATTTAGACCTTCCATAAAGGGCGAGGTGCCACTTGGGTCATTTCTTTAATCCCAAATATGCATTTAGGGTATTCCTTTGGCTTAAAACTTTAGGTCCTTGAAATTACCACTTATTGACAACCTTATTATCCTTAGGTTCTATACAAATTCATGTATGTCTTATATGACACACTACCCTATATATATATAGAAGACGAGGAACACGGGGTTTCACATCTTGAAAGCACGTATAAGTATTCATGTGGGATGTTTTTGACTTAGCACTGATGGATTGAGGGCGTTAGGGCTATCTCCGAGGGCCCTCTCCCTTTCCTAGAACTATGTGCCAACATAGGAACATTAACCATTACCAAAATGACCGGGTCGTAAGGGATGGTTATTCATTTATGGTTATGATATGTTATGTATGATTATGGAAAATCCTTCTAAAATGGTAAATTTCGTAAGGAAGGTGACCATCCATCAAAATGGTGTGTTCTGTAAGGTATGATGTAGATTACCTTTAGCAAGTAATCTTCTCCTAGCGATGGAAGGTCTTTATCGGACTAATTTATGTAATAGCTCGCATGGGTTTGATTTGTCAATTATAGTCCATCACCGATATATATATGAGCATTGCTACATTCATGCTTCATAAATTACATGGCATCTTGTATACACTTCCATTGGTTATATGATTCTTTCTATATTATGTGCCCTTTTCATCTAACATTGAAATGCAGGTTTGGTAATTCATATGCATTGCATGCCCTCATACTTAGTACATTCAAACATACTGACACATACTCTATGACTACATGATTTTACCATGTAGGGGTCGAGCACTTTGATTACCAACCGTTTGACGAATAGTTTGATCCAGAAGTATACTGTGTTGAGTCCCATCTTCCAAGGACGAGTCAACTGCCTTTTCTTTATGTTATTTCAGAATGTTCTTCCTTATTTGAGGGTGAGCCCGGAACTTGTCCCGACCCCCATTTCATTTTGACTAGAGGCATTGTTGGACATCATGTAGACCCCTTAAAGCCTTTATGCTATACGCAATATTTGGTTTACGTACCCCTATGAATTGATTTATGGAAATCTCATATTTTGATTATATGTTTATGGGTAGTAGTGTGGAAAGTCCCAATCCCCCATTTTGCCCCCATAGCGTGAGTCTATTTCCCCACCCCTTAGAATTATGTGTTACTATTTGAATGTATTTCTTGAACCGATGATGTGGATATAGATACTTGAGGCTTGTTTGGGGACTCTCGGGTTCCCATTCGCTGTGTCACATCTAGGCTCTAGCCCCGGATCGTGACAAAAGATGGTATCAGAACCCTAGGTTTATAAATGGTCCTCAGAGTTCAACATGCCGCCTCAAGTAGAGTCCTTTTCTTGGGTGTGAAGTGCACCATGGCTATGAGTGGGACGCTACGAAGGCGTTCTAGGAATCACCTCACTTCTTCATGTCTTATGTCGTGCTATGGCTAGTATACTTGGTTCCTTTGTCTTGACGGTGTCGTTGCTCCATTTCAGAAAATGCCTTGAGGAAGACCCCCCACCTAGGCTGACTCCGACAAATGAGGAACAGGCTTCTCAAGGGTCTATGGACAAACTCATCTCAAACAGTAAGTTCCATACAACCTTCGCAATGCTTGCCCAGGTGGTGACCTCTCAAACAAGGTAGGCTAGCTTGCCAAGCGATCCTACGCCTGCTTCTAGGGTGTGGGATTTCACCCAGATGAATCCTCTAGAGTTCCATGGGTCAAAGACTGATGAGTATGCTCAGGAGTTCATTGATGAGCTTACCAAGATACTGAACATCATGGGTGTCACTTCTGAAGAGAAGGCTGAATTGGCTACCTACCAACTGAAAGATGTGGCTCAGGTGTGGTATACTCAACGGTCTATGGAGAGAGTTTGTGGTGGTGATGTCAATTGGGAAGTGTTTAGATTTGCTTTCCTTGATCACTTCTTTCCACTTGAGCTTAGGGAGGCCAAAATGACTGAGTTTATCAATCTCAAGCAAGGAGTTATGACTTTGAGGGACTACGCCCTCAAGTTCACAAAGCTCTCCAAGTATGCTCCGTCGCTTATGGCTGACCCCCATGCAATGATGCGCAAGTTTGTTTCGAGTATCTTTGATTTGCTTGTAAAGGAATACCATACTACTATGCTCATACAAGATATGGATATTGCCAAACTCATGGTGTAGGTTGAACATATCAAAGGGGAGAAACTCAAGGAGAGAAGGGTTCACGATCCTAAGAAGACCCATTTTGATGGTGGATTCTCTGGTTCTCGAAGTGGTGGCTTAGGTCACTTCCAACAGGTCCAAGGTTCTGGTGCTCAGGTCGCTAATGCTCGGGTACCTCCTCCTAAGGCACAGGTTGGGGGTGGACAGGAGTATCTTCTGTGTGACAAGTGTGGGAAGCTCCACACTAGTGTTTGTTGGAGGGATTTGGGTGTTTGTTTCGGGTGTGGTGATAAAAATCACAAGGTTGCTGACTGTCCTAAGAATGCCCGCAGAGGCCAAGGTCAGGTGGCTCAAGGTGGGCAGGGCCAACAAAGAGCTCCCCAAGGTGTTTCCCCAAGGAACAATCAGTTCTACGCACTCCACGCCCGCCAGGATGTTGAGGAAGCTTCGGATGTCGTGATCAGTATGTTAAAAGTCTTTGATTTTGATGCTTATGTTTTGCTTGATCCGGGTGCAAATTTGTCTTTTGTGACTACTCTGTTGACTTTTAAATTTGGTTTGAGTCCCAAGGTTTTGAGGGACCCTTTCTCAGTTTACACTTCCATGGGTGAATCTGTTGTTGCACATAGAGTCTATCATGGTTGCCCTGTTTCTGTGTTGCACAAAATTTTTCTGTGTGACCTTGTAGAACTTGAGATGTTTGACTTTGACGTGATTCTTGGGATAGATTGGTTACATGCATCATATGCCTCTATTGATTGTAAAACCCGGAAGGTCAAGTTCCAACCTTCCGGTGAGCCCATTCTTGAATGGAAGGGTAATATCTCTTCTGTTAAAGGTTGGTTTATTTCCTACCTCAAGGCATGGAGAATGATTTCTAAGAGTTGCATTTATCATTGTGAGGGTCAAGGATGTGGAGTCCGAAGTGCCTGCTCTTGAGTCGTCCCTATGGTGAATGGGTTTTCGGATGTGTTCCCCAAAGACTTGCTGGGCATTCCTTCTGAAAGAGAGGTAGACTTCGGTGTAGACCTTTTTCTGAATACTCAGCCTATCTCTATTCCTCCTTATCATATGACACCGACGGAGTTGAAAGAATTAAAGGAGAAGTTAAAAGATTTATTGGAGAAAGGTTTTATTCGGCCCAGTATATCGCCATGGGGTGCTCTAGTATTGTTTGTAAGGAAGAAGGATGGGACTCTTCAGATGTGTATTGATTATAGGCAACTGAATAAGGTGACCGTTAGGAATAAGTACCTGTTGCCCAGGATTGACGACTTGTTTGACCAGCTTCAAAGCACTACTTATTTCTCAAAGATTGATCTTCTTTTCGGGTCTCATTAGTTGAAGTTAGGGAGTGTGACATTCCCAAAACAGCTTTTCAGACAAGATATGGGCGCTTTGAGTTTGTAGTGATGTTGTTTGGCCTAACCAATGCTCCGGCCGTGTTCATGGATCTAATGAATCAGGTGTTTAAGCCATTCCTTGATAGTTTTGTGGTAGTCTTCATTGACGACATTCTCATTTACTCTCGAAGTGAGCAGGAGCACGGGGATCACTTGAGGATGGTCCTCCAAACTTTGGGAGAGGAGAAGTTGTATGCCAAGTTTAGAAAATGTGAATTTTGGTTGAGCGAGGTGGCTTTTCTTGATCATGTGGTGTCCGGTGATGGTATCAAGGTGGATCTGAAGAAGATCGAGGCCGTGAAGAATTGGCCCAGACCATTGACTCCTTCAGATATTCGAAGTTTTCTTGGGTTGGCTGGATGTTACAGAAGGTTTGTTGAAGGGTTCTCATATATTGCATCTCCATTGACTAAGTTGAACCAAAAGAAGGATAAGTTTGTGTGGTCAGACGAGTGCGAGCGGATTTTCTAGACTTTAAAGGATCGACTTATATCGGCTCCTGTCTTGAACTTACCAAACGGCTTTGAGGGATTCGTGGTGTAGTGTGATGCCTTGCAGATTGGGTTGGGTTGTGTGCTTATGCAACATGGTAAGGTAATAGTGTATGCATCAAGGCTGTTGAAGGTGCAAGAACGTAATTACCCAACACACGACCTTGAGTTGGCGGTAGTTTTTTCCTTGAAAATTTGGAGAAACTATTTGTATGGGGTTCATATTGATGAATTCACCGATCACAAGAGTTTGCAATATGTGTTCACTTAAAGGGACCTCAATCTAAGACAAAGGAGGTGGTTAGAGCTCCTAAAGGATTACGACATGAGTGTTCTATATCATCCCGGCAAGGCCAATGTTGTGGCCGATGTTCTTAGTAGGCTATCTATGGGAAGTGTGGCGCATATTGGGGAAGAAAAGAAGGAGTTAGCAAAGGATGTTCACCGGTTAGCTAGGTTGGGTGTCAGGTTGGCCGATTCGAGCGATGGTGGTATCCATGTTCAAAGCAGGGCAGAATCTTTCATGGTAAGTGATGTAAAAGCTAAGTAAGATTTAGACCCATCGTTATTTGAATTGAAGAAGTTGGTTGCCGAAAAGGAGATCAAGGTATTCTCCCAAGGGGGAGATGATGTGCTCCAGTATCAAGACCGACTTTGTGTTCCAGATGTGGATGATCTTAGAAAAGTGATTGTGAGTGACGCTCACAACTCTCATTATTCTATTCACCCGAGGGTCTACCAAAATGTATCGAGATTTGAAAGAAGTGTATTGATGGCATGGTATGAAGAAGGATATCGTTAAATTCATATCTGAATGTCCAAGTTGTCAACAGGTGAAGGTAGAGCACCAAAGGCTCGGTGGCTTGGCCCAAGACATTGAGATTCCCACATGGAAATGGGAAGATGTGAACATGGATTTTGTGGTTGGTTTGCCTCGGACCCAAAGGCAATTTGACTCCATTTAGATTGTCGTTGATCGGATGACGAAGTCGGCTCATTTCCTGCTAGTCAAGACTACCTTCGGCGCCGAGGATTATGCAAGGTTGTATATCCAAGAGTTGGTGAGGTTGCATGGTGTGCCTAGGTCCATTATATCGGATCGTGGTACCCAATTCACTTCCCACTTTTGGAGGTCATTTTAGAAGGGACTTGGAACTAAGATTAAGTTGAGCACTGCTTTTTCATCTCAAATCGATGGGCAAGTTGAGAGGACTATTCAAACCTTGGAGGATATGTTGAGGGATTTTGTGTTGGAGTTCATGGGCAACTGGGATGACCACCTTCTACTCATTGAGTTTTCTTTTAATAATATCTTCCATGCTAGCATTGGTATGGCGCCATTTGAGGCTTTATATGGGAGAAGGTGTAGGTCATCGGTGGGGTGGTTTGAGTTGGGAGAGATGGTGCTAGTCGACCCGAATCTAGTGATGTAGGTCATGGAAAAGGTGAGAGTGATTAGGGAAAGGTTGAAAGTAGCTCAAAGTCGTCAAAAGTCTTATTTAGATGTTAGGAGAAGGAATCTTGAGTTTCGTGTCGGTGATTGAGTATATGTGAAGGTTTCGTGTATGAAGGGTGTGATGCATTTTGGTAAGAAGAGAAAACTAAGCTCCCAGTATGTTGGCCCTTATGAGATTGTTGAGCGGGTTGGAGGTGTGTCTTATAGGTTGGAGTTGCCTCCGGACTTGAGTTCTATTCACCCGGTCATTCATGTGTCTATGTTGAGGAAGCTAATTGGTGATCCTAGCACCATTATGCCCTTGGAGGGGATTGAGGTTGAAGAAAACTTGTCTTATGAGGAAATTTCGGTGAAAATCTTAGATAGGTAAGTAAAGCGGCTTCGTAACAAGGATGTGGCTTCGGTGAAGGTTCTTTGGAGAAATCAACATGTGGAGAGTGCTACTTGGGAGGCAGAGCTGGACATGGTGAAGCGATACCCTCATCTTTTCCAATCTACTCAAGCCTAAAGTACTAGGATTCTCCCTCTTCTATTGGTTCTATTTCTTTCCCTCTTGAGTCTCATGACATGACATGCATACATATGCACGAAAAAGGATTTTTTACAATGTTTTGAATGACTTGAATACGATTTTGATATGAGTTTAAAGGCTTTATGATTTTTTTTTCAAATAATGAAATATGCATTGTGCCATATGTTGGGTGTTTCATGCTCTAAGTCAAGCCTTTCAAGCCTTGTTCTTGCACATTCGGGGATGAATGTTCCCAAGGGGGAGATGATGTAAGGACCCGGATTTTTCAAATGGCGTTATAGGATCTCTTGGTACTGTCCCAAGCAAACTGCTCGGCATCACTCCACGGAAGGCCCACATGGGCCGTGTGAAGCCTCACGGACCGTGTGGCCTTCCGTGAAGGGACACTTGGTCTAGTCACGGCAGGGGAAATCTGAGATGGAGGAGATTTTAGACCAAGTGAGGGCACACGACCACTCACACGGTCCGTGTGATGTGTCATGGGCCATGTGGCCCTCCGTGTAACTCACTACATAAATTTTTTCTAAGTATGGAAGTACCCTCTCATAATATTATCGTGCGAAATTATTCCAAGTACTATCACACGGTCGATGTCACAGCCCATGTGGAGTCACATGGACCGTGTAGTTGTCTGTGTGGTACCCCTTAGCTTAAAATAAATTGCCTCTGTGAAATTTCTAAGTGATTATTTGCGGTCACTGTTAACGGTCCGTATGACGTCTCACGGACCATGTAATGGACCATATGGACCTGACGGTTCCAATTTCCCCGTTTCGTTAATGGTGTATATGTAATTTTTGTTTATTTTAATTATGAATTATGACCTTTTACCTATCCTAAACCCCTAATTCAATTGATATACCTCCCCTCTTAATTCATTCTCCTAAAACCTTCTACCCCTCATAAGATCACCTCCCAATTCCTCTCTACTCTTCCCTCTCAAGGTTTAAGGCGAGGGTTTTATTGAAGTCCAATTCAAGCTAAGTTCTTCCTCAAATTCAGCTCCTCAATCAAGATATGTGAGATTTATTCTTGGTCCCTTTCAACCAAGAAGACCCAAAGATCTTTCAATTGCTTTCATGAAGTTAGTTTAATTTAAATATGAGATTTCATTACTTGATTTATTCAAATCCAATTGATGTATGGGTTGTATTCTACGTATGATTTCAATTCACTTTGATTACTATTATGATAATTTACATTGGGTTATGAAGTTATGAACATGCATGTCCCCTTTTAAAGTTGATTTATGCATTGGTGATTTATACTATGTTTTAGATGTTGATTTAATTATGGGTTTACTTAATTTAACATTATGATATCGATTTTAACCAGAATCTATGTTACCCATGCCACTCTCACATCATGCATTATATTTGCATTCATTCACATTGGTTTACATGAAAATTATGAAGTGGGTTAAGCCAAATTATGTCTTATGAAAGGATTATGATATGATTTTGGTAAGGCATTAGTTATGACAAGAATGTGATTACATACATGTCTTATGATTATGAATCTTTGAGAATCTCGGGTGCTTGCACCATCTCATATATGTGAATGAGGTATTCCTTGCATGAGCATCATGATTATGACTTATGATTTGGCATTTGAGCCTAAATGTGCATTAAAAGATTTGATATGAATATTGTATCTCTTGAAAGCACGTATATGTATAAGTATTCATGTGGGATGTTGTTGACTTAGCACCAACGGATTGGGGGCATTAGGGCTATCCCCAAGGGCCCTCTCCTTTTCCTTGAACTATGTGCCAACATAGGAACATTAACCATTACCTAAATGACCGGGTGTAAGGGATGGTTATTCATTTATGATTATGATATGTTATGTATGATTATGGAAAATCCTTCTGAAATGGTGAGTGTTGTAAGGATGGTGACCATCGACCGAAATGGTTTGTTCCGTAAGGAGTGATGTAGATTACCTTTGGCAAGTAATCTTCTCCTACGGACGGGAGGTCTTTATCGGACTAATTCATGTAATATCTCACATGGGTTTGATTTGTCGATTATAGTCCATCCCCGATATATATATGAGCATTGTTGTATTCATGCATCATAAATTTCGTAGCATCTTGTATACATTTCCATTGGTCATATGATTCTTTCTATATTATGTGCCCTTGTCATCTAACACTGAAATGCAGGTTTGGTAAGTCATATGCATTTCATGCCCTCTTACTTAGTACATTTAAACGTACTAACACATACTCTATAACTACATGATTTTACCATGTAGGGGATGAGCACTTTGATTACCAACGGTTTGACGAATAGTCTGATCCAGAAGTATACTGTGGTGAGTCCCATCTTCCAAGGATGAGTCAACTGCCTTTCTTTTATGTTATTTCAGAATGTTCTTCCTTATTTGAGGGTGAGCCTTGAACTTGTCCCAGCCCCTGTTCCGTTTTGACTAGAGGCATTTGTTGGATATCATGTAGACTCCATAAAGCCTTTATGCTATGCACAATATTTGGTTTATGTACCCCTATGAATTGATTTATGGAAATCTTGTATTTTGATTATATGTTTATAGGTAGTAGTGTGGAAAGTCCCAATCCCCCGTTTTGCCCCTATAGGGTGAGTCCTATTTCCCCGTCCCTCAGAACCATCTGTTACTATTTGAATGTATTTCTTGAATAGATGATGTGGATATTGATACTTGAGGCTTGTTTGGGGACTCTCGGGTTTCCATTCGCCGTGTCACATTTAGGCCTTAACCCCGGGTCGTGACACCTCGACATGAGATCCAGAATGAGAAAGTTCATATTCGGCTTGGGCAAACATGTGAAAAAGGAGTTGAAAGCGACATTGCTAAACATCTCTAGGCTTATGGTCTATACGCAACAACTTGAGGAGGATAAGAAAAGAGATATAAAGGAGCACTTGAGCAATAAGGCTAAGTGAGTAGGCAATGAGCCTAGACAACATAAGCAAAGTAAGGGGGATAATTCCTATTTTTAGAAGAGGTCTTCGAATTAGGCACCATCCTCAACAAGTGTACCAGCTCATTGTAACAGGTATGATAAGAAGTTTCAGGGCCATCAGAATTTCAGAGCTCAGGGTTCTCAATCCCAAGCTAGTGTGACTCAAGGTTTGAGGGGAAAACCTCCGTGTGGCAAATGTGGAAAATCCACCTAGGTGAGTGCCGTGAGGGCACCAATGCTTGCTATAGGTTCGGACAAACTAGCCACTTTCAGAATGAGTGCCCAATGAGGAGGAAAGGCGATGGAGGTAATAAAGCTCAGTCTTCAGCAACACACCCGGCAATGGTAGTTAGAGAGGTGCCACAACTAATACCGACGAGGGTACAAGCTGTTTGTATGCAATGGGAAATCAACAGGATCAGGAAGTTGCACCATATGTTGTCACGGGTATGCTTCAAGTCTTTTCCTATGATATGTATCTTTGCTTGACCTAGGTGCCACTTTATCATTTGTAACTCCATATGTGGCTAGTAAGTTTGAGATCCTTCCTGAATATCTTCTTGAGCCCTTTAGCTTTTTTCTACTCATGTTGGTGAGTTCATTCTAGCTGAAAGGGTATATAGAGATTGCACGGTGTCTATCTATCATAGATATACTTTGGCAGACTTAGTTGAGTTAGAGATGATTGACTTTGATGTGATTCTTGGCATAGATTGGCTTCACGCCTGTTATGCATCTGTCAAGTGTAGAACCTGGACGGTCAAATTCCAATTTCTAAATAAGCCTGTTATAGAGTGGAAGAGTAGTTCTGTAGTGCCCAAGGGTAAGTTTATTTCCTTCTTAATACTAGAATGTTAATTTCTAAGGCATGTATCTATCACCTCGTGTGAGTTAAGGCTAATGATGTTGAGTCTCCACCTTTTGAGCCAGTTCCCTTAGTCAATAAGTTCCAAGATGGCTTCCCTGATGATTTTTCTAGAGTCCCTCATGATAAGGAGATCAACTTTGGGATTGATGTTTTACCTGATACCCAACCTATCTCTATTCTGCCATATATTATGTCTCTCGCAGAGTTGAAAGAACTGAATGAGCAGTTGAAGGATCTATAAAGGATTTATTAGGCCAAGTATCTATTTTTTGGGCGCTCATGTCCTATTTATTTGAAAGAAAGATGGTTCCCTCAGAATGTGTATAGACTATCGCTAGTCGAATAAAGTGACCATAAAGAACAAATATTCCCTTCCAAGGATCGATGACCTGTTTGACCAACTTCAAGGTGCCATTGTTTTCTCCAAGATAGACCTCAAATTAGGCTATCACCAGTTGATAGTGAGAGAATGTAACATCTGAAAAATGGATTTTCGAACCCGATATGCTCACTTTGAGTTTCTGATAATGTCTTTTGGATTGACCAATGCTCTTGCCGCTTTGATAAACTTGATAAACAGAGTATTCAGAAAATATCTTGACATTCGTGATTGTGTTCATCGATGATATTTTGGTGTACTCCAGAGATGAGGAAGAGCATGCTGATCACCTTTGAATTATTCTTCAAACTCTCAAGGATAAGGAGTTATATGCCAAATCTTCAAAATGTAAGTTCTGGCTTAAATTGGTGTCATTTTGGGTCATGTTGTCTCTGGTGATAGTATTTGAGTGGATATGTAGAAGATTGAGGTAGTTAAGAACTAGCCTAGACCCACCTCTCCAACTGACATAAGAAGTTCTCTAGGTTTGGCCGGTTACTACTGCAGATTTGTTGAGGATTCTCTTCTATATCCTCACCATTAACTAAGCTGACTCACAAGAAAGCTAAGTTTCAGTGATCCGATGAGTGTGAGAAGATTTTTCAACAGTTGAAACCATATTAACAACTGCACCAGTGTTGACTACATGAGGGGACTAATGACTTTGTGATCTATTGTGATACTTCTAGAGTGGTATTGGGATGTGTTCTGATGCAAAAAGGTAAGGTCATAGCCTATGCTTCCAGACAACTTAAGAAACCATGAGAATAACTATCTGACTCACCACTTAGAATTGGCTGCGCTGGTGTTTGCACTCAAGATTTGGCACCAAAACTTATATGGAGCACATGTTGATCTATTCACATACCATAAGAGCCTACAATATGTATTCACCTAGAAAGAGCTTAACTTGAGGCAGAGGAGATGGATTAATGTAACACCCTACATCATAAGCTAAGAGTAACACCCTACATCTTAAGCTAAGACCCGAGTCATTCCTCATACGCGTATAGGCTCAACTTGATGACTTCTAAAGTAGTGGGATTAATTTCTAAAGTATTCAAAGTGTATTACACATGGTTTGGGGGTCATAAGGCATCTCTTACATCGAGCCAAGTCCAAAAGGTTTCATCGACTAAGTTTCGGTGTGAATTCGTATAGGGGTCTACTTCAAAGGGTCATATCTCTTAGCACATAATAAAGTAGGTGACCCGCTACTTACCAAATTTTACGTCTTTGAATTAACTTTCCAATGCATTTGATTTCACCTTATTTTGAGTTTGGAGTAAAAGGTTATGGCCATTTTACTAAAGCCTATCTGGGCAGTCAAAAAGGGCGACGGTCAGTTTGGCCACTGAATGCATTTGGCGCATTGCCGATTTGATCACCAAATCACTCCGAAAAGTTTCAAAAACTATGAAAAAGGCATTTTGAAGGTCCCATTTAGCATATCGCCGAATGGTTCAGCGATGGGACCTCTGGACCGCTGATCTTTTCGGGATACATTAAAATGTCATTGTTTGACCTTATTCCCAAGAAGGGGTTTTGACCTAATAAACCCACATAAGCTCATCTTAGCAATCTTAGCCCTAATTCTCTCCCAAAATCCTCCCGAATCCTCTCCAAAATCCACCATCTAATTCCAAGATTCTCAAGAGCTTTCATTGGAATTCAAATCCTTCAAGTCTCCTCAGGTTTCCTTCAAGTAATTTCAAGGATTTAAGGTATATGGGTTTAATTTTTGGTTTCCTTCCAACCAAGAAGTTCTCTTCGAAAACTAAACTTTGAATTATGAATTTGCAATCTTTTATCTATGGGTAATTGCACAATAATTGATATTTGCTTAGATTATGATTATTCATGTATTCTTATGGTTATTTATGGTTATTTATCAAGTTTTAATACGATTTTGAGCCTATATTGCTTAGTTGATATTTAATCTTGATTATGATTCAATTACATGATTGTAAGGTTATTTGAAAAATACCCACATATTAATTAGTTGATTTATGAATTCAGGATATTAATCTTTATGGCATGGATACGAGTATATTATTTTGAAAAAGGACAAGAACTATAAGTTCTCAATTGATATTGGGTGACACAAAACCCACTCCAAATTATTTCAAAGGTTTGTTCTGAAGCTATTCTTAAGTACAAGTTATATATGTTTTAACAAGCCAAAACCTTCTGAATTAAGTTGATATTTTGATTATTTTGATTATGCATTGTCCGTTTCCATGGGATTTTGATTTAGCACTAAAGGAGTTAGAAGTGATGCTCCATCCAAGGGGTCTTATATAAGGCTTCTAATCTCATAACTATGTGCCACCGTAGGATATTTTGGTTTTGCCTTTTTAGGCCTTTTGATATTGCCTTTTTAGGCCTCCGACTAGTGGATCCATCTAGTATTTTCATTTTTGGAGTTTACCTTGGCAAGTAGGCTCACTCTTTGGCCGCTGTAGTATAACATCAATGTTCCTTATTATAGCTCATATGGTTTTGTCGGTTACAGTTTTATTCCTACACTTTTTTGCTTATGTGCTTCCTTTGCATTGTCATGACATTATTTTACGCTTTATTTTGAAATTGATTATATTGTTAAAGCTTCAAAATTTGGGCATCTCTGGTACGTATTATTTGTCACTATATTTACTTGTTGCATTGCATACTTAGTACATTCCAAAGTACTAACTGCATTTTGCCTACATGCTTATAATCATGTAGGGATAGGTGAACTACCTTTTCCTTCTCGTGGCTAGGTTGATCGTGAAGACTCTGAGCTTTGGTGAGTTTCCATTCACTAGGAACAAAGCCTCTATCTTCTAGCTTTAATTTTTGATATTTCAGACACGTTATGTATTTTATTCTATGATTTTGTATTGAGGGATCCAGACTTATATTTTTAGCTCTGTTTATTATCTTTTGTTTAGAGGTGTGTTTGGACTACTACTTCACTTTGATTATGTCTTGAAATATTAACTAGAGCTTTCATTTTAGCTACGATTATCCTTATCCCATTCCCCGTTTAATATTATCACTCATCCATTATTCATTATTTAAACCTATGAAGTGCACGTATGATCTAAGAGGCTTGTTTGGGGACCTTTGGGTTGTCATTCGCCGTGTCACACCTAGGACCTAGATTCGAGTCGTGACAAGATTGGTATCAGAGAACTAGGTTTTGAAATGGTCCTTGAATGTCCACACACTGCATCAAGTAGAGTCTTATTTATGGTTGTAAAGTATGCCATAATTATGAGTAAGAAGCTATGAGATGTTTAGGATTGTTTCACTTAGAGAAACTTAAGGTATTCTTCGTTGTAATGACTCGTTCTTTGCTCTATAGATAATGCCACCGAGAAGGAATGTCCGTGTACCCGAGGCTCCTCAACCTCAACAAGAGGGTAATGTGTCCCATGTCTGAGTTCAGAAATGTTATCTCCCTATTGGCTCAAGTTGTTACCAACTAGGCTAATCAAGATCCCCCTGAAGCTCTAGCTCCTCCATCCCCCACCCAGGCTTCTAGGATGAGAGACTTCATTTGAATGAACCCACCGGAGTTTTGTGGAAATAAGCTTGAGGAGGACCCAATGGAGTTCATCAATAAGGTGTACAAGGTTCTTTCCATTATGGGTGTTTCTTCAGAGGAGAAGGCCTAGCTTGCGTCCTATTATCTTAAGAGCCTTGCTCAGATTTGGTATGTTATTAGAAGGGAGAGAGGCTACTTAATGGTCCAGTTAGTTGGGAAGAGTTCAAGGTTGCATTCTTGGACCTTATTCATTCTTGAGTTAAGAGAGGCCAAGATGAAAAAATTTATGAATTTAAGGAAAATTGATGAGCATTTGAGAGAACTCTCTTAAGTTCAACACACTCTCCAAGTATGCTCCCATGCTTGTAGCTGACTCGAGGGCTATGATGAATACGTTTATTTCAGGAGTTTTAGACCTCATAAATGAAGAATTCTAGACTACTCTACTCATCAAGGATATGAACTTAGCTCGGCTTATGACTTACGCTGAGCAACTTGAGGAAAAGAAACTCTGGAAAATGAGGTGCAAAGAGATCGAGGTATGATGGTGGGTATCAAGGTAATAGGGGTGGTGGTGGATATCGAAATCAACAGAATCAAATATTCCAACAATAAGGGTCTTCAAATGCTTCCAACTAGATGTATACTAATGATCGGGCCCATCCTGCTAAGGGTCAGGTCCTGGTGCTCAAGTCTATCCAAAACGTCAAAAATATGGTAAGAACCATGGGGCTGTGTGCTATCGAGAGACTGGTGGTTGCTTTGCATGTGGACAACTTTGTCACAAGATTTCTAATTGTCCCAAAGCTCGTGATAAGAGTAAGGGTGATCGTCTACAAGGCAAAGATGCTTAAGCGGGTCAAAAGCATCAAGGTGTGCGACAAGGTGGTGCTCCTCGCAATAATAGGTTTTATGAACTACAAGGAAGGCAAGAAGTGGATGAAGAACGAAATGTTGTCACAGGTATGTTGTAAGTGTTTGATTTTGATATTTATGTTTTGTTAGATCCGGGTGCTAACTTATCCTTTGTTACCCCTTTCCTTGCTAATAGGTTCAATTTTTACATGATCCTTTCCTTGTGTCTACTCCTGTGGGGAAGTCAATAGTTGCTAAAAGGGTCTATAAAAGTGTTCCTATGTTGATTAAGTATAAGACCCTTTTGTGTGATCTTGTCGAACTGTTTATGGTAGATTTTGATGTTGTCCTTGGTATAGACTGGTTATATGCCTCCAATACCACCATAGATTGTAGAACTCGCAAATTCAAATTCCAAATTTCCAATGAACTTGTGTTTGAGTGGCAGGGTCAAGATTTCGTGCTACAGGGTAGGTTCATTTCATACCTTAAGACCCATCAGATGATTTCTAAGGGGTGTATCTATCATATGGTTGGGGTTCAGAATGTGTTACCCAAAGTTCTGTCACGACCCGAGCCTAGGGCCTAGGGCCTAGAAGTGACATGACGAATGGAAACCCGAGAGTCCCCAAACAAATCTTAAAGTATCCAAATCCACATCATTAGTTCGGAAGCACATTCAAATAATAACATATAGTTCTAAGGGACGGAAAAATATGACTCACGCTATGGGGGCAGTATGGGGCTTGGGACTTTCCACGTTTCCACACAAAACATGCATATAACCAGATACAAAATTTGCATGAGCAATTCATATGAATACATAAACCAATTACCACGCATAGCATAAAGATTTTAGAGAGTCTACATGCGGTCCAACAATGCCTCTAATCAAGATGGAACGGGGGCCAAGACATGTTCTAGGCTCACCCTCAAACAATAAAGAACTCTGGAATAGCATAAGTAGAGGGAAGGTGGCTTGTCCTTGGAGGATGGGACTCACTACAAGTACTCTTCTAGATCAGACTACTCACCAAAAGGTTGGTAATCATAATACTCAGCCTCTACATGGTGAAATTATGTAGGCATAGAATATGCGTTAGTACATTTGAATGTACTAAGTATGCGGGCATGCAATGCATATGACTTGTTAAACCTGCACTTAAATGTTAGATGACAAGGGCACTTAGTATAGAAAAAATCATATAATCAAGGGAGAAATATATACAAGATTCCATGAAATTTATGATGCATGAATGAAATGATGTTCATATATAACGGGGATGTGACCTCAACCAACATGCATAAGACCAAGTGAGCCATAACATGGAATCTCGATCCGATCCCCTCACCGGTACAGAGGTGGTCTACTTGACAAAGGTAAACCATACTTCACCTTACGGGAACCTAAGCAACCCCCTTACGGGAACTAATCCCATTTCGGAAAGGATTTTCATCATATCATATCATATCATATCATATCATATCATATCATATCATATCATATCATATCATATCATATCATATCATATCATGTCATATCATATCATATCATATCACAATACGTCACCTTACGGGAACTTATCCCATTTCGTATGAAGCAAACTTCCTTACGGGAACTAATCCCATTTCAAATAGGATTCTTATATGTTAGGCACATAGTTCGAGGAAAGGGAGAGAGCCCTTGAGGCTAGCCCTGACTCCCCCAATCCATCGGTGCTAATCCACGAGAATAATTATACATATACATGATTTCAAGAGTTACAATATTCATTTCAAATCGCAATTCATTTCATAACCATTCGATGCACATTTAGGCTCAAATACTAAATCATAAGTCATAATTATGATACTTGTGCATGGAATAGCTCATTCACATATACGAGATGGTGCAAGCACCCAAAATGCTCAAAGAGCCATAATCGTAAGACATGTTTGTGATCACATTCCTGTCATAACAAATATCTCATCAAAATCATGTCGAAATCATTTCCACATACATATATGGGCTTAACCCACTTCATAGTTTCCTTCTAAACCAATTTTCATGAATGCAAATGTAACACCCCACATCTTACATGTACTAGTCCAACGCATACAAAACATGATATGGCGGGGTCAAATCAACACACATTTTTAAAAGTGCTTGACTTGCAGATTAGAGGGCTATATGTACGTCTAACTCTCAAGATGACCGAGTGTATATGAGTTTTAAGTCAACTTAAGGAGATCGTGACCTTAAATGAAGTGAAAGGAAGTGAGGTGCTTGTGAGACGTAGGAAGTTAACAGGTGAGTCACCTACGTGCTTAGCTTAAATAGGCTAGGTAGACGGAGACGAGGCCCAACACCGAATTTGTTCAAGTCCGATAAAGAATTAACCCCGAGTTAAGGATGTCATTTGGGCCCACGGTTTAGCATCATAACAGGACAACATTTTCAGCCCAAGATGAATAGGGAAAGGGCCAAATTACATTCACAACCCAATTCACAAATAGGGCCCAAACTAAGTGGGTGTAAGGGAGAAATATTTGCAACAAAGCCCATCCCTTTGAAGCCCAATAAGGCCCAAGTGAAAAGGCCAAGTTGCTGCATCATAACCTTAATTAAATAAGGCTTGAAATACAAAAGAAAGTCGGCCAAAAGTGGCCCTATAAAAGGGACTAACAGCCAACAATTTTAGTCATTTTCTCAAAGCCAAAAATCAGATTTCTTTTCAAGTTTCTCCTTGCTCTCTCTTCACTGTGTAAAGCAGCCAAGGCTCACTTCTAGGGTTCTTGAAGAGAACCTAATCCTTGAGGGCTAAGGTAAGTAAAAATACCTATGGTTTGGTGTAATTTGTCCATGAAAAACATGAAGGGTATGCTGGTTGTACTTGTGCAGGAATTTGGGACAGCATGTGTTCCAAAGATTGTTGTCCATTTTCCTTGTTTATTAAGAGGATTTTCTCTTGTTGGTTGGATGGATTATGAAGTAATATGTATGTTTTTAACAAGGTTTGGTTCTGTAGTGATGTAAAAAGGCTGCTGTACCATTTTTATCTTCTGCGAAAATGAGCTCTTATATGATATCTAAATTCCGCTCTTAGTAAGAATTCGTGGACTGAATATTGGGAATTGTTGTCTCATGTTTTCCATCTACTTGGTGACTGTTTAGGATTATTTTAGGACTGTTTTTTCGTGTGAATATGTTGAGAACAGTTTGGTTGAGGTTGAAATGGATTTGGAATGGTTGACGTCGAAATGTAGCGAAAGGACGCAATGTTGCGTTGCCTACTTACGTGTTGTGTAGAGGTGTTGTATGTTGTACTTTATGAGCTGTTGTAATGCTGTTATTGGACTAAAAATAGCTGGATATGACATGTATATGGGGATGTGTATTAGAAAATATGACTAGGAGTGGAAATGTTGAAAGAATACTCCTTGGTTGCTAATCCCGAGCTTGCTGCCCGGGTATTATTTTTTGGTGAAATTGGACTACCAAGATGTGTCTATTAGCTGCTAACACTAATTTTATCACCTACTATGTTGTAGATAAGTATTTGGAGGAAGAGGATACTACTTCGAGGTAATAACGACGTAGTACAACGAGGTATGTAAGGCTACTTGATTTCCTATTACTTGGCATGAAATCTAAGTTCTTCCTTGGCACATAAAGGCACATACAAACTCCGACATGGCTACTAACCGTGTCTCTACTCTATACTATGTTCATATGTTCCCCTACATAGCCACTGTCAAACCTGCATATGTACTTGGATACCAAGGATATATGAGTCCCTTTTTACCAATAAAGCCCATGCGTTATTTGATCTCCTACATGTTTCATTAGTTGTGTAACTCTCTTTCCATTGTGGTATTATCTTGTATGGTTGCTTACATGTCATGTCTATATTCCTACAGCTCTTAATGTTATGACCACCCAAAAGAATCATCTGGATAGTAAATAAAAGATAACTCAAAGTTGCTTATTGATAGGTGGTATCCCAGGGGTGGAAGAATCACCTAGCATGGGCCGATCCCATACTTCGGGGGTATCCCAGGGGTGAAAGGAAAGACTAGCATGGGTCGATCCCGATATTGATTTACCACTGATCAGCTGGTCATTTACATGATATATTGTGCACAAATTATACAGTAAAGAAAGGTAAAGTAATAAAAACACATAAAGTATATGATTCCACAGTATGCCTAAAGGTGGTCTTTTATCCTTACACACCAGTGTATTATTTCATTTGAGTTCTTATTTCATATACATTATTTCCTGCCTTACATATTCAGTACATTATCTCATACTGACATCCCTTACGGGGACCTGCATTGCATGCTGCAGGTACAGGAGCTACTAGATCTCCCCAGTAAGAGTATAGGATTTCCAGCTGCTATTATTAAGCTCTAGGTTGCTTCGGGGCTTGTGTGTCTAGAACTCGTATTTTGTATTTTGTATTGTATAGTTGGTCATGAAGCGGGGCCTATCCCGAGCCATATGGATATTGCTCCTTACCTAGAGGCTTTGTAGACTATCTAAATTAAAGTGTGGCCAAGTAGTGTACTGTAGATATCGTGGCTCAAACGGCCTAGTCTTATGCATTTACTTTTGGCTTGCTAATACAGCCTGCTTTCTTTGACACCATGTTGAATATGGAAACCTCTTAAATGTTCATAGCATGTGCATAGTTATATGTTGGTTCTCCCAAGCCTTGTCGGCAACGGGTGCCGGTCCGCCTTAATGGGACTTAAGGCGTGACAAAAGTGGTATTAGAGCGGGTCATCCTAGGGAGTCTACAAAGCCGTGTCTATGTAGAGTCTTGTTTATGGATGTGTTGTGCACCACATTTATAAGCAGGAGGCTACGTGGCATTTAGGAGTTGTCACTTTCTTTTCATTCTTTAGATCGTGCCATAGAGCCAAGTGTTGAAGGTTGATTGTTTCTAACCTCTAAATCATTTTGTACAACAAGTATGCCTGAAACAAGGAAAAGTAAAGGCAAAGGGAAGGAAGTTGAAGTGGTAGTTGGTGTACCCAGTCGGGTGAGACGATGAAATGAGGACCAAGATGAGTCTCTGTCACAAACATCTCCAACTCCTCCAACTCTTGATGAACCAGGAAGTAGTGAAACTCCCCCAAAACCACCTATTTATGCTACCGTGCAGAATTCGAGAAATGCAGTCCAATTATTGACTCGCATAGTTGCTAGCCAAAGCCAAAGACAAGAAGGCCCAGTTATAGGTGCAGGTGGTGTGAATAGGGCAGCTAGCACGAGGATACCTGACTTCCTTAATTTGGACCCTCCATCTTTTACCGGGTGAGATCTTAATGAAGATCCACAAGACTTTATCGACCAGATCTAATGCATTTTGGATGTTATGCATAAGCGGTACAGAAGCTGTGGAGCTGGAAACATATAGATTGAAGGGTGTGGCTATATTATGGTATGAAGCTTGGAAGCAATCTAAGGGTCACGATGCACCTCCAACTACTTGGAAGGAGTTCAAAGAGGCATTTCTTGACCATTACTTTCCATTGGAGGTCCGAGAGGCCCGGGCAAATCAGTTTTTGAATCTCCACTAAGGGAATATGAGCGTGAGGGAGTATAGCCTTCAATTTAATTCCCTGGCCAGGTATGCTCCTAATGTAGTCGCTACTATGGCAGATAGAGTTCATCGATATGTAGATAGGTTGGATTCGCATCTGTTCAGAGACTGTACTATTGCTTCTCTGAATAAAGACATGGATATAGAGAGGATGCAAGCATTTGCACAAAAACTAGAGGATCAGAGGAAAAGGAGAAGGACACAAGAGTTAGAAAGGGGGCAGTCTAAGAGGGCCAGAGCTACAGGGCAGTTTGTACCGTCCCAAGGTGAGTTTAGGCCTCGATTTCCTTATAAACCACCTAGGCCATCATCCTCCTATTCTGAAGTCAGTGCTCCACTGCAACTTCAAGGGCCTAGAGGTAATCAATTTAGTCAAAGAAGTGAGGACAAGGTGCACGGACAACAGGATATTCAGCAAGCCAGCAAATTCCTTCTAGGAAACCTTGCAAACAATGTGGGAGGAGTCACTTAAATACATGTAGTGTTGGGACAGATGCTTGTTATTGGTGTGGTGTACCAGGGCATATGATGAGAGATTGCCCATAAAGACGTATGGGTGATATAGCACAACCTACTAGGTCAGTTGTTACATCATCATCGTCAGTTCCTCTATTAGGTAGGGGTCAGTATCGTCAGTTCCCGACCCATATGGATATTGCTCCTTACCTAGAGGCTTTGTAGACTATGTAAATTAAAGTGTGGCCAAGTAGCGTATTGTAGACATCGTGGCTCTAACGGCCTAGTCTTATGCATTTACTTTTGGCTTGCTAATACAACCTACTTTCTTTGACAGCATGTTGAATATGAAAACATCTTAAATTTTCATAGCATGTGCATAGTTATATGTAGGTTCTCCCGAGCCGTGACGGGAACGAGTGCCAATTTTCCTTAATAGGACTTAAGGCGTGACAGCAAATGAAATGCATGATGTGAGGATAACACGGGTAATATAGATTCAATCTAAAATCAGCAATATATTGAAATAATCCATAATTAAATTCACACTTAAATCATAATATAGATCACCCATGCATAAATCAAGCCTTAAAAGGGGACATGCACTTTCATAATTTCATAATCTCAATGGAAACTATAATATAAGGCTTAGATCAACTTAAAATAATCAATAAAACACAACCCATACTTTAATTGAATTTATAAAATCATAAATCTCAACTCTCATAATTAAAGTAAGCAAAATTCATGAAATCAATTGAAAGAGTTTTGGGTCTTCTTGGTTGAAAGGGACCAAGAACCATTCCCACATACTTTGATTGAGAAGCTGAAATTTTGGGAAGAACCTAGCTTAATGTTGAACTCCAATTAAGCCCTAGCTTTGAGTCCTTGAGAGGGGAGAGTAGAGAATATTTGGGAGTGATCTTATGAGGGGAAAAGGGTTCAAAGAGAGTGAATTAAAAGGGGAGGGATATCAGTTGAGTTTAGGGGTTTTGGATAGGTAAAAGGTCACAATTTATAATTAAAATAATCGTAATTACATAACCGCCATTAATGAAACGAGTAAGATTTGAACCGTCAGGACCATGCAACATTCTACACGGTCCATGAACAGTGCTCGTGTAATGGCACTTAGATAAATTTTGCAGTGCCAACACTTAGAATGTTTCCGAGGCTAAGAGGTCCAATACGGGCAACAACACGGTCGTGTGATGCTACACAGGCCGTGTCAAGGTCCGTGGAACGTCACTTAGAAAAATTCCGCACGAAAAAGTTACGAGATAGTGATTTTATACTTAGAAAAATTTTCAAGTCGCGAGTTACACGATGGGCTACGTCCCGTGACATGCCACACAACCCATGTGCCCACACTTGGCCTGAAATTTCCCCTCGAGTCAACGCCAACGAAATCTTGGCCAAGTACTCCTCCACAGGAGGCCACATAGTTTATATGGATTCACATGGGTCGTGTGGGCCTTCCATGGAGCGACACTTGGTAAATGTTTTGCTAGGGTTGATACTAAGGGGTCCGATAAGGCCGTTTGAAAATCTGGGTCCTCACATCATCTCCCTGAATGTGCAACAACAAGGCTTGAAAGCTTGACTTAGGACATGAAACATCCGAACACAAGTTATAGTACATAGTTCACCATTCAAAAATCATAGTCTTTAAAAACTCTATTTTGAAACTATTTCAAGCAAATGTACATTCCCCCCTTTTTGTCGACTTTTAAAATGTATTCAAAGCATTCCAACATCAAAAAAATCATTTTTGTGCACATGTATGCATGTCATGTCATGAGATTCAAGAGTGAAGAATTGAGACCATTTAGAAGAGGGAGAACCTAGTACCTTAGGTTTGAGTAGATCGGAAAAGATGAGGGTATCACTTCATCATGTCCAGCTCCGCCACCCATTGTCACGACCTAGGGTCAGCGCTTAAATGTGACACGACGAATGGGGACCCGAGAGTCCCCAAATAAGCCTCAATTATCAGAATCCACCTAATTGGTTCAAATAGAATCTAAGTACACATAATCAAATGACAGAAATCGAATCTTAGGAATCTATTCATTTATATACATATAATACGGCAGTCAGAAAGCTTTGTAAAAAAAGAATTTACAAAATGCCCAACATTTGCCTCTAATCAAGGAATGGGGGTCTGGACAAGTTTCTGGCTCACCCTCAACAAAAGGACATACAACATACACATAAGTAAATAACTAGCTCGCCCTCGAAAGACGGGGCTCACTGTAAAAAGTCTCCAAGAACGGACTATTCGTCCAATGGCTGGTATCCAAACTGCTCGGTCCCTATATGGTAAAATCATATAGGCATAGAGTATGTGTTAGTATGGTTGAATGTGCTAAGTATGCGGGCATGTAATGCATATGACTTACCGAACCTACATACCAATGTTAGATGACAAGGGCACATAATATACAAAGATCATTTAAGCAACAGAAGTTGATATACGAGATGCCATGGTATTCTTGATGCGCGCAATGCGGCAATGCACCTATCTAACGGGGATGGACTATAACCGAAAAACCAAATCCATGCGAGCTATTACATGAATTGGACCGATTTGGACCTCCCACCGGTAGGGAGAAATTACTTGCCATGGGTAATCTACATCACACCTTACGACCACGCTTTTCGGAAGAATTTACAAGAATCATATCAAAATGTCAAGACATAAGCAAGATAGACTAATATCATCCGTCCCTATGTTGGCACATAGTTCAAGGAAAAGGGGAGGGCCCCCAATCCATAGGTGCTAAGTCAATTACATCCCACTAGAATACTTATATATATATATATATATATGCAAGTGCTTTCAAGAGAGTCAAGTATCCATTTAAAAACGTTCAATGTACGCATAGACTCAAATGCCAAAATCACAAGATCAAAATCATATTTTTATGCCAGGAATAGCTCATCTACGTGTACAAGATGGTGCAAGCACCCAAGATTCTCAAAGAGCCAAAGTACAAGACATATATGTGATCACATTTTGTCATAACCCATATTTTACAAAAATAATATCACAAGACATAATTGGGTCTATCCCACTACCAAATTTCCATGTAGACCGATGATCATGAGTGCAATGCAAGGCATGATGTAGGTATGGCCTGGGTAATGTAGAGTAAATGCTAAAATTAGCAATATAATGTTAAATCCACAATAAATTTCATATGAAAATCGTAGTATAGATCACCCATGCATAATACCATCTTTAAAGGGACATGCATGTTTAAGATTTGCATAATTCAAAGCGATTCATCATACTAGAGTTTAACACAACTTAAAAAAATTCGGAATAATGTACAACCCATGCATTGACCAAGGCTAACAAGATCAAATAGTAGAAGTTCACATTTAAGGTGACTAAAACTTTATGGAATAAATTGAAAGAATTTTGGGTTTTCTTGGTTGAAAGGAACCAAGAATCAATCCCACATACCTGACTTGAAGATGAACTTGAGGAGAAGAATAGACTCTAATTGAAGGCCTTGATTCGAGAATCGTAGTGAGAGGTTAGAGAATCCTTGTAGGAGTACTTTTAGAGAGAGTGAGAGGAGAATTAGGAAAATTATTAATATTCAGCTGATTTAGAGGCTTAGGAGGGGTGGAAATGCCCAAATTCACGTTTAAAACAACCCAAATTTCAAAAATGCCATTTATGAAACATACCTCAATTTGGTCCGTCTGGGTCACACGGTTTGTTACACGGTCTGTGTAGAGTCACACGGACCATGAACTGTGTCGTGGTCCTGGACTTAGAATTCGTAGAAAAATGTTTTCACTGAACTAGGTGGCACCACACGGACAGTATCATGAACCATTCGGAGTCACACGGAACGTGACCCGGTCCGTGTACAGGTGACATTCACACAGCAGCCAGACGGAAGGCCACACAGACCGTGTGGAGTCACATGGACCGTGTAAAGGCCTGTATACCCGTCCCAAGTTTGCCCCTATGGGGAACTGATCAATTGTCACTCCACGGGAGGCCACACGGACCATGTAGGCTCCTCCGTGGAGTGATGCCTGGCAGTTTTTCCTAGGGAAAATTTTGGACATCAAGGTAATGCTAGTGAGAGAAAAATTTGGGTCTTTACATCATCTCCCCCTTGGGAACATTCGTCCCCAAATGTGTAAGAACAAGGCTTGAAAGGTTAGAGTTAGGTCAAGACACATCTGACGCAAGACAAAATGCATAATTCAAATCAAAATCAAAATAAAAAGGTTTTGTACCAAAAACATCATGCAAAAACTATAGTTCAAGACCAAAGCTCATATCAAGATTGCATCCAAATCACTTGTAGAAAAAAAGATCTTTTAGTGCACACATATGCATGTCATGTCATGAGACTCAAGAAGGCAAGAAATGACACAATTAGATAAGGAAGATTCCTAGTACCTTAGGCTTGAGTAGATTGGAAAAGATGGGGGTATCGTTTCATCATGTCTAGCTCCACCTCCCAAGTAGCACTTTCCACTTGTTGATTTCTCCAAAGTACCTTCACCGAAGCCACATCCTTGTTACGAAGCTGCTTCACTTACCTATCTAAGATTGCCACGGGCACTTCCTCATAAGACAAATTTTCTTCAACCTCAATTCCTTCTAAAGGCATAATGGTGCTAGGATCACCAATCAACTTCCTCAACATAGATACATGGAAGACCGGGTGAATTGAACTCAAATCCGGCGGTAACTCCAACTTGTAAGCCACACCTCCAATACCCTCAACAATATCGTAAGGACCAACATACCGGGGGCTTAGCTTGCCCTTCTTATCGAAATGCATCACACCCTTCATAGGCGAAACCTTCAGATACACCCAATCCCCGACGTGAAATTCAAGGTCTCTTCTCCTAATATCCGAATAGGACTTTTGACGACTTTGGGCCGCTTTTAATCTTTCCCTAATCACCTTTACCTTCTCCATAGCATCCAATACCAAATCGGGGCAACTATAGCCATCTCTCAACTCAATCCACCCCACCGGTGACCTACACCGTCTCCGATACAACGCTTCAAATGGTGCTATGCCAATGCTAGCATGGAAGCTATTATTGTAAGCCAACTCGATGAGTGGAAGATGGTCATCCTAATATCCCTTAAACTCCAACACACATAACCTCAACATATCCTCTAAGGTTTGAATAGTCTTTTTCGCTTGGCCATCGGTTTGAGGGTGAAAAGCGAAGCTCAACTTAATCTTAGTCCAAAGGCCCTTCAGAAAAGTCCTCCAAAAGTGGGAAGTGAATTGAGCACCACGATCCGATATGATGGATCTAGGTACACCATGCAACCTTACCAACTCCTGGATATACAACCTCGCATAGTCCTCAGCACTAAAAGTAGCCTTGATCAGGAGAAAATGAGCTAATTTCGTCATTTGATCAACAACAACCCAGATGGAGTCGAATTGCCTTCGGGTCCGAGGCAATCCAACCACAAAGTCCATATTCACATCCTCCTATTTCCATGTAGGAATTCCAATGTCTTGGGAAAAACCACCAGGCCTTTGGTGTTCCACCTTCACCTGCTGACAACTCGGCATTCAGACACGAACATAGCAATATCCCTCTTCATACCATGCCACCAATAACCTCCTTAAGATCCCGGTACATCTTGGTAGACCCCGGGTGAATAGAGTAACGAGAGTTGTGAGCCTCACTCATAATCACTCTTCTAAGGTCATCCACATTAGGAACACAAAGCCGGTCTTGGCACCGGAGTACACGATCTCTCCCTCGGGAGAATACCTCGATCTCCTTTGCTGCAACCAACTTCTTCAACTCAAGTAACGATAGGTCTAGATCTTTCTTAGCTTTTACCTTGCTTACCACGAAAGATTCTGCCCCATTCTGAACCCGTATACCACCCTCACTGTAATCAGTCAACCTGACACCCAACCTAGCCAACCGGTGAACATCCCTCGCCAATTCCTTCTTTTCATCACCAACATGCGCCACGCTTCCCATAGAAAATCTACTGAGAGCATCCGTCACAACATTGGCTTTGCCCGAATGATATAGAACGCTCATATCATAATCCTTCAGAAGTTCCAACCACCTTCTTTGCCTTAGGTTAAGATCCCTTTGGGTGAAAACATATTGTAAGCTCTTGTGATTGGTGAACACATCAACATGGACCCCGTAAAAAGAATGCCTCCAAATCTTCAAAGCAAAGACCACTGCTGCCAATTCAAGGTCATGCGTGAGGTAGTTTCGTTCATGCACCTTCAATTGCCTTGATGCATACACTATCACCTTACCATTCTGCATAAGCACACAACCCAGCCCGATCTGCGAGGCATCATAATATACTATGGACCCCTCTAAACCATTTGGCAAGGTCAAGACGGGAGCCGACGTAAGCCAATCCTTTAAAGTTTGAAAACTTCTCTCGCATTCATCCGACCATATAAATTTAGCCTGCTTCTGGGTCAAATTGGTCAATGGAGATGCAATAGATGAGAAACCTTCCACGAACCTTCGGTAGTACCCAGCTAACCCAAGGAAACTGCGGACATCCGAAGGAGTTAATGGTCTAGGACAATTCCTTATGGCCTCGATTTTCCTTGGATCTACCTTGATACTGTCTCCGAACACGACATGACCGAGGAAGGCCACCTCGCCCAACCAAAATTCACACTTGCTAAACTTGACATACCATTTCTTTTCCCTTAGAGTTTGGAGGGCCATCCTCAAGTGATTCCCGTGCTCCTGTTCACTTCGGGAGTAAATGAGAATATCGTCGATGAAGACCACCACAAAGCTGTCTAGGAATGGTTTAAACACTTGGTTCAAACAAGTCCATAAATACACCCGGAGCATTAGTTAGGCCAAACGACGTCACCACCAATTTGAAATGCCCATACCTCATTCGAAAAGCTATTTTGGGGATATCACATTCCTTAACCTTCAACTGATGATACCTGGAACGGAGATCAATTTTTGAGAAGTGAGTGGTACCTTGAAGCTGATCAAACAAGTCATCAATCTAGGGCAACGGGCACTTGTTCTTAACAGTCACCTTATTCAGCTGCCTGTAGTCGATACACACACGGAGAGACCTGTCCTTTTTCTTTACAAACAACACGGGAGCACCCCACGGCGATGTACTGGGCCGAATAAAGCCCTTCTCCAATAGGTCCTTTAACTGCTCCTTTAACTCTTTCAATTCAGCTTGTGCCATCCGATACGGAGGAATAGAAATAGGCTGAGTATCTGGAAGAAGATCTATGCCGAAGTCTATCTCTCTATCCGGAGGAATACGTGGTAAGTCTTCGGGGAACACATCCAAAAATTCATTCACTACAGGGACCAACTCGAGAGTAGGCACTTCAGTATCCTTATCCTTGACCCTCACAATATGATAGATGCATCCCTTAGGAATCATTTTCCGCGCCTTGAGGTAGGAAATAAACTGGCCTTTAATAGAGGTGTCACCACCCTTCCATTTAAGAACTGGCTTACCGGGAGGTTGGAATTAGACTTTCCGGGTTCTACAATCTATGAAAGCATAAGACGCATACAACCAATCCATTCCAAGAATCACATCAAAGTCAAACATCTCAAGTTCCACAAGATCACATGGAAAACTTTTATGCAACACAACAACAGGGCATTCGTAGTCGACTCAATGAGCAACAATAAATTCACCCATGGGGGTGTAGATCGAGAAAGGCTCCCTTAAAATTTAGGGGCTCAAACTGAACTTAACTGCCAACAGGGGAGTCACAAAAGACAAATTTGCACCTGGGTCAAGCAAAACATAAGCATCAAAATCAAAGACTTTCAACATACCAGTCACGACATTTGGAGCCTTCTCGACATCCCTGCAGGCATGGAGTGCATAGAACCTGTTGTTCCTTGGGGCAGTACCTTGGGGACCCCTTTGTTGACCCTGCCCACCCTTGGCTACCTGACCTTGGCCCCCGCGTGCATTCCTCGGGCGATCAACAACTTTTTGATCCTTACTTCCGTATCCGAAGCAAAGTCCCAAATCCCTACGGTAGGCACCTGTGTGGGGTCTTCCACACTTGTCACACATAGGATATCCTGGTCTGCCACCCACCGGTACTCCGAGAGGGGGTGCCCGAGCATAGGCCACCCGAGCCCCCGAACCTTGGCCCTACTGAAAGCGACCAAAACCAACATTTCTAGCACCAGAGAACCTACCGTCAAAGCGGGCTCTCTTGGGATCATGTGCCCTTTTCTCTTTTAGTTTCTCCCCTTCGATCTTCTCAGCGTACACCATGAGTCTGGCAATATCCATGTCCCCAATCAGCATAGCAGTACGACATTCTTTCACAAGCAGGTCAGAAATACCCGAAACAAATTTGTGCATCCTTGCTCGGGGATCGACCACCAGGGACGGAGCATATTTGGAAATCTTAGTGAACTTGAGGGCATAATCCCTCACATTCATACTCCCTTGCTTGAGGTTAATAAACTCGGTCATTCTGGCCTCTCTCAGCTCAAGTGGGAAGAAGAGATCAAGGAAGACAGTTTTGAACTCTCCCCATTTAACATCACCACCACAGACCCTCTTCAAAGCTCACTGAGTATACCACACCTGAGCTACATCCTTCAGCTGGTAAGCAGCCAATCCAGCTTTTTCCTTAGAAGAGACGCCCATAATATTCAGTATCTTTGAGATCTCATCAATGAACTCCTGAGCATCCTCATCAACCCTTGACTCGTAGAACTTCGGAGGATTCATCCAGTGAAATCCCTCACAATAGATGCGGGTTTAGGGTCCCGTGTCAAATTAGCTTGCCTTTCCTGAGCAGTCACCACCTGTGCAAGCATGGCGAAAGTGGTGCAGAATTCACTGTTAGAGATAGGCTCCTCCATAGGCTCGTGAGGGGCCTGATCTTCATCCGCCGGAGCCGGCCTAGGTAGAGGGGGTCTTTCTCAAGGCATTTGCTGAAATGGATTAACAACATCGGTAAGGGAATTGCATAAACCAGTCACAGGACGATACAAGACATGTAGAAGTGAGAAATTTCCTAATACGTCTCGGTAGCCTCCCACTCATAGGTATGGTGCACTTCATACCCATGAATAGGACTCTACTGAACACGGCATGTTGGGCTCCGAGGACCATTATAAACCTAGGGCTCTGATACCATCTTTTGTCAGGACCTAGATGTGACACGGCGAATGGGGACCTAAGAGTCCCCAAACAAACCTCAATTATCAGAATCCACCTAATTGGTTCAAATAGCATCTAAGCACACATAATCAAATGACAGAAATTGAATCTTAGGAATCCATTCATTTATAGATGTATAATACGACAATCAGAAAGCTTTGAAAAAAGGATTTACAAAATGTCCAACAGTCGCCTCTAATTAAGGAACGGGGGTCAGGCCAAGTTCCGGGCTCACCCTTAACAAAAGGACATACAAAATACACACAAGAAAATAACTAGCTCGCCCTCGGAAGACGGGGCTCACCGTAAAAGTCTCCAAGAACGGACTATTCGTCCAATGGCTGGTATCCAAACTGCTCTGTCCCTACATGGTAAAATCATGTAGGCATAGAGTATGCGTTAGTATATTTGAATGTACTAAGTATGCGGGCATGTAATGCATATGACTTATCGAACCTACATACCAATGTTAGATGACAAGGGCACATAATATACAAAGATCATATAAGCAAAAAAATTTAATATATGGGATGCCATGAAATTCTTGATGCGTGCAATACGGTAATGCACCTATATAACGGGGATAGACTATAACCGACAAACCAAATCCACGCAAACTATTACATGAATTGGATCGATTTGGACCTCCCACCAGTAGGGAGAAGATTACTTGCCAAGGATAATCTATATCACACCTTACGACCACGCTTTTTGGTGGATGGTCACCTTCCTTACTACAACGTTTTTCAGAAGGATTTACAAGAATTATATCAAAATATCAAGACATAAGCAAGATAGATGAATATCATCCGTCCCTATGTTGGCACATAGTTCAAGGAAAGGGGGAAGGCCCCCAATCCATCGGTGCTAAGTCAATTACATCCCACTAGAATACTTACATATATATATATATATGCAAGTGCTTTCAAAAGAGTCAAGTATCCATTTCAACTCAAATGCCAAATCATAAGATCAAAATGAAAATTTTTATGCCAGGAATAGCTCATCTACGTGTACAAGATGGTGCAGGCACACAAGATGATCAAAGAGCCAAAATACAAGACATATATGTGATCACATTATGTCATAATCCATATTTTACCAAAATCATATGACAAGACATAATTGGGTCTATCCCACTACCAAATTTCCATGTAGATCGATGATCATGAGTGCAATGCAAGGCATGATGTAGGTATGGCATGGGTAATGTAGAGTAAATTCTAAAATTAGCAATATAATGTGAAATCTACTATAAAATTCATATGAAAATCGTAGTATAGATCACCCATGCATAACACCATCTTTAAAGGGACATGCATGTTCG
Organism: Solanum rostratum; assembly: GCA_029948455.1. Taxonomy (NCBI): domain Eukaryota; kingdom Viridiplantae; phylum Streptophyta; class Magnoliopsida; order Solanales; family Solanaceae; genus Solanum; species Solanum rostratum. Next base: position 34,755,566 of record CM057056.1, read on the forward strand.
ACATTTGCATAATTCAAATTGATTCATCATACTAGAGTTTAACACAATTTAAAAAAATTCGGAATAATGTACAACCCATGCATTGACCAAGGCTAACAAGATCAAATAGTAGAAGTTCACATTTAAGGTGACTAAAACTTTATGGAATAAATTGAAAGAATTTTGGGTCTTCTTGGTTGAAAGGAACCAAGAATCAATCCCACATACCTGCCTTGAAGATGAACTTGAGGAGAATAATGGACTCCAATTGAAGGCCTTGACTTGAGAATCCTAGTGAGTGGTTAGAGAATTCTTGTAGGAGTACTTCTAGAGAGAGTGAGAGGAGAATGAGGAAAATTGCTAATATTCAGCTAATTTGGAGGCTCAGGAGGGGTGGAAATGCCCAAATTCAAATTTAAAACAACCCAAATTTCAAAAATGCCATTAATGAAACGGACCTCAATTTGGTCCGTCTGGGTCACACGGTCCGTTACACGGTCCATGTAGAGCCATACGGACCGTGAACTATGCCGTGGTCCTGGACTTAGAATTCGTAGAAGAAAATTTTCACTGAATTAGGTGGCACCACATGAACAGTCTCACGGACCATCCGGATTCACACGGACCGTGACCTGGTCCGTGTACAAGTGACTTTCACTCAGCAGCCAAACAAAAGGCCACACGGACCGTGTGGAGTCACACGGACCGTGTGGAGTCACATGGACCGTGTAAAGGCTTGTATACCCGTCCCAAGTTTGCCCCTATGGGGAACTGATCAAGTGTCACTCCACGGGAGGCCAAACGGACCGTGTAGGCTTCTCCGTGGAGTGATGCCTGGCAGTTTTTCTTGGGGAAAAGTTTTGACATCAAGGTAATGCCAGTGAGAGAAAAATCTGGGTCTTTACACCCATGTAGCACTCTCCACATGTTTATTTCTCCAAAGTACCTTCATCAAAGCCACTTGCTTGTTACGTAGCCACTTCACTTGCCTATCTAAGATCTCCACTGGGATTTCCTCATAAGATAGGTTTTCTTCAACCTCAATTCCTTCTAAAGGCACAATGGTGCTAGGATCACCAACTAGCTCCCTCAAGGCTTAGCTTACCTCTCTTTCCAAATCGCATCATACCCTTAATGGGTGAAACCTTCACATACACCTAATCGCCAACATGAAATTCAAGATCCCTTCTCCTAGTATCCGAATAGGACTTTTGGTGACTTTGGGCCATTTTCAACCTTTCTCTAATCATCTTCACCTTTTCCATGCCCTCCAACACAAAATCCGGGCCAATCAATGCCATCTCTCCCAATTCAAACAACCCCACTCGTGACCAACACCTTCTCCCATACAAGGCCTCAAATGGTGCCATACCAATGCTAGCATGGAAACTATTATTATAAGCAGACTCAATGAGTGGAAGGTGATCATCCTAATTACCCTTAAACTCCAATATGCAAGCCCTCAACATATCCTCCAAGGTTTGAATAGTTATCTCAGCTTGCCCATCGATTTAAGGATGAAAAGCGGTGCTCAACTTAATCTTAGTTCCAAGTCCCCTTTGAAATGATCTCCAAAAGTGGGAAGTGAATTGGGTGCCATGATCCAATATGATGGACCCAGGCACACCATGCAACCTCACCAATTCTTGGATGTACAACCTTGTGTAATCCTCAGCGCTGAAGGTAATCTTGACCGGTAGGAAGTGAGCCGACTTAGTCATCCAATGAACGACAACCCAAATTGAGTCAAATTGCCTTTGGGTCCAAGGCAAACCAACCACAAAGTCTATGTTTACATCTTACCGTTTCCATGTGGAAATCTCAATGTCTTGAGCCAAGCCACTGGGCCTTTGGTGCTCTACCTTCACTTGTTGACAACATGGACATTTGGATATGAACTTAGTTATGTTCCTCTTCATACCATGCCACCAATACATCTCTTTCAAGTCCCGATACTTCTTAGTAGATCTTGGGTGAATAGAGTAATTGGAGTTGTAAGCCTCTCTCATGATCACCCTTCTAAGATCATCCACATCCGGAACACAAAGTCGCTCTTGGTACCAGAGCACACCATCTCCCGCTTCGGAGAACACCTCTATCTCTTTTTTGGCAACCAACCTCTTCAATTCAACCAACTAGGGGTCCAAATCTTATTTAGCTTTCACATCAATCACCATGGAAGATTCCGCTCTGCTTTGAACATGGATACCACCATTATTCGAGTCGGCCAACCTAACACCCAACCTAGCCAACCGGTGACCCTCCTTCACCAACTCCTTCCTTTCTTCTTCAACATGAGTCACACTACCCATAGACAGCTTACTAAGAGCATCAGCTATAACGTTGGCCTTGCCAGGATGATATTGAACACTCATGTCGTAGTCCTTTAGGAGCTCCAACCATCTCCTTTGTCTCAAGTTGAGATCCCTTTGAGTTTACATATTGCAAACTCTTGTGATCGGTGAAAACATCAACATGCATCCCATACAAATAGTGCCTCCAAACATTCTAGGCAAAAACCACCCGCCAACTCGAGATCATGCATTGGGTAATTACACTCATGCACCTTCAACTATCTTGATGCATACGCTATTACCTTACCTTGTTGCATAAGCACACATCCCAAACCGATGCGTGAGGCATCATAATACACCACAAATCCCTCCAAGCCATTTGGTAAGGTCAAGACGGGGGCCGATGTAATCCGATTTTTTAAAGTTTGGAAACTCTTCTCGCATTCATCTGACCATGCAAACATAACCTTCTTTTGGGCCAATTTGGTCAATGGAGATACAATATATGAGAACCTTCAATGAACCTCATATAATAGCCGACCAACGCCAGAAAGCTTCGAATATCCAAAGGAGTCAACCTTCGGGCCAATTCTTCACCGCTTCAGTCTTCTTTTGATCCACCTTAATACCATCACCGGAGACCACATGACCAAGAAAGGCCACTTCACCCAGCCAAAATTCACATTTGCTAAACTTGACATACAACTTCTTCTCCCTCAAAGTTTGTAGAACTAACCTCAAATGATCCCCATGATCCTGCTCACTTTGGGAGTAGATAAGGATATCATCAATGAAGACTACCACAAAACTGTCAAGAAAAGGCTTGAACACTCGATTCATAAGAACCATGAACACGACCAGAGCATTGGTTAAACTGAATGACATTACCACAAACTCATAATGCCCATATCTTGTCTGAAAGGCCGTCTTAGGAATATCACACTCCCTAACCTTCAACTAAGGAATGAAGGTCAATCTTGGAGAAGTGAGCAGCTCCCTATAGTTGTTCGAACAAGTAATCAATCCTTGGTAACAAATATTTATTTTTAACTATCACCTTATTTAATTGCCTATAATTAATACACATTCGGAGGGGACCCATCCTTCTTCCTTACAAATAACACTAGAGCACTCCACAGTGATATACTTGGTCTAATAAAGCCTTTTTCCAACAAATCCTTTAATTAATTTTTTACTGTTTCAACTCCATCGGCGCCATACGATAAGGAGGAATAGAGATAGGTTGAGTATCCAGAAGTAGAACTATGCCAAAATCTATTTCCCTCTCGGGAGAAATACCGGACAAGTCTTCGAGGAACACATCCAAGAACTCATTCACCACCGGAACCGACTCAACAGTAGGCGTCTTGGGCTCCATATCATTGACCATCACAATATGATAAATGCACATCTTGGAAATCATTTTTCGAGCCTTGAGGTAGGAAATAAACCGACCTTTAATAGAGGAGTCACTACCCTTCCATTCAAGAACGGGCTTGCCGGGAGGTTGGAACTTAACCTTTCGGGTTTTACAATCTATGGAGGCATATGATGCATCCAAGCAATCCATCCCAAGAATCACGTCAAAGTCAAACATCTCAAGTTCCACAAGATCACACGGGAAAACCTTGTGCAACACAAAATCAGGACAATCATGATAGACCCTATGTGCAACAACAGATTCACCCACGAGAGTATAGACTGATAATGGATCCTTAAAAATCTTGGGACTCAAACCGAACTTAACTGCCAATAGAGGAGTCACAAAAGAAAAATTTGCACCCAAGTCAAGCAAAACACAAGCATCAAAATCAAAGACTTTTAACATACCAGTCACGACATCCAGAGCTTGCTCGACCTCTTGACAGGCATGGAGCACATAAAATCTATTGTTCCTTGGGCAAAACCTTGGGGAGCTCTTTGTTGGCCTTGACCACCTTGAGCCACCTGACCTTGACCCTTATGTGCATATTTAGGGCAATCAACGATCTTGTAGTTCTTATCACCAGACCCATAGCAAGCACCCAAATCCTTCCAACAAGCACTCGTATGGGATTTTCTACACTTGCCACACAGTGGATGCCCTTATCCACCACCAACTGGTGCCCCAGGAGGAGGTACCCAAACATTAGCAACCCGAGTTCCAAAACTTTAGCCCTGTTGGAAATGACCAAAACCACTACCCCGAGAGCTGGAAAATCCACCATCAAAATAGGCCCTCTTAGGATCATGCATCTTCTTCTCCATGAGTTTCTCCTCTTTGATCTATTCAGCATACACCATTAGTGTAGAGATATCCATATCTTGTATGAACATAGCAGTACGACATTCTTTCACAAGCAAGTTAGAGATACCAAAAATGAACTTGTGCATCCTTGCATGGGACAGCCACAAGTGACGGAGCATACTTGGATAGTTTTGTGAATTTGAGGGCATAGTCCCTCACACTCATACTTCCCTTCTATAGGTTGATAAATTCAGTCATCTTGGTCTCCTTGAGCTCAAGTGGAAAGAAACTATCCAGGAAAGCAAGTTTGAACTGTTCCCAATTGACATCACCACCGCATATCCTCTCCATAGCCCATTGGGTGTACCACACCTGAGCCACATCTTTCAATTGGTAGGCAACCAACTCTGTCTTCTCCTCATAAGTGACACCCATAATGTTCAATACCTTAGTGAGCTCATCAATGAACTCCTGAGCATCCTCATCAACCTTTGACCCATAGAACTCTAGAGGATTCATCCGACTGAAATCCCTCACCCTAGAAGCTGGTGTAGGATCCTACGGGAGGTTAGCCTGCCTAGTCTATGAGGTCACCACTTGGGAAAGCATGACAAAAGTTGTATGGAATTCACCGTTAGAGATGGGTTTATCCATAGGCACTTGGCGTGCCTGATCCTCATCAGCCGGAGCCGATCTTGGGTGGGGTCTTCCTCGAGGCATCTTCTGAAATGGAGCAATAACGTCATTAAGATAAGAAAGCCAATTACACAAGTCTTAGCATGACACATGACAAGAACAAAGTAATTCCTAGAACGCCTTCATAGCCTCCCACTCATAGGCATGGTGCACTTCACACCCATGAATAAGACTTTACTTGACACGGCATGTTGGACTCCGGGGACCATTTATAAACCTAGGGATCTGATACCATCTTTTGACATGACCCGGGACTAGGGCCTAAAAGTGACACGACGAATGAGAACCCGAGAGTCCCCAAACAAGCCTCAAAGTATCCAAATCCACATCATCGGTTCGGAAGCACATTCAAATAGTAACATATAGTTCTAAGGGATGGAAAAATAGGACTCGTACTATGGGAGCAATATAGGGCTTGGGACTTTCCACATTTCCACACCAAATATGTATATAACCAGATACAAAATTTCCATAATCAATCAGTATGAATGCATAAACCAAATACCACGCATAGCATAAAGATTTTAGAGAGTCTATATGTTGTCTAACAATGCCCCTAATCAAGATGGAACAGGGGCCAGGACATGTTCTAGGCTCACCCTCAATCAATAAAGAAATCTGGAATAGCATAAGTAGAGGGAAGGTGGCTTGTCCTTGGAGGATGGGACTCACCACAAGTACTCTTTTGGATCAGACTACTCGTCAAATGGTTGGTAATCATAATGCTCGACCACTACATGGTAAAATCATGTAGGCATAGAAGTACACTTGAATTTACTAAGTATGCGGGCATGCAATGCATATGACTTGTTAAAACTGCACTGAAATATTAGATGACAAGGGCACATAGTATAGAAAGAATCATATAATCAAGGGAGAAATATATACAAGATGCCATGAAATTCATGATGCATGAATGAAATGATGCTCATATATAATGAGATATGACCTCAACCGACATGCATAAGACCAAGCAAGCCATTACTTGGAATCCCGATCAAATCCCCTCGCCGGTACAGAGGTGGTCTACTTGCTAAAGGTAAACCATACTTCACCTTGTGGGAACCTATCCCATTTCATATGAAGCAACCCCCTTACAAGAACTAATCCTATTTCGGAAAGGATTTTCATATCATATCATATCATATCATACCACAATACTTCACCTTACGGGAACTTATCTCATTTCATATGAAGCAAACTTCCTTACGGATCATTTTAGATAGGATTCTCATAACCTATGTTAGGCACATAGTTCGAGAAAAGGGAGAGAGCCCTTGGGGCTAGCCCTGACGGCCCCAATCCATCGGCGCTAAGCATCCCACGAGAATATTTATACATATATGTGATTTCAAGAGTTACAATATTCATTTCAAACCGTAATTCATTTCATAACCATTTGATGCACATTTAGGCTCAAATGCCAAATCATAAGTCATAATCATGATACTCATGCAAAGAATAGCTTATTCACATATACGAGATGGTGCAAGCACCTAGAATGCTCAAAGAGCCATGTAGAAAGGAACAAGGTCTTACGGCACGATCACTATATCTTTGATTTTCCTTTATCTCTCCTTGGCTTGAGCTGAGTGAATGATACGTGGCGTGGTATACCTGATCTTTTAGTCAACAAGACGTACGTAAGTCGACATAGGTCCATGTATATGTTCTTTGGAGCTAGCATCAAAATCATATCAAAATCATTTGCTCATACATGATTGGGCTTAACCCACTTCATAGTTTCCATATAAACTAATGTACATGAATGCAAATGCAATGCATGATGTAAGGATAACATGGTAATATAGATTCAATGTAAAGTCAACAATATAATATGATATTTAAATAATCCATAATTAAATTCACTTTTAAAATCATAATATAGATCACCCATGCATAAAAACCCTAAAAGGGGACATGCACATTCATAATTTCATAATCTCAATGCAAACTATAATATAAGGATTAAATTAACTTAAAATGATCAATAAAACACAACCCATACTTCGATTGAATTTATAAAATCATAAATCTCAATTCTCATATTTAAAGTAAGCAAAATTCATGAAATCAATTGAAAGAATTTTGGGTCTTCTTGGTTGAAAGGGACCAAGAGTCAATCCCACATACCTTGATTGAGGAGCTAAAATTTGGGGAAGAACCAAGCTTAAAGTTGAACTCCAATTAAGCCCTAGTTTTGAGTCCTTAAGAGGGGAGAGTAGAGCGTATTTGGGAGTGATCTTATGAGGGGAAAAGGGTTCAAAGAGAGTGAATTAAAAGGGGAGGGATATCAGCTGAGTTTGGGGGTTTTGGATAGGTAAAAGGTCACAATTCATAATTAAAATAAACCATAATTACATAACCTCCATTAATGAAATAGGTAAGATTTGAGCCATCAGGGCCATACGGCCTCCTACACGGTCCGTGAGCCATTACACGGACCGTGAAAGTGCCCGTGAAATGGCACTTAGATAAATGTCACGGTGCCAACACTTAGAACTTTTCCGAGGCTAAGGGGTCCTATACGGGCAACCCCACAGCCTATGTAACGTTACACGAGTTGTATCAAGAGTCGTGGAATGTCGCTAGAAAAGTTCCGCACGAAAAAGTTACGAGATGGTGATTTCATACATAGAAATATTTTCAAGTCGCGAGTTACACGGTGGGCTACGCAGCCCGCGACACGTCACACGACCCGTGTGGGTGGCCGTGTGCCCACACTTGGCCTGAAATTTCCCATTGAGTCCATGCCATTGAAATCTTGTCCAAGTACCCCTCCACGGGAGGCCACACAGTCTGTGTGGCTTCACACGGGCCATGTGGGCCTTCCATGGAGCAACACTTGGTAAATATTTTGCTCGGGACAATACTAAGGGGTATGATAAAGTCGTTCCGAAATTCGGGTCCTTAGAAGTTCCCTCTCTTGAGTCAGTCCCTATAGTCAATGAATTCTCTGATGTGTTTCGCAAAGATCTTCCTGGCATTCCTCCTAGGGAAATCAATTTTTGCATAGATCTCCTCCCCGACACCAAACCTATCTCTTTTTCACCCTATAGAATGACACCGACGGAGTTGAAATAACTTAAGGATCAGTTGAAGGATTTATTGGAGAAGGGCTTTATTAGACCTAACAAGTCTCATTGGGGTGCTCCTGTTCTTTTTGTGAGGAAGAAGGATGGGTCACTTCGAATGTGCATTGACTATCGTCAACTCAACAAAGTCACCATTAAGAATAAGTACCCACTTCAGAGGAGAGATGATTTATTTGATCAACTACAACTGGATAGACACTTTTCTAAGATCAACCCTCATTCTATGTTTTGTCAGTTGCGGGTTAGGGAATGTGATATTCCTAAAACGGCTTTCAGAACAAGGTATGATCACTTCGAATTCGTGGTGATGTCTTTTGGGTTGACAAATACGCTAACAATTTTCATGGATCTTATGAATAGGGTCTTCAAACCCTACCTTGATCTCTTTGTTGTGGTATTTATTGATGACGTACTAATCTACTCCCTAAGTGAGAAAAAACATGAGGAGCATTTGACAATGGTCCTTTAAACTTTGAGAGATGAGAAATTGTATGCCAAATTCAGCAAGTGTGAATTCAAGATGAAAGAGGTATCATTTCTTGGCCATGTGGTAACTGATAAAGGTATTATGGTTGACCCAAAGAAAACTAAGGCTGTGCCAAACTGGCCAAGACCCTTAACACCATCTGACATAAGGAGTTTCTTGGGTTTGGTAGGTTACTACTGACGGTTTGTAGAAGGGCTTTCTTCAATTGCATCCCCTTTGATTGAATTGACCCAAAAGAAGGTTAAGTTTGTATGGTCTGATGAATTTGAGAAGAATTTCCAGACTTTGAAAGACATGTTGACTTTGGCCTCAATCTTGACTCTTCTAGATGGTTTGGATGATTTTGTAGTATATTTTGATGTGTCCAGGGTTTGGTTGGATTGTGTGTTAATGTAAAATGGCAAGGTTATAGCCTATGCTTCTAGACAATTAAAGATGCATGAGCACAATTATCCAACTCATGCCTTGAACAGGCTACTGAGATATTTGCCCTTAAGATTTGGCAACATTATCTCTATGAGGTTCATGTTGATATGTTTACTGACCACAAGATCTTGCAGTATGTGTTCACTCAAAAGGACTTGAATCTAAGGCAACAGAGAGGGCTTGAACTTCTCAAAGATTATGACATGAGTATTCACCATCATCCCGAGAAGGCTAATGTAGTGGCCAATACTTTGAGTAGGATGACCATGGGTAATGTAAGTCATGTTGAGGGTGAAAAGAAAGAGTTGGTAAAAGAGGTTTACCGATTGGCTAGATTGGGCGTTAGGTTGAGCGACACTAGTGATAGTGGTGTGTTTGTTCTTGATGGGTCTCAATCTTCCTTGGTTATTGATGTGAAGTCCAAGAAATACCTTGATCCTACCTTAGTTGAATTAAAGAAGTTGGTTGAAGAGAAGAAAGTAGAGGTCTTCTCACAAGGGGGAGATGGTATCCCGAGATAACAAGGTCGATTGTGTGTACCAGATATAGATTGGTTGAGAACTTTGATCTTTCAAGAAGCCAACAACTCTTCTTATTCCATTCATTTGGGTTCCAACAAAATGTATCATGACTTGAAATAAGTATATTGCTGGAGTGGTATAAAAGAGGACATAGCCAGGTTTGTGGCCGAGTGTCCAAATTGTCAACAAGTCAAAGCTGAGCAAAAGGCCTGATGGCCTAGCTCATAATATCAAAATCCCAAGTTAAAAGTTGGAGGAAATCAATATTAACTTCATTATTGGTTTGCCTCGGACTTAGAAGCAATTTGATTCTATTTGGGTAATTTTGGATTGTATGACCAAATCATCTCATTTTTTGCTAGTCAAGACTTCATATAGTGCAAAGGATTATGTAAGGTTGTAAATTCGTGAGTTGGTTAGGTTGCATGGGGTTCCCTTGTCAATAATATTAGATTGTGATCCTTAATTCACTTCTCATTTCTGGAAGTCATTCCAAAGAGGTTTAGGTACTAAGGTAGAGGTGAGTACCGCATTTCATCCATAAATGGATGGTGAAGCTGAAAGGACCATCCAAATGTTGGAGGATATGTTGAGAGCATGTGTCTTGGAGTTTAAGGGTAATTGGGATGATCACTTGCCACTTGTTGAGTTTGCATATAACAACAATTATCATTCTAGTATCGAAATGGCCTCATCTGAAGCTCTTTATGGTTGGCAGTATAGATCACCAGTTGGTTGGTTTGAGGTAGGTGAAATGGCCTTGTTAGGTCCAAACTTGGTTTTGGTAGCTACGGAGAAGGTGAGGATGACAAGAGATAGATTGAAAATGGCTCAAATCCAACAAAGTTCCTATGCGGATATGAGAAGAAGAGATCTTGAGTTTGATGTGGGAGATTGGGTATATCTCAAGGTTTCACCCATGAAGGGTCTTGTACATTTTGGCAAGAAGGGTAAATTGAGCCCAAGGTTTTCATGGGTCCTTACAAAATTTTGAAAAGTGTTGGTAAGGTAGCTTATGAACTTGAGTTGCCTAACGAGATGGAGTTGGTTCACCCCGTATTCCATGTGTCTATGTTGAGGAAGTGCATAGGTGTCCCAAACTCCATAGTACCTTTAGAAGTTGTAGGTGTTATGTAGGAAAACCAGACATATGAAGACGTTCCGGTGGAAATATTGATAGGAAAGTAGAGAGGTTAAGGAACAAAGATGTAGCATTTGTCAAAGTTCTTTGAAAGAATCAACAAGTCGAAAGTGCTACTTGGGAAGCCGAGGCGGACATGAAAAGTGATATCCTTATCTATTCCATTCTAATCAAGCCTAAGGTAATAAGTTGATCCTATGTTTGGTGTCAAGTCATGTGCGTTTGCCCTTCTATGTCATATTGCATATATACATACTCATAACGACATGTTTTCATAATGTTTGATGCCTAAGTTTGAGAATTCATGAAAATAATATTTAAGTTGCATTGAGGCATATTATGTTAGGGCTGAAATTTGTCTTGTTTCTCCTTTCAAGCGTGTTTCCATCACATTCGAGGAGGAATGCTTCCGGGGGGGGGGGGGGGGTGAGATATTGTAACACCCTAGATCTTAAGCTAAAACCCGAGTCATTCCTCATACAAGTATAGGCTCAACTTGATGACTTCTAAGGTGGTGGAATGAATTTCTAAAGTATTCAAAGTGTAGTACATGTGGTTTGGGGTCATAAGATATCTCTTACGTCGAGCCAAGTCCAAAGGGTTTCAATCGGCTAAGTTTCCTGTGAATTTGTAAAAGGGTCGACTTCAAAGGGTCATATCTCTTAGAACATAATGAAGTACGTGACCCAATACCTACCAAACTGTAGGTCTTTGAATTAGCTTTCTAGCACATCCAGTTCACCTTATTTCGAGTTCGAAGTAAAATGTTATGATCATTTTACTTAAGCCTGTCTGGGTTGTAAAAAAAGGCGACGGTCAGTTTGACCACCGAATGAATTCGGCGCATTGCCGATTTGGTCATCAAATCGCTTTGAAAAGTCTTAAACACTATAAAGAAAGGCATTCTGAAGGTCCCATTTGGCGTATTGCCGAATGGCTCGGGGATGGGACCTCTGGACCACCGATTTTACCGATGGGACACATTAAATTGTTATTTTTTGACCTTTTGATGATATCTATACATTCCCAAGAAGGGTTTTCAACCTGTCAAATCTACATAAGCTCTTCTAAGAAATCTTAGCCCTAATTCTCTCCCAAAATCCTCTCCAAAATCCACCATCATTCTCAAGAGCTTTCATTGGAATTCAAGAACTCAAGTAAATCCTTCAAGTCTCCTTATGTTTCCTTCAAGTAATTTTAAGGATTTAAGGACTCAAGTAAATCCTTCAAGTCTCCTTAGGTTTCCTTCAAGTAATTTTAAGGATTTAAGGTATGTGGGTTTGATTCTTGGTTTCCTTTCAAACAAGAAGTCCTCTTCGAAAACTAAACTTTGAATTATAAATTTCGATCTTTATCTTTGGGTAAATGCATAATAATTGATATTTGCTTAGATTATGATTATTCATGCATACTTATGATTACTTATGAATATTTATCAAGGTTTTATATGATTTTGATCCTATATTGCTTAATTGATTATTTTAAGCTTGATTATGATTCAATTACATGATTTTAAGGTTATTTGACAAATACCCAAATATGAATTAGGTTGATTTTCAATTTAGGATATTGACATTTATGGCATAGGTTTGAGTATATTATTTTGAACAAGGACAAGAATTATAAGTTCTGAATTGATATTGGGTGACTCAAAATCCACTGTGAATTATAACAAATTTTTGCTCTGGAGCTATTCTTAAGTACAAATTAAATATGTTTTGACAAGCTAAAACCTTCTAAATTAAGTTGATATTTTGATTATTTTGATTATGCATTATCTGTTTCCGAGAGATTTCGACGTAGCACCGAATGAGTTAGGAGTGAGGCTCCATCCAAGGGGTCTTATATAAAGCTTCTAATCTCATAATTATATTCCATCGTAGGATATTTTGATTTCGCCTTTTTAGGACATCCAATATTGCCTTTTTAGGCCTTCCGACTAGTGGATCCATCTAGTATTTTCATTTCTGGAGTTTACCTTGGCAAGTAGGCTCACACTTTGGCTTGGTGTAGAGTATAACATCGGTATTCCATATTATAGCTCATATGGTTTTGTATGTTATGGTTTTATTCCCACACTTATTTGCTTATGTGCTTCCTTTGCATTGCCATGGCATTGTTTTACGCTTTATTTTGAAATTGATTTATTGTTAAAGCTTCAGAGTTGGGATTATCAGGTACTTATTCTTTGTAATTATATTTACTTGGTTCATCGCATACATGCATACTTAGTACATTCCAATGTACAAACTGCATTTTGCTTACATGCTTATAATCATGTAGGGACAGGTGAACTACCTTATACTCCTCATGGCTAGGCTGATCGTGAGGCCACTGAGCTTTGGTGAGTTCCTATTCACCAGGAATGGAGGCTTTATCTTCTAGCTTTACTTTTGATATTTTAGACATGTTATGTATTTTCTTCTAAGACTTTGTATTGAGGGTTCCGAACTGGTATTTTTGGCTCCATTTATTGTCTTTTGTTTAGATGTGTGTTTGGACTACTACTTCACTTTTATTATGTCTTGAAATATTAAGTTGAGCTTCCGCTTTTAGCTATGATTGTCCTCTAGTACCATTCCCTATTTAATATTATCACTCGTCTATTGTTCATTATTTGAACCTATGAAGTACACGTATGATCTAAGAGGCTTGTTTAGGGAACTTTGGGTTCTCATTCGCTGTGTCACACCTATGCCCTAGGTTCGGGTCGTGGAACTTGAGTTGCTCAAGGACTACAACATGAGCATCCTCTACTATCCAAATAAAGCTAATATAGTTATTGATGCTCTTAGCAGGTTGTCTATGGGAAGCACTACTCATGTGGAAGAAGAGAAGAAGGACTTAGCTAACGAAGTATACAGATTAGCGTGACCAGGAGTTCAACTTGATGAATCTAGTGAAGGTGGGATGGTTGTGCATAATGGATCTACATCATCTCTTGTGGCAGAGGTAAAGGAGAAGCAAGACCAAGATCCCATCTTATGCCAATTGAAGGAAGATGTATATAAGCAGAAAGTAATGACATTCGTCAAAAGGGGAAATGGGGTATTGAGATACCAAAATAGATTGTGTGTCCCAGATGTTGATGACATTCAAGAAAGGATCATGGAAGAAGCCCATAAATCCAGATATTCCATCCATCCAGGGTCTACCAAAATGTACCGCGACTCTAGAGAAGTTTATTGGTAGAGTGGGATAAAGAGAGACATTGCAGACCTTGTTCCTAAGTTCCCAAACTACTAACAAGTAAAAGTTTAGCACTAAAGTCCATGTGGAGTCGCCCAAAATTGAGAAATTCCATAATAGAAGTGGGAGATAATCAATATGGATTTCATCACAGGCTTACAAGGTCTCGCAAACAACACGATTCGATTTGGGTGATTATTGATAGGATGACTATATCAACCCACTTTTCAGCGGAAAAGACTACTAATATGGCAGAGAACAATGCCTGATTGTATACCCGAAAGATTGTCAGATTGCATGGAGTTTCTTTGTCCATCATATCAAATAGAGGATCTCTATTCACTGCTCAATGCTGGAAGTCCTTTCAGAAAGGCCTAGGTTCAAAGGTGAACCGTATTACTATTTTCCACCCTTAGATTGATGGCCAGGCGCAACGTATGATACAGACCTTGGAGGACATGTTGAGAGAATGTGTCATCGATTTCAAAGGCAATTGGGATGACCACTTAATTGAGTTTTCCTACCACAACAACCTTCATTCGAGAATCCAAATGGCTTCTTATGAGGCCCTCTATGGTAAAAGATGTAGATCACCGATTGGATTATCTGAGGTAGGTGAAACAAGGTTGATTGGACAAGACTTGGTACACTAAGCTATGGGGAAGCTAAATATTATCCAAGAGAGATTGAGAACCGTATAGAGTCACCGGAAGTCTTACACTGATGTTAGGAGAAGGGACCTAGAGTTCATAATGAATGATTTCGTATACTTAATATGTCACCCATGAAGGGTGTAATGAGATTCGGGAATAAGTGAAGGTTGAGTCCTAGATACGTTGGTCCCTACCAAATTGTGAATAGAGTAGGAAATGTAGCTTATAAGCTGGAGCTACCAAAAGAGTTGGTAGCCATCCATCCGCTCTTTCACATATCTATGCTTAAGAAGTGTTCGAGAGATCCTTCCTTTGTTGTGCCTGTTGAAAGCATTGGAGTGAAGGATATTTTGAGTTATGCAGAGATCCTAGTCCAAATTCTTGATCATCAAGTTCGCAAGTTGACAACTAAAGAGGTCGCATCTGTAAAAATATTATGGAGAAGTCAATCCGTTGAAGAGGCTACATTGGAAGCTGAAGAGGATATGAAGCCTAGATAACCTTACCTATTCATTCCTTCTGATGATGAAGATTCTTGGAGACCACGACAACCCTTGTTGAAAGGGGTATGGGGGACAATCAGAGCATATAGCCCAAAAAAAGTAGAATTCGTTCGTTTATATGCACACCGACTAGGTCATCCACAATGAAGATAATACTCAAAAAGGGACTGCGAGTCACCTTCTTTGAGCAATATTCGAGTTCCAACTAAAAAGAACTAAGGGGTGAAATAATTTTTCATTATCTTAGTTGAAGTATTGAGCCTCCCGATATCTGCAGGCTCAGTACTTCAACTAGTATTGATGGTAATGATTCATTTCTAATTTTTTGAGTTACTTTCCCATTGTGAGTTGAGTTCTTATCTCTAAGTTGATGCTCCTCTTGAGTCTATGAGTATTTGTGTATGCATGTCTTTAATTGTATTCATGCTTGATGATGATGTTAGAAATAGTCTTTTAATTCTAAATCCTAAGTTGGAGTTGATTTCTAGAGTATGAGTATTTGAGTATTTGGGTTCTTGATGGTGTTCCCGCTTGATAAGTCTCTAGTTTCTCATCATTCGAGGATAAATTATTCCAAGGGGGAGATATTGTGACACCCCATAGTTCTATTCTTATATGAACCTATGTTTCAAGACTCATTATTACATACGGGAAGTGGATTAGGGTCATAAGGTACCTTTAGGACTTAGTCGAGTTCAAAACCTTCCTATAAATTGAGTTTCTAGTGTTAGATTATACAATGGTCAACTTTAAATGATCATAACTCTTAGAATACAAATAATTAGGTGTCCCATGACCTACCAAATAAACGGTCTTTGAATTATCTTTTCAACGCAATCGATTTCACCTCATTTAGAGTTCAGTGTCAAACGTTATGACCATTTTATTGGAGATCGCCAGATGTAGAATGTACCTACGAAACCTATTATGGGCCATGGTTTGAGTTATGGTCCATTTTTAGGTTCCAGATTTGATGGACCCATCTACGGATCATAGAAACTTCTACAGGCCATAGATTGGGATCGTGGAATCGATCAGAGATGCCAAAATTTGCCTAAAAATTTATGAGAATGGTTCCTACGAGCCGTGGAAGTTTCTACAGGCCGTAGGTGGGTCCAAAGACGACCTTGACAACTTTTAAAGAAAGGTTATTTTGTTTTCTTCCCCACCCTTTCAAAGGCTAAACCTGATGTTTTTACACCTAAATAAATCCCTAAACGTATCAGTTCAACCTTTTTATGCTAAAACACCTTCTCCAACTTAGAGCAATGTTTCAAGGGAGAAAAAGGCTAGGGTTTGAAGATAACCTTGTGAGTGTTTTCGAGTTGTTGTAAGAGTCAAAATTTTCAGGTATGTTAGGCTAACAAAAGCATGGATTATTTTCTTCCATATGCCTCATAACCCGAATTGATGGAGTTGTGAGTGAATTGAGTCTCCCATGAATGTTTCTTGACGGTTCTCTAAAATCCTAATGTATTCCTATATGATCTTGCATGAATTACTATTTTTATGAATTAAATACTTAAAATAGATGATTTTGCCTTACCACATGAACCCTAGCATGAATTCTTATTATTTTCACACATTTCACTTAAGTGAGTATGCATGAGTATAATTTGAGCCTAATGAGTCTATGAAATCCCTAAATGCTTTAACTCTACAGTTGTTCTCCTGAATGCTATGAGTTAGAATGATGCATGATAAAGACTTCATGGGTCAAGAGCTGAACCTTAAAAGAATGTGACCAGAGAGTTGATAGTTGATATGATGAATTGAGTTAACAAATGCCTAATGAGACTAGATGAATGAGTTAACCATTAGGTTGCTATCTTATGACCATATTGAGTCTTGGGAGGAGTATTGAGAACCGAATTGAGTAAGTGTAAGTCCAACTGAAACTCAATAACTACGTAGCCAGCATAGGAGAGGATTGAACCAATTGTCCCAAAAAGAGGACTTGATGCTACTTATTTTGGATCCATTGATGGGATGTCCTATACCTTGGCAAGGTTTTAGATGGATAAGGAAATGACATCACTTTGTTGTATCATCACCGGCTCATATGTGATGGTTGTTGGTTAGAGAAACTTCTAAATAGGCCTTGATAGCACTTTGAGTGGATTGAACATAGATGGTAGATGAGCAGTCATTGTCTAAATTGCATTCTTTCTTTAGACTCTTGACTAGATGATTGAGTTTCCTACTTCTTGAGTTGAGATATTTAAATTGATGTTATTCTTTCTTTTCATAGTTCATTCTGCCATTTTACTTAGTTATCCATTCCACGTACTGATGTACATTTGGGCCTGCATCATTTCATGATGCAGAGACGGGTACTAGCAGTCATCAATAGGCACCCCGTTGAGGACCTATTTGCTTTCAGCTTATTGGTGAGCCCTCCCCTACTTTCGAAGGACATTACGCTTTTGTTCTAGCTTAGAGTTGGACATATTTTATTCTATTTAGAGGTAGCCATGAGTGTCATTGTCACCATTTAGTAGGATTTTTAAAGGCTTCATAGACTAGACTATCAAGTTGTGATTAGATGGCTAGTTTCTTTCACACTAGTCTTACTCAGTTGATGGATAGATTGTTTGACCTTTGTCCTTTATTTATCATTTCTCATTTCTTTTCTTTAAGTATTCTTATTCATTGATATCTTCAGATATTAGAATGTGATTGAATGAATGTGATGAGAATGAGTAGTTCGCTTAGGGTCTAATAATAGTCTCTGAGTGCCGACCACACCAAGGGTACCCTCCTGAGGCATGATATTAATTCGGGTGCTTCCAATCATATGACCAACTCAACGAGCATACTAAAACATATTTGTAAGTATCAAGGTCCATCACAAATAAAAATTGCCAATGGTAGTAATTTATTTACCCATTACCAAGGTTAGGGATAGTACTCCAACTTTCAAAAATATTTTTGTTTCACCAAAGCTCTCAACTAGCTTATTTTTATTGGACAATTAGTAGATAAGAATTGCGATGTAAATTTTTCTCGTAATGGTTGTCTTGTGCAGGATTAGATGTCAAAGATGATAATCACAGAAGAGCCTAAAGTTGGATGATTGTTTCAATACACTTTTCCATTCCCCCAGTTCTATCTTTTGCTTGTACTTCCACCGCTGGTAAGACTACGATTTGGCATAAGTGTCTTAGACATTCAAATTCTACTGTCTTGTCTCATTTATCAAATTTTGATTTGTTGGGAGATAAAAATTAACTTTCAACGGCTTCTTTTGATTTTTTTACTTGTAAATTAGGCAAAAATAAAACTCTTCCTTTTCCTAATTTTGGTAGTCGTGCTACAAAGTGTTTTGATATCATTCATAGCGATGTTTGGGGTATTTCACCAATTGTTTCTCATGCTCATTTCAAATAATTTGTGATATTTATAGATGATTATAGTTAATTTTACATGGGTATATTTTCTTCGATCCAAATCTGAGGTATTTTCCCTATTCAAGACTTTTTTGGCTTATATTGAGATTCAATTTTCTACGCACATCAAATTATTAAGATCTGATTCTAGTGGAATATATATGTCTTATGAATTTAAAAATTTCTTTATTGAGAAAGAACTTGTCTCACGCTCTTGCCCATATGTGCCACAACAAAATGGAGTTGCTGTAAAAATTGTCGTCTTCTAGATGTCACTCATACTTTATTGATTGAGTCCTCTGTCCCATCTAAATAGTTGGAAGCTTTGTATACTACTATCTATTTGATTAATCTACTTTCAATCTAAAGTGCTAAATTTTGAGTCTCCATAATTTCATCTTTATCACCAAAATCCTAACTATAATAATTTTCATACATTTGGTTGTGTTTGTTTTGTACATCTGTCTCCTCATTGCGATAAAATTTATGTACAATCAACTAAATGCGCTTTTATTGATTATAGTACTTCAGAGAAAGGTTTCATTTTCTATATCCATCTTCTAACAAATTTTGTGTTTCTAGAAATGTTGTTTTCTTTGAGACTTAGTATTTCTTTCCTATTCATGTTGAATCATCTTTTTGTTCTCCTCTTTTTCCTACTTTTGAGAATTTATCATCTTCTTTTAAGCGGTTCAAACCTGGATTTGTGTATGAATAACGTCGGCCAACTTTACCCAATTCCAAAATTTATCTGCCACCTAAACCTGCACCACAACTAGAATCTGAGAATTCTTTGAGATCTAATCCTGTTGAGCCTAGTCGGCAATCTATTCTAGTATCTAGTACTACCAATAAGTATAGATTTCCTCTAGTTTATCCAATATTTCTGTTCCAATGTGTTGCTCATAAGTTTTCAAGCATGAATGTTGGCAGAAAGCAACGGAGGAAGAACTTTTGGCTCTTAAAGAAAATAACATATGGGACATTGTTTCATGTCCTTCAAATATCTGCCTATTGGATGTACATAGGTTTATGCAATTAAGTTTCATTCTAATGGAACTCTTGATAGGTACAAAGCTTGATTGATTATTCTTGGTAACAGACAAGAGTATGGTGTAGACCATGAAGAAACTTTTGCACCTGTAGTAAAATTCACTATGGTACGAACTATTATTGCCATTGTTGCTTCACAAAATTGACCTCTTTATCAAATAGATGTCAAAAATGCTTTTTTCCATGGTGATCTTAAAGAAGATATTTTTATGAAACCTCCACCTAGCTTGTTCTCGTCACCTACACAGATGTATGCAAGTTGAAGCAGTCTTTTTATGGATTAAAATAAGCCCCTAGAGCTTGGTTTGACAAGTTTCAGTCTACTTTGCTACAAATTTATTTTGAGCAGAGTAAATATGACTCATCTTTGTTTCTTTAGAAAACATCTACAAATTGTGTTTTTCTTTTGGTGCATGTAGATGACATTATAATTAGAGGAACCAATTCTTCATTAATCACAAGCCTCCAACAATAGATTAAAGATTCTTTTTCATATGAAAGATCTTGATACTCTTACATATTTCTTAGGTTTGGAAGTTCATAATGATGCTTCGGGCGTGTTTCTAAACCAACACAAGTATACTTAGGATTTGATTTCTTTGATTGGTCTTCAGGATTCTTCCTCTATAGATACTTCATTAGAATTGAATGTGAAACATCGTCATGAAGAAGTAGACCTTCTTGCTATTCTAACTATATTTTGACAATTAGTTGGGAGTCTAAATTACCCTACTATTACTCAGCTAAATATCTCTTTTGCAGTTCAATAAGTTAGTCAATTTATGCAATCTCCTCGATATTTCCACTTGGTGGTTGTTCGTTGTATTATTTGGTATCTTCTAGGAACATCTACTCGTGGATTGTTCTTTCCTAGTGGTTATCCTATTCGTCTCACTGATTTTAGTGATTATGATTGGGTGGGATGCCCTGATACTCGTCATTCAGTCACTGGTTGGTGTATGTTTCTTGGAGATTTATTGATATCTCAGAAGAGTAAGAAACAAGATTGTGTGTCAAAATCTTCAACAGAGGCTGAATATTGATCCATGTCTACTACTTGCTCAGAGATTGTATGACTTCATGGATTACTTGCTGATATTAAATTTCCTCTAACTTATCATACTCCTCTCCACACTAACAATACTAGTGCTTTTCAGATTGCTACTAATTTAGTTTATCATGAGAAGACCAAACACATTGAAGTAGATTGTCATTATATACGAGAAGCTATTGATAAAGGAGTTATTACTCTTCCTCATGTGTCTAGTGATCTTCAAATTGCTGATGCATTTACAAAATTCATGGCATGGCAATGCCATTAGTTTTCAGTTGGCAAATTGATGCTTCTTGATCCACCATCATCAATTTGAGGGGAGATGTTAGCATGATGGCAGCTCACAAATCATCAATTAAAAGTGAATGATAATTATATAGTTCTGTAAATAAGTATAACAATAGATACTTTGTACAATCAAATAAAACAAACATAGTGACAGAATAGCAAATTCGAAGGGATCATATAGCAAATTTAGAGGGATTGACTAGCAGATTTAGAAATATAAAATAGCTGATTTTTAGGGATCGGAATGTCGGATCTATATTTAATGGAAAGGCTCTCACTTAGAAAGGCATTCAACAAAAACTTGACAGTGAGCAGTTACGCAAAAAAGAAATTTTTGGACACACAAATTTCATGTACATTATGTTGTGTCTTAATAGCTGAAGCATTCTGGAGGTGCTCTCCATAATTCAACGGTTAACTGTATAGGTTTCTTCCTAACCCCCATTAGATCCTTCACATTCTAAAACCAACATAGTTGTTAGAACATTATTTTGTGGGGAATTTTCAAAAAAAAAAAACCTAGAGATTGAGAGAGTTATTTTTGAAGTCAATAAATTGCAATTGAATAGTTTTAGTGGTGGATAGATTACAACTAACTAAGGTGAGATAAAAATAAGCAACTAAAAGAGAGTGGATAAACATGCCCACTCATTCTACCCTATCAACTAGAAAATAGCAAACAACTTCCTGTAAATTAACTAAACAACACTACTTTTTACTAGCTAAAAATAGGAACAAAAATTGACTACTTTGAAGCATTAATCTACACTGTCCCTTGCTTCAAAGCTTGTCACTCCCATCTGTAACCTAAGGTACTCATGTTTCCCAACTAGAAGTGCTCTGGTGAGAATATCAACAACTTGTTCATTTGTGCCACAATGCTTCAATTCAATGTTTCCATTTTCTATAAAATCTAGTATGAAGTGGTACCGAATGTCAATATGCTTTTTCCTACTGTGAAATGCTAAATGTTTTGCCATTGCAATAGTTGCTTTGTTGTTGTAGAAAATGTTGGTTGCAGTAGCTTACACCAGAAACACATCAGCAAGCAACCTTTATAGCCAGATTGCTTGACAGAAAGATGTAGTGACTGTAATATACTCTGCTTCAAATGACGATAAGGCCATAATTTCTTGCTTCTTCGAACTGTAGGATATAACACCTGAACCAAAAGAGAATAGATATCCAGAAGTACTTTTCCTGTCATTCAAACACCCTGTGTAATCACTACCAGTGAAACCAAACAATCTAAAATATGATATTTTAGAGTATCAAATTCCAAAATTAGTAGTTCCAATAATATATCATAAAACCCGCTTTGCTGCTCAAAAGTGATGCTTTTTTATATTATGTATGAATCTGGAAATCACACTAATGCAAAATACTATGTCTGACCGCGAGTGCAACAAATAATTCAGACCACCAACTATACTTCTAAAGCATAGAGCATCTTCCAATCTCGCACCATCATCAGATACGAGTTTCTCATTTACATTCATATGTGTAGAATCTATCTTACAACCCAACATGTGAAATCTCCTAAGAAAATTAGTTACATATTTTCTTTGCAAAAGTGTCATCTAAACTTTGTTTAATCTTAAGACCAAGAAGATATTGCAACAACCCAAGTCTGTCATTTCAAAACTTTTCATCATGATAGGCTTAAACATAAGTAACAAGATATTTATAAGAGACCATATAAATCATATCATCTACATAAAGACACATCACCAATAAATTAGTTTTACCTCACTTTTTACATTGAGAGTTGGCTCATTTTTACTTCTTTCAAATCCATTCTCAAGGAGATAAGAATTGATCTTGCTAATACCATGCTCGTAGGGCTTGCTTTAGTCCATATAAGGCCTTTTTCAATTTATACACTTTACTTTCTTGTCCGCTCACGACAAAACCTTTAGGTTGAGCAACATAAACTTCTTCCTCCAATTCTCTGTTTAAGAAAGCCGAGTTGACATCAAATTTGTAACCTGGCCAAGAGAGTTGAGTAGCAAGAGATAAGATAGTTCTCACCATTTAAAAGTGCACTACAGGAGAGAACAATTCATAAAAATCAAATCCTTGTTGTTGCGTATATCCTTTTACAAAAAGCTGTGCTTTGTGCTTTTGAACCGAGCCATCAACATAGTACTTTGTGTGATACACCCATTTAAGCCCAATAACATTCTTTCCTTTTGGTGAATTAACTAATTCTTAGGTTTCATTCTTTTCAACAACTTTGATCTCTTCCACCATTGCTTGTTGCCCATTCTTTTTCAGTTGCTTCTTCATAATATGTAGGATCCAAAACAAGAAGCGAAAATTGATAGGAAGCATACATATTGTTAGACTATCTGGGATTCAATTTTTTGTCCCTTGTTGATCTTCTAAGTGGACTTGGCCCTGATTAAGATTATTCAACTATTTAGATGTTACTAGTGCTGACTGTTCAGCAATAGGTGAGGCAGGTGCATCGTCAGGAACTAAAGATTCAGAAACAGACGACTCAGGTGCATCATTTGGAACTAAAGAACCTGTTGGTCCTTGTTACAAAATGTATATAGACATCATTCTTAGCAATATACATAGTCATAATTAGCTAGAAGATCTTTAGGAATCCTTTGTAATTACTAGTTGATCTTTAGGAATCTCTCTTTATTTTCTTTCCTAAATTAGCACCTAATGTATTGTATATATATCTTGCATACCTATTGAAATAAAGAATCAACTTCTATTCGATTACATGGTATCAGAGCCTATAGGCTCCTTGATCCTGTTTTGGCATTGTTTGAAAAAAAAAAAAAAAAAGGCAGCTCGATCTTGTTTTGCTGTCTTTCGGGATTCAACATCTAGTGTCATCTAGTCAGTTACTACCCCGAGTTTCGTTTGGTTTGATACATTGTTTGGAGAAGACACTTCATCCCTTTCAGGTTCCTAGGTTTCTGAAAACTACTTCCAGGATCATATTTTTCTTTGTAGCTTCAACGATTCAGATCTAGTTTTCTGTTTGGTGCTGCTGCGATTATCAAGTTCTGTCCAATATTAGTGTTTTGTGGATGTTCTTGATTTTGAGCATCGCCTACAATTATTTTGCTGGGTGAATTGGCTTCTACTTTTTCTTGGAATCTAATATTATTGGGGACCTTTTGAAGCTTGGTTATTCTTAAGTTCTTCATTGAGAAGTATGGCTACAAATCAGAAGGGTGAGAAAATTTTGGTTTCGGCGGATGAGTTCGCACAATTCTCTCAGTATCAGAATTCCATTAAAGAATTCACTTCAGTTACTACCCTTGTTGATTCAAGAAAAGCATCTTTGGTCTCCTCTCCGAACAACTGGGTGATTGATTCAGGTGCTACAGATCATATGACAGGTAATCCTAATATATTTTCTACCTTTCGATCACACAAAGCACCCTCTCCTGTCACAGTAGCCAATGGGTCAACATGTAACATTGTGGGATCTGGGACAGTCAAAGCAACCTCCTCCATAACCCTGTCATCTGTATTAAATTTACCGAAGTTGGCCTTCAATTTGATTTCTGTGAGTAAACTTACCAGAGATCTTAACTGTTATATTTCCTTCTTTCCTGATCATTGCTTGTTTCGTGATCTTGCGACGCATAAGGTTATTGGTAAAGGGCATGTAATTGATGATCTATATATCCTTGATGAATATGAGCCTCGATTTGTTGCCTGCTCAAGTGTCATCTCTCCATTTGAAGCACATTGTCGATTGGGACATCCTTCTTTACCTTTGTTAAAGAAGCTTTGTCCCCAATTTCAAAACGTTCATTCTTTGGAGTGTGAATCATGCCGATTTGCAAAACATCACCGCATCACATTAGCTCCAAGGGTTAATAAGCGAGTTGGGTCAGCTTTTGAGTTAATTCATTCTGATGTTTGGGGACCATGTCCTGTTGTTTCTAAAAATGGATATAAGTATTTTGTCACTTTTGTGGATGATTTCTCTCGGATGACTTGGATTTATTTTATGAAAAGTCGCTCTGAAGTGTTTACTCACTTTTGTGCCTTTTGTGCTGAAGTCAAAACTCAATTCAATGCTTCAGTGCGTATTTTAAGGAGTGATAATGCAAAAGAATACATGTCAGAGTTGTTTCAATCCTACATGAGACAACATGGTATTCTCCATCAGTCATCATGTATTGATACACCATCTCAAAATGGAGTTGCTGAGAGGAAGAATAGGCATCTACTTGAGACAGCCCGAGCACTTTTGTTCCAAATGAAAGTTCCTAAGCAATTTTGGGCCGATGCAGTCTCTACCGCTTGTTTTCTGATTAATCGCATGCCATCGGCAGTGCTTATTAGTAATACACCTTATAATGTTCTTTTTCCAAACAAGACATTATTCCCGGTGGAACCAAAAGTATTCGGAAGCACTTGTTATGTTCGAGATGTACGGCCATCTGTTACTAAGTTGGACCCTAAGGCATTGAAGTGTGTTTTCTTGGGTTATTCTCGTCTTCAAAAGGGGTATCGATGTTATTCTACTGAACTTGGCAAATATCTAGTGTCAAATGATGTGATATTTTCAGAGAGTACACCTTTCTTTTATAACCCTCCTAATTCTACAAGTCAGGGGGAGGAAGATGAGTGGTTAGTTTATCAGGTTACTCGTGTTGAGCAATCAAGTGATGCTATTCTTCCATCTCCTAGTTACTCTATTGAGCACCACTCGACTACTGCGCCTTCAACACATGTTCCAGCAAGACCACCTATTGTTCAAGTTTATTCGAGGAGACAAGAGACTAATGCTACATGCCCTGCACCAATTCCTCCTTTATCTGATCCTCCTCCTTCAGACCCTCCAGAAAATCTTGACCTTCCTATTGCTCTCCGTAAAGGTACACGGACTTGCAAATCCACATATTCTATTGCTAACTTTGTTTCCTATGATCGCTTGTCTCCTGCATCTAGATCCTTGATTGCTTCTTTAGACTCTGTTTCTACGCCCAAAAGTGTGAAAGAGGCTTTGCATCATCCCGGATGGTCAAATGCGATGCTTGAGGAAATACATGCATTAGAGGAAAATCACACATGGGATTTGGTGGATTTACCAGACGGGAAGAAACCAGTAGGATGTAAGTGGGTGTTCACAGTGAAAGTTAATCCAGATGGTTCCGTGGCAAGACTTAAGGCCAGGCTTGTGGCTAAAGGATATGCTCAGACTTATGGAGTGGACTATTCAGACACCTTTTCTCCTGTTGCCAAACTCACTTCTGTGCGCTTATTCATTTCTTTAGCTGCTTCTGAGAATTGGCCTTTACATCAACTAGATATCAAGAATGCATTTCTTCATGGTGATCTTCAAGAGGAAGTATATATGGAGCAACCACCCGGTTTTATTGCTCAGGGGGAGTATAGAAAAGTCTGTCATTTGAAGAAATCCTTGTATGGATTGAAGCAGAGTCCACGGGCTTGGTTTGGCAAATTTAGTGAGGTAGTTCAGGAGTTTGGGCTGAAAATGAGCAAATGTGATCACTCGGTCTTCTACCGACTATCTGCAGCTGGCAGTATCCTTCTTGTTGTATATGTTGATGACATTGTCATCACAGGAGGTGATTCTGAGGGGATATCTTCCCTTAAGTCTTTCTTGCATACTAGGTTCCATACAAAGGACTTAGGCCAGTTGAAATACTTTTTGGGAGTAGAAGTAAATAGAAGCAAGAGGGGAATTCTTCTATCTCAAAGAAAGTATATTCTTGACCTACTTGCAGAAACTGGAAAATTGGCAGCCAAACCTTGCAGTACTCCAATGGTTCCCGGTGTACATCTTATGAAAGATGATAGCGAGCTTTTTGATAACCCAGAGAGATATAGGAGGATAGTTGGAAAGTTAAACTACCTCACAGTGACTCGTCCAGATATTGCTTTTGCGGTAAGTGTCGTTAGTCAATTCATGTCTACACCTACGGTGAAGCATTGGGCAGCTTTGGAACAGATCCTATGTTACTTGAAAGGAGCTCCTGGACTTGGCATACTGTATAGCAATCACAACCATACTCGTATTGAGTGTTTTGCAGATGCCGATTGGGCTGGTTCCAAAATTGACAGAAGATCTACTACAGGCTATTGTGTCTTTGTTGGAGGAAACTTAGTATCATGGAGGAGTAAGAAGCAAAGTGTTGTATCTCGATCCAGTGCAGAATCTGAGTATAGAGCTATGTCACAGTCTACGAGTGAAATCATGTGGATACATCATCTTTTAACTGAAATTGGGTTGAAGCATCATATGCCGGCAAAACTTTGGTGTGATAATCAAGCTGCTATTCATATTGCCTCAAACCCAGTGTATCATGAAAGAACTAAACATATTGAAGTTGACTGCCACTTTATTCGTGAGAAGATTCAAGAAAACTTGATTACTACTAGTTATGTGAAGACAGGAGAGCAGGTAGCTGATTTGCTTACAAAGGCAGTGAATGGAACTCAGGTTGATTACCTTTGCAACAAGTTGGGCATGATCAATATCTATGCTCCAACTTGAGGGGGAGTGTTACAAAATGTATATAGACATCATTCTTAGCAATATACATAGTCATAATTAGCTAGAAGATCTTTAGGAATCCTTTGTAATTACTAGTTGATCTTTAGGAATCTCTCTTTATTTTCTTTCCTAAATTAGCACCTAATGTATTGTATATATATCTTGCATACCTATTGAAATAAAGAATCAACTTCTATTCGATTACAGTCCTGAAGTACCTCCACCATTCCAAGCCTAACTTTATGCCTCATTGAACCTAACATCCCTGCTTACATTAGCTTTGCCATCCTTCGGTTATACAATTTATATGCTTTGGATTAAGGTCTATAACCCACCAAAATACATTTTTCTGATTTCACATCAAGTCTGTGATGAGCTGGAGAAGCATCCATAGCATATGCTGAACAACCAAAAACTTTTAAAAATGGCTTACCCGTGGCTTCCTTCCCTTCCAAGCTTCATATGGGGTTCAATTCATGACTGCCTTTGTCGGTAAAATATTGAGAAGATACACTGTCGTTGCTACTGCTTCTGCCTAAAACTTCTTAGGAGGTTTTGCTTCTTTTATCATGCTTCGAGCCTAACTACTATTCTATTCTTTTGCTCGGTCACTCCATTTTGCTCTGGTGAGTGTGGTATTGTCAACTCCCTGTTTCTTCGCAAAAAACATCAAATTCTTTAGAAGTAAATTCACCACCTCTATTTGAACGAAGATCTTTTAAAGAACATTCACTTTGCTTCTCTAAAAATGCCTTGAATTTCTGGAAAATCTGAAACGTTTCAGATTCGAACTTCAAAAAATAAACCTAACTTATTTGACTGTAGTCATCTATAAACAATAGAAAGTATCGACTTCCACCTAAGGATTAAACACTCATAGCACCATATAGATCAGTATGCACCAATTCAAGACAACTAGAATCACTCCAAGACTTGCCTATAGGAAAAAAATTTCTATTTTGCTTCCCATACACACATCCGTCACAAAATTTAAGAGCATCAATTCTCGGAAAACATAGAACCATATTTCAACAACCTAATAATTGCAACTCTTTTACATAAATGCCACAAATTAGATTTCATACTATCTTTGGTGACTAATGCAAAACTTTTAACATCAGAAACTTCATGAGAAAACATTCAATTTTGAGTCATTTGAATGTCAACAATTTTGTGTCCTAGTTATTTTCTCTTGAATACTATGGGAATTTTCATCAAACAAAATAGAGTATTGACAAGTCATCAATTTCCCAACACTCGACAGGTTATGGGCCAAGCAAGGAACATAATGCACATCATGGAGTAGTTTTATATTACCATGAGAAGCTTTTAGAGCGATTGTACCTTTTCCGTCAACTTTCATTCTCTTGTCATTTCCAACCTGAACTTCTGACTTCTCTGATTTGTCAAGTTCTTTAAACAAATCTTCCTACCAGACATGTTATGGAACAACCACTATCAAGAATCCATACATCATCCGAACCATAATCTACTACCGAGTGAGCCTGAACAAATTACTCTCCTCTTGTTGTTTCTCGGTAAAATTGGCCTGTGAACCAAGTCTAGCCAAATAAAATCTGCTTCACGCACTTCGAACCATCCAATCGATGACTTTCATCTCCTCCCATAAAGTGCCTCATATGAAGCCATCTTTATACTCGAATGGAAATTGTTACTATAGGCAAAATCAAATAGAGTAAAGTGGTCATCCCAAATATCTTTGAAGTCAATGACGAAGACTACAACATATCCTCCAAAGTTTGAATTGTGCACTCTTCCTGGCCATCAGTTTGAGGGTGAAAAGTAGTGCGCTAAGGTTCACCTTCGAACCCAAGCCTTTCTGGAAAGATCTCTAAAACTAAGCAGTGAATTTAGCTCCCCTGTCTGAGATGATAGACAAGGGGACTCCATGCAGTATAACAATCTACCATATGTACAATTGGGCATAATCATCTGCAGCGTCAGTTGTCTTCACTGGCAAGAAGTGCACAAATTTTTTCATCCTACCAACTATCGCCTAAATTGAATCATGCTATCTGTGGGACCTTGGATAGCCGATGAAAAAGTCCATGTTAATCATTTCCCACTTCTAATCTAGGATCTCAAAGTTCCGAGCTACTCCACATGGCCTTTGATGCTCAACTTTAACTTGCTGGCAATTCCAGAATTTCGAACCGAACTCTGCAATGTCTCTTTTCATTCCACTCCACCGATAGACTTCTCTAAAGTCATGGTACATCTTAGTTGAGCCCGAATAGATTGAGTATTTAGAGTTGTGAGCTTCCTCCATGATTCTATCGCATATGCCATTAATATTTGGAACACACGATCTACCTTGATATCTCAATACTCCATCTCCTCCTCAAACAAAAGCTATCACCTTTTATTTATGCACATATGCCTTCAATTGTGGCAAGATAGGACTTGGTCTTGCTTCTCCTTCACCTCCACTGCTAGAGATGATGCAGACCATTGTGCACAAGTATTCCACCTTCACTAGATTCACCCAATTGAACTCCCAATCGTGCCAGTCTGTGAACCTCCCTAGCTACCTCCTTTTTCTCCTCCTCAACATAAGAGGTACTTCCCATGGATAACCTTCTAAGAGCATCAACAGCCACATTAGCTCTTCTAGAAAAATTCATAAAATTAAAGGAACTCCTCTTCTTGGACGAAATGATCAAGGAATACTCGGAAACACATCTCGAAGAGTTTGCTATAGGAATCCATAAGAAACAATCCGGTTAATCAAGAAACAAAATGAGAATCGAATCCATATGATTTTGCACTTCTCAACAAATACCATCTGTTTTATTATTCTAAGTGGGTGTTTGATTTTGGGTTTACTAGGATGGTAGAGGATGCTCATTAATGTTCTATCAAAATATAACACTTTTGATGCTTAAAACTTAGAATTTTGTGTATTCTCAGAGTGATGTTAGTAAGTTTGACGTGTTTTTATGTTTATTTTTCAAGATTATAGGATTTGGCATGATTTTGGGCAAAGGGTTGCAGATGCTGAATTTTTGATAATGTACGAAGCACTCTACGGGCGTGAAAATTTCCACGAGTCATAGAGTAGTTTCTTGGTTAAGATCCAGTGAAGGGCCTATTTTCTGAAGTTGCATAAATGAACTGTTAAACGAGCCGTGGAATTTTTTGTGTGTCGTGGATTAGGTTTCATGCCTCGAGAATCTGAACAAGAGGAGCCGTGGAATTTTCTGTGTGTCGTGGATTAGGTTTCTGGAAAGCTATCAGACAAAACCCTATGGGTCGTAAGTTTAAATACGGCCCATAGAAAGGTCTTGTAGAGGTGATCCCAGTTTTGAAGAATGAAGACTACGAAGCCTAGTATGGGTCGTACAACATTGAACGACTCGTAACCCTATTCATAATGCCTATCGAATACAGTTTTCCTATTTTGCTTTGAACTTATATTTTAATGATTATAAATAAGTTTTTAGTTTATTTTGGATAGAGAAGTGCAGAGAGACACACGAGACGCTTGGAAAACAACTTTGTGATTTTTAACAATACTTTGCAATTTCTAGTGAAGAATTTGGGATTTCTTGTTCTTAACTTTGTCAGTGTAAGTGCTTAATTATGTCATTTTATATCATGATTCTTGCATCTACACTGATTATGCATAGCTAAATCTACAACTAGAGTTATGGGAACCATGACGAACTAACAAGGTAAAACTGGGTAATTTATAATTCTTTGAAAGTGTGCATGCATATATTAATTAATTCTCTTCATTTTGATTGCTTTTTAACGGTGGCCAATGTTAGAACTCACCTCATTATTACTGACTTGATCAAGGTAGTAATGAATAGGAAAAGAGATTAATTAACAGGATTCAATTGATTTCGTCTCGTCTAATCAACAGAACTAGATCAAGGGGAGGTTGTACGAAAACTATAGGTAATGGTTAGTAATGTCACACTTTGGGGATGGATCAAATCACGTAATAAAATTTACCTCTTGCCTAGATCAAAGGGTTTGGTAAACTTAACTTACCATTCTGCATGCAACACACCAGAAAAGATTATGATTATTCTTAATACCAACTTAGGGAATCATAGGCAACACAATACACTAGTTATTCTTCTCACTGGTTTTACAACACTTGTTCTAGTTTAGGTTTACTCTCTACAAATTACAAGCCCCCCTCCCCCCCGAGAGATAAGTAGGTTAATATACTCGACTTGATTGCAATTACCCTGAGTCTACCATATTCCCTGTGGGATTCGACCCTAACCTTGGTTAGGTTATATATCTTGACAACGACCACTTTAACCTTCAAAAATGAGGTTTAGCTTGGGCGGCATCAATATTTTGGCGGCATTACCGAGAAATATAGCTAGACTGGTTTTAATTGAGTAATTCAAGAATTAATCCTTATTTTCCTCATTTTATGTTTTTTGTTGTTTTTATTTTGTTTTAGCGGTGTAGGTGTAGTGTATGCATAACACTCGAAGTCGAGGCAGACCCTTGACTCCATTTGACATTGAGGTCCAGAAGGCACTAAGAAGAATTGACCAGAACAATACGAACAACGCTGCAAATGACGCAATGAACCAAAGCAATGATAATAATAACCCACCTCCACTTGAGGATGTTATTCCACCACCACACGATCTTTAGCCCACGGCCCATACATAGAATCAGTATCGGCTTGATCCTATGATGATGGATGTTACTAGAGCTATTGTGTTACCTCCATTACTGGATGACACAAAGTTCATCATTTCAAGTGGGTTACTTTAAATGCTGCAAAATCGTGGGTTGTTTGCGAGCCTAGCATCAGAGGATCCGCATAACCATCTAGGCGACGTGGTCTTCATCAGCAAGAGCATGCTGGGAAGCCAGAACCTATCCATAGATGTCGTTGGGCTCTATGTCTTCCCATTGTCTCTAACAGGTGATCAAACGCTATGGTTATCTGAGCTCCCATAGAGTTCAATCACCAGTGAGGCAAAACTGTAAAAGGCCTTTTGGGAGAGGTTTATTTTGAGGTCAAAGAAGCTGAAGTTGAAGGACCTGATCAACAACTTCAAGTAATTGACTGTTGATTCGATCAGGACCACGTGGGAGAGGTTCACAAAATACCTGAGGAGTGTCCCAGATTACAAGATCGTGGATAACACCTTCGTGGAGATCTTCTATCGAGCCTTGGATGAAAATAGCCAAGTTGTTGCTGACACTAACATGGGAGGCTCGTTTCTAGATTGTCCATTTTTGGTGATTGCTGAAAGGTTGGAGAAAATGGTCAAGACAAATCATGTATGGGGGATGAGAGACAAGTTAACAACTAAAAGTTCATTCTCAGTCAGTACTAGTTCAGTGAAGGCAACGATAAATGAGGATATGATGCAAGAGCTTGCTCGAATTAGTACCAATGTGGAGTTATTGATGAAGCAGAACCAAGAATGTATGAATGTTGGAGCTCATCAACCTTCACGAGCACCCAGTTATGAGGAGCCTTACCATGAGGAGGACATTTCCTTCGTCACTGATCAGATGGTAGGTTTTCGGACCAATACCAAAGGGTCCAATAAAATATATTTATGCCAAGGTGAAGGAAACCAAGGTCAGAACTTTAACAGGGATGGCACTTTTAAAGACAACAATCGAGGAGGCGACTATGACAGGAATAGGGGCCACGACAGAGATATTGATTAGGGACGCAAAGATAGTTATAGAAATGGTCCATATGTGCCACCAAATAATCGAGATTTTGGTGCTGGTAGTTCTTGAATTGTGGAGATGTTCGACTGACTGTTGAGGAAGGCTGACGCTTAGGATGAGACTTTGAAATGGATGAAATCTAGCATCTCTAATATTAATCAAAAAATCAAGTCTCATTTTGTTACTATCAAGCAACTTGAGCAATAGTTTGGTCAACTCAATTAAATCAGCGTTAGAAAGGTACACTGCCCAGCTACATAGTTCAGAACCCAAATAATGAGGAGTAGTGTATGGCAGTGACTACATGCGGTGGCAAATACACTATTGACCCTCCAATGCCAGTTGATGATGATGATGTTCGTGAGAAGATGGTTGAGAGCAAGGATGCAGAGATCGGAGATGCTCGTGCCAAGGATGGGGTGAGTGATGCAACAGTGATACTACATAAGTTAAACCCACTCCTAGACCTCCCCCTCAAAGACTCAAAAATAAGGAGAATGAAGGTAAATTTTAGCACTTCATCTCCGTGCTGAAGCAACTCTTCATCAACATCCCTCTCATTGAAGCATTGGAGAAGATGCCCAGTTATGCAAAGTTCATAAAGGACTTAATCACAAAGAAGTGGACTATGAGCCGGGAGCTCTCCCAAAGCTCCAGGAGCTCTCCCAAGAGCTTTAGCATATAAGTGTGATAGCAACAAGGTCCTTATTGCAGAAGCGAGAAGATCCCAGAGCATTCACCATACCCTACACCATTGGAGATGTTGAGTTCGCAAGGGCCTTATGTGATCTTGGCGCCAGTATCAATCTAATGCCCCTTGTGGTGTTAAAAATGCTAGGCTTGGGAGCCCCTACTCCTATGAGCATGGGATTGTTAATGGTTGATTGAACGGTGAAGAAGCTTATGGGGATATTATATGACATCCTTGTCAAAGTGGAAAATTTTATACCTCGTAAACTTTATGATCCTTGATTGCAAAGTCAACTTCGAAGTCCCAATCATCTTGGGAAGGCCTTTCCTAGCCACTAGGCGAGCACTAGTCGATATGAAATCAAGTCAACTCAAGTTTTGATTGGATGATGAAGAAGTCATCTTCAACATTTGTCAGTTAATGAAGAGGCCCGATAACTTAAAGTTGGAAGTTTGGGCACTTGGTGAAGTCTGAGTTACCAAATTTTCCAAGTCATGCCGTGACAATAAATCAAGCGCTACTTGGGAGGCAACCCGAGATATTTAATGTAACAGTAGTAGTTTTGTTAGCTTTTTGGACTTGTAGGTAGTTTAGTTTTAGCATTTTGGTTGTAATTTGTGGACTATGGACTGGTGGCATATAGGATAATAGTGTGTTTTATAAAGGATGTGCAGGTACAAGGCCAAGTCAGCCATCTTGGGTTGAATAAGCAATAAGAAGTGTTTCTATGTCTGGTTCTACGAGCCGTGTTTCACACAATGGTCTATACACTAACTCGTAGAATACTTTCAGTGAGCAAAAATATTACGCACTCCAATCGGCGAGCCAAATTTACGGCCAGTAGATAAAATTACAAGCCGTGAATGGGGCTTGTGGACCCAAGGTAAGATTCCTAAACCTGTCTAAGCGTTGGGGGCTTTTACGACCCAATGTTCGAGCCATATGTCTATGTACGGCCCATAGACGGATCCGCAAAGACAATTTCCTAGATTATGGCTTCGACACACTACGAGACTAGGTTCTACAGTCCATAGAAATTTCTACGACCTGTGGTCGGGGTTGTGTAGGGCCTGGGCCCAATTGTCACCAGACCCAGTCAACATTATAAAATAGGGGCAAATTTTTACCTCTCGTTCTTACAAAACTTCCCAAAATACCCTAAGCATCTCTCTTACCCCATAACTCCGATCACCGTCCGGCCGACCTCTATTTTTCCGACAACTTTCTGGCGACACTCTAGCTGCCTAGGATTCCACCAATTTTGGTCTCGTCCTTCAATTTCTCACCTTTATTATCTAAAATTTGGTATGTTATTGCATCTAATAATATATATTATCAAATTTGGTATCATTAGGTTAAGTTGTTGATTGGGTACGGTATTCCTAAGTTTATGTGCTCAAAATAAGTGTTTCCTTTAGTATGTAAAGTACTATTTGCTTAACATTGGTTGAGTAGTCGCCTTTTCTTTGAACTATGTAATGCCGGAATGTGTGTTTAATGTGCTTAATAAAATTGGCCGTGTTGTGTTTGAATGTTGTTGCTTGAAATCATGTACTCACATGTCGTTAGAAGTACATGGAAATCATTGTTCGAAAAAGGGCATGTGATTGTGTGTGTGCACATAGTGACATAACTTCTAATTATCAAATGGTTGTTGAAATGTGGTGTGAATGTGTAAAATGACATTTGATGGGGTAGAGTATAATTGTCGCATATAACTTATGGGAGTTGTTCCGTTGCATAAAATTATTGCTTCGGTAGTGAGTATAATTCTTCTGGTCTATTGATAATCCCATCTTGGGACCCGTTTGATGGGCTTAGAAAACCCAAGCTGCTGGAATTTTCACCCTTACACAGGTCTTCTACAACCCGTGGGGTAATCCATGAGCCATAGTTGCCCCTCGTAAATAGATCAGTAGCCTAGGGTTTCTGAGACTCCATCAAATGAAACCTTTATGGGTCGTAGTTGAGTCTACGGCTCGTAGACAGGTTTCATAGGGAAATTCCTGCAAATATTCAAGTTTGGAACTACATCTACAACTCAGTTACGTACCGCAGAATATTCTACGAGTCGTACCTGGTCTCGTAGGTGCAATTTCAGTTGCTGACTCTACTGTACCCTGCCACCTACGAAGGCCTTCTATAGCCCGTAGTTTTTCCTATGGCCCGTAGATGACCCTTCGTCGGTTCTTCTGTCACTTTTTCTTAAAATTTGTTGTTTTTCATTCTGTACTTGTGGGGCTAATCAATATGTTAAATGTGTGCATTTAAGGTACCATGACCCCAAAACCTAGGAATAGTGAGATTCAGGCCATACAACAACATTTGAGAGATAAGCCCCCGGATGCCTAGGACAGTTTTGAGGCCAGCAGATCTCTCGACGAACTCGGTGTCCAGCTTGATGTGGGACCCAGCGACCACAGACATGGGATGCTGCCAGACAATCAGGGCAGCCTCAGACTCAGGCCATCGTGGTCCGCCCTCCTCAGTCTAATGAATGAGGTGGCAGGGACAGCAGTTCTACTATACAGATGACTTCCTCTAGAGAGGGATCTGAGTCCGGATTTGGAGAGGAGTCAGAGTATGAATCATCGTTAGCACCCCAAGCACCACCCTCACCTTTTGATGCATTATCTAAATGGTGGTGAGTACGAGACATGCAGTGGATCTATCATGACGACAAATAACAGGATGAGCAGGGCCAACATGCCTGTTCCATATTCGAGGAGCCCAAAATTATCATCTCAGGACTAGACAATGTCCCAAGACTCCAGGACACCATTGCCCAATACAGACTTCGGTGGTTGACAGCACCATTATGAAAGTACTCCCCACCGACGGTTAAAGAGTTCTTTGTATTATATGCCGCCACCGTCCTAGAGTCGATACCAAAGGGGAAAAGAGACCCCTAACTCATCACAGGTTGACACACACGAGGGTGAGGGGAGTTTAGCTAGGCATAACAGAGGCCTCCATCAGCCATATGCTTTTTGGTCTCGAGTACCAAGCCCCCAAGACCACAGTTAAGCTCGACCACAGACCAAGGCAGACTCGGGACAAGATCCTGATGGGAGATCTGGCCCTCAAGGTCGCATTGATGAGATGGGTTGTTGATCATATTACTGAGCAGGGTCAGGACCCTGAGTGGGTATCTACTTTATCGATACCCATAGTGAAGGCATCCCTCAGCTTCACCAGCAAATTTTGGTGGGTTGTTGTTAGATCGCGGATCTGGCACATATATGCAAATAACATCTTGACATTGGACCACAATATATTGGTCGCCAACATCTTCGCTGGCTATGACATTAATTGGGCCCACCTGATTGCAGAGTAGATTCACAAGGCCACCTTGAAGAGGTCCACCTCCATCCTCTTCCCGTGCTTGTTATATCGTCTTTGTATAGCAGTAGGGGTGGAGATCCTTTACCACTTGGACACTTTGATTGAGGTTCAGAGGACATTGTATACCAGCCTGATAAAAGCTGATGAGAACTCGATGGCCTTCCAGCGAGCACCACACCCTTCAGTCCAAATACCAGAGATGTTCACCATATCACCACCATCTGAGCCTCCATCTTCTTCCACCACTGCTGCTCTCACTATTAATGGGTCTTCACAAACTGAGCCTGATTAGAGAGAGGGCCCACTACTACCACTACTGCACCAGAGGTCGTGCCCACATAGTCTCCACCCATTGGCATGGTATACATGTCAGCCGCGTCTATTCAGGCCTTCGCATAGAGGCAAGCACGCATTGAGTCCCACTTGACTCGGTTGCTACAATAAATCTGGCCTAGGGTTAGCTAGGCCATCTTAGAGGCTAAAACACGTATAAAACGCACTGTGTGGCTACCATTCAGGAGAGACTTGCACCAGTAGAAAACCGCATTGATGTATTCGAGAGGCGAGTAGAGGAGAGCCTTAGTTCAGCCCGGCTTGCCGACATGACAGCCATTAAGACAAAGATCTAGCACCTCCAATCTAAGATGAGGGCAACATTATCACCATCGATTGTGCTTCCACCATCTGATCCTAGTAAGTTGATCGTTGATCTGTTCAGCCTTGAGGAGACACCACTTTACTCCCTCGGGAAGCCGCCCCACACTGATAATCCAGATGCCGTGAGGCGAAAGGCGGGGATGATAGAGGAGAAGCAGTTTGAGCTTGCGAGGCTTCTCTCCATGCAGGATGAAGAGACGTGGCAGACATGTGAGTTAGAGATGATGAGGGAAGCTCGACCCTCTAAACATGCTGCCACAACTGAGGAGACCACTTGGCAAGTTGAGGGTGGTCAGTCCCAGCCAGAGACTGGCGCTTCGGCACCCAGGGTGTTTTTCTGACCCCCTATGCTTTGATATTGCCTATATTTTATGTATTAAGGACAATGCGAACTCTTTTCAATAGGGTGTAGGTTTTTATAGGCCTCAGTGAAGTTTGAGTAACTATGACCTATAACTATCCCATTTTTTGAGTCTGAAGGGTTCTTGTTGTGTTCTTTCCCTAAGGACATTTATTTTTTGTTGAACAAGCACGTTTAGGATGTGTAGGTAGTATTAGTACCATGTAGTACTAAAGTCTATGACATATGTTGGTTTTTGTGTGAAAAATGATACCCATCAAAATTTTGTTAGGTAGTCTTGATAACAACCATGTGATATTGATGATTGACAGTGTTTGTTCTGATAAGTGAGGTTCAATTGTGATGAAAAATATTATCTGAGAGTCTATGTTGATAGTGTTATTAGTGTTATGTGTGTGAGCTTTCTTTGCTTAATTTTTATAATGTATTTCAATTCAAAACTTGCCCCTGTTACTCTGACATAGATTGTAGGTTAGTTAGTTAGGAAAGGATCTTAGACAATTGTTCATATTAGTCTACTTAGTTTAAATGACCAACCAAATGTGTAATGTATCCCTTTTGATCCCAATGTTTGAGCTTTGCATGTACCCGTTTCTTTGTAAAAACCTAAGTAGCCAAGCCTTGTCGAATGTGAAATCCTGAAATTACCCCTGGTTCTTCCTTGAATATTGTGCACCTTGGCTAAGGCAAAAAGCTTAAGTTAAAGATCGCTACCAAAAGCGGCCTGGTTCATAGGTTGGATATTGTGCACCTCAACTCAGTCAAAAAGCCTAAGTTAAAGGTGGCTAGTGTAAGGGTAATCACACAAAATGAGGTGGAAGCTAGTGATACATGAAAGGGGGGGAAATATGCTATGGGTGCTAGAAAAATGAATAGATTCCTAAAGAATGAGCTAAAAAGAAAAAGAATGTGAAAATAGAAGGCAATGAGCTGAAAATGGGAGTAAGGCACCTAGAAAAGTATGAAACAAGAGAAAGGGAGAATGAATTGAAAAATAACCATGTTGATATGTCAAAAATGTAGAATAACACAGTGTCAAGGAGGGCCATTAGTCACTATGTTCCCAAAACATCATACCAAAGCCCCTTGAGCCTATGTTACAAGCCAAGAAAATCCTACAATGATCCTAGTCCAAGCAGTCGAAGATCATAGTCATGAGTATAGGGGAAAGCATATAGTATTGAGTAGGGTGTTTGAATATCTGTTGTGAGTGTGAGTGATTTTGTTTAGTCCCAAGCATCGAATCTGAAAATACTATCATGAGTGGGATATGAGACTTCTTTTTGTGAGGGCACTTGCATTATACTGTTGATTTAAGCCTATTTCAGTGATTATTGCTTATTTGTGTACCTTGCTTGTCATAATTGCACTATACATGTATTAATCTGCATTAGTTTGTTTGATGACTATCTGATATGCATTGATAAGTTATTGTGGGTATCTGTGCTTGATGTGGAAATAATGTATGTCATTAGATTGAGGTCTGTGTGTTACTATACTGCTTATATAGATTAAGTCTGTCGCATGAGGACAAATAATAATTTTAAGTTGTGGGTGTTGATGTGCTATCAAAATACAATACTTTTGATGCTTAAAACTAGGAATTTTGTGTGTTCTGAAAGCGATGTTAGTGAGTTTGATGTGTTTTTATGTTTGTTTTTCAAGATTATAGGATTTGGCATGATTTTGAGCAAAGTGCTACAGATGTTGAATTTTTGATGAAGTATGAAGCACTCTACGGGCGTGGAAATTTTCACGAGTTGTAGAGTGGTTTCATGGTTAAAATCCATTAAAGAGCCTATTTTCTGAAGTTTTTTTCACGAAATATCAGAGGAGCCGTGGAATTTTATACAAGCGTGAATTAGGTTTCATACCTCGAGGATCAAATTTGAAAGAGTTTCTAGAAAGCCATCTGATAAAACCCTATACGGGACATAAGTCTGAATACGGCCCGTAGAAAGGTCTCGTAAAATTGGTGCCCAAAGACTACGAAGCCTAGGTACGGGTCATAGAACTTTGTACAACTCGTAACCTTGTTTGTAATGCTGGC
Organism: Solanum rostratum; assembly: GCA_029948455.1. Classification (NCBI taxonomy): domain Eukaryota; kingdom Viridiplantae; phylum Streptophyta; class Magnoliopsida; order Solanales; family Solanaceae; genus Solanum; species Solanum rostratum. Next base: position 34,795,861 of record CM057056.1, read on the forward strand.
CGAATCCAGTTTTTCTATTTTGTTTTGGACTTGTGTATTTTAGTCATTATAAATAGTTTTTTTAGTTTATTTTAGACAGAGAACGAAGAGAGAAGTGCAAAGAGACGCACGAGACACTTGGAAAATAACTTTATGATTTTTAACAGTACTTTGTGATTTCTAGTGAAGAATTTTAGATTTCTTGTTCTTAACTTTGTCATTGTAAGTGCTTAATTATGTTATTCTATATCATGATTCTTGCATCTACACTGATTATGCAAAACTAAGTCTACAACTAGGGTTGTGGGAAGCATGAAGAATTAACAAGGTAAAATCGAATAATATGTGATTCTTGGAAAGTGTCCATGCATGTATTAATTAATTCTCTTCATTTGATTGATTTTTAATGGTGGCCAACGTTAGAACTCGCTTAGTTGTTACTAATTTGATCAAGGTAGTAATAATGGAATAAGAGATCAATTAATAGGATTCGATTGATTTCTTCTCGTCTAATCACCCCAACTAGATCAAGGGGAGGTTGTACTGGAACAAAAGGTAAGGGTTAGTAGTGTCACACTGCGGGGATAGATCAAATAACGTAGTAAAATTTACCTCTCACATGGATCAAAGGGTTTGGTAAACTTAACTTACTGTTTTGCATGCAACACACTAGAAAAGATTACGATTATCTGGTAATACCATGTTAGGGAATCGTGGGGAACACAATACCCTAGTTACTCTTCTCACTAGTTTCACAATACTTGTTCTAGTTTAAGTTTACATTCTACAGATTAACCCCCCTCCCCCCCCTTCCCCGGTCAAAAGATAAGTAGGTTAATTCACTTGACTTGCTTGCAATTACTCCGAGTCTACCATATTCCCTGTCGGATTTAACCCTAACCTGGGCTAGGTTATATATCTTGACAACGACTGCTTAACCTTTAAAAAGGAGGTGTAGCTTGGGAGACACCACTCATATCACAGTCCTTGAGAAATTCAAATCATCTCCTCTGCCTCAAATTAATCTCCTTCTTGGTGAAGACATATAGCAGGTTATGGTCTGTGAAGACATCAGCATGTGCTCCATATAAATAGTGGTGCCACAGCTTGAGAGCAAACACCACAACTACCAAATCTAAGTTCTGTGTGGGATAATTCCTCTCATGCACCTGGAGTTTCCTAGAATCATAAGCAACTACTTTACCCTTGTACATCAATACGCATCCCAATCTCACTCTCGAGGAATCACAAAAAATGGCAAATCCATTAGTTCTTTTGGACAAGGTCAACACTGGGTTCGTGGTCAACCTTGTTTTCAACTCTTGGAGACTCCTCGCACACTTTTCAAACCATTGAAATCTAACCTTTTTTTGAGTCAGCGTAGTCAACGATGCAGATATGGGAGAGAAACCCATCCAAAAATCTATGGTAATAACTAGCCAGACCCAGAAAACTTCTTTTGTCAGTTGGAGAGGTTAGTCTAGGCCAATTCTTAACCACCTTAATCTTTTGAGTGTCTACTCATATACCAACACTCGAAACTACATAGCGTAGAAATTCCACGGATTTGAGCCAAAACTCGCACTTTAAAAACTTAGCATACGACTCATTATCCTTGAGCATCTGTAAAGCAATCTTGAGGTGATTAGCATTCTTTTCCTTGTCTCTGGAATACACCAAAATATCGTCGATAAACACGATCACGAACATATCAAGGTACTGTCAAAATACTTTGTTCATCAAGTCCATGAAGGCTACAGGTGCATTGTCAACCCAAAGGACATTACCAAAAACTCGAAGTGATCATATCGAGTTTGACCAAGGAACCAGGTTCACAAGTCAAGAGGACAAAGATTGAGAAAATTTTAAGCAAAGAGGAAAGAATTCAAGTTCTGGAAAAATAAAAGGTGTTGAGTGGGCGGGTCTTCAAGCTTGAAGCCAGAGGAAAACCAAGAATGAGGACCTGGTTGATGCAGTTGTGATACAAGGTTAGGACCACTTGTTTCAGTGGCCAGTTCCCACTTTACATGAGTGGGAAGTGAGACAGTTTTACTATAATATCGAGTTCCTGGAGGATGGAAGTTTCAAAATTTCCGTTCGTGATATGTCATTTCATATTGATGAAGAAGTCTTGGGCACTATTCTAAAGGTTGATAGAGAGGGGATCAGGAGTGTGACTGTGCTCTTGCAAAAAGTTTCATTGTGGAGGCTGGGAAGATGCCAAATCTAAGCTCTGCTGCTATTTTCAAGAAGTTTCTCAAAGGACAGTACCAACTCTACTTTGAGTTCGTGAACAAGGCCTTTCTACCCCGTATTGAGAATAGAACTATTGCAACCACTGCTGATCTGTTTTTTATGGAGGCCTTAAGTAAGTTGGAAGCCATATATCTCCCTGCACTGATGATAGAGCACATTCATAAGGTGATGACCACAAAAGATGGAAAACATGGTCTTGCTTATGGTCATTTACTTAATTGTGTGTTTGACCATTTTAGAGTTCGACTAAAGAAGGAGGTACCTGGTTCCATCAAGCAATTCTTCTCACCAACCACTTTGGTGGAATGTGAATGCAGTGAAGGGAGGGTTGGTAATATGCCCAAGTCTCAGGTTTCTGATCGCATCACCTAACAAGAGGCACTAAAGGAGCAAGTGGAAGAGTTGACTGCTGCACTTGCAGCCAGGGATGCAAAAATTCTGACTTTGAAGGCACGGCTGGTACAAGGAGTAGCAGAAGACCTGGTTCTGCTGAGTTATCCAGGCTGAAGGAAGAGAACAACAGACTGGCCTTGGAAGTCAAGTCTCTTACTCAGCATCTTCTTCAGGCACCTCAGGATTCCAATGTCAAGATGACTCTTCTCCTTCAATCCCTAGCCCCCAAACCTTCTGGTCCCTAGCTTGTTCTATTCTTTGCTTTTGCCTTCTCTTTTTTGCTTGGGGACTAGTTCTGGCGTGTTTTGTTATTCTCTTTCGTTGTGTATTTAATACTTCATTTTGCGATCTAACTTTGTCTGAATGTATCACATTGTCATTTTCTTATGCATCTATGGTTTTGTTCGTATTATGTTGTCTTATTGACTCTGAATTCACTACCTGTGATCTTTATCTTAGTTTACTGCATATGTTTTTAATAATGCCAAAAGGGGGAAGATAACCAAAGTAGGGGAGCAATTAACTTAGGGGGAGAAGGCACTCAGAGGATATAGGTTCAGGGGAAATAAGGATGAGGAACGTATACTCACGGGGAACAGGGTCAGGTTTTTTTAATAAAAAAGGGGACAGTAGTTTGTCATCGTCAAAAAGGGGGAAATGTTAAATAATCATTTTGATGAATAACAAACTACTCGTAGAATATGAGAACCAGGTCAGTATCAGGTTGTTGCTACTATAAAGGGTTTAGTTAGGATATAGCTGTAAGGCTGACATGGTTGGTGAGATTTGACCCTCATTGTACTGAAGGACCAACGATTTCTTTCATGCCCTCTCGTGTGGGTATAAAAGATTCATGTGCAAGGAACAAAAGACAACTTTTGGAGTATGAAAAAATGAATATTCAATAGATCTTAAAGTTCTCTTTTGGCACTTCTTGAGAGACACGGCGTCAACTTTCAAGGGACATCTTCCCTTCAATAGAAAATTCTTTCAAGAAGGAGTCTATAGTTTTCTTTTAAGTGTGATGTGTTTAGTTCATGATATTGTAAGGTCACTTCCTAATCTATAAAGGAAAGCTGATCATTGTGTTTGTGTTTTGTCAAGGTTGTCGTGGGACTCTTGCTAAGTTGTTGCCTTGAAGTCGCATGGGTAGTGGTCTAACTTCATCTAGGTTGGTAAGAGTGTAGACTAGTACTTTGGTGAGTTGCTCATGTTTTGTAACTATGTTGCAAGTGGGAAATGATGAGAGGGTGAGGCAAATAAACAGTGTGTTGTGTTTGACTACTTTGCTCATTCATTTAGTAGGTTGTTGGGTTTTGAAAATCCTGTTCAACGTTGTTCCTCCCTTGAGCAAGGAGTTTTTCAACGTTAAATCTTGTGTGTATTGTATTTGTCTTCTTCTTTTCTTGTTTGTGCTGTTCTTAGGGACCTGGTCCCTAATTGTAGTGGACGCATACACTCCAACAATACATCACAAGGTAACGATGATCAGCTACCTACAGATCAAAGGAAGACATTTTGCGCTCATATAATTTAGCACAAAATATTGGCTTTGACGTGAGAAAATAATTTAAGCAAACGACTATGTTCGTCATCTAATAAGCTGGAATGCACATCTAATAAGTCTTCCATAGTAAAATCTTGACACCAATTTTACATATTTTAGCAGTGACAAAGTGATACCTGTGGTCCTAAAACCCCTTTGGCCAAATTCTATTAACTATCCGTCATTATCTTCCAACTACACATCCAACTGCCCGGTCGAAAACCATAGTGATAAGATTATACCAAGAAAATACACAAATTACAACAGAAAAGCAACATGAAACAGAAGATACATGAAGTTGCAGAACATTCATATCTATGCACACAAAGAAATGTATTGTCAATTAAAAAGGACTAAGGGTAAGAGCATAAAATGAATCTTTGCAAGAAAAGAAATTAGATAGAGATTGTGTGACCAAATCATGAGGGTCATAATAGGAACAAATCAAGAGAACCAAAATCGAAGGACATCAATCCCATGACTGGAGGAAGTTGGTGGAAAGAAAGGAAATGAGGAGTAGGAAGCCTGTGCTCTTATTAATTTATATCCAAGGAGCAAAAGAATATCATTATCAGCCTAATCAGGGGAGACTTCAATCCCTGTTTATAACCCCCCACCCCCCACACAACTATTAAATGTCCCTGCATGACAAAAGGACAAACACATGCTTATAGTATTTGCACTAACTACACTGAATCCAGTAAAAAATGTATAAGTCGATTTAGAGAGCTCACCACTGGAAACACCCCACATAAAATTGAAGCAACAAAGAGAGCCAATTAGAAAACAAAAACAAGAAGATAAATGTTTGCATCCATTAATCAATGTTCAAGGTTTCACCCCTGTCAAGCATATATAGAGCATTGTCTTGGTACCTGCCGTAGGCGTGTGATCATAGCAAAAATGTGAGCAAAGTTACTCATCAGAGTTCTAGCCTGGACATATCTGCATCAAAATACAAAATGAGGATGCAGTTAGAAAAAAAAATATCCTTGCTCCTTACGTTTTGGAAGGTAATGACACAAATGGTTATGAATTTTATGGGAAGAAAAAGATGTATAAGATCTTAAGTTAAGACCAAAGATACTACTTAAGAACAAGTAATTATAGGGAACAGATTTCATGCAAGTAAATCCATGCATAAGCAAGAAAACGGGATACAAGGCCAAAAAAAGAAAAACAATGAGCCAGCAGATTGGTGCAGCTGGACTTGCAAGGAAGAAGAGCTTGACTTTGAAAAATACATGTCGAATTGTGCCCGACTTCTACTTTGCAATGACTTGTAGTCGTTGAATTTACTCACATCCAAAGAATCTTTTCTCATAATAACCTGAACCCAAAAATAGTAACCAATAAATGAAGATTCTTATCGAAATTGAAGCACACGACACTACTGCAAGACAGAACCTACTGTCTTTGTGGGAAGTGAAAGATCAACAACTCTTTCCTTTTTGGTACCTCTTAGCAATAGGCTTTTCAGAATTTTGTGCTTCAACAAAACCATAGCATCTCTTCTATCACTCTCGTGTCGCATAGCCACAAAGATTTTGCAATATACTAGAAAAAGCAGACACGTCAACTTTATTATGTCAGCAATATGATAAAGCCCGAAAGTATGTATATTATTAACTGTTAACTTACTTTCCTCCACCAGAGGAAGTGGCGTGCATGATGGTCAGGGCAATGTGGGCATGCATAAGAGAAGCTGTAGAATTTATCAAAGGACAGACATCACAAAATATTTCTGAAGTAACACTGACTGAGAAGCAAAATAATAACAATATAGAAAATAGATTTTGAGCTGTCACTTATTTCACCCTCAGGGGTAAGAACAAGGATTTAAGAAGGAGCCTTTATGTCTACCTAAGATCAAGTCCACTGCAATCACAATCTTTGCAAAAGTAATAAGCATATAGCATAACTTGTAAGAAGTGGCCCTGTATAGAAGTAAAGAATTTAATTAAGCTCAAAACTATAAGAAGTGAACAAAATGTAGTTAAACTAACAGAAGTTAACTTACAAATGAGTACAATTCTCTAGTACTGTTTTACAGGGGTGTACCAGTTAAGGCCCACTTATAAGAAGATTCTAAAGCAAAAACTGCTTTTGTGGTGTTGCTGTGATATAATGAGCCTATGCCACGGTCCACAGAAGTTCAATCAGTTAAGAACATTGCGGATAAAAAAATTTTGTGTCATATGAAATTTAGAAGTTCTACTCTCAGCAGCTAGTTCATGTGTTACCACCAAGTGATGAAGGTAGACAAGGCACAAACTACAAACCACATGCAGCGTTGTTCAAGGGCAACAGACAGAAAAATGTCCATGTCCACCATGGAAATAGAAAAGGGTGATCAAACTAGAATTGAAGATGAAATTTTACATGATGAGCATTTAAGCATACAATAGACTTAATACATATAAAATTTCATGTGATGGGCAGTTAAACAACGCAAAGAACTTTAGGACAGAGATAAATTTTGTGTTCTTACATTTTGCTATGTCTTAATAACTGAAACATCATGGAAGTATTTAATTACTGTCACCTATATTATTTAGCAGTTAACAGTATAGGTTTATTTGTAACCACCATAAGATTCTTCACATTCTAATAACCAGCATAGCTGATAGTCCATTCTAATAACGGCATAGCTGATTAAAAGTTCACCATTCCAATCTCTACATTTACAACTCTAATAACATGATCGACTTGAAAAGGACTGCATAAACCGAAAATGAACACCATGTACAGGACCAAGAACGTTTCAAACCTCAGGTACTACATATATAGAATGCCAATTGAAGAAAACAACAACATAATGCACGAATCTGTGAACATATGACTCGCCTCATCCAAAATGATACGATTCCACTTCGCTGAATGCAGAACTGACTTCCTCCTGGATACATCACCAAAACTGACTGAATTATCAATAGAACCATCAGCTCTCAATTTCGAGTTCTTGCTGTTTTGCTTTGACTTTTTTGGCCTATAGTCAGCCTCCCTGTGGGCGCCATGATAAACAAGAGTTTTGTTGCTTCCTTTAGTGATGCAACGTTCAATCTCGTGAAACCATTGCATTACTCCAACCAGAGGACATACAGCAAGAGTTCCTTTTACTACAGGGAAATTCTGTGAAGTACTGGATAATGATGACAATATACTGGAATCATTCTTTAATTCACGTTGAGCAAGCACAAGTGCTATGGCTTGAACCGTCTTCCCCAATACCCCCTTGAATGTAGATTCTTCTTGCTTTAATGACCAAACCAACCCCTCCTTTTGGTACCTCAACAGTGGCAAGATCAGATCTGATAGTGGCTCGGCAGTTTCAGCGAGCGACACATCATCTGAATCATGTAAATAATTTTCAAGAAGGAATGCATCCATTTCTTCTTCCAGTACCTCCCATATCAAAAGTGCTCTTTTCTTTGTTCTCCTCTCACGTTCTTTTTCCCTCTTCTGTGTCCTTTCCAACAAAGCATAGTATGTAGGATCGGAAACCATAACCCCATTCCTTTGGTCTTTATCAATGTAATCGAATAGAAGTTGATGCTTTATTTCAATAGGTAAGCAAGATATATATACAATACATTAGGTGCTAATTTAGGAAAGAAAATAAAGAGAGATTCCTAAAGATCAACTAGTAATACAAAGGATTCCTAAAGATCTTCTAGCTAATTATGACTATGTATATTGCTAAGAATGATGTCTATATACATTTTGTAACACTCCCCCTCAAGTTGGAGCATAGATATTGATCATGCCCAACTTGTTGCAAAGGTAATCAACATGAGTTCCATTCACTGCCTTTGTAAGCAAATCAGCTACCTGCTCTCCTGTCTTCACATAACTAGTAGAAATCAAGTTTTCTTGAATCTTCTCACGAATAAAGTGGCAGTCAACTTCAATATGTTTAGTTCTTTCATGATACACTGGGTTTGAGGCAATATGAATAGCAGCTTGATTATCACACCAAAGTTTTGCCGGCATATGATGCTTCAACCCAATTTCAGTTAGAAGATGATGTATCCACATGATTTCACTCGTAGACTGTGACATAGCTCTATACTCAGATTCTGCACTGGATCGAGATACAACACTTTGCTTCTTACTCCTCCATGATACTAAGTTTCCTCCAACAAAGACACAATAGCCTGTAGTAGATCTTCTGTCAATTTTGGAACCAGCCCAATCGGCATCTGCAAAACACTCGATACGAGTATGGTTGTGATTGCTATACAGTATGCCAAGTCGAGGAGCTCCTTTCAAGAAACATAGGATCTGTTCCAAAGCTGCCCAATGCTTCACCGTAGGTGTAGACATAAATTGACTAACCACACTTACCGCAAAAGCAATATCTGGACGAGTCACTGTGAGGTAGTTAACTTTCCAACTATCCTCCTATATCTCTCTGGGTTATCAAAAGGCTCGCTATCATCTTTCATAAGATGTACACCGGGAACCATTGGAGTACTGCAAGGTTTGGCTGCCAATTTTCCAGTTTCTACAAGTAGGTCAAGAATATACTTTCTTTGAGATAGAAGAATTCCCCTCTTGCTTCTATTTACTTCTACTCCCAAAAAGTATTTCAACTGGCCTAAGTCCTTTGTATGGAACCTAGTATGCAAGAAAGACTTAAGGGAAGATATCCCCTCAGAATCACCTCCTGTGATGACAATGTCATCAACATATACAACAAGAAGGATACTGCCAGCTGCAGATAGTCGGTAGAAGACCGAGTGATCACATTTGCTCATTTTCAGCCCAAACTCCTGAACTACTTCACTAAACTTGCCAAACCAAGCCTGTGGACTCTGCTTCAATCCATACAAGGATTTCTTCAAATGACAGACTTTTCTATACTCCCCCTGAGCAATAAAACCGGGTGGTTGCTCCATATATACTTCCTCTTGAAGATCACCATGAAGAAATCTAGTTGATGTAAAGGCCAATTCTCAGAAGCAGCTAAAGAAATGAACAAACGCACAGAAGTGAGTTTGGCAACAGGAGAAAAGGTGTCTGAATAGTCCACTCCATAAGTTTGAGCATATCCTTTAGCCACAAGCCTGGCCTTAAGTCTTGCCACGGAACCATCTGGATTAACTTTCACTGTGAACACCCACTTACATCCTACTGGTTTCTTCCCGTCTGGTAAATCCACCAAATCCCATGTGTGATTTTCCTCTAATGCATGTATTTCCTCAAGCATCGTATTCGACCATCCGGGATGATGCAAAGCCTCTTTCACACTTTTGGGCGTAGAAACAGAGTCTAAAGAAGCAATCAAGGATCTAGATGCAGGAGACAAGCAATCATATGAAACAAAGTTAGCAATAGAATATGTGGATTTGCAAGTCCGTGTACCTTTACGGAGAGCAATAGGAAGGTCAAGATTTTCTGGAGGGTCTGAAGGAGGAGGATCAGATAAAGGAGGAATTGGTGCAGGACATGTAGCATTAGTCTCTTGTTTCCTCGAATAAACTTGAACAATAAGTGGTCTTACTGGAACATGTGTTGAAGGCGCAGTAGTCGAGTGGTGCCCAATAGAGTAACTAGGAGATGGAAGAGTAGCATCAATTGATTGCTCAACACGAGTAACCTAATAAACTAACCACTCATCTTCCTCCCTCTGACTTGTAGAATTAGGAGGGTTATAAAAGAAAGGTGTACTCTCTGAAAATATCACATCATTTGACACTAGATATTTTCCAAGTTCAGTAGAATAACATCGATACCCCTTTTGAAGACGAGAATAACCCAAGAAAACACACTTCAATGCCTTAGGGTCCAACTTGGTAACAGATGGCCGTACATCTCGAACATAACAAGTGCTTCCGAATAATTTTGGTTCCACCGGGAATAATGTCTTGTTTGGAAAAAGAACATTATAAGGTGTATTACTAATAAGCACTGCCGATGGCATGCGATTAATCAGAAAACAAGCGGTAGAGACTGCATCGGCCAAAAATTGTTTAGGAACTTTCATTTGGAACAAAAGTGCTCGGGCTGTCTCAAGTAGATGCCTATTCTTCCTCTCAGCAACTCCATTTTGAGATGGTGTATCAACACATGATGACTGATGGAGAATACCATGTTGTCTCATGTAGGATTGAAACAACTCTGACATGTATTCTTTTGCATTATCACTCCTTAAAATACGCACTAAAGCATTGAATTGAGTTTTGACTTCAGCACAAAAGGCACAAAAGTGAGTAAACACTTCAGAGCGACTTTTCATAAAATAAATCCAAGTCACCCGAGAGAAATCATCCACAAAAGTGACAAAATACTTATATCCATTTTTAGAAACAACAGGACATGGTCCCCAAACATCAGAATGAATTAACTCAAAAGCTGACCCAACTCGCTTATTAACCCTTGGAGCTAATGTGATGCGGTGATGTTTTGCAAATCGGCATGATTCACACTCCAAAGAATGAACATTTTGAAACTGGGGACAAAGCTTCTTTAACAAAGGTAAAGAAGGATGTCCCAATCGACAGTGTGCTTCAAATGGAGAGATGACACTTGAGCAGGCAACAAATCGAGGCTCATATTCATCAAGGATATATAAATCATCAATTACATGTCCTTTACCAATAACCTTATGCGTCGCAAGATCACGAAACAAGCAATGATCAGGAAAGAAGGAAATATAACAGTTAAGATCTCTGGTAAGTTTACTCATAGAAATCAAATTGAAGGCCAACTTCGGTAAATTTAATACAGATGACAGGGTAATGGAGGAGATTGCTTTGACTGTCCCAGATCCCACAATGTTACATGTTGACCCATTGGCTACCGTGACAGGAGAGGGTGCTTCGTGTGATCGAAAGGTAGAAAATATATTAGGATTACCTGTCATATGATCTGTAGCACCTGAATCAATCACCCAGTTGTTCGGAGAGGAGACCAAAGATGCTTTTCTTGAATCAACAAGGGTAGTAACTGAATTGAATTCTTTAATGGAATTCTGATACTTAGAGAATTGTGCGAACTCATCCGCCGAAACCAAAATTTTCTCACCCTTCTGATTTGTAGCCATACTTCCTTCTCAATGAAGAACTTAAGAATAACCAAGCTTCAAAAGGTCCCCAATAATATTAGATTCCAAGAAAAAGTAGAAGCCAATTCACCCAGCAAAATAATTGTAGCCGATGCTCAAAATCAAGAACATCCACAAAACACTAATATTGGACAGAACTTGATAATCGCAGCAGCACCAAACAGAAAACTAGATCTGAATTGCTGAAGCTACAAAGAAAAATATGATCCTAGAAGTAGTTTTTTTTTTTTATAGAAACCTAGGAACCTGGAAAGTGATGAAGTGTTCTCCAAACAATGTATCAAACCAAACGAAACTCGAGGTAGTAACTGACTAGATGACACTAGATGTTGAATCCCGAAAGACAGCAAAACAAGATCGAGCTGCCTTTTTTTTTTTCAAACAAAGCCAAAACAGGATCAAGGAGCCTATGGGCTCTGATACCATGTAATCGAATAGAAGTTGATGCTTTATTTCAATAGGTAAGCAAGATATATATACAATACATTAGGTGCTAATTTAGGAAAGAAAATAAAGAGAGATTCCTAAAGATCAACTAGTAATTACAAAGGATTCCTAAAGATCTTCTAGCTAATTATGACTATGTATATTGCTAAGAATGATGTCTATATACATTTTGTAACAATCAACAAGTTGGATTGAATTTCAGACACAATTATCAAATCAATTAGAAAATTACATAATCGAACTACTCAAAAGTAACAGGCATTCTACTGTGTTGCATGATGAACATATTTTTGCAATCAACATTCATTATTTTTCATTTTGGGTTAATTTCAAAATCATCCAATTTTCAGGAGCTTTGGAAAAGAACTTGAAAAGAAAAAGGACATTAACAAGAAGAATGAAGAAGAACGTGGAATTGAAGGTTCCATATTCCCAGAAAGCAGAGAGAAATCAGGATTTACCCACACAAGGAGAAGAGAACTAAGTTGGAATTGAACTGCCAAGTTGAGAGGCGGGAACACTATTTATAGTGAAACAATTCGAAATGGGAGTTACTGTAGTAATGAGTCATTAACTGCCATAAACTCTAACTAATTAACAAATTAAAAACCCCCATAAACTCTACAGGCATATGTCACATAAGCTGGGTTATATTGCTTTGGTCATCACAAAAATAACTTGTAATGACCATAAGTTCATTTTTGGCATTTTTGAAAAATTTATCCTTCCTTGTAGTTGTCTCGAGTCCTATTTGATTGGGTGAGAAAGTTGGTTTTTTGAAAATTTTGTAAAAAATTGAGTTTTTGCTAAATAGTTGAGTTTTAAAGGCTTAATAAGCTTAATTTTAAATTTCGAAGTCATTTGGAGTTTCGACTCTTGGAACGGAATTTTGTTAATTCCGTTAGTTTTGCATTATGAAAATTGATTGAGGAGAATTGTCGGAATCCGATTTGGAGTTGATAAGGGGATTTGAGGTCCGAACTTGGAAATTTAGTTGAATCTTTAAGGAGGTTTGACTTTGGTCAGCATTTTGAGTTTGGATGCTCGGATTGAATTTCTGATGGTTCTATTGATTTGGAAAGGTGATTTTAGCTCTAGAATGAGTGACGTAATAACCTTTGGATGTTCCGATAGCATTTTGATATTTTTTGCATTGAAATTGCGACTAATTGAATCTCGGGTCAAGAAGACCTCGGATTCTATCTTCGATGATTTTATTGAGTTCAAAATGTCAAATTTAGTGGGAATGCATATATGATTTGTATGTATGAGGTTCCAAATGAATCCCAAGAGTCCTTTCTGTGATTTTTTTTATTCCAAATGAATCCTAAGAGTCCTTTCCGTGATTTTTTTTTTAACTTTGTGAAGTTTCTGGTGTCAGAGGCATTTGGTCCCCTTCTCGTTCGCGGGACACCCCTTCCATGTTCATGAAGGCTAGCTGCCTTGTGCACTACATTCGTCAACCCTTTTTTATCATTGACTCCGCATTTGTGGGCCTATACGCCACAAAGGGTTCAAATATCCCTGAATAGTAACTCTTTCTAAAAATCGGGTAGAAGTCAATTTCGTCCATTTTTGGACTTTGGGGACTCATGAGAGGGTGTTTTCAAGTGATTTTCTTAGAGAAATTTATTGATTTATTTATTTTGAGCTAGAATCTTCTGTAACACCCCACATCCTACATGTACTAGTCCAACATAGATGAAACATGATGTTACAAGGTCAAATCTGCACATATTTTTAAAAGTGCATGAATTCCAGATTTAAGGGTTATATGTACATCTAACGCTTAAGATGACCGAGCATATATAATTTTTAGGTCAAGTTAAGGAGAGTGTGACCTTAAATGAAGTAAAATAATTGAGGTGCTTGTGGGACTTAGGAAGCTATTAGGTGAGTCACCTACGTGCTTAATAAGCTCGGTAAACGGAGACAAGGCCCAACACCGAATTTGTTCAAGTCCGATAAAGAATAAACCCCGAGTTAAAGATGTCATTTGGGCCCATGGTTTGGCATCATAAAAGGGCAATATTTGCAGCCCAAGATGGATAAGAAAAATGGCCAAATTACAACTACAATGCAATTCAAAACTAAGGCCCAAACTAAGTGGGCTTAGGGAGGAAATGTTTGCAACAAAGCCCATCCCATTTGAAGCCCAATAAGGCCCAAATGAAAGGGCCAAGCTGCTGCCCCATAACCTTATTAAAATAAGGCTAAAAGCCCAAAAGAAAGTCGGCCAAAAGAGGCCTATAAAAGGGAGCAACCAGCAGCAACTTTCAGCCATTTTCTTAAGCCAAATTTTCAGATTTCTCTCAAGTTTCTTTTTGCTCTCTCTCCATTTTCTAAAGCAGCCAAGACACACTTCTAGGGTTCTTGAAAAGAACCTAATACTTGAGAGTTAAGGTAAGTAAAAATACCCATGGTTTGGTGTAATTTTTCCATGAAAAACATGAAGAGTATGTTGGTTGTATTGTGCAGGAATTTTGGGACAGCATGTGTTCCAATTTTGTAGTTCACTTTTCTTGTTAAATAAGAGACTTTTATCTTGTTGGTTAGCTGATTTATGAAGTAATATGTATGTTTTTAAGAAGTCTTGGGTCCATAGTGATGTAAGAAGGCTGCTGGACCACTTGTACCTTCCGCAAAAACAAGTTCTTAAATGATGTCTTAATTCCGGTCATTAGTAAGAATTTGTGGACTGTTTTTTGGAATTGTTGTCTCACGTTTTTCATCTACTTAGGGAATGTTTTTGGACTGGTTTAGGACTGTAATTATGTGTAAATATGCTGAGGACAGTTTGGTTAAGGTTGGAACGGATTTGGAATGGTTGACGTCGAAATGTAGCGGAAAGACGCAATGTTGCGTTGTCTACTTACGTGTTGTGTAAAGTTGTTGTATGCTGTATTGTATGAGTTGTTGTAATGCTGTTATGAAACTAAGCATAGCTGGATATGACATGTATATGGGAAGGTGTGTTAGGAAATACGATTAGGAGCGGAAGTGTTGAAAGAATACTATTTGGGTGTTAATTCCGAGCTTGCTGCCCGGATGTTGTTTTTGGGTGAAATTAGATTACTAAGACGTGTTTATTAGCTACTAACACTAGTTTTATCACCTAATATGTTGTAGATAAGTGTTTGGAGGAAAAGGATACTACTCCGAGGTAATAACGACATAGTACAGCGAGGTATGCAAGGCAACTTGATTCCTATTACTTGGCATGAAATCTATAGTCTTCCTTAGCACATAAAGGCACGTACAAACTCCGACATGGCTGCTAACCGTGTTCCCACTCTTAACATGTCCATATGTCTCCATTTATAGTCATTGTCAACCTGCATATGTACTTGAATACCGAATATGCATGAATTCCTTTTTACCAAACAAAGTCTATGTGTTGTTCAATCTTTGATACGATTCATTAGTTGTGTATCTCTCTTCCCATCGTGGTATTACCTTACATGGTTTTTCATACGTCACATGTCTATATTCATACAGTTCTGAAGGTTATGATCACCAAAAGAACCATCTCAAAGTAAATAAAAAATAACTTACAGTTGCTTATAAATGAGTGGTAGCCCGAGGGGTGGAAGAATCACCTAGCCAGGGTCGATCTCATTTGGGTGGTAGCCCGAGGGGTGAAGGAATCACCTAGCCAGGGTCGATCCCATTACAGATTTACCACTGATCAGCTGGTCATTTACATGATATATTGTGCACAGATTATATAGTAAAGAAAGATACAGTAATAAAAAAAAAAGACATAAAGTACATGATTCCACAGTATGACTAAAGGTGGTCTTATCATACTTATACACTAGCATGTGATTTCAGTTGAGTTCATATTGCATATACAGTATTTCCTGCCTTACATATTCAGTACATTATCTCGTACTGACATCCCTTACGGGGGACCTGCATTTCATGCTGCAGGTACAGGAGCTACTAGATTTCCCCAATAAGAGTACAGGACTTCCAGCTGCTATTACTAAGCTCCAGGTTGCTTCGGGGCTTATGTGTTTAGAACTTGTATTTTGTATTGCATAGTTGGTCATGAGGCGGGGCCTGTCCCGACCCATATGGATGTTGCTCCTTATTTAGAGGCTTTGTAGACTATGTAAATTAAAGTATGGTCAAATAGTGTATTATAGACATCGTGGCTCCAACGGCCTAGTCTTATGCATTTACTTTTGGTTTGTTTGTACAATTTACTTTCATTTGACAGCCTATTGAGTATGGAAACCTCTTAAATGTTCATAGCAGGTGTATAGTTATATGTTGGTTCTCCCGAGCCTTGTCGGCAACGGGTGCCAGTCCGCCTTAATGGGGCTTAGGGCGTGACAGAAGTGGTATCAGAGCGGGTCGTCCTAGGGAGTCTACAAAGCCGTGTCTATGTAGAGTCTTGTTTATGGATGTGTTGTGCACCACATTTATAAGCAGGAGGCTACGTGGCATTTAGGAGTTGTCACTTTCTTTTAATTCTTTAGATCGTGCCATAGAGCCAAGTGTTATAGGTTGATTATTTCTGACCTCTAAATTATTTTGTACAGTAAGCATGCCTGAAACAAGGAAAAGCAAAGGCAAGGGGAAGGAGGTGGAAGTGGTAATTGGTATGCCCAGTCAGGTGAGACGACGAGATGAGGCCCAAGATGAGTCTTTGTCCCAAACATCTCCAACTCCTCCAGCTCCTGATGAACCAGGTCGTAGTGAAACTCCCTCAGAACCACCTGCCGATGCTGCTGTGCAGGATCTGAGAAATGCGGTCCAATTATTGACACGCATAGTTGCTAGCCAAAGCCAAAGACAAGAAGGCCAAGTTGTAGGTGCAGATGGTGCGAATAGGGCAGCTAGCACGAGGATACGTGACTTCCTTAATTTGGACCCTCCAACTTTCACCGGGTCAGATCCTAACGAAGATCCGCAAGACTTCATCGACCAGATCCAGCGCACTTTAGATGTTATGCATGTGAGTGGTACAGAAGCTGTAGAACTGGCAGCATATAGATTGAAAGGTGTGGCTATATTGTGGTATGAATCTTGGAAGCAATCCAAGGGTATAGATGCACCTCCAACTACCTGGAAGGAGTTCAAAGAGGCCTTTCTTGACCACTACTTTCCATATGAGATTCGAGAGGCCCGTGCAGATCAATTTTTGAATCTCCATCAAGGGGGTATAAGCATGAGGGAGTATAGCCTCCAGTTTAACTCCTTGGCCAGGTATGCTCCCAACGTAGTTGCTACTATGGCAGATAGAGTTCATCGGTATGTGGATTGGTTGGATACATATCTGGTAAGAGACTGTACTATTGCTTCATTGAATAAAGACATGGATATAGCAAGAATGCAAGCATTTGCGCAGAAACTAGAGGATCAGAGACAAAGGAGAAGGACACAAGACATAGAAAGGGGCCAGTCCAAGAGGGCCAGATCTACAGGGTAGTTTGTACCGTCCCAAAGTGATGTTAGGCCCCGATTTCCTAGTAGACCACCTAGACCATCATCCTCATATTCTGCAGTCAGTGCTCCACCGCAATTTCAAGGGCCTAGAGGTAATCAGTTTAATCAAAGAAGTGAGGGACAAGGTGCACGGACTACAGGATATTCGGCCAGCCAGCAGATTCCTCCTAGGCAGTCTTGCAAACAATGTGGGAGGAGTCATTCAGGTATATGCCGTGTTGGGACAGATGCCTGTTATTGGTGTGGTGTACCAGGGCATGTGATAAGAGATTGCCCGAGAAGACGTATGGGTGATATGGCACAACCTGCTGGGTCAGCTGTTGCATCATCATCGTCAGTTCCTCTCGTTAGTAGGGGTCAGCAAATGCCTACAGGCCGTGGTAGAGGTGGTAGAGGAGCAGCTAGCTCCAGCGGAGCCCAGAATCGCACTTATGCTCTGGGAAGTCGGCAAAATTTAGAAGCTTCACCCGATGTGGTCACAGGTACATTGTCCATCTTTTCACATAATGTGTATGCATTAATTGACCCTGGTTCTACATTATCATATATTACACCACTAGTGGCTGGGAAGCTTAAAAGAACACCTATATTATTGAATGAGCCATTTGAAGTATCTACGCCAACCGGTGAATTTATTATAGCTAGAAGGGTCTATTATGATTGTGTTGTAGCTGTTTATGACCGTGATACGTGGGCGGACCTTGTTGAGTTAGATATGGTGGAATTCGATGTTATAATGGGCATGGATTGGTTAGCTTCTTGCTATGCTACTGTGGATTGCCAATCTAAGAGAGTGTATTTCCACTTTCCAAATGATGCAGTCCTTGAATGGGAAGGTAATGTTGGGGCACCAAGGGGAAGTTTATTTCTTATTTTAAGGCAAGGAAGATGATGTCAAAGGGGTGTATATGTCATCTAGTTAGAGTAAGGGATATGGAGGCTGAATCACCAACTCTTCAATCGGTTCCAGTAGTGAATGAATATGCTGATGTGTTTCCCGAAGAGCTTCCAGGTTTGCCTCCAGAACGAGAGATAGATTTTGGCATTGATTTACTCCCAGGCACTCAACCTATTTCTATCCCTCCATATAGAATGGCCCCGACAGAGCTACGTGAATTAAAGGAGCAATTGAAACATTTGCTAGAGAAGGGCTTTATAAGACCTAGTGTGTCCCCTTGGGGTGCACCAGTGTTATTTGTACGAAAAAAAGATGGCACCTTAAGAATGTGTATTGATTACCGATAATTGAATAAGGTGACAATTAAAAACAAATACCCCCTCCCCAGGATTGATGATTTATTTGATCAATTACAGGGTGCCAAATGTTTTTCAAAAATTGATTTGAGGTCAGGTTATCACCAAGTGAGAGTGAGGGAAAAAGATATACCCAAGACAGCCTTTAGGACACGCTATGGCCACTTTGAATTTCTTGTTATGTCATTTGGGCTGACAAATGCACCAGCAGTTTTCATGGACTTAATGAACAGGGTATTCAAGCCGTTCTTGGATGTCTTTGTGATAGTATTTATAGATGATATTTGGTGTATTCAAGATCAAAAGAGGAGCATGCAAAACACTTACGACAGGTATTACAAGTTCTTCGTGATCGGCAATTGTATGCCAAGTTTTCCAAATGTGAATTTTTGTTGAAATCAGTGGCATTCTTGGGTCATATTGTATCCGATGAAGGGATAAGGGTTGATTCACAAAAGATAGAGGCGGTGAAAGATTGGCCAAGGCCAACAACGGCCACCGAAGTTCGAAGCTTCTTAGGGTTGGCAGGTTATTATAGAAGATTTGTCGAAGGTTTTTCTTCTATTTCTGCACCTCTAACAAAGTTGACACATAAGGCGACCAAATTTCAATGGAATGATGCATGTGAAAGGAGCTTTCAAGAGTTGAAAAGCAGGCTAACTTCTGCACCTGTATTGGTGCTTCCAGAAGGCACAGAGGGGTATGCGGTATATTGTGATGCTTCGGGGGTTGGCTTAGGGTGTGTACTGACACAACATGGTAGGGTAATTGCTTATGCCTCGAGACAACTGCGCCCACATGAGAAAAACTACCCGACACATGACCTTGAACTAGCAGCTGTTGTGTTTGCCTTGAAAATATGGCGCCATTATTTGTATGGGGTTCATGTTGATATATATACTGATCATAAGAGCTTACAGTACATATTTAAACAGAAAGACCTAAATTTAAGGCAGCGGAGGTGGCTGGAGCTAATAAAGGATTACAATGTTGATATACTATACCATCCAGGGAAAGCAAATGTGGTAGCCGATGCTTTGAGCCGCAAGGCAATTGTGAACATTGATGATCAGACCGTGGTACGTCAAGGAGTCGCTAAGGATCTACGTCAACTAGCCAATTTGGGAGTGCGCCTCATTGAAACTCCAAAGGAAGGGGTTGTTGTGCATAATGCTACAGACTCTTCATTGATAACAGAGGTAAGGGAAAAACAGTTCAAAGATCCTATTCTACGGCGACTTAAGGAGAAGGTGAGTCAAGGCATAATGAAGGGCTTTGAACTTACCCAAAACGGAGAACTTTACTGTGAAAACAGATTGGGCGTTCCTAATATAAATGGACTAAGAAGGAGAATAATGGAAGAAGCCCATCATTCAAGATATTCTATCCATCCAGGATCAACTAAGATGTATCATGACCTGAAGGAAATGTTTTGGTGGGAAGGCATGAAAAAGGACCTTGCAGAATTTGTGGCTCAATGTCCAAATTGCCAACAAGTTAAGGTAGAGCACCAAAAGCCGGGAGGTTATATGCAATGTATAGAGCTTCCAACATGGAAGTGGGATATGATTAATATGGATTTTGTTACTGGGTTGCCTCGCTCATTTCAGAAGTTTGACTCCATATGGGTAATAGTTGATAGACTTACAAAGTCAGCACACTTCTTGCCAGTTAAGAGTGACTATACGGCTGAAGAGTATGCAAAGCTATACCTTAAGGAGATAGTTAGACTACATGGGGTCCCAATCTCCATTATATTTGATCGGGGAGCTCAATTCACCGCAAAATTTTGGAAATCCTTCCAGAGGAGCTTAGGGACACAAGTAAATTTAAGTACAGCTTTCCACCCGCAGACAGATGGTCAAGCAGAACGCACCATTCAAACACTTGAAGATATGTTGCGGGCGTGTGCATTGGACTTCAAAGGTAGTTGGGTGGACCATTTGCCACTTATTGAATTTGCCTATAATAATAGCTACCATTCAAGTATCAAGATGGCACCGTATGAAGCTTTGTATGGAAGAAAATGTAGATCACCAATAGGATGGTTTGAAGTGGGTGAAACCACCTTGCTTGGTCCAGATCTAGTCCAACAAGCCATGGAAAAAGTCAAGGTAATACGACAATGGCTAGAAACAGCCCAAAGCCGTCACAAATCATATGCAGATGCTAGAAGAAGAGGACTGGAGTTCTCAGTAGGAGATTGGGTATTCTTAAAGGTGTCTCCAATGAAAGGTGTTATGAGATTTGGTAAGAAAGGGAAACTAAGCCCACGTTACATAGGGCCATATAAGATTATTAAAAGGTTTGGACAAGTTGCATATGAATTAGAGTTACCCCAGGAGCTTTCAATGGTTCATCCAGTTTTTCATGTCTCAATGCTCCGAAAATGCATAGGTGATCCATCTCGTATTACTCCTATTGAAGATATGCAAGTTATGGAAGATCTCACCTATGAAAAGGTACCTATTGCTATCCTAGATCGTCAAGTTAGAAAGCTAAGAAATAAGGAAATACCTTCAGTGAAAGTTCTTTGGAGGAACCAACAGGTAGAAGAGATAACGTGGGAGGCTGAGGAAGCAATGAGGTCTAAATATCCTTATTTATTTGAAGCTAAAGAGGAAGTCCAAAATACAGAGTTAAAGGAGTAGTAGGTATGTGAATATGAATTCTTATTATGTTTTCAAAAGTCTGTATACACGGAAGTTTAAACTTGTTTAACCTATTCAATTATGCTTACATTCGGGGACGAATGTTCCTAAGGGGGGGAGGATGTAACACCCCACATCCTACATGTACTAGTCCAACATAGATGAAACATGATGTGACAAGGTCAAATCTGCACATATTTTTAAAAGTGCATGAATTCCAGATTTAAGGGTTATATGTACATCTAACGCTTAAGATGACCGAGCGTATATAATTTTTATGTCAAGTTAAGGAGAGTGTGACCTTAAATGAAGTAAAATAATTGAGGTGCTTGTGGGACTTAGGAAGCTATTAGGTGAGTCACCTACGTGCTTAATAAGCTCGGTAAACGGAGACAAGGCCCAACACCGAATTTGTTCAAGTCCGATAAAGAATAAACCCCGAGTTAAAGATGTCATTTGGGCCCATGGTTTGGCATCATAAAAGGGCAATATTTGCAGCCCAAGATGGATAAGAAAAAGGGCCAAATTACAACTACAATGCAATTCAAAACTAAGGTCCAAACTAAGTGGGCTTAGGGAGGAAATGTTTGCAACAAAGCCCATCCCATTTGAAGCCCAATAAGGCCCAAATGAAAGGGCCAAGCTGCTGCCCCATAACCTTATTAAAATAAGGCTAAAAGCCCAAAAGAAAGTCGGCCAAAAGAGGCCTATAAAAGGGAGCAACCAGCTGCAACTTTCAGCCATTTTCTTAAGCCAAATTTTCAGATTTCTCTCAAGTTTCTTTTTGCTCTCTCTCCATTTTCTAAAGCAGCCAAGACACACTTCTAGGGTTCTTGAAGAGAACCTAATACTTGAGAGTTAAGGTAAGTAAAAATACCCATGGTTTGGTGTAATTTTTCCATGAAAAACATGAAGAGTATGTTGGTTGTATTGTGCAGGAATTTTGGGACAGCATGTGTTCCAATTTTGTAGTTCACTTTTCTTGTTAAATAAGAGACTTTTATCTTGTTGGTTGGCTGATTTATGAAGTAATATGTATGTTTTTAAGAAGTCTTGGGTCCATAGTGATGTAAGAAGGCTGCTGGACCACTTGTACCTTCCGCAAAAACAAGTTCTTAAATGATGTCTTAATTCCGGTCATTAGTAAGAATTTGTGGACTGTTTTTGGGAATTGTTGTCTCACGTTTTTCATCTACTTAGGGAATGTTTTTGGACTGTTTTAGGACTGTAATTATGTGTAAATATGCTGAGGACAGTTTGGTTAAGGTTGGAACGGATTTGGAATGGTTGACGTCGAAATGTAGCGGAAAGACGCAATGTTGCGTTGTCTACTTACGTGTTGTGTAAAGTTGTTGTATGCTGTATTGTATGAGTTGTTGTAATGTTGTTATGAAACTAAGCATAGCTGGACATGACATGTATATGGGAAGGTGTGTTAGAAAATACGATTAGGAGCGGAAGTGTTGAAAGAATACTATTTGGGTGTTAATTCCGAGCTTGCTGCCCGGATGTTGTTTTTGGGTGAAATTAGATTACTAAGACGTGTTTATTAGCTACTAACACTAGTTTTATCACCTAATATGTTGTAGATAAGTGTTTGGAGGAAAAGGATACTACTCCGAGGTAATAACGACATAGTACAGCGAGGTATGCAAGGCAACTTGATTTCCTATTACTTGGCATGAAATCTATAGTCTTCCTTAGCACATAAAGGCACGTACAAACTCCGACATGGCTGCTAACCGTGTTCCCACTCTTAACATGTCCATATATCTCCATACATAGTCATTGTCAACCTGCATATGTACTTGAATACCGAATATGCATGAATTCCTTTTTACCAAACAAAGTCTATGTGTTGTTCAATCTTTGATACGATTCATTAGTTGTGTATCTCTCTTCCCATCGTGGTATTATCTTACATGGTTTTTCATACGTCACATGTCTATATTCATACAGTTCTGAAGGTTATGACCACCAAAAGAACCATCTCAAAGTAAATAAAAAATAACTTACAGTTGCTTATAAATGAGCGGTAGCCCGAGGGGTGGAAGAATCACCTAGCCAGGGTCGATCTCATTTGGGTGGTAGCCCGAGGGGTGAAGGAATCACCTAGCCAGGGTCGATCCCATTACAGATTTACCACTGATCAGCTGGTCATTTACATGATATATTGTGCACAGATTATACAGTAAAGAAAGATACAGTAATAAAAAAAAAGACATAAAGTACATGATTCCACAGTATGACTAAAGGTGGTCTTATCATACTTATACACTAGCATGTGATTTCAGTTGAGTTCATATTGCATATACAGTATTTCCTGCCTTACATATTCAGTACATTATCTCGTACTGACATCCCTTACGGGGGACCTGCATTTCATGCTGCAGGTACAGGAGCTACTAGATCTCCCCAATAAGAGTACAGGACTTCCAGCTGCTATTACTAAGCTCCAGGTTGCTTCGAGGCTTATGTGTTTAGAACTTGTATTTTGTATTGCATAGTTGGTCATGAGGCGGGGCCTGTCCCGACCCATATGGATGTTGCTCCTTATTTAGAGGCTTTGTAGACTATGTAAATTAAAGTATGGTCAAATAGTGTATTATAGACATCGTGGCTCCAACGGCCTAGTCTTATGCATTTACTTTTGGTTTGTTTGTACAGTTTACTTTCATTTGACAGCCTATTGAGTATGGAAACCTCTTAAATGTTCATAGCAGGTGTATAGTTATATGTTGGTTCTCCCGAGCCTTGTCGACAACGGGTGCCAGTCCGCCTTAATGGGGCTTAGGGCGTGACATCTTCATTACCCATTGATTATTTCTTGTTTGTAATGTCAAATTGTGAAATTTCAATTGAAAAATTGGGAGTTTTATTCATGAACTCTAGTTTAATAAAGATGATGATTATGGGTTGATTTTAACTCTATTTTTAAAACAATTTTCGCTATGGTTTCCCAATACTTGAAGGGACATTTTCACGCAAAATTTTTTTCATATTCCAGCCTCATTTTCTAGTATTGAATTTTTTAACCACTTTGCTTATTTTTCCCAAATTTTATATTTTGACTTCGTTGATTTTGGAAATTTAATTATGAATCATTATTTGAATAGATTGTGGTGTCTCGAATACTAACCGAAGAGGGAAGGCTCAAGTGTTGGATTAATTTTTTGATTTATCGAGGCAAATGGATTCCCAAACCTTGTTGAGTATAATTGAACCTTGCATTTTATTTTTTTGTATGTTGAGAAGTAATAGAGACTCGAAAATGAGTGAATTATTCATGGAATGACTTAATGAAAGTATCGGGGTAATAAAATAGTTATGTGTTGATATGTGAAACTGGATTCATGATCTGGTATATACTTGTTGATGATATGCATTGATCCTTATATTGAGACAATTGATTGATTTTTGTAATCCCCATTAATGAGAATTGTGAATTGCTTATACTAACTCAAGTGTTGAGTATTGACTAATGTTATTTGTTGAAACAACTATTGAAATATTATAAATGTGAATTGTGATATTGAACAAGTGTTATAAAATTTTGGTATTGTGGTGAAATTGTTGACGAATACTAGTAAAAATATTGACTCTTTAGAGGATATCCATTCCTATATGGATATTTGAGAGGATTACTATATATTTTGTAGTGGGTTTGCCTACGACTGTGGGTGGTTCTGAATCCATTTGGGTTGTTGTTGATCGATTGACTAAGTTTGCTCATTTCATCCCGATCAGGATTAAGTATACGACATAGAAATTGACTTATCTCTTTATCAGTCATATTGTTAGGCTTCCTGGGTACTTATTTCTATTGTTCCTAATCGAGGTTCATTGTTTACTTCCCACTTTTGGTAGGTGTTACAACATGGGTTGGGTACTTAAGGGGATTTAAGTACAACATTTCACCCCTAGACAAATGATCAATTTGAGAGGATCATCTAGGTGTTGGAGGATATGTTTCGGGCATATGTGATTAATTTTGATGCTCAGTGGGATCAGCATTCGCCCTTAGCCTAGTTTGCATACAACAACGGTTACAATTCCAGCATCCAGATGGCTCTTTTTTGGCCTTGTACAACCATAGATGTAGATCACTCATTGATTAATTTTATTCTGTTGTGGTGCATAGCCTAGATACTGATTTACTTAGAGATTTCATAAAGCAGGATTGGTTGATTCAAAGGTGATTGTTGACATCCCAGAGTCATTGGAAGAATTATGTTGATAGATGGGTTTGACCCTTAGAGTTCATGGAGGGTGGCCGTGTTTGGTTGAGGATTTCACCCATGAAGGGTGTCATGAGGATAGAAAAGAAGAGTAAGCTCAACCCTAGGTATACTAAACCATTTGAGATCTCTAGTTGAGTGGGAGAGGTGACCTATTGACTTGCCTCGCCACCTAGTCAATTTTTTGTGCATCTAATGTTTCATGTGTTTGATGCTACAATGTAACATCCTAGATGAGTCTCATGTAGTCTCCTTTAATTCGGTGGAGTTGAGTCCAGATTTGACTTACAAGGAGGAGCCTGTGGTCATTATAATCAGGCAGGTCCAAAAGCTCGAGACCAAGGATATTACATCTGTAAAGGTTTAGTGGCGACATCGAGTTGTGGAAGAGGCGACATGAGATATTGAATTTGACATGCGGATCCATTATCGTCATCTCTTTGAAACATCAGGTATTTCTTTAGCTTTATGTTCGATGATGAACATTATTTTTAGTGATGGATTATGTAATGATCCTAAAGATTATCTTTTGGTATTTTTTTAAAAAAATTATTATTTTACCACTCTTGATAGTTGTCCCGAGTCCTATTTGATTGGTTGATAAAGTTGATTTCTTAAAATTTTGTGAAAAGTTGAGTTTTTGCTGAGGAGTTAAGTTGCAAAGGCTTAAGTTGCTTAATTTTGAATTTTGAAGTTATTTGCAGTTTTGAGTCTCAAAATGAAATTTCATCAGTTTCAAAATGTGATAATTGGTCTATCAGAGTTGTCGAATCAGATTTGGAGTTGATATGTGGATTTGAGATCTGAAGTTGGAAACTTAGTTGAATCTTAAAGGAAGTTTGCTCAATGTGTTGAGTTTGGATCCTCATATTGAATTTCTAATAGTTCCATTGGTTTCGGGGTGATTTTACCACTAGAACGAACCTTGGTATAATTTTTGGGTGTTTCGATAGTGTTTTACTACTTTTAGCACCTTAAGTTCGTTCCATTGCGCCTAATTGAATTTTGGATCAAGGAGACCTCAAATTTAATTTTTGACTATTTCATTGAGTCCAGAATGTCAAATTTAGTAAGAATGCAAATATGATTTGTGTGAACGGAGTTCCGAATGAATCATGAGAGTTCATTCTTTTCATTGAATTTTTTTTGCCTTCGTGAAGCTACTCACTGTCTGAGGCATCATGTCATCTTAACATATCAAGCATTCATAGGTAAAACATGTACATAGTGCGGAAATAAAATGAGAAAGGGAGTAACAAAATCATTGGAGTTAGAAAGAAACATCTCAAGCATACATCAATGTCCAAAACATACCACCTAAACATAAACTAACGGGAATGGATGCACGGTTTCGATTTTTTGCAAATAGAAAAGACGTGTAAATAAGTTAGAAAGTAAAAGCCTCCAATTTTAAAATTCAAATATACACAGACAGTATAGGCATGAAGAAAAATATGCGAAGACTCAAACTAAGGGCTCACCACTACAACTAGTCTTGAACACCAATAACTAGCCACACGTTGGAAGAGAAGGAGCATTTATCCCTACATGATGACATCATGCAGGCAAAATATGCGTTAGTACATTGAATGTACTAAGTATGTGAGATGTAAGCACAAACATGGAATTGTAATGCCATCATCCATAAATTAAGAAATCTTCATGCATGAAACAACAAAGTCATCTTTTAAATGAGATTAAGCATGCACAAGGAATAACGTTTAATATGAAGTAAAAGTAATACAACATATGAAACACATGTAATGGAACGAAGACATCAAAACTCACACTTTGTGAGAATGGATCGTAACCAACATATAAGACCATCCGAGCTACTACACAAAATCCAACATAACCTCCTACGATGGCACAGGGAGACCACTTGCCGAGTGGAATTCCATCACATAGCATGCATCATCAAATCATAAATGACCTATATGGATCTACTAGCCTAGCCTACAAGGGCTACTATGGTGGGACATAGTTAATGGGGCAAAGGGTTGTTTCTAGGGTTTCCTTACCGAACCCCACCTCAATGCCTCATTCGGTGCTAAGTCATCCCACGAAATACTTTAGAACATATACTTAGTCAAGTAATGACACTTAGAATCACAAGTAGCAATTTCAAAGAGTAGCTCGAAATCTTAGGAACCTCCAAGTGAGAATTGTCCTTTCACTTTAGGGACCATCATAAACATCTTTTAAGGGAATCATTGACATGCTTATCTCTTTGTCAAAACATTACTTAAAATCTTTCTTTTATGCCCTCATCATCATCACCATATCATGCAAAAACCACCTTAAACTTAGTGGGCTTGTACATTGACTAGAAAAGTTAAAAATCAAGAGAGTGGTGCATGAACATGGGAAAATTATGCATCTTTAAATCATATACTAAGCAACCCACACATCGTAGTTTAATCCCTAACTATGGGGATCATCGTCATCAACTCAATACTCATGGAAAACATGGTAAAATATTTTATGATATCATTAGAGACAAAATACATGGCAATACATCATAAAATCGTCATTTAAATCATTAATATGCATGGTAGTATTTTAAGGAACATAAAGAAAAGGTAAAAAGCTTTAAGGGATTTGTGGGTGGAAGGAACCCACAAATCAACTCACATACTTTGATTAGAGCCTAGGAAGAAGAAACTTGAAGTTGTGGGGAAAACCTTGAAACCCTAGCTCTTTGCCTTGCTTCCTTGAGAGAGTATTGCCTTAGAATATTTTGAGAGGATGAAAGAATAAAAGTAATAGGGACTCCTTAGAATGATTTAGGTCTCATTAGGGGCTTAGGAACCATAAAAATGATGTAGTTTTAAGTCTAGGATACATGAAAAGGATAAAAATGCCCTTCACCAAAACTGCTGGACTGAATCCATGAGACCTCAATTACAGGTTGTGGACTTAACCACAAGTCGTGGTTTGAGTTGTCCGGTTCTCCTTTTCCAATCTTCAAAGTCTGGTTTCCAACCACCCAATCCACGAAACCCATTTTCAGGTCGTGGATAGATCCGCGGGTCGTGGACCAGCTCGTGGAACCTTCCACACTTAGCCAATTTTCCGTTTTATAGGGCATCATCCATGAATCCTAACCATGGATCGTAAACAGGACCTCTGGCCGTCCTGTTGGCTATGGTTTCAATTCCAGAAACCCATATTATTCCAGCAACTCAAGGCTTCCATCTACGACCACTTTTCACGGGCCGTATATTGCCCTCGTGAATCCCTTCACCAATTACAATTTTTTTCAAAATCTATAGCCCTATCCACGAGCTTGGTCTACGACTCATGAATTGAATCACGGTTTGTGAACTGAGCTCGTGAATCAGCCCAAAAACTTTTTCAGTTAAACTTTTCTTCACTTTTTACACTTCTAATTTGAGGTCCTTACACTGTCAATAGTAGAAATTTCATATGAAATAAGATCTTTCATCTGCATTGTTCTTAACTGATTGAACTTTTGTGGGCATACGCTCATTATATCAAATCTTTACACAGCAACTCCACCAAAGCAGTTGTTGCTTTAAAATCTTTTTATAAGTGGGCATTAACTGGTACACCCATACAAAACCGCATTGGAGAATTATACTCAGTTGTAAGTTAACTTCCGCTACTTCAAATACATTTTCTATACTTCTTAATTTGTGAGGTTAATTAAAATTTTTAATTCTATATAGGTCCGTGTCTTACGAGTTTCGCCTTATGCCTGTTACTTTTGTGAATATTGTAATTGCAATAGACTTGATTTAAGGTAGATACAAAGATTCTTTTTCTAAAATAAAAAATCCATTTTAATTTATATATACATAGTATAGTTGAAACATCTTTTTTTTCCTAGTATATTGAAAAACCTTTGAAGGTAGAGATGCCATGGTGTGGTTGAAGCACAAAATTCTGAAAAGCCTATTTCTCAGTACCATGAACTTCAATCCGATTAGAATCTTCAAACTGGTTTCCATTTATGGGTTCATTCAGGTTACAGTGAGAAAAGATTCTTTGGATGATAGAGAATACGACTACTACAAGACATTGTACCATAGAAGCCAAGTATAGTTCGATAGGTATGCTATCTCTCTGATATTTCGTTTTCGACCTTCAGCTATTCTTCTTTCAAGTTCACTTTGCTTGTCTACTGTATGCCAATTTTTTGGCCCATTGTTTCTCTTCTTTTTTTGGCTGTCTATCCTGTTTCCTACAATTTTTTTTGTCCTCCAGTAGTTCTGGTACCCTCGGGTTAGTTTCTTGGTTTTTCACTTAAGATCTTATACATCATTTTGTTCCCATCAAATTCTTGATCATTTGTGTCATTACCTTTCCAAAAAGTAAGAAGGGAGCATGGATATTTATATTTCTATCTTTTGTGTCATCTTTTTTGTTTTGGTGCAGATATGTCAAGATTGGAACTCTAACAAATAACTTTGGTCACATTTTGGCTATGATCACATCCCTATGGCAGGCAGCAAGAAAATGATCTATATTCTATATATATGCTTGATATGTGCGAAACCTTGAATGTTCTTGATGGTAATGGATTCTTGCATTCATCTTCTTGTTTTTGTTTACTGATTGACTCTCTTTGTTGCTTCAATTTTGGTGTTTTCAGTGCTAAACTTTCTAAATCTATTTATCCATATTTGGATTCAATGTAGTTTAGTGCAAATAGCATAGGCATGAAGGGTTATTTAATAGTTGGAATTAGTCATCCAGAATCACTGGTTAAAAATGCATTATGTGTGTTTGGGGGGTTGAGGGTTGGGAAGGGGAGGGGAATTAGAGTTAAAATGATATTTTTTGCTCTTTGGATATAGATTGATAAGAGAACAGTTTCTACTCCTCATTTTTTTTCTCTCTCAACCTTCTTCTCGTTTTCCTTTCTTTCCGACAACTTCCTCCCGCCATGGGGTTGATGTTCTTGGACTTTGGTTCTCTTAACTGGTCCCTACTCATGACCCTCATGATTTTGTCACGCAATCTCTATCCAAATTTCTCTTCTTCCAGAACTCATATTCTTTTCTTTCCCATAGCCCTTTTTATTGACATTTACATTTCTTATGCATGCATAGATATGAATGTTCCGCAGCTAAATTTTGTATATTCTGCTTCATATCACTTTTCTTCTGTATTTCTTGTATAAATACTTACTGGGTATAATTTTATTGCTATAGTATTACATCATTTTCGACAGGCCGGTTGGATATCTAGTTGGAAGATAATATTGGAGAGTTAATACAATCTGGTCAAGGGGTTATCAAAAAAAGTTGGTTATCAAAATTTTGCTCAAATATGTAAAATTGGTGTAATGATTTGACTATGGAAGACTTACTTGATTGCATTCCAGCTTATCAGAGTCTGCTAAAGGTAATTAAACATAGTTATTTGCTTAATGCTTAAAGAAGCAAGCACGGATAAAAATCACAACCTATCAAACAAGATTTCACCAAACTCTAATACAAAACTTCAAGCAACTTGTGAGAACATACTCCAGTAATCACAAAAGGATCAAACTCTTAATCCTACACACCTTGTAATACGGCCTCTATTACAAGATACAAAGCAATAACCTGATTACCCACTATATCAACTATCTCTAGTTAACATAGAGTTTAACAATTAACAAATGGTTAACTCTAGACAACAACTCAACTCATAATGAAATGAACTGACGTGATCTATTATCCTTTGCAGTTAGGAATATATTATCCTTCTTTGATCTATGCATCTCTTTTTGATTTTTTTAGGTTCCTTCTTGCAGGCACGTGTTTTGCAAGGCGTGTTTGGTAAATATAGTTGAAAGTGTGAGGGAAATGTCATGCCCTTCATGTACCAAACCCCTCACATTTGACTTCACTGCAAATAAAAATAAAGGAGATTCCAGTTTTAAACGTACTATCAAAGGGTTTAGGTCCTCAAGTATATTGAACAAAATTCAGCTTGATAAATTCAAGACAAGCACTAAAATAGAAGCTTTGGTATGCAATTGCATTCATCATATTCTCCTTCGTTTGCTTTTCTTCTTTGTCTTATGGGTTTCTTTCCTTTTCATAAAGAGAGCAAGGTGTGTCATACAAAGGCACTAAGTCGTTACTTATTGTGATAATGTTCTAACCTGATGGGTGTGACCTCATGATCTTGTATCTTCATAATGTTTTTATAATTAGTTGTGTCTCATTCAGTGGAACAAGTGGTGCCTATGCATTAATATACTTCCCAATTTAAATTGATTGACATTGTCCTTAATTCTTAGATTCTTCTTCTTGTGAATAATATTGCTACAACACCTCTATTTTATAGTACAGAACTCCAACTTGAGTTTCCAAGTTGGGGTGCGTATGTGTGTTACGTGCTTGATGCTCATTTTTACCTTTCTTGAATGTAGAGGGAAGAAATTACTGATATGGTTGAAAGGGATGGTTTTGCAAAAGGAATAGTTTTTAGCCAGTTCACTTCATTTTTGGATTTGTTACGGTATTCTCTTAATGTAAGGCATGATGGTACTTTCTCCGGTATTCTCTTAATGTAAGGCATGATGGTACTTTCTCCTTCCTTTTTTCAGACTAACAAAAAAGAAGCTTGTATTGTGTGTATTCAGCTGTCAGCATTAATTGTGTTCAATTAGTTGGATCCATGTCTACTGCCTCTAGAATTGCTTATGAGCTTGAATAGAATAAAATAGAAACAGAAAGGCTTAATAGATCGAGAGTCCTAAAACTTGTCAGTATGTTTCATTTAGTCATGCGAATTAGGACTTGTCCCAATTGAGTACTTGAACACATGATAAAGATTTCATGTTAGACACTAGTGGTTCAAATTTTCAAAAAGCTTTTGGACGTGTTCTCAAATGTTCATGAGATAGTTAAGTTAATCACATAAAATATGTATCTCGATCCCTTAATTATATATCGCAACCTCAATTGAAACAAACTTGAGCTTTTACAATTTATTGAGCTAATGCATTTAATTAAAGGCGGTGGCGTAGTTTAAATGGTTAACTTATATACATAATGGACATTTGATTGTATATGCAAAAGGTATTCCATAATTGAACTATAAAAGTGCCTTAACATTTTCAATTGTTCAATTAAAACAAGCCACAACTCAAGTGTCTAATTTAGACATTTTTGAGGGGCTCTGACTGCATTAAGCCAAACAAAAACTGTTTACTGACCTAGCAATTACCAAACCCTTGCCAAAAAGTCAATACTGATTTTACGTCCCATTATTACAAATATTCATGATCAACTTAGGCGCTTGGATTCAGCAAAAATCTAACCAGCAGAGAACTTCGTGTTGCATTGACATTCCATCATGCTAGATAATAGAAAGGGCCTAAGGAATTTGAGGAAAGCTGGGCTAGGTCACGAGGTCGGTGAGAAGCACGGAACTTGGTGGAGCAGCGGTGAGCATGCAGTGAGGAGGTAGAGGAGTCAAGTTTGGTTGACTTAAATATTTAAAAGAAATTCAAATAAAAAAACAAGTTTCCAACATCTAATAGGAAAATATTTTTGTCAGGTCACTGGTTGGGACTCGAGGTCGCTATTGGGAGTCGGATCAAGGCTGGGGCTAAGTGGGGAGTTGATACTTGAGTTGGGATCTCCAATCAAGAGTCGGCATATCAAGTAGGGGTCGGGTCCCAAGTTAGGGTCTCAGGTCGGGATTCAGATTCGGGTCAGGGACAAGAGTAGGGTCAAGAGCATACTCTCTATTCCAAGACTCAACTCCTAACCTTGACTCGAGACCTGAATCTTGATCAAGACCCTAGGACCCGACCTCAACTAGAGGCTCGGCTTCTGACCTAGAACAATGATCATCCTTGGGTCTTAAAAGTGACGAATGAAAGTAAATGTATAGAAACCTATTTTCACTTTGTAGTCGAGAAAAAACAATGGAGGAAGTGATCAATATGAATACACTTACTCTATAATTTTTCGTCTCACATAAATGAACACCTATGTAAAGTCCTATATAAAACTTTAAAGAACTAGAGTATCGAATCTTATATTGGGTCTAGAAAAGAAACCCCTTCTATTAACTATTCGATAGCGAGAAGAAAGAGTCTGATAGCTAGCGAGAAACAAGAACAAAGGTGTAATATAATTTAGTTGCAAGGAATTCATTACAACATATTTCATTCTGTGCAGTGGCATAGCCATATGTAGCTCAGGGCCAATCGAGGCACCCATCATCGAAGAAGTATATTACTGTTGCGACCTAAAATCCGGATGTGATGACACTCACCTATCCCACCAAGGGGAGTCAACCTAAACCTGAACAGTGCAATGTAATAATAAAAGCAAAAGATAAATAGTCTAAAATAGTAGATAATAACACTCGAAATAAAATACAAGTCTCACTATCTAGTTCTCGAATAGAACATAACAAAAATATACTGTTATACCTAGTAAAGTTACCAAAATACCCCTAGATGAGAGGCGCTCACTTAACGTATCTTCATAAACTTTTTCAGCAAATCCGAGACCAAAAATGAGATCAACAAAAAAAATTGTGTGGCCAAATGGTCTTGGTTGATTTTTAGAACTATTGGATGAAAAGATAATTTTTCGAAGCAAAAACCCAATTCCAGAAAAGTGCGCAACATATCTACATCGCGGACTTGTTGAGAATTCATACTTAGTGGTGATTGCAATATTTTCTACGGGATTAGTAGCTCGATCAAAAATATTTTGACAAAAATTGCACATGGAGTGCCCAAGTCCGCAACATAGACATGGTTTTTCGTAGTGCAAATTTTCAGTTTTTTAGGGGCATTCTAGAATTTGTTTCTACCCCTCAACTTAACCCACAACCAATATAGGTTGTGGTTGTGATGTGAGCATGATGATAGGTTGATAAAACCTGATAGTCCTATGAGTCTTAAAATTTGAACTCTAGAGATTGATCTAAATTGAAAGTCCTCCTACGTGATGGTCTAATTCAATCTTGAAAAGGTTGATGGGATTGATTTGTCGAATTGTTGAAAGATTGATTAAATAGAATTGATGAGCCGAAAGGGTTCATTAAGAGACTCACTAATTTGTTGATTGGAATAGATTGTCTTATGAGCATTGAGTCTTAGGAGGAGTATCAAGCATCGAATTGAGTAAGAGTACGTCCCACTCAAACTCAATAACTACGTCGCCAAACATAAGAGAGCGTTGAAACCATTTGGTCAGATGTTCTTCTTGATAGGTCCCTGAAACAATAGAGGACTCAGTTGATTGGATCCATTTTGGATCGATTAATTCTTTACCCTGGTAAGTACTAAACGATTATGGCAACATCAACGAGATTGTTGTACGATCAGTTGCTCATAAATGATTGTTGTCAGATAAGAGAAATGCCCTAATAGGTTCTGTATTGATAGTAATCTGAAATGATTGGATTAGATTCGGACTAGTTTGGATTTGGACTAATTGGTCTTTGTCTACTCTTTATTCTTTCTTTAAATAGACATTTGACAATTGGATTGAGTATTTCTGTGTTGATTATTATTCTACCTATTTCTGTTTTATTCAGCCATTTTACATACTCGTACATTTCATATACTGACGTCCAGTTGGACTGTATCATTTAATGATGCAGAGATATATAGGTACTAGAGGTCATCAATAGGCACATCGTGAAACGACCCAAAAGTGTTTCGGAAGTCACCGGAAACTTGTTTTAGCTATATCTAAAAGTTCATTTGTTCTTTTGAAAATACGACTTCATATTCTTGTTTAGGGGGTCAAATGGAGTGGGAAATAGGTCTAACCCGAATTTTAGAGCAACCGTATCAAAATTCGAAATTTCCAAGTAAAGCCTTTTTGGAGGGTCTACTTTGGAGGGTCATATCTTTTAGCACACAAAGAATTGGGTGGCCCATAATATATCCATGGAAATCCTTGTGAGTTAGCTATCCAACGCACTTCGTTTCTCCTCGTTTGAAATTCGGACGAAGAAATTATGCCCATTTTCGTAACCTCCGCCCGGGCAGAAAATGCAAATTCCAGTGAGCAAGTTACTGTTCACCCGCCCCATTATTTTTCTAAGTGTTGGAACCGTTTTTTCAAAGACGAATTTTATTTCCTATATAGCACTAAATCAGTTCCCATTCCTTAAAACATTTCCTAAAAGACATTTCCCACACTTAGAAATATCTCTCTCTAGAACTCAAGCCAAAACCCTCCAAAACCTTCATCAAGATTGAAGAGGTCCTTGCTCCAAGTTTCAAGCCTCCTTTGAAGACACTTCCAAGGCCTTCATAAGAACTCAAGGTATGTGATGTTGAACTCATGGGTCCTTCGACCCATAGTGCCTAAACCCTAACTTACTCATTATTTCATGATTTTAAGTGAAGATTTACACATTGGTCTTGTTCATTATATAAATTTTCTGCACAGTGAAATTCTAGCATGGGAAGGTGAATGTCTTGAACATGTTGTCACTCTAGAACTTGAATCTAAACTTGGGATTGATGTGGGGCTTTACATGTTGTCTTGGGAGTATGTCAAAGTGTTCATTGATGGTTGGTTCACTGATTTACTGCATGAATCCTACTCCATTTTACACATTCTTTGATCCTCACTGCATGCCCCCAAGATATTTGATAAAATGTCCAATTATGGAATTAAGAGGAATTGATGTTTTAAAGCTTGAGATAAGATATGAATGAGGTTACAATAACATTTTGATGATAAACTAAACTCGTGTATATATTTAGTTCTACATGAGAATTGCATTAGAGCCTATTGTAAATTCCTATATAAAGTGTTGCACAACCATGCCCGGTCCGGGGGAGAAGAGCCGGATATCCATGATATGGGGGATACGTACTCATATTCACCTATGGTGGCAAGGTGGGATTGTCACTATCCATGATATGGGGGATAAGTACTCATATTCACCTAGGGTGGCAAGGTGGGATTGTCACTATCCATGATATGGGAGATAAGTACTCAAATTCACCTAGGGTGGCAAGGTGGGATTGTCACTATCCATGATATGGGGGATAAGTACTCATATCCACCTAGTGTGGCAAGGTGGGATTGCCACTATCCAGAACTAAGGGATAATACTTATTTCACCCGGGTGAGGGGTTTATGCGTCATCAACTTGCTTGGCTCAGCTTCAGATATGGTGCCTATTATGAAGATGGATTTACTTAAACATATTTGACTATACATTGATTATGCAAATGCATCTTGAATATATATTCTATGTCTAATGACCCATCTCCTGCATTTCGATTATGTATCTTATTTATTCTTGCATTGCACCCCACATACTTAGTACATTCCAAAGTACTAACGCATATTTTGCCTACATGATGTTACCATGTAGGGATCGGAGCCACTCTTGATCCTTCTCTCCATCCACGTGGCTAGTGGTGCGTATCCGGGATTGTTGAAGAGTCCTCAATGATTCGAGGACTATGTTATGTTTCCTATTCCTATGTTTTGAGATCTTAGCTTGTATTTGTATTTGACTATGAGGGGAGCCGGTAGTATGTCATGGCCCCCGTTATATCGATATATGTAGAGGTGTACGTTGGACAAGTATTTTGCAAATGATCTTGACTCTTAATCTATGATATTATTTTGAAATGGGTTGCCCTTAGTCCCTAATTCCCTTTATTTAATGTTGATTGTACTTCCGCGACCGATGAAGTGTGATGACAAGTTCGAGAGGCTTGTTTGGGGTTCCTTTGGGTTCCTCATTCGCCATGTCACGTTTAGGCCCTAGGCTTGGGTCGTGACAAGCTTGGTATCAGAGCACTAGGTTGTTTGATCCTTGGAGTCCAACACACCACGTTGAGTAGATTCCTATTCATGGTTGTGAAACGCGCCACGACTATGGGTGGGAGGCTATGAAATGTTTGTAGGAAAGGTTTCCCTTCTTCCCGTTCTATGACGTGCTTAGAGTGTAATAAGTGATTCCTCCCTAACGCTTGTTCTTTGAAATGCTAGATCGTCATGCCAAATAGGAGAGGAAGACGAGCCCGATCACCGGAGGAACCACCCACCAATAGTGAGCTCCGCGATGCACTCAACATGCTTGCACAAGTGGTAGCTAACCAAGTGCAACAAGAAGCCCAAGCTCCCCAAGCTACCACCCCGGGGGCAAGGGTGAGAGATTTTATTAGGATGAACCCTCCGGTTTTTCATGGTTCAAAGGTGGATGAGGATCCACAAGAATTCATTGACGAGTTATGCAAAATCTTGACCATTATGGGTGTTGGGGCTATTGAGAAGGCGGAGTTGGCAGCTAACCAACTCAAGGGTGTTGCTCAAATTTGGTTTGATCAATGGAAGGGTGAAAAGGGAAGTGGCTATGTGGTGTGGTGGGAGGAATTTAAGCTTGCTTTTCTTAATAGGTTCTTCCCTCTGGAGCTTAGGGAGGCAAAGTTGGTGGAATTTATGAACTTGAAACAAGGGGCTATGAGTGTGAGGGAGTATGCCCTCAAATTTACCCAGCTCTCTAAGTATGCACCTCACTTGGTGGCCGACTCTAGGTCGAGGATGAATAAATTTGTGATGGGTGTCTCCGATTTGGTTAGTGAGGAGTGTCGTTCCGCGATGTTCATTGGTGATATGGATTTGTCCCGGTTAATAACTTATGCCGAGCAAATGGAGGAGGAGAAATTGAGGAAGAGGAGGGGACATGAGGCTAAGAGGGCTCGTTTTGGTGGTGGGCCTTCTAGAGGAGGTCGGCCTTTCCAAGGCCAAGGGTCCTCTCATGTTGCTAGTGGGGGGTTTGTGAACAACTTTCCTAGGCCCTAAGGAGTGGGTGTGGGTACTCCGAATGCACCATGTTCTAATTGCGGGAGGAAGCATTGGGGTTCTTGTATGAGGGGTATGGGTGCATGCTACGAATGTGGGAAAATTGGTCACAAGAAGATGGATTGTCCCAAGATTCGTGGCAAGGTTCGGAATGCTAATACTACTCCTTTGGGTAGAGGTGCTTCTCAAAGTGGTGCCCCAAGTCACAACCGATTTTATGCTTTGCACGGTAGACAAGGTGTTGAGGAGACCCCCAATGTGGTGACCGATATGTTGCAAATCTTTGATCTTGATGTTTATACTTTGATTGATCCGGGTGCCACCCTTTCCTTTGTTACCCCCTTTATTGCTAGAAATTTTCATGTTGAGTCGGAGTTGTTGCACGAGTTATATGAAGTGTCTACTCCTATTGGTGTCTCTATTATTGCTAGAAAAGTGTATAGAAATTGTCCGGTTTGCATATTGAATAAAGTGTTGCCTTGTGATCTTGTTGAGTTGGACATGGTGGATTTTGATGTTATTCTTGGGATGGATTGGTTGCATGCATATTATGCTTCTATTGATTGTAGAACTTGTAGAGTCAAGTTTCAGTTTCCTAATGAGCCCGTCCTTGAGTGGGAGAGTCGGGATGTTGTGGTGAAGGGGAAATTCATTTCTTGCATTAAAGCCCATAGGTTGGTTTCTAAAGGGTGTTTGTACCATCTTGTGAGGGTCAATGATGTGGAGTCCAAAGTCCCTCCTATTGAGTCAATTCTGGTTGTTAGTGAGTTTCTAGATGTCTTCCCAAAAGACCATCCCAGTGTCCCTCCCGAAAGGGAGATAGATTTTAGTATAGACCTCCTTCCAGATACTCAACCTGTTTCTATTTCCCCTTACCGTATGGCCCTGGCGGAGTTGAAAGAGTTAAAAGAGCAATTGAAGACTTGTTAGATAAGGGGTTCATTAGACCTAGTCATTCTCCATGGGGTGCTCCGGTTTTGTTTGTGAAAAAGAAAGATGGGTCTCTAAGAATGTGTATTGATTACCGGCAACTCAATAATGTCACCGTCAAGAATAGGTATCCTCTTCCAAGGATTGATGATTTATTTGACCAATTGCATGGGGCTAGTCACTTCTCTAAGATTGATCTTTGGTCCGGATATCATCAAGTGAAGGTGAGGGAGTGTGATATTCCCAAGACGGCTTTTCGGACTAGGTATGGGCACTGAGTTTGTGGTGATGTCTTTTGGATTAACTAATGCTCCGGCTATCTTTATGGATTTGATGAATAGGGTCTTCAAACCATACCTTGATTCTTTTGTGGTGGTGTTTGTAGATGACATCTTGATCTATTCCCGGGGTGAGGAAGAGCATATGGGCCACTTAAGGGTTGTACTCCAAAGATTGAGGGAAGAGAAGTTGTATGCTAAATATGAAAAGTGTGAGTTTTGGTCGAAGGAAGTTGCCTTCTTAGGCCATGTGGTGTCGGAGGATGGTATTAAGGTAGATCCTAAGAAGACCGACGTTATTAGGAATTGGCCTAGACCTTTGACCCCGTCGGACATAAGGAGTTTCTTGGGTTTAGCGGGTTATTATAGAAGATTTGTGGAAGGGTTTTCCTCTCTTGCCTCCCCTATGACTAAGTTAACTCAAAAGAAGGCTAAATTTGTGTGGTCGGATGATTGTGAGAAAAGTTTCCAAACTTTGAAAGAAAGACTTGTGTCCGCTCCTATTTTGTCTCTTCTGGATGGGTTAGGAGGTTTTGTGGTTTATTGTGATGCTTCCCGTATTGGTTTGGGTTGTGTGTTGATGCAATGTGGTAAGGTTATAGCCTATGCTTCTAGGCAACTTATGGTTCATGAAAAGAATTACCCCACCCATGATCTTGAATTAGCCGCCGTGGTTTTTGCTTTAAAGATTTGGCGTCACTATTTGTATGGGATGCATGTCGATATCTTCACCGATCATAAGAGTCTCCAATATGTGTTCACACAAAAAGATCTTAATTTGAGGCAAGGAGGTGGTTAGAGTTCCTTAAGGATTATGATATGAGTATGCACTACCATCCGGGGAAAGCTAATGTGGTGGCGGATGCATTGAGTAGGGTGTCCATGGGTAGTTTGGCTCATGTGAAGGAAGGTAGTAAGGAGTTAGCTAGGGAGGTTCATCGGTTGAATAGGTTGGGAGTTAGGTTGGATGAGGTGGATGGTGGAGGAGTGGTTGTTGTTGATGGTTCAAGGTCTTCCTTAACATAGATTTTGTAGTGGGTTTGCCCAAGACTAGAAAAGGTTTTGATTCGGTTTGGGTAGTGGTTGACCGGATGACAAAGTCGGCTCATTTCTTACCAGTTAAAGCTACTTATGGAGCTGAAAAGTATGCCAAGTTGTACATTCATGAATTGGTAAGGTTACATAGAATTCCTTTGTCTATCATCTCGGATCGTGGTACTTAATTTACTTCTCACTTTTGGAAATCCTTTCAAAGGGGTCTTGGTACAAAGATAAAGCTTAGCACGGCCTTCCACCCTCAAACGGATGGCCAAGCCGAAAGAACAATTCAAACCTTGGAGGATATGCTTAGAGCTTGTGTCTTGGAGTTGAAGGGTAATTGGTATGATCATCTTCCTTTGATTGAATTTGCATACAACAATAGTTATCATTCTAGTATCGGTATGGCTCCTTTCGAAGCTCTTTATGGTAGATGGTGTAGGTCACCGGTTGGGTGGTTCGAAGTTGGAGAGGTGGCCTTGTTGGGTCCGGATCTGGTCATGGATGCTCTTGAGAAGGTAAGGATGATTAGGGAAAGGTTGAAAACAGCCCAATGTCATCAAAAGTCTTATGCCGATGTGAGGA
Organism: Solanum rostratum; assembly: GCA_029948455.1. Classification (NCBI taxonomy): domain Eukaryota; kingdom Viridiplantae; phylum Streptophyta; class Magnoliopsida; order Solanales; family Solanaceae; genus Solanum; species Solanum rostratum. The sequence continues at coordinate 34,836,755 of CM057056.1, forward strand.
GAAGAGATCTGTGGTTCGTTTTGGCAAGAAGGGAAAGTTGAGCCCTAGGTATATTGCTCCTTATGAGGTAATAAGGAGGGTTGGTAAAGTAGCCTATGAATTGGGGTTGCCAAAGGAAATGGAATTAGTTCATCTGGTGTTCCATGTCTCGATGTTGAGGAAATGTGTTGGTGATCCTAATGCTATTGTACCTCTTAAAGTTGTGGGTGTCGTGGAAGATAATTTGACATATGAAGAGGTCTCGGTTCAGATCTTGGATAGACAAGTAAAGAAGTTGAGGAGCAAAGAAGTGGCATCCATTAAGGTGCTTTGGAGGAATCAACAAGTGGAGAGTGCAACTTGGGAGGCCGAAGTGGACATGCAAAGACGTTATCCTTATCTATTCAACTCCACTCAAGCCTAAGGTATTAAATCAAGTCCTTTTTACTCCATTGAGTCTTACGTTTCAGCCCCTAAATCATTCATATGCATATATGTTTAAAATGATGAGTTACTGGTGTTTCACACTAAGTTTCGAAATTTTGAAGTGATGTTCTAAATAAAATCGTGCATTCACGTTGGGGATGATATATTCTTGATAAGTCTTGTCTTGTATGCCTCTTCTACATTCAGGGACGAATGTTCCCAAGGGGGAGATATTGAAACGACCCAAAAGTGTTTCGGAAGTCACCGGAAACTTGTTTTAGCTATATCTAAAAATCCATTTGTTATTTTGAAAATACGACTTCATATTCTTGTTTAGGGGGTCAAATGGAGTGGGAAATAGGTCTAACCCGAATTTTAGAGCAACCGTATCAAAATTCGAAATTTCCAAGTAAAGCCTTTTTGGATGGTCTACTTTGGAGGGTCATATCTTTTAGCACACAAAGAATTAGGTGGCCCATGATATATCCATGGAAAGCCCTGTGAGTTAGCTATCAACGCACTTCATTTCACCTCGTTTGGAGTTCAGACAAAGAAATTATGCCCATTTTTGTAACCTCCACCCGGGCAGAAAATGCAAATTCCAGTGAGCAAGTTACTGTTCACCCGCCCCATTATTTTTCTAAGTGTTGGAACCGTTTTTTCAAAGACGAATTTTATTTCCTATATAGCACTAAATCAGTTCCCATTCCTTAAAATATTTCCTAAAAGACATTTCCCACACTTAGAAATATTTCTCTCAAGAACTCAAGCCAAAACCCCCCAAAACCTTCATCAAGATTGAAGAGGTCCTTGCTCCAAGTTTCAAGCCTCCTTTGAAGACACTTCCAAGGCCTTCATAAGAACTCAAGGTATGTGATGTTGAACTCATGGGTCCTTCCACCCATAGTGCCTAAACCCTAACTTACTCATTATTTCATGATTTTAAGTGAAGATTTACACATTGGTCTTGTTCATTGTATAAATTTTCTGCACAGTGAAATTCTAGCATGGGAAGGTGAATGTCTTGAACATGTTGTCACTCTAGAACTTGAATCTAAACTTGGGATTGATGTGGGGCTTTACATGTTGTCTTGGGAGTATGTCAAAGTGGTCATTGATGGTTGGTTCACTGATTTACTGCATGAGTCCTACTCCATTTTACACATTCTTTGATCCTCACTGCATGCCCCTAAGGTATTTGATAAAATGTCTAATTATGGAATTAAGAGGAATTGATGTTTTAAAGCTTGAGATAAGATGTGAATGAGGTTACAATGACATTTTTATGATAAACTAAACTCGTGTATATGTTCATTTCTACATGAGAATTGCATTAGAGCCTATTGTAAATTCCTATATAAAGTGTTGCACAACCATGCCCGGTCCGGGGGAGAAGAGCCGGATATCCATGATATGGGGGATACGTACTCATATTCACCTAGGGTGGCAAGGTGGGATTGTCACTATCCATGATATGGGGGATAAGTACTCATATTCACCTAGGGTGGCAAGGTGGGATTGTCACTATCCATGATATAGGGGATAAGTACTCATATTCACCTAGGGTGGCAAGGTGGGATTGTCACTATCCATGATATGGGGGATAAGTACTCATATCCATCTAGTGTGGCAAGGTGGGATTGCCACTATCCAGAAATAAGGGATAATACTTATTTCACCCAGATGAGGGGTTTATGCGTCATCAATTTGCTTGGCTCAGCTTCAGATATGGTGCCTATTGAAGATGGATTTACTTAAACGTATTTGACTATACATTGATTATGCAAATGCATCTTGAATATATATTCTATGTCTAATGACCCATCTCTTGCATTTCTATTATGTATCTTATTTGTTCTTGCATTGCACCCCACATACTTAGTACATTCCAAAGTACTAACGCATATTTTGCCTACATGATGTTACCATGTAGGGACCGGAGCCACTCTTGATCCTTCTCTCCATCCACGTGGCTAGTGCGGTGCTTATCCGGGATTGTTGGTGAGTCCTCAATGATTCGAGGACTATGTTATGTTTCCTGCTCCTATGTTTTGAGATCTTAGTTTGTATTTGTATTTGACTATGAGGGGAGCCGGTAGTATGTCATGGCCCCCGTTCTATCGATATATGTAGAGGTGTACGTTGGACAAGTATTTTACAAATGAGTTTGACTCTTAATCTATGATATTATTTTGAAATGGGTTGCCCTTAGTCCCTAATTCCCTTTATTTAATGTTGATTGTACTTCCGCGATCGATGAAGTGTGATGACAAGTTCGAGAGACTTGTTTGGGGTTCCTTCGGGTTCCTCATTCGCCATGTCACGTTTAGGCCCTAGGCTTGGGTCGTGACACACTGTTGAGGATCTATTGCAGTTAGTTAATTTGGTGAGTCCTCCCATGCTTTCAAAGGATACACATTTACACTATCATCTAGCTTGAGTCTAGTATTTTATTTCTTTTTAATTGAGGTAGCCATAGCCTATCGTGGTACCGTCTAGACAATTTAGATAGAAGCTTCATAGACTAGATTGTTGAGTTGTGATTAGTTTTGATTTGGATATTATTTTGGGCTAGTTTCTTTCATACTAGTCTTATTGGTTTGACTTGACATTTTATATATTGAGATTGTACACCCAATATCTTCTTTAGTCTTCCGCTAATACATTAAATGTTGATTGAATGAATGTGATGAGGCCAAGTGGTTCGCTTGGGGACTAGCAATAGCCTCTGAGTGCCGACCACATCAAAGGTATCCTCCCGGGGCATGACATATAGAATCCTTGAGGGTCTGCTTAAGAGACAAGCAACTACCTCTCAAGAATCTAGAAGCTCGGTCCGTCAAAAAAGGAATTCTATCTCAAGTAGAACTGAGCTCACGACCTATACAAAAGTGTAGAATCTAGAGTGAGTACCAAAATCAATAGGCACTCAACAAGAAGATCTAAACTCAAGTAAAGAATACTAAAGAAAATACTCCTTCCACACCAACCATCCCTCGAACTACAATCTGCATGCAGGAAAGGCCAACATATAAAATATACAGACTATACAATAAATATATCCAACAAATGTCACAAGATACAGAATAGATATGAAGTAAATGTCTCAATATATAGCTCATATATACACAGGTGTATCAAAGTAATCTCAGATACTCAGCAGATACAATCCAGGTATAATCATCTCATATTCAATCTCAAATGACCGAATCAAGTCACAATCACAAGGTAGAATGATATGAAATGTAATGAAATGATATGAAGTGAAATGAATCAATATAATGCCAAGTAATCATGCATGTATGTCCTATGGTACACATCCATTAATGTAGTTAGTTTGGAACCCATGGGGGGACATATTTGTTAATGTACCTACTCCAGCTCGTGAGGCCCGTACCTTGTATAATCAATGTCACATGCCACGGATTGTATGGCGCATTCCTAATGTAATATCAAGTCACATGGCACAGATCGTATGGCCCGTTCCAAGTATATATCAAGTAATATTCCATGACTCATGTGGCCCGTTTCCAGTATATATCATATCAATGTTTCTTTTCTTTTCTTTTCTTTCTTGCCGGAACCATTTCCCTTCATCTTTTCATAATAGTAAAGTTAGCACAACAATAGAGTATTAATATATGCAGTAGTAAGAAGTGAATGCAAGAGTCCACATTATAACAAATATATAAATTTAAGTCAAATCTCACAATATACAAGGTATAATGATCTTTCCATTCCAAGCTTATAGTCAATTCTTTAACCCCACAAGTGATGTTCAATAATAATATCTCCAATATTTACTATCCTCAAGTACAACATGATCCAAAATTCACATTCTTATATCACAATAAATTCTCAATACCAAATCACAAGTCAACGCACATCAATCTCTAATATTCAATTTCATACCATAAGGTAGTTTCACAATTTAGTTCAAGTCTCACAATTTACCAAGTTCAATTTAGCCAACAGCTATTACTCAAACATTTTATCCACAAACAAAGGAAATACAATGTTCAAGTAAGCTTAACAAGGGTTAAGAATCCACTTACCTCTATCAATAGCCAAATTAATAAAAAACTAGAGTTTTTTCTTCAATTTCATGCTCAAAATGTCACAATCTAGTCAAATATCGGTTCACAATCTCACTACAAATCTAATGACACTAAAATCAAGTAACTCTAGTGAAAAGGAAAAAATGGTCCAAAAATCACATTCCAAAAAAGCTTCCCGAAATCTAAAAAATTTATGTGAAAATGTTCCCCAAGTAATAAGGAATCAAATGGTGAAAACTGTTTTGAAAAAAAGACAGTTAAAATGAACTTAGAATCACCAATATTTCTATCAAAAATCAATGTCTAAGAAAACCTCAATTTCTCATCTCAAACCACCATTTTTCATGTTAAAATACAATAATAATCAAGATAAATGAAGAAATGGGTTAGAAATATGTTACCCAATAGTTTCTCCACGAAAAATCACTTCAAAATCGCGTACTTCGAGCTTAAAGATGTAGAAAATGATGAAATTGCAAAAACCTGTTGTTTAGGAATTAAACACTATCCACTGGACTCTCCGTGATCATGGCCTGAGGCTTGTGAATGGAGGTCAAGATCAAACATACCTCTTTGAACTTGGAGGGTCGGGCATAAGCCATCCGCAAATGCGAAGATATGCTGCGACCATGAGGTACAAGGCACCAGATCATTTTTACTTAATATCAATATATGCACAACTCAAAATTTTTGCAAAAAAAATGGATTCTGAAGCCTCCAATCAACATCCAAAGTGCAAAAAGAGCTCCATTTCTATCAAATTCAATGAAGGATTCAAACTTGACCATCCCCATATTTCCAGTAGAACTCATCACTGAAATCCTCTCGAGGCTTCTGGTGAAATCTCGGTTGAAATTCAGGTCTTTGTCAAAATTTTGGCTTGATTTAATCTCTAGTCCCTAATTTATCAAGAACCATCTAAGTTTATCAGCTAATAAGAAGGAAGACACACACCAAATGTTTATTTTGGGTCACAATGGAACTAAGTGGAATTTCAAAGAATATCTCATTATGTCTTTGTTTTATGACTATGTTATTGAGGCATTTGACTTGGATTATTTCTTTAAAAAGGTTAGTAAATATATCGGCTTTTTGAGTTGTTGCAATGGATTGATTTTCCTTTCCAATTATTGGAAAAGTTTGTTTTTATAGAATCTAACAACTAGAGTGCACAAGATTTTGTCTGATTTTAGCACTACATAGATGAACAACGGACCTGTCACATATGGATTTGAATATAATGAGCTCCATAACGATTATAGGGTAGTGGGTATTCTTATTAATTATGATGGCACAAATGTTGTTGGCATACAAATATATAGTCTAAAGAATGATTCTGGGAGTTATGTTGTTTATTCTGGGAAGATATTACAATTAAATACTTCAGGCTCTAATAGAAAAATGATGTTACATCAATTAGACAAAACTTTGTATACGAATGGGAAGCTTTATTTTGATACTATTACTCGTGGCATGTGTAGGGGAAGGAATATTATTTCTTTTGATTTAGCAAATGAGAAATGGGGAATGATGGAGAAGCCTACCTATGGAGTAGGAGAGACTGATTTGCATGTGAGAACATTGGGAAGTGATCTTTGTGTCTTTAGTCATTACAAGAGAACTCATTTATCTGCTTGAGTTATGAATGAGTACGGGGTTAAAGAGTCTTGGATATATAAGTTCACTATCAGGTATCCAATTGATCAAGGTTTAGATCCATCCTTTTTCATGTCAAATAAAGGTTAAATACTAGTGTGGTTTGAGACAACTTTCATAATATACAATTCAAAAGATGATGCATTCAGATGTCCACAACTTAGTAATTATAATAACTTTCATGGAGCAGGAATCTACATGGAAAGCCTATTTTATCCTTTTTCAAAGGAAGGTCAGCTGAGAAAGCTCACATCAAGATGATCGAGTAACAAATAATTTGTAAGTGTACTTTCTCCTCAAGTTATTCAAATTCCGTTTATTATTCAAAATGTAGAACAAGACGTGCATGTGAAGGATATCTTTAAACCTATGTAGCTCAGACTCAGGTGCAAGTATCTAATAAAGGAAAGAAAAATCAGTTCAAACTTGAGAGCTGAAAAGTATACATCATGATCACAATCTTCCAAATAGGAAACAAAAGCCCACCCGCACCTGTAATAGACACATGCACTCGAGTCTGAGCAACTTAGGCTTAAAGAGATCCTCACATGCACGCCTTGTTCTATATTTGAAAAAAACAAATAGAATTTGAAATAACTTGAGAATAAAGTATACTTACAAATTATTTGTTACTGGATTGTCTTGATCTGAGCCTTTTTGGCTGACCTTCCTTTGAAAAAGGACAAACTAGGCTTTCCATGTAGATTCTCGCTCCATGAAAGTTATTACAGTTAATAAGTCATGGATATCTGAATGCATCATCTTTTGAATTGTATATTATGGAAGTTGATCCAAACCGTGCCAGTATTTCACCTTTATTTGACATGAAGAAAGGTGGATCTAAACCTTGATCAATTGGACACCTAATAGGGAACTTCTTTACCCAAGACTCTTTAACCCCTTACTCATTCATAACCCAAGAAGATAAATGAGTTCTCTTGTAATCACTAAAGACACAAAGATCACCTCCCAATGTATCCACACACAAATCAGTCTCTCCTACGCCGTTGGTAGGCTTCTCCATCATTTTCCATTTCTCATTTTCTAAATCAAAAGAAATAACATTCCTTCCCATACGCACACTAGGAGTAATATACTCAGGATTTGATTTCTTTGGCTGATCTTCAAGATTCCTCCTATGTAGATACTCTATTAGGATTGAATGTGAAGCATTGTCCCGAGGAAGGCAAATTTTTTCTTGATCCAACTATATTTCGACAGTTAGTTGGGAGTCTAAATTATCTTACTATTACTCTGCCAAATATCTCTTTTGCAGTTTAACAAGTTAGTCAATTTATGCAAGCAACATGACATCTCCATTCGGTGGCTGTTCGTGGCATCATTTGGTATCTTCTATGAATATCTACTCATGGATTGTTCTTTCCTAGTGGTTTTCCTATTTGTCTTACTGATTTTAGTGATTTTGATTGGGCGGGATGCCTTGATACTCGTCTTTCAGTCACTAGTTGGTGCATGTTTTTTGGAGTTTTATTGATATCTTGGAAGAGTAAGAAGAAAGATCATGTGTCAAAATCTTCGACAGAGGTTGAATATCAATCCATGTCTACCACTTTCTTGGAGGTTGTATGGCTTCGTGGATTACCTGCTAAGATTGGAACTTCTCAAACTCATCCTACTCCTCTCCATGCTGACAATACTAGTGTTATTCAGATTGCTGCTGATCCAGTTTATCATAAGAGAACCAAATATGTCGAAGTAGATTGTCGTTATATACAGGAAGCTATAGATAAAGGAGATATTACTCTTCCATATGTGTCCAATGATCTTTAAATTGTTGATGCGTTTACAAAATCCATGGCATAGAGACTCCATCAGTTTCTAGTTGGCAAATTGATGCTTCTTGATCCACCGGAATCAATTTGGGGGGGGGGGGTATTAGCATTATGAAAAATCACAAATCATCAATTAAAAATGAATATTAATATAATTATATAGTGTTGTAAATAAGTATAATTATAAAGATTTGTGTTAGAATCAAGGAAAACAAATATAGTGATAGAATAGCAGATCCGGAGAGATCATATAGCAGATTTAGAGGGATTGAATAGTAGCTTTACACAGATAGAATAGCTGATCTTTAGGGATAGGAATGAAAGATCTTTAGGGATATGTAATCCTTATACTCTCTATTTAATGGAGAGACTCACTTAGAGAGGCATTTAGCAAAAAATTGATAGTTGAGCAATTACACAAACAATTAATTTTGGGATAGATAAATTCCATTTACATTATGTTGCGTCTTAATAGCTGAAACACTATGGAGGTGCTCTCCATAATTCAGCAGTTAAGTGTATAGTTTTCTTTCTAACCACCGTAATATCCTTCACATTCTGAATCCGTCATAGTTATTAGTACATTATTTTGTTGGGAATTTTAAAGGAAAATACGTAGAAATAAAGAGGGTTATTCTTGAAGTCTTTTAATTGCAATTGAATAGTTTCAACAGTGATAAGCTTACAACTAACTAAGTTGAGCAAAAAATAAGCAATTAAAAAGAGAGTGGATAAACATGCCCACTCACTCTACCCTATCAACTAGAAAATAACAAATAACTTCCTGAACAACACTACTTTGTACTAGCTAAAAACTAGAAAATAAATTGACTACTTTGAAGCATTAATCAACACTCTCCCTTCCTTCAGAGCTTGTCACTCCCATTTGTAACCTAAAGTACTCATGTTTTCCAATTGGAAGTACTTTGGTTAGAATATCAAAAACTTGTTCATTTGTGCCACAATGCTTGAACACAATGCTATCACTTGCTACAAGATCTCACATGAAGTGGCACCAAATGTCAATATGCTTTTTCCTATTGTGAAATGCCAGATTTTTTGTCATTGCAATAGTTTCTTTATTGTTGCAAAAAATTTTGTTGCAGTAGCTTGCACCAGAGATACATCAGCAAGCAACCTTTTCAGGCAGACTGCTTGATTGGAAGATGCAGTAACAATAATATACTTTGCCTAGTTGATGATAAGGCCACAATTTCATGCTTCTTCAAACTCTAGGATATAACACGTGAACCAAGAGAGAATAGATATCCAGAAGTACTTTTCCTGTCATTCGAACACCTTGCGTAATTATTGTCAGTGAAACCAAACAATCTAAATCTGATACTTTGGAGTACCAAATTCCAAGATCAGTAGTTCCAGCAATATATCATAAAATCCACTTTGCTTCTCCAAAATGAGGCTTTGTTGTGGAAATCACACTATTGAAAAATGCTTTGTCTGGTCATGTGTGCGACAAATAGTTCAGACCACCAACTATGCTTTTAAAGCATAGAGCATCTGCCAATCCCTTACCATCATTATATATAAGCTTCTTATTTACATTCATAGGTGTAGAAGCTACCTTACAACCCAACATGTTAAATCTCCTAAGAAAATCAGTCGCATACTTTCTTTGCGAGATAAAAATGTCATCTAAACTTTGTTTAATCCCAAGACCAAGAAAATATTACAAGAATCCCAAGTCTGTCATTTCAAATTAACAAGAGATTTACAAGAGCTCATATAAATCATATAATCTACATAAAGACACATCACCAATAAATCTGTTTTACCTCGCTTCTTTACATAGAGAGTCAGCTCATTTTTACTTCTTTCAAATCCATTCTCCAAGAGATAAGCATTGATCTTTCTATACCATGCTCGCAGGACTTGCTTTAGTCCATATAAGGCCTTTTTCAATCTATACACTTTACTCTTGTTCGCTTACGACAAAACCTTTAGGTTGAGCAACATAAACTTCTTCCTCCAATTCACAGTTTAAGAAGGCCGAGTTGACATAAAATTTTTAAACTGGCCAAGAGAGTTGAGTAGCAAGAGCTTAGAGAGTTCTCACCATTTCAAAGTGTGCTACGGGAGATATGTTTCATCAAAATCAAATCGTTGTTGTTGTGCATATCCTTTTGCGGACATTCGAGCTTTGTGCATCTGAACCGATCCTTCAGCATAGTACTTTGTGCGATGCACTCATTTAAGCCCAATAATATTCTTTCTTTATGGTGGATGAACTGATTCCCAGATTTCATTCTTTTCAACCATTGCTTGTTACACCACTCTTCTTTTTCAGTTGCTTCTCCATAATATATGGGATATGAAACAAGATGTGAAAATTGACAGGAAGTACACATATTGTTAGAGTATCTAGGATTTGGTTTTCTATCCTTGTTGATCTTCTAAGTGGACTTGACCCTGCTGAAGATTCTTCAACTATTTCAGATGTTACTGGTGCTGGTGCTGACTATTCAACAATACGTAAGGCAGAAGAATCATCAGGAACTAAAGATTTAGAAATCGGTGACTCGGGTGCATCATCTGGAACAAAAGAACCTGTTAGTCTTGAAGTACCTGAACTATTCCAAGCCCAACTTCCTGCCTTGTTGAACCTAACATCCCTGCTTACAATTACATTGCCGCTCTTCGAGTTATACAATTTATATGCTTTGGATTTAGGACTATAGCCCACAAAATTACATTTTTCTTATTTCACATCAAGCTTGCGACGAGATGGAGAAGTATCCAAAGCATATGCTAAACAGCCAAAAACTTTTAAATGGCTTACCCGTGGTTTCCTCTCCTTCCAAGCTTCATATGGGGTACAATTCATGACTACCTTGTCGGTAAAATATTGAGAAGATACATTGTCGTTGCTACTACTTTTGCCCAAAACTTCTTAGGAAGTTTTGCTTCTTTCATCATGCTTTGAGCTATTTCAACTAGTAGTCTATTCTTTTGCTCGGCCACTTCATTTTTCTCCGGTGTGCGTGATGCTGTCAACTCTATGTGAGTACCATTTTCTTTGCAAAAAAATCAAACTCTTTAGAAGTAAATTCATCACCTCTGTCTGAACGGAGAGCTTTTAAAGACATTCACTTTACTTTTTTACAAATGCCTTGAATTTCTTGAAAGTCTCAAAAGTTCCAGATTTGAACTTCAAAAAATAAACACAACTCATTCGACTGTAGTCATCCGTAAACAATAAAAAGTATCGAATTCCACCGAAGGATTCAACACTCATAGGACCACATAGATCAGTATGCACCAGTTCAAGACATCTAGAAGCTCTCCAAGACTTGCCTACAGGAAATGAATTTCTATTTTGCTTCCCAGACACGCATCCTTCACAAAATTCAAGAACATCAATTTTCAGCAAACCTAAAACCATATTTCGTCAACCTAATAATTGCAACCCCTTTACATTCAAATGACCATACCATAAATGCCACAAATGAGCTTTCCTACTATCTTTGATGACTAATGCAAAACTTTTAACATCAGAAACTTCAAGAGGAAACATTTCATTCTGAGTCACTTGAATGTCAAGAATTTTTGTGTCATAATTTTTTCTCTTGAATACTACAGGAATTGTCATCAAACAAAACAAAGTATCCATAATTCATCAATTGCCTAACACTGTCAAGGTTATTTGCCAAACAAGGAACACACTGCACATCATGGAGAAGTTTTAGATTACCATGAGAAGTTTTTAGAGCGATTGTACCTTTTCCTTCGACTTTCATCGCCTTTTAATTTCCAAGCTGAACTTCTAACTTCTATGATTCATCAAGTTCTTCGAGCAAAAACTTTCTACCGGACATGTTGTTGGAAAAACCACTATCAATGATCTATAAATCATCCGAACCAGCATCTACTGCGGATTGAGCCATGAACAGATTACTCTCCTCTTATTAATCGGCCTGCTGTTGTTTATCCTTCTGTTTAATCCAATATCAGCTTCCTTATGCCGCATTTTTGTAATAGAAACACTGAATATTGCTCTTGAACTACCATTGCTCACCACTAAGTTGAGCTCGTCCTCTGCTGCGGCCTCGACCACAGAAATTATCTTTGCCTCCATATCCTCTAAAATTCGAAATTTGTAATTTTTCTTTAAAAGAAGGCTCTTTCTTCGCCTGAAAAGCTTTCTCCTCCACCTTTTCATAGGGCCTACTAATCCGAACTTCATGGGCTAACAATAAACTCATTTATTCATAAAAAGTATAAATAGAAAGGTCCTTAGATTCTTCTATTGCAGCAACAACATGATCAAAGCCTTTGGTTAAACTTGTCAACACTTTACTCACAACAATTTCACTATTAATATTTTCACCATATGTTTTCATATGATTAACAAATTCAGATACCCTAGACATATATTCCTGTACATAATCTTTTTCTTTCATGGTAGAATTTTTAAATTCACGACGAAGTGTTTGTAATTTCATAATAATTACCTTCTTGTCACTAGGAGTGGGTTCGGTTTTTGCGGTTCGGTTTTTCCCTAAAACTAAAGACAGAATGGAAAGTATTTTGGCGGTTCGGTTCGGTTTGGTTTTGCCAAAAAAAAATTAAACCATTGCTTTTTCGGTTCGGTTTTTTTCGGGTCAATCTTCGGTTTTTTTTTTGGTTTTTCGGTTTTTAAAAATAATTTTTTAAAGTAAAATAATATGTTGGGTAGAGACATATCATTATATAGATATGCTAAACAATTAGTAAAGAGTAAAGTTTGGATTAGTACAATTATCACAATATAAGAACTATAATTATCACCAAGAAAATTGCAAAGATATGTTCTAGAAAAACAAATATCAAAACTCCCTAGAAGGTTCAAGTCAATTGTGTTTAGCCAAAAAAAATTATCAAACAATTATCAAATACTCCTTGAAGTATCAAGTAGTTGCAGGTGACGGTAGCCAAAAGACTTCTTCTTGGAAGCTTCAAATCTATGTCTCTTTCGTGCAACAAGAAAAACTTTCCTTCTTAGTCATGTAGCCTATAAAGTATAAACGACGTAGCATAGAAAAATTGGTTTTTGACGGTTTGATTCGGTTTTAGAAGATCAAAACCGAAACCGAAATCGAAACCACACATAATCGGTTCGGTTCGGTTTTTTGTGTTCGGTTTCCGTTTTTTGCGGTGCGGTTTTTTTTTGGTATTTTTCAATCGGTTTTGGTTTGATTTTCGATTTTCGATTTCACGGACCCACCCCTACTTGTCACCCAAATACTCTTGCTTCAGAGTTCCCCAACCTTGTTTGGAGGTTGTTGCTGTTGCAAATCAGGGAAAAATTTTATCATTCAATGCCGATTGGATGAGAAATAATATCTTTGCATCTTTCTTTTGAATCTTTTGTAGTTAATTGTCAAGTTGAGCCGGTGTTGGATTGAATTCCACATACCCTGTCTCCACCAAATCCTACAGCTCTTGGGACTTAAACATTGTTTTCATTTTGAGACTCCAAAGATGATATTTTTCCAATTTAAATCTTGGAATCAGGGGCTAAGAAGAAGAATTAGGACTGTTCTGGACAACTTTTAATCTATCGCCCAATTAATTTGACCTCACATATTTAGAGAAATGGATGTCTCTCTCTATTGCTCTGATACCAAAATACTATTGGAATTTTTCAAAAAAGTACGTAGAAACAGAGAGGGTTATTTTTGAAGTCTTTTAATAGTAATTGAATAGTTCCAGCAGTGGTTTGTTAAATAGGCTTACGACTAACTAATTTGAGCTAAAAATAAGCAAATAAAAAGAGAGTGGGTAAACCACTCACTCTACCCTATCAACTAGAAAATAGCAAACAAATTCCTCCAAATTAACTGAACAACACTACTTTTTACTAGCTACAATCTCGGAACTAAATTGACTACTTTGAAGCATTAATCAACATGTTTAGCAGTTAACATGATCAACTTGAAAAAGATTGCATAAATAGCACATGAAAATGTACCCGGAAATGCCAAGTTAAGAAAACAAAAATGTAATGCATGGATCTATGAATGTATGACTTGCCTCATTAAAAATGATGCAATCCCACTTCGCTGAATGCAAAATTGACTTCCTCCTGAACATATCTTCACCAACATTGTTGTTCTGCTTTGATCTTTTTGGCCTATAATCGGCCAGGATAGTGGAATATGTAGTAATGACAAAATCATATTCCTCTAGTTTGTACATACATTTCTCCCTGTTGATGCCGTGATAGACAAAAGTTGTGTTCCTTCCTTTAGTGGTGCAATGTTTAATCTCGCACCAGTGCATTGCTCCAATCACGAGACATACAACAAGAGTTCCTTTTACTATTGAGAGTTCCAGGGAAGTACTGGTAGAAGACGACAATATACTAGAACCACTAGTTGCTTTCTTTAATTGGAGTTGAGCAAGTACAAGTGCTATGGCTTGAGCCGTCTTTCCCATTCCCATTTCATTAGCAAGATTACCCCCTTTGAATGTAGATTATTCTTGCTTTAATGATCAAGACAACCACTCCTTTTGGTACCTCAATAGTGGCAAGATGAAACTTGATGGTGGCTCGACAGTTTCAGCAAACGAGATGTTCTGAATATCCAAGTCTAAATCATCTGAATAATTCTCCAGAAGAAATTCATCCATTTCTTGTTCCATTGTCTCCCATGTCAAAATTGGTTTTCTTATCCTTTGTATCCTCTCACACTCATGTTTACTCCCATCTATCCTTCTCAACATTCCACGGTAGCTACGATTTAAATCCATGTCTTCATCCCTTTGGCCTTCGGTAACATAAACAATTATCAATTTAATTAGAAAATTACACGAACTATTCAAAGCATTTATGGGTGTTAGCATTTCAGTATAGATCTGCCTTATGGAATTCAATATCTATAAACTAAAAGCAGGAGAAAATCATCGCTAGGCATAGAATCACGTGGTATTCCAATTTAGATTTCTTTCATTATTTTCCATTTTTGATCATTTCAAGTCATTCAATTTCAACCAAACTTTAAAGAAATTCAAGAGCATCAAAAGAAAAATAAACAACAAGGCGAGGAAGAAGAACCTGGAATTGGCGGATTCATTTTCTCAAAAAATAGAGAGAAATCTAAGCTTGTCGTTTTTTGATGATTAGAAACTAATAACCATGAATAGACTGTTGGTCCTGCTTATATCGACTTGGGCGATGCTCCCCTTATGACCTAGTTTTTGAGGCCGTGTTAGGCCCAGTTGTCATATCTTTACATGGTATCTGAGGTCCATCTCTATTTGGGCTCCCAGTCCACACTTCTGGTAGGCCTGAGTTGTTAGAGGGGTTAGACCGGGTAAAAGTCCCACATTGGTTGGGGAATTTACTAGTGGTCTGCTTATAAACACTTAAGCAATTCTCTCCTTATAAGCCAGCTTTTGGGGTTAGTAAGGCCCATGTGTCGTATCGTTATAATCATTATATATTAAATATTAATGAGTGAATAAAGGTAATAAAAAGATGTCCTTTCCAACAACCCTATCCTTCTTTCAAAATTGGTGTTTAGAGATTGAACCACACATTGTTCAAGGAAAAAGCATTAAAAACCATTCAACACAAGTAAATGGCATTTAATTGAAGGGTTAACAAAAAACTAATTTAGTAAATGCAAAACGTGATAAACAAGAGGGGGGTTGAACTGTAATTTTCTTAGTCAACTACTCCAATAAGATAGTCAACTACCCAGGAAGTTGGTTCGCAGATAGCAATAATAATGAAAATGACAAGAACTATAAAAGAGAATAAGTTATTTTTATACAGGTTCAGATCACCATCATGGTGCCTACTCTAGTCTCCTTGGGTTGCAAAGGTTTCCATTAGAGCTTCAAGAAAGAATTTATGTTTACAAACTTTGAACTTCTTTCAAACCTATCTGATTTGCAAATCAGATTTAAACAAACTGTCTCCCTATATAACTAGTCTAGAGTATTCTCTTTCTCTCCTTTTAACGATTGTTCTCTCGGGGAGTACAATGTTTTGTAGTAAGTAGAAGAATAATAACAAAGGTTAGTTTTTTCAGCAAGAGTTTTACTTCTTTTGCACAGGAGAAAATGAATATATAACGACTTTGAAAAATAGCCGTTAGAGTTCTTTCAACGGACCAAGGGAGTTCTTTCAATCAAGGATTTGTAGGGTTTCTTGGTTGAGAATTTTTT
The DNA here is from genome assembly GCA_029948455.1 of Solanum rostratum. Taxonomy (NCBI): domain Eukaryota; kingdom Viridiplantae; phylum Streptophyta; class Magnoliopsida; order Solanales; family Solanaceae; genus Solanum; species Solanum rostratum. The sequence continues at coordinate 34,852,839 of CM057056.1, forward strand.
CCAATGTTGACCTTATAGTTTGCCTTGTATAGAATGATGACTTATTTTTCTTCCACTATTTTGAGGCAATCTCACTATGATTTCTTGTCTACCTTCTTTTATAGCTTTTGCTTGCAAATTTTCTCTTCCTTTCTTAATTTTAAAAATCTTCCTTCCTTTGTAGAGTTATGGCCTTGCAGTTAGTATCCTTTTTCTTTTAGAGTAAGGATGCTGTCTTTTCTCCTTTAGAATAATCCTACAATTTCATTTATCAAAATTATCAGATGCTAACAATCCGTCCCTTTTTCATAATGACATTTAACTAAGTAACGAAATAGGTTTCATGAGACTTTTCTATTGAAGGAGTCTACTGCTTCCCTCGCTCTATGCTTTCTTAGTTGAAGCTCCCCTTTTCTTCATACTTTCTTATGTAATATGTGGGTTTATCTATTTTTCCCTCTTGGTAGAATCAAAAAGGAAAAATAACATAGCCAAAAGTGTCGAGAACAAATATATGTATGTATGTATGTATATGCAACCCAAAAATAGTTAGGGATGACACCTAAGATAGACAGAACATAGTACAGGGTGAACAAACTCCAATATTACATGAAAAAAGAATAGGACATATCCCCCAACAAGAAATTATCTTAACAGAACAAACATTAATGACTACCTAAGAAATATTTTAAAGTATCTAGAACATTCCTACAAAAGGAATCATAAGATGGCTCAACATTCTTGGAGAAGTTAGAGTAAGAGGTTTGGATAGAGATAGTAAGTTCATTACTGGACGAGTCAACTCCAACATTCATAGAGTCAACTTGCTTGATAAGCTTGTTCATAGTGAGGATCCCTTCCTTTTTCAGTTCATCCACATCCAGATGGAGCTTTCGTACCTTAGTGCTAGTATCCTTGCTGAGCTGAAGTACCCTCCCAAGAATGTCCTGCAAACCCTGCAAGTTAGAATCAAGAGAAATGAGGTGGGACTTAATTTCTTCTACCTCTTTGAGAAGCAGCGCAGCTGAGTCAACAGAAACCCTAGTTGGCTTAGGATAATTTATTTTAGCCTTTATGGAGTCTATCTTATGCCACTTTTTATCAATCAGAGTGTACTCCATACTTACAAATGTCTTGGAGCCATAGGTAGAAGAATTTCTAGTGTCTTGAAATTCTAAGAGGTCAACCTGTGACTCAATTATAATACTGGAAATAAGAAGGCTATAGGGAAAACTAGCAGAAGGGTTAGAGTCTTCCGCACTCTTAAGCTTACTCATGTATCCAAAATTCTTAATTTATGAGATATTTCTTCGAGAGATAGTACAATACAAACCAGAGATACCACTGAGTTTCCCTTCCCTAAGCACCAATATGATAGCAATGATTTGAGCCAAGATTCTATTTTCAAACAAAGAGATAGGGGACCAAAATTAATTAGGTCTGAGTTTTCTTCTGTAATAGTAGCTTTTGCTGCTTCTAGAGAGACCTCGAAATCATCAGGTCAAGTTATGTTCATACATGGACATATCTTGAGAACTCGGAACGAAAGATATCCTTAAAAAGATGCTCATTTATCACAATGGGATTTTCCAAAACAAGACTCTCTAGGTCTTCGAATAGAATATGTGAACGGGTTCCTTATAGCGTTCGAGTAAATAGAGTCTCAAAAGTAAGGAGAGCTTTTGGACTCTATGAAAAATACTGACATGACAGTGAGAATCCACCAATTGCTTGAGATTAACCATATGTCTAGAGATCACAGAGCATTTTTTGAAAAGCTCATAACTCCATTTCTGTTCCACAATCCAAAAATTTTGCATGTCATATGTATAGAGAGATTTAGGAGGACGAGGACGAGACTTTTTAGGATTTGTTTTCTTTTAGGAGGAGGAGGACGTTTTTTGGAATAAGAGAGACGAATAGAGGGTTCTGCTTTAGAAGAATCTAAAGATGGAAAGTTGACTTCTAAGGATGAATTATTGATGGGGCTTTTCTAGAAAACCATGGAGCGAGTGTGAGTCGTATTTATGAGAGAAACGATGAATAATGAGATTGAGAAGGAGGGAGTGAAAGAGAGAAGAGAGAGTGGATTTTGGAGGAGATGGAAGATGAGAAGTGTAAAAGGGGTCATAGATATAAGCAAAGGAGTCCAGGGGAAAGGTTGTTTAAAACAAAAAGGGAACAAAATACGAGGAGATTTCTCATGAAAAGGCAATATTCCGAGGTGTAATAATTGCAAATGAATGGTTACAACTTTTTGAAAATAAAGGTAAGAAAAGATTTGTTGCTAAAATCAAATGAAGGGCAAAAAAATCAGAGAACTAATTAATTTAAAAAAAAATATTTAGCTTGTCTCGAAGGAAATAAAATCTATCTTCGTGCAAGAGTTCTACAAAAATATCTACAAGTGGATTTCCATAATCAACAAATTTTAGTAAAAACAATCTCCTTTTTTGACATACTCTAATAAAATGATGCTTAATGTCTTTACATTTAGTCCTAGAATGATGCACGGTATATTTAGAGAGACTAATAACATTGGTATTATCACATAGAATAGGAACATTATTAAACTTTAAATTAAAATCCTCAGCTTGATGCATGATCCATAATAATAAAACACCATAGCTTCCAATGGATGTAAAGACCAGGATTTTCCGAGCGACTTTACCGGACCTCTTGGTACCCTCCCGAACAAAACTGCTAGGCATCGCTCCATGGAAGACCCACACGAGCCGTGTGAAGCCACACGGACCATGTGGCCTCCCGTAGAGGGACACTTGGTCCAGCTTACGGCAGGGAGAAATATGAGAAGAGGGAAATTTCAGACCAAGTGAGGGCACACGGCCACTCACACAATCCGTGTGATGTGTCATGGGCCGTGTGGCCCTCCGTGTGGCTCGCTACGTAAAAATTTTCTAAGTATGGAAGTACCATCTCATAACTTTATCATGCAGAAATTTTCCAAAGTGCTATCACACGGTCCATGTCACGACCCGTGTAGAGTCACACGGGCCGTGAAGTCGTCCCTGTGGTATCCCTTAGCCTCGAATAAATTTTCAGCATTGGCTCTGCGAAATTGTCAAAGTGACGGTTCACGGTCACTGTTCACAGTCCGTGTGACGCCTCACAGACCATTTAGGAAACTGTATGGACCTGACGGTTTCAATTTTTGCCCGTTACATTAATGGCATTTATGTAATTTTGGGTTATTTTAATTATGATGTATGACCTTTTACCTATCCTAAACCCCTAATTCAGCTGATATCCCTCCCGTTTTAATTCATTCTCCTAAAACCTTCTACCCCCTCATAAGATCACCTCCTAAATACTTTCTACTCTCCCTTCTTAAGAATCAAGGCTAGGGTTAATTGGAGTTCAAATTCAAGCTAAGTCCTTCCCCAAATTCAGCTCCTCAATCAAGTTATGTGGGATTGATTCTTGGTCCCTTTCAACAAAGAAGACCAAAAAATCTTTCAATTGATTTCATGAATTTAGTTTACTTTAAATAAGAGTTTTCATTACATGATTTATTCAAATCCCATTGATGTATGGGCTGTAATCTACCTATGATTTCAATTCACTTTGTTCACTATTATGATGATTTACATTGAGTTATGAAGTTATAAACATGCATGCCCCCTTTAAAGTTGATTTATGCATGAGTGATCTATATTACGATTTACTTGTGGATTTAATTATGGATTTCCTCCATTTCATTCTATATGGTTGATTTTAACTTGAATCTACGTTGCCCATGCTAATCTCACCTCATGCATTGCATTTGCATTCATGCACATTGGTTCATATGGAAATTATGAAGTGGGTTAAGCCCAATTATGTTTTATGAAATGATTATGATATGATTTTTTAAGGCATTGGTTATGACAAGAATGTGATCATATACATGTCAATGATTATGGCTCTTTGAGCATTTTGGGTGCTTGCAAAATTCCGTATATGTAGATGAGCTATTCCTTGCATGAACATTATGATTATGATTTATGATTTTGCATTTGAGCCTAAATGTGCATTGAACGATTTGAAGTGAGCATTGTATCTCTTGAAAGCAGGTATATGTATAAGTATTATGCGGGATGTTATTGACTTAGCACCGACGGATTGGGGGTGTCAGGGCTATCCCCAAGGGACTTTTCCCTTTACTTGAACTATGTGCCAACATAGGAACATTAGCCATTATCTAAAAGACCAGGTCATAAGGAATGGTTATTTGTTTATTATGTTTATGATGGAAAATCCTTCTAAAATGTGTGGTCATAAGGAAGGTGACCATCCACCGAAAAGCACGGTCATAAAGTGTGATGTAGATTTCCTTTGGCAAGTGATCTTCTCTTACCGATGGGAGGTCTTTATCGAACTAATTCATGTGATAGCTTGCATAGAATTTATTTGTCGATTATAGTCCATCCCTATTATATATGAGCATTGGTGCATTTCATGCATCATAAATTTCATGGCATCTTGTATATATATATTTCCATTGGATATATGATTCTTTTTATATTATGTGCCTTTGTTATCTAACATTGAAATGCAAGTTTGGTAAGTCATATGAACTGCATGCCCGCATACTAAGTGCATTCAAATGTACTAACACAAACTCTATGCCTACATGATTTTACCATGTAGAGGCCGAGTACTTCGAGTATCAACCGTTTGACGAGTAGTCCGATTCAGAAGAGTATTGTGGTGAGTCCCATTCTCCAAGGACAAGCCATCTTCCTTTACCTTATTATCTTTAGTTCCTTTTTCATTTGAGGGTGAGCCCGGAACTTATCCTGGCCCACGTTCCATCTTGACTAGAGGCATTCGTTGGACAATATGTAGACTCTTTTGAATTCTGCTTGTTATGCGTGGTATTTGGCTTATGTATTTGTTGGACTTATTTATGGTAAATTTGTATCTGGCTATATGGATATTTTGGTATGGAAATGTGGAAAGTCCCTAGTCCCGTATTTCCCCATAGCGTGAGTCCTATCCTCCCACCCCTTAGAGCTATGTGTTGCTATTTGTATGTTCTTCCCGAACCAATGATGTGGATTTAGATACTTGAGGCTTGTTTGGTACTCTCAGATTCCCATTTGCCGTGTCACATCTAAGCTCCAGTCACGGGTCGCAACAAAAGATGATATCAGAGCGTTAGGTTTATAAATGGTCCTCAGAGTCCAACATGCCGCGTCAAGTAGAGTCTTATTCATAGGTGTGAAGTGCACCATGCCTATGAGTGGGAGGCTACGAAGGCATTCTAGGAATTGCCTCACTTCTGCATGCCTTATGTCGTGCTATGGATAGTGTACTTGTTTCCCTTATCTTGATGGTGTCTTTGCTACATTTCAGAAGATGCCTCGAGGAAGACCCCTCCTACCTAGGCTAGCTCCAGCTGATGAGGAATAGGCTCCTCAAGAGCCTATGGACGAACCCATCTCAAACGATGAGTTTCGTACAACCTTTGCCATGCTTGCCCAGGTGGTGACTTCTTAAATAAGGCACACTAACTTGCCACGGGATCTCACGTCTTCTTCTAGGATGAGGGATTTCACCTGGATGAATCCTCCGAAGTTCCATGGGTCAAGGGCTGATGAGGATGCTCATGAGTTCATTGATGAGCTTACCAAGATACTAAACATCATGGGTGTCATTTCTGGAGAGTATGCTGAATTGCCTGCCTAACAACTGAAGGATGTGGCTCAAGTGTGGTATACTTAATGGTCTATTGAGAGGGTTTGCGATGGTGATGTTAATTGGGAAAAGTTCAGATTTGCGTTCCATGATCGCTTCTTTCCCCCTAAGCTTAGGGAAGCTAGGATGAGTGAGCTTATCAACCTCAAGCAAGGAGGTTTGAGTGTGAGGGACTATGCCCTCAAATGCATAAAGCTTTCCAAGTACACTCTGTCACTTATGGCTGACCCCCTTGCAAGGACGCACAAGTTTGTTTTGGGTATCCCTGATTTGCTTGTAAAGGAATGTCGTACCACTTGCTCATATGGGATATGGATATTGCTAAACTCATGGTGTACGCAGAACAGATCGAGGGGGATAAACTCAAGGAGAGAAGGGTTCACGATCCCAAGAGGACCCGTTTTGATGGTGGATTCTCTAGTCTCGGAGTGGTGGCTTAGATCGCTTCCGACAGGGCCAAGGTTCTGGTACTCGGGTCACTAATTCTCGGGTATCTCCTCCTAGGGCACCAGTTGGTGGCGGTTAGGGGTATCCGTTATGTGACAAGTGCGGAAGGCCACACACGGGAGTGTGTTGGAGAAAATTAGGTGTTTGCTACGGGTGTGGTGATAAAAATCTTAAGGTTGCTGACTATCATAAGAATGCCCGTAGAGGTCAAGGTCAGGTGGCCCAAGGTGGGAAAGGTCAACAGAGATCTCCCAAAGGTGTTGCCCCAAAGAACAATCGGTTCTATGCACTCCATGCTCGCCAAGAAGTCGAGGAAGCTCTAGATGTCATGAAGGGTATGTTAAAATTCTTTGATTTTGATGCTTATGTTTTGCTTGATCCGGGTGCAAATTTGTCTTTTGTGACTCCTCTGTTGGCTGTTAAATTTGGTTTGAGTCCCAAGGTTTTGAGGGACCCTTTCTCAGTTTCTACTCCCATGAGTGAATCTGTTGTTGCACATAGAGTCTATCATGGTTGCCCTATTTCTGTGTTGCATAAAATATTTTCGTGTGATCTTGTAGAACTTGAGATGTTCAACTTTGATGTGACTCTTGGGATGTATTGGTTGCATGCATCATATGCCTCTATAGATTGTAGAACCCAAAAGGTCAAGTTCCAACCTCCCGATGAGTCTGTTCTTGAATGGAAGGGTGGTGAATGCTCTATTAAAGGTCGGTTTATTTCCTACCTCAAGGTGCGGAGAATGATCTCTAAGGGGTGCATCTATCATATTATGAGGGTCAAGGATATGGAGTCCAAAGTGCCAACTCTTGAATCGGTCCCTGTGGTGAATGAGTTTTCAGATGTGTTCCTCGAAGACTTGCCGGGCGTTTCCCCCGAAAGTGAGGTAGACTTCGGCATAGATCTTCTTCTGGATACTCAACTTATCTCTATTCCTCTTTATCGTATGGCGCCTGTAGAGTTGAAAGAATTAAAGGAGCAGTTAAAGGATTTGTTGGAGAAGGGTTTCATTCGGCCTAGTATATCGCCATAGGGTGCTCCAGTGTTATTTGTAAGAAATAGGGATGGATCTCTTCGGATGTGTATTGATTATAGGCAACTGAATAAGGTGACCGTTAAGAATAAGTACCCGTTGCCCAAGACTGATGACTTGTTTGACCAGCTTCAAGGGGCTACTCATTTCTCAAAGATTGATCTTCATTTCGGGTATTATCAGTTAAAGGTTAGGGAGGGTGACATCCCCAAGACTGCCTTTCAGACAAGGTATGGGCATTTTTGGTTTGTTGTGATGTCGTTTGGCTTTACTGATGCTCCGATCGTGTTCATGGATCTAATGAATCAGGTGTTTAAGCCATTCCTTGATAGCTTTTTGGTGGTCTTCATTGACGACATTCTCATTTACTCCCGAGGTGAGCAAGAGCACGGAGATCACTTAAGGATGGTCCTCCAAACTTTGAGAGAGAAGAAGTTGTATGCCAAGTTTAGCAAATGTGAGTTTTGGTTGGGCGAAGTGGCTTCCCTTGGTCATGTAATGTCCGATAATAGTATCAAGGTGGATCCGAAGAAGACCAAGGCCATGAAAAATTGGCCCAGACCGTTGACTACTTCAGATATTCGGAGTTTTTTTGGCTTAGCTGGATACTATAGAAGGTTTATTGAGGGGTTCTCATCCATTGCATCTCCATTGACTAAGTTGACCCAAAAGAAGGCTGAGTTTGTGTGGTCGGACAAATGCGAGCGGAGTTTCCAAACCTTAAAAGATCGGCTTACATTGGCTCCCATCTTGACTTTACCAAATGACTTCGAGGGACTCGTGGTGTATTGTGATGCCTCGCGAATTGGGTCGGGTTGTGTGTTTAAGTAACATGGTAAGGTAATAGCATATGCATCAAGGCAGTTGAAGGTGCATGAACGTAATTATCCGACGCACGACCTTGAGTTGGCGGCGGTAGTTTTTGCCTTGAAGATTTGGAGACATTATTTGTATGGGGTTCATGTTGATGTGTTCACCAATCACAAGAGTTTGCAATATGTGTTCACCTAAAGGGATCTCAATTTAAGACAAAAGGAGGTGGTTGGAACTCCTAAAGGATTACGACTTGAGTGTTCTGTATCATCCCGGCAAGGCCAATGTTGTGGCCGATGCTCTTAGTAGACTATCGATGGGGAGTGTGTCCCATGTTGGGGAGGAAAGAAAAGAGTTAGCAAGGGATGTTGATCGGTTGGTTAGGTTAGGTGTCAGGTTGGCCGATTCGAGCGATGGTGGTATCCATGTTCAGAGCAGGGCAAAATCTTCTGTGGTGATTGATATAAAAGCCAAGCAAGATTTAGACCCATTGTTACTTGAATTGAAGAAGTTGGTTGCCGACAAAAAGATCGAGGTATTCTCCCAAGGGGGAGCACTACTAGAAATTTGATATATTGCAACGGTTAATGAATCGTTGCAATAGGCTACAGTTTCATTGTTGTAGGCCTATTGCCACGGTTTGACTAATCGCTACATTAGGTCGCGTAGCAATAGATCTATTGCTACGGTTACACCTACGGTTTCCTTAACCGTAGCAATTGAGGTCCCCTATTACGGCGGTTCTGTCCTTTAAGAATATACGGCGGTTCGCTTTATATTTGCGACGATTTCTAACCGTAGCAATAGTACTATAATGCTACAATTATTTCTATACTAATGCAACGGTTTTGCATGTCTATTCAAATAATTCTTCAGTCTATTGCAATGGTTTGTTGTTAGTAATGCAACAGTTCTATAGCATTTTGGTTGGTAAATCATAGCTATTGCTACGGTTATTATTTGATAATGCTACAGCTCTTTACCTATTACAACTATTATTATTAAGCTGTTGCAACAAATAATTAGGCTATATTGCGTGCAATAATTTTATGGTACTACTTCATGCACGGATAAAGTACTGCTATAATAATTTTATGTAACAGTAATTTAACATGAAAATTAATCACAAAATAATACCTATTCATTATCAAAATTACAATTCATAAAGATTCATATACTGATCATTTGGTAATTAATTAGCTAGTAGTATCGATAAAGTCAAATATACATATGTCAAAAAGGGTGAACGCACCATAGCTTTAAATTCTCAAAAATATATACAATGTTTCTATAGGTTGTGATCACCATAAACCCAATCCATCTCCTAGGTCAAAGCTTCTGTATTGCTTTCATCCCCTTCAAGTTCATCACCTAAAAATATTAAAAGTACAATCACATTGTGATGTCAGAAAGAATACCAATGATAAAGAAAACGAATAAAAGAGAAGACGATTATGATATGCATCTTTGTAAAAACTTAAAGGGGCCTTGTAGGCCACCGCTTGCTGACGACAGAATGCATTGTAAATTAAAGAGTCCTAATTAACCTTAGAATTAGTAAGAAAGGTGTGTTTAGTTTATACCATGCACTGCTAATTAATCAAGATGAGTTGTTCTATATCATCCTTCACGAATTAAAACTAGCAAACCAAAAGAAACTTAAATTGCAGGAAGTTAAGAAACAAAAATTAAACAAACTGTAGCAGCCTTAAAGTATTAGCATGATGGCTGCTTCTTGCCTTTATGCTTCTCGTTCTACCTACTTTAGCTATGTCAATAGAGATCACAAACATGAGTAACATTAATATGGCCAAGCCTGGTTCCCGAACAAATGTGGGAACCTGCAGCAGCCTTAAAGTAGATGCTGGTTGCTCTATGCATCCTATATATATTCGACATCAGATGCAACACTTCCGCGGACAATCCTATTGCCTATCTCAACCCGGGAGCCACAAATGTGCTCAACATAAAACTAGACCCACATTGTAGGTCATCGACATATCAGCTAGTCAAATACGGATTAGAAACATGTTGGCACTGGTTGTATAACAGCCTGCTCAAGAGGGAACGACGTGAGTAATAGTGGGAGTTGTTCTGGAATTGGTTGTTGTCAAGCAACCATCCTTAAGGGATTGAAGACCTACTTGGTTTTTTGACTAGCCCGGCAAACCATACTAATGTCTGGTCATTTAATCCTTGTGGCTCCACCTTCCTTGGTGAACCTAAAGAGTTAACATTTCAGGGTACATCAGACTTGACAGACCCCAACTTCATGAGCAAAATTGTTAATGATTTCCTATTGTGATTGACTGGGCGATCGGGACTGAAAATTGCAGTGAGGTTAGCAACTCAACAACTTATTCATGCATGGAACATAGTCTATGTGTTGATTCAGGATCAAGAAAAACATCAAGGCAAGATGAGCTGTGCTATATAGCTTGGATGCCATGTACGTCTACATATCCTAAGGCTTCTAATAATTTCAGTAAGAATATGACAAACCAAAAAGTAAGGCTATCAACATTCAAACTCAAGTTACTGATACTATACCAGACTGATCAGTAATTTGTCACAGCCTGTGCAAAAACCCAAAAATGATCAGGGGCTGGCAAACTCACAAATGCAGCATATATAGGTGCTGTAAAAAGCAAGAGGATCACTGGCAAACTCAGATGGACAAACTGGCCATGTGAGAAAAGATATGCAGAATTGACAACTCAAACATCTGTCACAAGCTTGCTAACATCTTTAGTATAGGCTACGTGCACTATCTACAGACAGACCAACCTAAGACTATGTTAAGAGAGCCACGTTTAATGTTGAAATAATTTGAAGGTGTAAAAATGAGTTGTCTATATCAATAGCTAGCTGACTCAGACACAGCCAAATTTACTGTGACTAAACTAGATATAAGAGACTAACAAACAGAAGAATTTCTAAAAGTAAGATTAGTGCAGAAGAAATTGAAAGTAAAATAAGAAACATATAATCTACATGGATACTGCTGGACAATGATAGGGATAAAGACACAAAGGCATGGACAAACAATTCTTAGTAAGGCCACTTGTAGAACAGTCTCAACAGAGAAAGAAACAAAGAGAAAATAGAGTTAAATAGAGAACTAAAATAGAGTTAGAAGAAGAAGATGATGATGAAGAAGCAGCAGCAACAGTAGCATCAGAAGAAGATGAAGAAGAAGCAACAGCAACAAAAGAAGAAGAAAAAGTTGAAATAGACAGAGAATAACCTTGATCAGCCGCTTGTCCAAATGTTCCTTCTACTAGTGAAGGAATAAATAATGCTGCTAGTATGCTTGGATCAATTAATCCTGCACGCTGAAGTTGTGCAACTACATCTGTTATAACTTCTTGTCGTATAGTTGTCCTTTGTTCCTCCATTTGTTTCTCCATTTTTTGCATCCTTTCTTGCATTTGTTGTACCACATCATTTGTTGCATCTAAAGTTGGTGTAGAATTGCCATTTTTTTCAGACTACTCTTTGTAACCCCCAATCCATATAGCCCAAGATGACCCGGATGTTCAGGGCCCATGACGACTGAAAATGCATCACCGAACTGACCATTCGCGCTCATTTCTTTTTCAATTTCCTCCATTTCAGCCTAAAAAATTAAAGTACCTCAACAAGCACAACCATGTAAATAAAATTTACAATAAATAATGATCTCAATTAAAGATTGAAGTCATCAACATTCATACAATTTTACTTATTGTGTTTTCATTCGAGGCCTTGTACAAACATCCAGATTTTCTTGTTCTTGTAGCAACAAAGACCTCCTTTTGTGACACAATTTCCTTCTTTTTTTGCTATTCACATAAAAATAGATAGTAAGAATTACTTAAATGACAGCTAACAACTTCACAATAAGTAAAAGAACACACTAATTTATTACGAACTAAAGCAAAACTCTTTTTGTCGGTAGTGTGTGGATTCATCAGCTTCTTTCGATTCTTAATATTAGTTTCGGACATTTTTTGCAAACAAATATAAATTAACAATGCTAATTGAAAGTATATGGGTGTTATAGTAACTACAGTACAGTCTTCATAACTGAAAGTATATGACTATACTAATATTTCAATAGAGAATAGTAAAGCAGAATGTGTACAAGGAAAAAATAAGCTGCAAATATGATATTTGATATACATTTTACCTTGAATTTCTAAGACTTCCAACATTTGAGGAGCTCTCTAAACTGACATTCTGGAATATGAGCGGGTTTCTTTGACATGATAACTTCATCATTGTCATATGACTCATAATGATTTAACTTCAACTGTCTTCTATGCGTTCTCCAAGCCTCTCGAATCGTTGCCAAAGTCCATGGTTTTGCAGCTTCAGGAATAATGTATTTCTCCTACAATTCAGTATCATTCAGTTAGCTACTAAGTGTAAAATACTTTAACAAATAATTAAAAATTGAAAATTTCAAACCTTCGTATAATCCCATAAATCCTTTTTCGTCTTCATGTTCCTCCAATGAAATACATCAAATGGGCAAAGAGTCACAGTTCTTGCCAATGTACCTAGGAAGCTACTTAACTCTGTTACAACTTCATCAGTAGGACCGACGGGCTGATTTTTCCCATTGAGTAGGATCAGTTTACGCTCTTTTCGGGCATGTACCTTAGGCATTTGTGTTGTACCTCTTGTCTTCTTAATGGAAATGCCTTCAGCTATATATAAGATATAGGGAATAAGAAATCGGAGATGAATCCCATATATGTGTCTAAGCTTATATATTACCTTGTTCTTCTGATTGTTTATTTACTGGAGGAGCGACAGAATTTATTTGATGTTGATCCTCTACAACTTGTTCTTCTAGCGTCTGCTCCTTTATAGATTGTCCATCAGCTTCAGATTGTGGTGCTACTGTTTGTTGCTCCTCAATCAATTTTAGTAGATGCCCTTTCTCTGATTGTATAGCTTCAACAATATCATTTGTTGTCAAAACCCGTCGTTTTTTATTTGCCAAGAATGATAATGATCTAGGTTTAACATATGTCTTATTTTTGGCTTTTTTATTTCCTTTTGAAGGCTCTTGTCAACTCATGACTATCTCAATCTGTATAAAAATAAGAAAAAATAAGTCAAACACGTTCAAGAAATCCAAAAAACATAACTGGGAATTATGGAAAAGCAAAAGTACCTCTTTTAGCTAAAATGAAAAACAAGAAAATTCATATAGAAATTAACAAAAAGAGATAAAATTAGAAGCCAATCAGCAGTTCACATTTCTATGATGCAACTCAGAAATGAAGAAGACTACATATTTGAATAAGTTCGTAAAATCCTTTGTCAATCATCTGCCTCCATCCAATCCCAATCAGTATCATTAAAGTCATCCTCCTTTTCTGATGTTTCCTTAGGTACATCTTGTAAATATTGTGCAACGGAAGGCATATCAATGATATCTACAGGGAGATCTTCTCTCGACCATCTCACATCATCAATATCAAGTAATCTTTCTGATGAACCAATATCATCATTAGTCTCCCTCCTGAATGTTTCTTCAATATTAGGACAATTCTCTTCCTCCAAATCATACAAATCAACAGGAACATTATTTATTGCATATTAAACATTTTTCTCAATTGGATCTTCAACATAAAATACTTGATACACTTGAGATGCTAATACAAAATGATCATCTGCACGACATTTTTTGTTAAAGTATACACGAGTCAAACCATATTCATCGATTTCATTATGAAACCAATCACATTTGAATAGTACTACACTAAAACAACCCCAATAATCGATCTCAATAATATCCTGAATAATTCCATGATAGACAACCATTCCATCGACAGGGTTTTGGTCCCTTGTACTAGCAAAACTATCTGTTGTTGCTGACAAAGTCACTCCATTATTTTGACTCTTACATGGGACATCTCGTGTCTTTGTATGAAATCGATATACATTAATGAAATATCCAGTATATCTTTTAGCCACAAAGTTAGGCCCTTTGGCTAGCAATCTTAAGTGATTGGACACTTCAATATTTTGAACTTTTTCCCTAAACCAATCACCAAATTCTCTGCTATGGATCTTTGCTTTTACCCATGCATTTTCTCGAGTATGATTATCAAGTAAATTCTTATGTTCCCTGCAAGTATATATTGTAATTTAATTAATATGAATTTATAAATAAAATCTAAAACACATTATCACAACGTATAACTAAAATACAAATCAAACAACTATTTTGTCTTACTTGATGAACGTCTCGACTTGCTCATCTCCAGTATTGAACAAAACATATCGATGTGCTTCAAACCACTCATGATGCTCCATGTTGAAAGTCTTCCCTTTCCTATTATTATCAATTCCGATTGGATGACCTATCTTAGGAAATAAAGGTGAAAAATCATCTCCTTCTGCTTGAGTGTCCTCATCATCCTCAGTTTGATACCTACTGAATCGTGTCTTTATCCAATCAGGTAGGTATCTTGAACAAAAGGTCAAACACTCCACAACTGAAAATCCCTCTACTATTGATCCTACTGGATTTTTTCAATTATGAATAAGCCCCTTGAATTCACACATATTTCTTTCACTAGAATACATCCAACGCAAATGAGTCGGGCCCCCAAGTTTAATTTCATCTACTAAATGGATAGGCAAATGTGTCATTATATCAAAAAAGGAGGGAGGAAAAATCTTTTCAAGCTCACATTCTATATTTATGATTTCAGCCTTCAACTTATCAAGATCACATCTTCTTATAACCTTACAACATATAGCTCTAAAAAAATTTCCCAACCTAATTAGAATCAAAGACACATGTTTGGGTAACACTTTCCTGACAGCCACTTGGAGCAAGTAATGCAGTATAAAATGAGCATCATGGCTTTTGTATCCTGATACTTTCATCTCTTCAATTTGCACATGATTTGATATATTAGAGGCATACCCTTTTGGTAATTTGGCATCTTTAAAACGGTGCAAAATATCTTTTTCTCCTTTGGTTTCATGGAAAAGCAAGCTTTAGCAAGATGAATCTTTCCAGTATCATCATCCACTACCGGTTGAAGCTCTTTGTGTATCCCCATCACTTGCAAGTCATAGTGAGAATTTATGTGATCTTTGCACTTTCCAAGTATATCCAATAAAGTTCCAAACAAACTATCACAAAGATTCTTCTCTATGTGCATCACATCAAGTTTGTGCCTCAGTTTGTTGGTTTCCCACTATGGCAATTCAAAAAATATAGACCTCTTTTTCCATGGACCATCATTCTTCCGTTTTCTTTTCTTTTGCCCCTTTCCAAAAACATTATTGAATTCATGTAGTTCTTCAAGCACTTGTATGCCTGATAAGGGAGTAGGTGCAACTTTATGCTCCTCTTTACTATCAAATGACTTTTTATCTCTTCTATATGGATGATCAAGAGGTAACAATGCCCGATGGCCCATGTAACACATTTTATGACTATGTTTGAGATATTGAGAAGAAGTATTATAATTACAAGTGGGGTATGCCCATCTCCCCTTGGTGCTCCATCCGAAAAGCATTGCTAAGGCTGGAAAATCACTTATTGTCCACAATAAACCTGCACGCATAGTAAATGATTTGTTAGTTTTGGTATCATATGTTTTGACTCCCACTTCCCATAGTTGCTTCAACTCTTCAATCAATGGTTGTAAGTATACATCTATATCATTTCCAAGAGATGATGGACCTGGAATAATCATCGATAAAATTATATACTTCGGCGTCATACAAATCCATGGTGAAAAATTATAGTTCATTAACATAACCAGCCATGTGCTATGGGAAATGCTCATAGTTCGGAATAGGTTAAAACCATCAGTTGAAAGACCCAATCTAACATTACGAGCATCATGAGCAAAGTCAGGGTGCAAGGAATCAAAATCCTTCCAAGCTTCTCCATCAGCAAGATGTCTTAAATTTCCATCTTTGGGGCGTTCAGTAGCATGCCATCTCATAGCTATAGATGTTTCAGCATACATGAATATCCTCTGAAGCCTAGGCTTCAAAGGAAAGTACCTTAAAACTTTTGCTGGAATTTTAGTGACCTTATTAGTTAAGCCATTATTAACATTCTTCCATCTTGAAGATCCACACACGGAGCAATTATCTAACTTTGCATTGTCTTTACAAAATAATATGCAATCATTAGTGCATGCATGAATTTTCTCATAATGAAGACCTAAATCTTTTATCACCTTTTTTGCCTTATAAAAAGACTCAGGTATCTGAGCAAATGGAAATGCCTCTCTTATCAAGTCTAATTGATCCAATCATATTAGCAGCGTTATCTGTTCCTTCACCAGCAGAAGGAACATCTGGACAAGCGGCTGATCAAGGTTATTCTTTGTCTATTTCAAATTTTTTCTTCTTTTCTTGTTGATGCTTCTTCCTCTTCTTGTGCTGCTACTGTTGCTTCTGCTTCTTCTTCATCATCTTCTTCTGCTTCTGCTTCTGCTGCTACTGTTCCTCTTCTTTTGTTCTTTGTTGCTTCTGCTTCTTCTTTTGGTTCTCTGCTGAACTGATTGTATTGTTGTGAATGAGTCAAATTTCCAGTAGTGAATGAGTAACTTTCAATCTATGAGAATTAGGAAGATTACCCATAATACATTTAGATAAAGGTTTGAAACTGGAGAAGAAACTTCTATCAAAAGTCATGTGCTCAGATGCTCTTCATTCTTCTAATTCAGTTTTTGCAGAAGCTGTAGGATTTATGCTACATTCTCCTCACTTAGAGACATAGCATTTGCAGGATTATCCACTGCTTGTTGACTTCCTTCAACTGGCTGAAAGTGATTGTTAACCATAGCTCCTTTGTGGTACCTTTTGACTTTAGTGAATTTGAAATCTTCTGTCTATCTTTAGTTTTCCAGCATACTTTGTCTTCTTTCTTTTTGGCATCTTTTCCTTAAACTGATAGTCTATCGGAAATAATATCTCTGTCTTTAGGATAAGGTTTGTGTACACTAGTGGGATTACATTGAGTACGTTGTTGTTGTTGCGCATCATCTCATTTGCTACCAAAAGAGTTGCCTTTTCATCA
Organism: Solanum rostratum; assembly: GCA_029948455.1. NCBI lineage: Eukaryota > Viridiplantae > Streptophyta > Magnoliopsida > Solanales > Solanaceae > Solanum > Solanum rostratum. The sequence continues at coordinate 34,869,866 of CM057056.1, forward strand.
CTTAGATATGACAAGGAGATTCAAACTCAAGCTCTCTATGCCTTCTTTCGCTTTTGTCGATCCAAAAAAGCTTCTTTTTTGCCTAAAAGTCCAAAGCCAATTTCAGTATACAAATTTTCCCATACCAATGTTCATGATAATTTCCCTGTTCCTGTACCTTCCTCAACCCCAAATCACCCTTACATAATCAGAAAAGCTCACAACTTGGCAAATAAAACGTACAATTCGCCGAGTTCTGAATATTCTGATCATGACAATAACAACATGAGAAGGGGGAAAGTAGATTGAATATGAGTTTTTCCTCTGTTGATAGTGGCTGGTTCAGTTTCAGTAGTGAATGTGGTGATGAAAAGCCTAAAGATGAAACTCAAAGCCTTATTTCTTCGCCAAGTTTTGAATCTTCATTCGATGTAGATCATCCGATAGACCCTTTAACAGAGTCCAGAAGTAGGAAAAAGACTAAAACACGAAAGTAAGGACTGAGTTCTTGAAATCAGTAGCACCATTTTGGCTCAATTTCTACACAGGAAAATAAATTAGACTTAATGAAAAGTAATGAAGTTCATATTTTAACTTGGAAAATAAAGATCAAACTGATATGTTTTCAATTGTTAGATGAGGTCTTGAAAAATCGGAACATCACTGGTACTTGAGATTTTAAGAAAACATCATTTGCTAGCTATATCAGAGATAACAGGTTAGCTATGATCTTTTCTTTGGTTGTTTAACCTCCAATATACCAGTTATATCGAAAATAACATACCTCATCAGCATCATTTTTCAAAGAGCTGGTTCGATAGGCTTCAAAGAGTAATTTGTCTTCTACCATATCCTTCATGGCCTTCAAGTCATTCATAAGCTTCAATGCTAGAGATTCAATATCTTGCATCTGCCTTTGTGAAAATGCTATAGCACTTTCTGAAAGTATAATTGAGGTCCCGGTGCTAAGCTGAGGTAAAGAACGAGATAGACGAGGACCTTCTAGACTGCCCTTCAGAGGGCTGCTTCTTCGTTTTCCTAGATTGGCTTTTGGATAGCTGTAGTTTTTAGGAAAAATGGTCAGTCCAGAGACTTTTCATTTTTGTGAAATAGGCATAAATGCTTGTATTGTTGTTGTTTAGCTATATTCACATATAGGTTGCTAAACAAGTATTGCTCATGAACTGATATTTCAGCTTCTGATCTGCTGCTACTGATATTGCTGAACTAATAATATTAGTGCAATATTGAATCTATTGCTTAGAACTTCTGCTGCTACTGATATTGCTGCTACTGTTCCTCTTCTTCCTCTTGTTTTGTTCTCTGCTTCTTCTTTTGGTTCTCTGCTGAACTGATATTGCTGCTACTGTTCCTCTTCTTCTTTTGTTCTTTTGTTTTTGATCCTAGCAAGGACACTAGGGCCAAGGAACTTCTGTTACATTTTTATTTAATCAAGACTAGGTTGTCTGGCATCACAATGTAATTATTAATTATATTGCATTTTCATTATTTTTAGGTGATGAAATTGAAGGGGATGAAAGCAACACGGAAGCTTGACCTAGGAGATGGATTGGGTTCATGGTGATCACAACGTACATTATTCTAGAAACATTATATTGTACATTTTTTTGAGAATTTAAAGCTATGGTGTGTTCACCCTTTTTGGCATATGCATGTATATTTAACTTTATCGATACTATTAGCTAATTAATTACCAAATGATCGATCAGTATGTGAATCTTCATGAATTGTAATTTTCGTAATGATGAATAGGTATATATTATTTAGTTTTGTGATCAATTTTAAATTACTGTTACATAAAATTATTATATTATAGCATGACTTTATTTGTTGCAACCGATGATTAAGCCTATTTATTTGTTGCAACTGATGATTAAGAAAAATTGTTTAATAGGTAAAAAACCGTTGCATTAGTGTTGAAATAACTGTAGCACTACAAGTCTATTGCTACGGTTCCCATTTGTTGCAAATGAAACCAAACCGTGGGATATTCTTAAAGGAGAAACCGTTGCATTAGTGTTGAAATAACTGTAGCACGAGAGTTCTATTGCTACGGTTCGTAATTGTTGCAAATAAAAACTTAACCGTTGGATTCGCTTAAAGTAGGAACCGTAGCAATAGGGTACCTCAATTGCTACGGTTATAACAACCGTAGGACTAACCGTAGCAATAGAGCTATTGCTACGCCAGCTAATGTAGCGATTAGTTGAACCGTGGCAATAGACCTACGGCGACGAGAAGGGGGCCTATAACAACGGTTCTGAACCGTTGCCATATACCAAATTTCCAGTAGTGAACAAAGGAATATATCAAGTACATAGAAAGCTTGAATTATATATTTTATGTGTATATAAAGCACACATGTATATAATATTTATAAGAATCATGCCGTGAAATAAATGATCAAACAAATATATTTAAAGGGTGAGAAGATCTCGTGAAGATATATGTTTGACGCCATGTAGGAAAATAGGCTTATGTGAATTAGTTGTAGCTCGTATATATATATCGGATATTTATTCCTTTAAAAATAAAGTATTATAATATTAATAATGATAATAGATGAAATGTAAATATAGTAATGTAAGACATAGAGTAAATATAATTTGAGAAAAACGTTCAAACAAATGTAATTCCAAGGAAAAAGGTATTAAAGAGCGTTAAACCGTTATGTAAAACTTATTGTTTTATATGTATTTGTTACGAAGTAAATATACTTATGAATGTCGTTCAAAATATATACGGGTTCATTGTTTTACTTATGGTGATAAGATAACAATAACTATACGTTGCAAAATGATAAGATGCAAAATTTTATGTTCCACTTAGGTAAATATCATTCGTAAAAGGCTAATAATATGACTTGTGTAAAATAATAATATGTCTTGTGTAAAATAATATTCCAAGTGTAGAGAAAAATAAAATATATACCTTATGTATGATGTATACACTTACATACCTTGTATATTTTAAACCTGTTAAGAAAAATCTAAAGTTTTGAAACATAATAAAAAAAATACATTGAGTCATATTTGATTTAAAATGATATGATAATGTCTTATAAAGAAATTAACCAAACAAGACTAAGATAGACCAAATATATATTATGTCTTTTTTAAAAAATCGACTAAAGGAGTTTAAATTGACTCAAATGGTAACATTATATTGTATTTTGAGAAAATTAATTTTTAAAACCTCAAAGTAGCCTAATTATGGGATTCATTCTATAATTAATTTTATCAATTCTAAGGCCAATGTTCGTTACGAGGAATAATCCATTCCTAAAGATGACTATCTAGGCCTTTGATTAATTTGAAAACTTAATTTGAGAAAAATCCTCTAAGGACTTTGGTCTATTTTAGAAGTACATTTTAAAATGATTATTATGAAAAGTTGTCAAGACTATAAACACCGACACTAGATTCGCTAGCAAATAAACTAATCACAAAATAATCTTCAAACTAAAAGAAAGTTAGCTAAGATATCAACATTCATATAAAAGAATACTAATCGATTAGTATCAAAAGAAATGTAATCAAATGGTGATGGGGAAGGCCAAGAGACGCCGACTCCTAATTTATGAGACTCCGAGCGCGGTGATAGTCCTAATAGCTGCTGATCAAATATTTTGGGCCAAAGCGAGTTCCAAAACAGAACTCCAACTCCCAAGAGTGTACATGAAACATAGGAAATAAGGAGTTAAAAAAAAAAGGTTTCTGGACAACCAAAAACAATGAAATCAAAGAAGAACATGTACAATTATAACAAAGCAAAGATTTTAACATTCTATAGAACTCGAGTAGACCACTTCATCTAATCTTGAAAAAGAAAAGCTTAATCCAAATTTTATTAAAGTATCGGGGGCCTAACCATACTCCAAATATTCATGACAAATAGTTCATGCATTGAGAAAAGTAGGCTGGACAAAATAATTGTTAATCTACTTTTAGTCAAACAATCAGCAGGAGACATCCTAACTAAAAAAAAACAGATAGACTTGCATTTATTTTAAAAAAGGACGTTTTCATTGCCATGCCAACAATTCAAACGAGTACAAAATTTTAAAATGATTAAAACACTTGCAAATCTAAAATGAATGTATGAAACAGAATAAAAATTAAATACTCCTTCCCTTACTATATCAAACATAAAGGGCAGTCAAACTTTCCACCTGATAGCTTTGTTTCGTTCTCGTAATATTGATTAAATCCAACGATAAATTAATACCTATTATAGGAATGTGTCAATGGTAAATACATCTGATTCAATCAAAGAACTTTCGAAAAGAAAGGAAGGGTCCGTTGGGATATTATACTAGTGAATCAGAAGCTAGACCCATCTTACTCTAATATTAATGATGACGGTAGGCTAAACAGACCTCTTGGTAACATGCTAAAGTTTAGCACTAAACAAACATTAACTAATTTCTAGAACAACATCAATCCCAAATAGGTCTTTTAGATGTCTAAATATTCATCAGACCACTTAATATGATGTTTAATATACCAATATCTGCGCACAAGCTACTTTTTCTTAAATAAAAAAAATGACCACAATAAACTGAAGCTAATCAGTGGAGGTAACAAGTTTAATATGATTCTATGGTTTTGTTGTCATAACTTAGTCTAGGCATGCTGGGGGACTGGACCAAACATAGGCACAATGAGGTTTATAGCGAGATGACTGTACTTCAAAATAGTCAGGGGTGCTAACAGGTGGCAAATTGATTTAGCTTGAATTAGTGAGCAATAAACCAATTAGAGGAATCTGGAGGCACCTACTATCATAGCTGACAAAAAAACAACTTTGAACTTTAAAGGGATGTCCAACGATGAAACAAATTAGACATTTTAAACTATAAGATAGTAAGACAAAAGGTTCATTTTAGAACACATATGGACCTTGATATCCTAGACATATGAAGAGATTAAAACCAAATGATGGAGGTCACACATTTGCAATATTAATAGCAAATGTTCGTAACTAAAACTAAACTGCTGGATGAAGAACCTTGGGCTGACAAATTAACGTGGAAGAGTAGCAATCCAAATATATAAAAAAAAAAAAAAAAAAAGGGGACAAAAGAACTAAACTGACCCGCAAGCACTCAGAAAAACACACATTATCCATTGATCAAGGGATCCAAGGCAACTTGAAATGAGACCTTAACGCAGAAAAACAAACTGTAACATAGGTAAAACGGCTGGGAGACATAATCTAGGAGGTGGAGGCAACATATTCAATACAACCATACACTCAGATGAGCAACGAGAGTATGCAAACAATTTCCTTCATATCTATCAAATGTATAAAGTAACAGAGCATACTATCACCAAAAGTCACACACTTTAAGCTTAAGCAAAATGGTATATTAAAAGGGGTTGGTTGTGTGAAGTACTGACCTTGTATAGAGAAGCAAACAAGGACTATAACGTCAAGGATTCCGGTCACCACTTTCTTCAAAACCCGAACTCGAAGCCAAAAGGAAAACAAAAAAATAGTTCCACTGTATTGCTAGAAGTATCTCATTTTTTTTTCAGATTATTTTCCGTCTCCTTTTCTTGATTCTTTGGAGTGAAAACCCAATCCTATTTATAGGCAAGATTGAGATCCATTTTGGGGGGAAATCCACCAAACGAAATTTGAAAAAAATTTGAAACTTGTAGTGAAACAGGGGTGTAGAGGTGAAAAGATGGAGGAAAAGAAGTCTAGGGTCACCTTTTAGATCGATAGGGACGTTTTTGGAGGCCATCCATGGCGGATTCCCTGAATAAATCCTGAAACTCACCATTTCCCGAGTCTACTCCTTCCCAAAGCATGAGGGAGCTATTGGAGGTGACAACTCCTTGCTTCTCTGCGCAAAATCCGGCAGATTTGGCGGAAAGGGAGAGGGGTCGCAGGGCTATGGGAAAAGGGAGAGCATGAGGAAGAAAGAGGTTGGAGAAGCTGAAGATTAGATTAGGGTAATTTAGGAAATAGATAAAGTATTGCAATTTTAGCCAATTTGAGTGATTTATTACAAATCTGGCCACTTCAATTTGGAATATAGTTGATTTGAGATCAATTGGCTAGATTTGAACAAATTCAATTATTTAAGCTTCTTTGATTCAAACAAGATTAAAAAAAAATTACAAACCACAAGTTAATTATTTAAATTAGGACTAATTATACAATAATTATAAAATTGACTAATTCGCGGACAATAAGTATATATTTAAGCTAAAAATTAATTTTCGAGGTCGTTTCTGAATATTTACAAAGAGGATTAAAAAAATATATATATACATACAAACTATATGTAAATATATGCGTACATAAGTATTTTAGAAGATTAAAAACTTATTTGAAAAAGACTTAAGATATTGTAAATTTTCAAAGATGATCACCCCAAAGTTGTTAGAAGTTGAAGAAGCTCTATAATTGATAACTATCGGGGAGGGTTGAGGTTAAGGTTGAAGAAACATAATCCATACGTTTGCATACGTGGCACTAAATGGAGTGGCCAATATGAAGGGATTTGGGATTGTCACGTTTTGCTTAACTAAACCTATTTAAATTATGAACAATTTATTTGTTAATAGCCATAATCAAATAAATTAAAAAATGATTATTTTGCAAGACTAAATATTTGATAAAATTTGGTCGTTCTTAATATAAAACTAGCATGGGTTGACAATAAAATTAATTAATCAGGCTCCCTTTTCGAAAAATGTATCAAGATACTTAATTCGATAAAGAATTATTGTCTAATCAAAATCGACTTGACACTTTAAGACGATATCCATCCGCCATAAACTTCTCAAAAATGATGAAAATTCATATTTTGATCAGTTTTTATCAGAAATAATATCCGTAAAATATTTGGTCGAACCATAAAAACGAGAAGTTTTATCAATAAAAAAATCAACAACAAAATAATAATAATGATAGCATTCTTGGTAGTAAAATATTTCATACCTTATAAAAGTTTTATCATTCCTTATAAAGAAAATCCTTTTTCCTTTCTCTCCTTTTTATTTTCAAATTCAACTAATTGAACACGGAGAGTCAAAATTAGAAATTTAAAATTTAAAGCTATTAGAGAGCCAAAATCGGGAGGAAAAAAATGAAAAGTACAAAATAATTAAAAAAAAAAGGATTGATAAAGGAAAAGGATTAAAATCGATCACTTTGTAGGATTACATAACATATTTTATAATAAAAATCGATCACTTTGTAGGATTAAGTTATTTGACAAGAATTAAATAAAATTAGTATGGATTAATAATGAAATTAGATTAGTCAAACTTCTTCATTTGAATAACACAAGAAGATATTTACTCGTAAAAAAATGAGGAATCATGTTTGATAAAAATGAAATAAAATAAAATGATTGAGTATTTAAAGTGATATTTGTATGACATAACATTTTCAAGGATGCTAAAGAAAGTAGTAAATAATATATTAAAATATATATATATGTATCTAATCTTTGTAGGAAATAATATCCATAAAAAAATATTTATCGAACAAAAAGTGAGAAAATGTTATCAAAATACTAGCAACGACAATAATAGTAATAGTAATAATAATAACAAAATTTTATAATAATAACAGTAGTAGTAGTAGTAGTGAACAAAAATATTTTGTAAAAGTTTTTTATTATCTTTTCTTTTCTCTTTTAAAAAAACTTTTTTTTTAAAGAAATTAGACTGATTAAATATGGCGAGCCAAAATTGGGTGTCAACAGCTTGCCCCTTTCTTTGTCCATGGAAGAGAGTAATGAAGGCGTGGACAAAGAAATATTGGCACAAGCCAATTTTGGCCGAACAAACAATCTTTTTAGTAATCACTTGACATTTTACGGAGCTATGACCGAAGTCCTGGTTTCTAAGTTCCCCACGAATCTTAAATTTCTTGGGAAACCAGGCCATAGGTAGTTCGAGAGGGTAAGATCATAATAAATTTGATGGAATTCAAAATTTGCCCCAGTGTCGAATTATGGCAACCCTTAGTCTTCTTGGGTGATGAAGTATGAAGAGGTCAGTATGAATAAAATGAAAATAGCCACACTCAAGCTAAGGCAACTTGCATATACCGAGACTTAGGAATTAGGTCGGGCACAACTCTAATGACTAATTGGGAAAGAAAAATGTTCTGTAGCAATTTCTACAATAAAACTTTGATGGAGAGGGAAACAAATTGCCCCAGTATCGAGTTATGGTGATACCGAGCCACGAAAGTTAAACAAAGAGTCGAACCTGATCAAGTCGGATTGAGTTTTGAAAGTGAATCCTTGACGTAGCTAGGGATGCTCGACATTCAACTAGCTTGCCCTAGTTTGCTGCTAAGATAGAGTTCCACGTCGCGATGTGTTTTCCTGCAAAACAGGTAAAAAGGTGAAAATTACCTGTTGTGGTTCGAAATTTCAAACGAAATTAATAATATAGAAAATAAAGTGTAGATATTCAAACGATCATTGATGTCTTTGTCTTGTGTCGTGAATGCGTTGTAGGTGAAGTAGCTTGTAATATAAAGCCTCCGATTGGCGAAGCTATTGTAGCGTAACACCTTTATCTAGCATGTCAAAGCTTATAATATAAAGCCTCCGACAGGCGGGGCGATTGTAATGTAACGCCTGCATCTGGCGATGCAAAGCTTGTAATGTAAAGCCTCCGCCAGGCGGGGCAATTGTGATGTAACGCCTGTATCTGGCGATGCAAAGCTTGTAATGTAAAGCCTCCGACAAGCGAGGCGGTTATAATATAACACTTGTATCTACGATATGAAGTATGTAAATATTAAATTTAACTGTAGGTGTATGACGAGGTTGCTAGCGTGCATGCCGCTGATCGATAGAGCTTTGATGGTGTTGCTATATTGTGGTCCTTGACCGGTAGAGTGTTGCTTCTTTTGCTTATATACATGCTCCGATTGGCAGAATCTTGACGATGTTGGACATGTGTAGCCTCCAAATTGTGGAGTTTGAACAACGCTTGCTATGTACAATCCTCGATTGGCTGAGATTGGACGGTGCTTGCTATATATATATATCCTCCAATTGGTAGAGTCTGAATGGCGTATGAGATGTGTAGGCTTCGATCGGTATTGAAAATGTTTGCTATATACATCCTCCAGTTGGCGGAGTTTGGACTGTGTTTGCTATATACAACCTCCGATTGGCGGTGTTTGGACGACGTTTGCTATATACAACCTCCAAGCGATGGAGTTTGACGCAGTTGGTTGTAATTCTCTGATTAGCAGAATTCTTTTGACGTAGTTAGGTGGCGGTCTCCCTTCGGCGGAGCTTATTCGACGTAGTTAGATGGTGGTCACCAATTGGTGGAGTTATTCTTGAGACAAAACAAACTATCCTATTTGTCCTACGGGGCCCCTTTGTATTTTGATCTGGATTTTGAGTGTACCTGAAAAGATTTAAAATGGAACCGTGTTAGATAGAAAATACGTAGCATATCGAGAAGTAAATAGGGAGAAAAATATTTTAGTTTGTGTTTGGAATAAGCCGAATGGCCCCTCCGGTCGTGCCCCAAGACTTGATGTCAGCTTCCTTGATTTCCTGTGTTCCTGCGCTCAAAGAAAATTTTAGTTTGGGAGAGGGATGTTGACTTGTGTCGACTCGCGGACTTTGGCTTCTTCATCGAAAACCTTCAATATTTCTCCAAACCGCCCTCGATCCCATGACCTGGAGACTCCGCAGGTGGATAGTAAAGGAACATTTGAAGAAAAGAAAAAGAAAAATAAAAACAAAACAAATAAATAAATAAAATAATAGTATGTTACTTTATAAGAGAGTATATTACTTATATATAGATATATAAGTATATGTCTCTATATATATAGTAATCTTCAATTATCCTAAGGTTATGACACGTTTCGAGGTCCACCGAGCTTCTCCATATCCAAATGTAGCTCTTTTCATGCTCTCATCTCCTGATGATGCTTCTCTGACTCTTTTGGCGGATTTGTTGCTTTCCAATGATGCATAATTAAAGGAGGGTTTCCGATGGGTACGACCCAACCTTAAAGGCGGCCTACATATCCTCAATGAGAATCAAGTCTATATATAGTTCAGGGGTAACAGAATGAAAATTATGCAATGCAACGACCGAGCCTGACTCAGGCTGCCTACGTATCCAAGCGGAATCAGGTCAAAACGTAGTTCAAGTACAAAGGGAAACAAAAATAACATGTAATGCAATGACCGGGCCTGACTCAGGCTACCTACGTATCCAAGTGGAATCAGGTCAAAACGTAGTTCAAGCGCAACAAAAAAGTAAAATATTAAGAGACCGAATCCGACAAGGATTGCCTACGTATCCCACCAAGGGAAGTCAGGTCAGCGTAGTTCTAAATACATAGAAATAATGCTTTTGGGTTTTCTAGGGAGACCGGACCCGATGTGGGTTGCCTACATACCCCACCCTGGGAAGTCAGGTCGAGACGTAGTTCTGTTACACAAAAATGCAAAATAAACTAGCCTTGGTATCTTTAGATTGTAGTACTTCTTGATGGCGTCTGAATTGATTGGCTCACCGTGCCGTCCATTTCTGCTAAGATTAGTGCTCCTCCAGAGAGTACTCTATGAACCATATAGGGACCTTGCCAGTTCGGTGCAAATTTTCCTTTGGCTTCTCCTTGGTGGGGAAATATCTTCTTCAATACTAACTCTCCTGGTTTGAACTGTCGAGGCCTAACCCTTTTGTTGAATGCCTTAACCATTCTGTTTTGGTATAGCTGACCGTGATAGACTGCATTCATCCTTTTCTCATCAATGAACATCAATTGTTCGATCCGACTGCGAATCCATTCTGCATCATCCAAACCAACTTCTTGGATAATCCTCAAAGATGGTATTTCCACCTCAGCAGGTATTACCGCCTCTGAACCATAAACCAACATATAAGGAGTTGCCCCCGTGGATGTTCTAATCATAGTGCGATAACCGAGCAAAGCATATGGTAGCTTCTCGTGCCATTGTTTGTAACCATCTATCATCTTCCTCAAAATTTTCTTGATGTTCTTGTTCGCAGCCTCAACTGCTCCATTCATCTGTGGCCGATAGGTTGTGGAATTTCGATAAACGATCTTGAACCTTTCACAGATCTCTTGCATAAGATCACTATTAAGATTTGCTGCGTTGTCTGTGATGATTGATTCTGGAATTCTGAATCGACAAATTATGTTGCTGCGAACAAAATCTGCCACTACCTTCTTAGTCACCGCCTTGTATGTCGAAGCTTCAACCCATTTTGTGAAATAATCGATAGCTACTAGGATGAAACGATGTCCATTTGATGCGGCAGGCTCTATGGTCCAATCACATCCATGCTCCAAGCGGCAAATGGCCAAGGAGAACCCATCACATTGAGCTCGTTTGGTGGGACTCGGATAAAATCTCCATGCACTTGGCATTGATGACACTTCTGCACATATCGATTGCTATCTCTCTCCATTGTCATCCAAAAATATCCGGCTCTTAAGATCTTCTTCGCTAGAGTGAACCCGTTCATGTGAGGCCCACATGTCCCTGCATGTATTTCTTCTAAAAGTCTTGTCGCTTCCTTGGTGTCGACACATCTTAGCAATCCTAAATCTGGAGTCCTCCTGTATAGGATTTCCCCGTTAAGAAAGAAATGATTGGCCATTCTCCTCAAAGTCCGTTTTTGCTTGTTTGTGGCGTTTTCAGGGTACTCTTGTGCTTCTATCAATCTTTTGATGTCATAGTACCATGGTCTTCCATCCAACTCCTCATCTACATGAAAACAATATGCATGTTTTTCGTGTATCTCCACCCCAATAGGATCGATGTAATTCTTATCCGGATGCTGAATCATTGAGGACAATGTTGCCAAAGCATTGGCAAATACATTTTGAGTTCGAGGGACATGCTTGAATTCAATCTTCGTGAATCTCCGACTCAACTCCTTTATGTAATGCAAGTAAGGAAGGATCTTAACATCCTTAGTAACCCATTCTCCTTGGACTTGATGAATCAGCAAACTGGAATCCCCTATCACCAAGAGCTCTTTGACATTCATGTCTATAGCCATCCTGAGTCCCAAAATACAAGCTTCATACTCCGCCATGTTATTTGTATAATCAAATCTGATCTTGGCTGAAATTGGGTAATATTGGTCAGTCTCTGAAATTAAGACTGCTCCTATTCCGACTCCTTTGGAATTTGATGCTCCATCAAAGAACATCCTCCATCCATCAAATGGTTCTGATATGTCTTCTCCCACAAACAACACCTCTTCATCAGGGAAGTAGGTTTTGAGCGGCTCGTAATCTTGATCCACTGGATTTTCTGTAAGGTGGTCAGCCAAGGCTTGTCCTTTGATGGCTTTCTGTGTCACATACACAATATCAAATTCACTCAACAAAATTTGCCATTTTGCCAATTTACCTGTAGGCATCGGCTTCTGAAAGATATACTTGAGTGGATCCATTCTTGAGATCAAGTATGTGGTGTATGCGGATAGGTAGTGCCTAAAATTTTGCGCGATCCAAGTCAAAGCACAACAGGTTCGTTCCAACAGGGTGTATCTTGCCTCATATGGGGTGAATTTCTTGCTTAAGTAGTAAATGGCTTGTTCTTTCCTACCCGTCTCATCGTGCTGCCCCAACACGCATCCAAATGCACCATCCACGACAGATAGGTATAATAGCAAAGGCCTCCCAGGCTCAGGTGGGACCAATACCGACGGGTTGGACAAGTATTCTTTGATTTTGTCGAAAGCCTTTTGACATTCCTCCATCCATTTTGTGGCAGCATCTTTCTTCAGCAGCTTGAATATGGCTTCGCATATTATTGTGGATTGAGCAATGAACCGACTGATGTAGTTGAGCCTCCCCAAGAAACTCATCACGTCCTTCTTGGTCCTAGGAGGAGATAGTTCTTGGATTGCTTTAACCTTTGACGGATCCAACTCTATGCCCTTTCGACTGACAATGAATCCTAGTAATCTTCCTGCGGGTACTCCAAATGCACACTTTGCTGGATTCAATTTTAAGTCATACCTTCGCAATCTTTCAAAGAACTTTCGTAAATCAACCAAGTGGTCTAAACTCCTCTTGGACTTGATGATGACATCATCCACATATACTTCATTTTCCTTATGGATCATATCATGGAAAAGAGTGGTCATCGCCCTCATGTAGGTTGCTCCAGCATTTTTAAGACCAAATGGCATCACCCTATAGCAATACACGCCCCATGGTGTGACAAATGCTGTCTTCTCTGCATCGTCTTCATCCATCAAGATCTGGTGATATCCCGCAAAACAATCCACAAATGACTGCAACTCATGCTTTGCACAATTATCAATGAGTATGTGAATATTTGGAAGAGGAAAATCATCCTTAGGACTGGCTCGATTGAGATCTCGATAGTCCACACATATCCTGATTTTCTATCCTTTTTTGGCACTGGCACGATGTTGGCCAACCACGTGGGGTAATTCGTAACCCTCACAACATTGGCTTCGATTTGCTTAGTTACTTCTCTTTAATCCTCAAACTCAAATCGGGCTTGAATTTTCTTGTCTTTTGCTTGACGGGTGGACAAGTGGGATCAATTGGCAACTTGTGTGTGACAATGTCAGTACTTAATCCTGGCATATTATCGTAAGACCAAGCAAATACATCAACATACGGCTTAAGCAAATCTATCAATTCTTGCTTCCTTTCGCTCTCTAAATGTATGCTGACCCGTGTTTCCTTTGTGACTTCTTCGTCTCCTAAGTTGACAACCTCTGTCTCCTCCATGTTGGGCTTCTCCTGACTTTCAAGCTGCTCGATCTCATGTGGCAAATTTTCTGGCAGCATGCTTTCATCATATTCTTCGTGATCCAACTCGTTGATTCTATTTTGCTCGATGAATTCGTGACATGTCATAACCGTTGAACTAGGATTTTTATTAATACGAGTGCTGAAAAATATAATCGGTAAGTAAAAATAAATAAATAAAGAGAAAAAAAAGAAATAGATACTTTTAAAATAATGAGATGTTTTGGAGAAATAAGACTTTCATTCAAAAGCATTCTGGCTTTTCAAAAGAGGCGAGCTACAAAAAGGGTCAAACATGACTAAAGCCTCGATCATGATCATGAAAATTTTAAAACTACTATTTTCCACACTACCAGGAGTCTTGTCGAAACAGAGATGGGCTGACGGTCCAGTTCTGCAACACTTCTCCAGGCTCGGCATCACGGATAGTCAATTTGATGAGATCTATCTCTTTCTTTTCTCCGATCTTGGCTACGAACAAATTTCCTATTCCTTCCATGATGTCATCTTCAACTACTGGGCCTAGTGTTGGAGCTTGTTCTGGTACAAATGTCATCTTGCTCGACCTCCCGCCGCAGACTCTTTCCGATATAGGCTGATATCCAAGCCCGGTGGTACCTTTCTGATGTTTCAGTTGGATTGGTTCAACTATGCCATCACGCTTGAGTCCAAGTCCCGTCCTAGGCTGATATCCACACTTCAACATCTCTGAAGCAACCATCTTTGCCGCGCTTGACAATTTTACTTCATCCGACTCTACTTTCTCATCAACTTTCGCAACTTGCATAATTTCCAAAGTATGAAAAGTGGCTCCATCTAACTCGCCAGTGACCGGAACAGAATCAATAGAACAGGTGGGGTGACTATGCTCCCCATGGATGGTAACATCCACGTGACCCCACTCAAACTTTACACACTGATAAAGGGTTTAAGGCACGGCTCTTGCCATGTGGATCCATGGTCTTCCCAGAAAAAGGTTGTAGTTAGACGACACATCCATCACTTGAAACAGAATACGGAATTCAGCAGGCCCCACCTGCAATGTGAGATATGCTTCTCCAATGACACTTCTTTGTGCCCCATCAAAAGCTCTAACTTTCACACAACTCTCTCTTATCTCTCCCATCTTCACACCCAACTCCCTTAGCGTTGTGAAAGGGCAAATATTGCATCCAGAACCACCATCAATCAAAACTCGAGTCACAATCTTGTCACAACATTTGACCGCAATGTGAAGCGCTTCGTTATGTCCAACCCCTTCTGCTGGTAGCTCATCATTATGAAAAGAAATCTTGTTAGCTTCCACAACTCGTCCGATGGTTGCAACTAGAGTTTCACTTGCGGTCTCTTTTGGGATGCAAATCCCAATTAATACTTCCATTAAAGCATTCCTATGAGTTTCAGAACTCATAAGCAACGACAAAATGGATATGTGGGCTGGTGTTTTCTTTAACTGTTCTTCAACTGAATAGTCCTTAGGTTGCATCTTCTTCCAGAATTCAGCAGCTTCGACATAGGTGATATTTCTCTTCAAATTATGTTCCTTCCCAATAACTCCTCGATTAAGATCTCCTGGAGCATAACATCTCCCAGAGCTAGTAATTCTTGAGCCACAGCGGTATCGACCATCTTACCCATAGCTTTTGCTTGGTAATCCCATGGACTGCTTTGGTGTCATACTCAGGCTTCTCGGTGATCGAAGTGGTTACCATAACTCTTGGCAAGTAGGTTTGGACAGGCAAAGGTTCCCTTAACTAAACTGTGATCACAGGCTGCGCCGGAGACGCAGTAGCAACTCCTTCGATGTTCCAACCAGGCAAAATAGTATCCTCCAAGTCATATTCCCCTTCTAGTGTGACCATGTTGACTTCTCGATTCGCGTGATTCGGCAAAGGGTTATTGTTCACATTCGGAGGTGCTGGAGTGCATTTTATAATACCCCTCTTGATCAGAGACTCTATCTGAATCTTCAACCCATAATAGTCCTCCGTGTCGTGCCCTTAGATCCCTGAATAGTAAGCGCATCGCTTGTTCCCATCAAAGTTGCGAGGAATAGGATCAGGGAGTTTTCCTTCAACTGGCTGCAACACCCCCCTGTCCTCAGTCTTTCAAATAACTGGGCATAAGGTTCGGCAATGGGCGTGTAGGTGCGAGTGTTTCTGGCTTCGAGATTTGGACGCGGTCTTGGCACATACGCTGGCCTATTTTGATGGATTGGTGCTTGGACAGGGACATATGGTCTTGGTGGATTTTGGTGTGCCAGTACTCGAGGTGGATTGTAGTGGGGTTGGGTATTATATACTAGGTATGGGATATACGGAGCATGTGCAGCAATTTGAGGATTGTTGGGGTATCGGTGAGATGAACCTCCATGGTGGTAGGTGATAGTCGAGACATCATCCTTTTTCTTCTTGACGCCATTGATGGATCCCGATTGTATGGCCTTACTTGCGGCTTGCAATGCAGCCATGGACTGAATTTTCCCAGATTTGATGCCTTCCTCTATAAAGTCTCCCATTTTGACCAGTTCGGCAAACTTTTGGCCCATCATCGACATCATCTTATCAAAGTAGACGCCTTCTTGAGCTCGAATAAAGTATTTGGAGAGCTCACTCTCATCCAGTGGCGGTTGGACCCTAGCAGCCTCAGTTCTCCAGCGTCTTGCATATTCTTGGAAGTCCTCAGAGGGTTTCTTCTGTATGTTGTCTAGTGAGAACCTATCTGGAGTGATTTCAGTGTTGAATTTGAAACGAGTCATGAAATCCTCCGCCATTTCTTGCCAATCATGCCATTTGCGAGGATCCTGACGAGTATACCAAGTCAAGGCTTCTCCAGACAAACTTCGAATGAATAACTTCATCCTTAACTTCTCATTTCTCCCAACACCGACTAACTTATCACAATATGCCCTTAAATGCGCGTGAGGGTCACCTTTCCCATCAAATAGTTCAAACTTTGGCGGCTTGTACCCTGCTGGCATATCGATATCTGGGTGAATGCATAAGTCATCATAATCCAGGCTCTCTGCTCCCCTAGTGACTTGCAAGCTTTTCAACGCCTTCCTTAGATCGTGAAGTTGGGCGTTTATCAACTCATCTTCTTTCAAGCAAGCATCTTTCTCCATTTCTGCATATTGATCAACCTCATACGGGACTTTGACCACGGCCGGGGTCGTGAAAGTAGGGGCTTCAACAGCACATATAGGTGGCACATATGGCTCATGAGGAGCGACAACGTGTGCCCCGAATATCTGCTGCATCGTGGGATAGGTGGGTATCGTATGAGCTTGTGGTGGATGGTCAGGAGTGGTCCTGACCATTGATGAGGAAATTAGCGGTGCTTGGCCATGAATTGGAACATGTTGGGTATGCCCAGGCAGTTTTGGTGAGTCGGTGGAAGGCAAGTCAGTTTTTGGAAAGTAGATAGGTGTTTTTAAGGCTGGGAGAGTAGTAGCCGAAAGCTTGGCCAAGTCTCGTACTTGCCGCAATTCCTCCCTTAGGGCTTCCAGTTCTTGTGCCATAAGAGCCATTCTCTCGTCATTTTGAGCAATACTTTGAGAACCTTCAGGGTTTTTCCATGGGTACTATTATATTTGCAGCAGCGTCAAATTCTTCTCCGCTAGTCATCTTTCTCTTGGATCGAAGGTTGTATCGTGAGTCAGCCAGTTTGCAAATCGACACAAATCAACGTTCTTTTGGGATTAATAATAACCAACATAAAAAGGAAGAAAAGAAAAGGAAAACTATGTTAGTTTGGGAGATGTTGTAAGGAAAAGGAAATAATGTATATAGCAAATATGTAACACATATATACGCCAAATTGGCGACATTCAAGATACGTCCTAATATGGGGCCTCTTTTTGCTAGAGGTTAGCCTACGTTGAAATTAATTTGATGATAAATGATCCAACTAAACACATTCTGGATTTGGAACAACATAATTTCATTGATAGAAAATGTCTTTAGTCATACAATAGAGCAGTCGGGTAGGAAACTAGATAATAAAAGCGAGGGAAGGGAAGGGCATGCAAAAGATGAGTCGCGTGACTCTTTGATGGAACACGACAAGGTACAAAAGATCAAGCTATGGCCAAGTTGGACCATCATTATCGTCATCGTCCCAATCATAGTATGGCCCTGGGTAGTATTCTGGAGAGTTCGAACCCGTCTCCGAATCTTCTATACGATCAATCTCCATGGATGCATACTCAGAATGGTCCTCTCTTGCCGTCGGAGAAGGTCCATCTCCCATGACTTCGTCTTCTTCTGGATCCTCCTCAGGCTCCTCTTCTGGATCTTCCTCAGGGTCTTCTTCTAGATCTTCCTCAGGGTCTTCTTCTGGATCTTCCTCGGGGTCTTCTTCTGGGTCTTCCTGTGGATCTTCTTCTATCCTTTGGATCAAATGGTCCATGGATCCTGGAGCTATTTAATTATACATAGGTGTTGTGAGTTCCACACGGGGAAGTACCTCTTCTTTAATCCAAGCGGCCCACCGACCGTCCACAAAGCCCCTGAATCCCTCTGCAGTGGGTTGGACCATGTGACTTACAGTGGTACGCCATGCGTAGTATTCTGGTGTGCACCATTTCTCGTTTCCCATATTAGTCGTGATCATATAATCCCATTCTAGCTGCAAATTCCTTATCCGTATAGCAGGGACTAAAACAAGATCATCCTCGTGTAGTACCATGCATGACCACAGTGGTACGTCCTGGATAACTCCAAACTGTCGCATGACCCGGAGAGGTGCATACGGTTGTACACCTCTTAACCCGACCAGCTCAATGAAATATAAGTGTCGAGTTCTGACGAATGCTAACCCAGATACTAGATGGAATTTCCACTGAATAGAGTCCCCAGTGAGATTTGTTAAAAATGTGCGCCACTCTTCTTCTCCAACTGGCGCATCCCAATATCGGAGACGATCTTCGTGACTCTGAATCATATTGCGAGCGTCTACCATATAGTCCATTTGTGGGGGTCGACGGTAGAAATGCTCAATCTCCCAAACTTGTAGCAGTAAGTTGCATCCCCCGAAGAAATCATGCCCTCTCGTGCATGGAGATAGTGATCGAAACACCTCAGCGAGTACCATGTGCACCAAGGAGTTGCCCCGTGGCGCAGCAAATAGGTCCACAACTATGGGGAGGATGTTGATGTCGATGAAATGGAGTCTCATTGGGAAAACTATCGCACCCAAAAAGGCCAATACAAAGATCTTCGGCCGCGTGCTTATCCACTGCCTGCGAGTGCAAAAACTCCTCACGATATTCATCAAAACTCTCAAGTCGGCCAAATCTCCTGAAGAGATAGTCTAGTTTATCCTTTCCGCCTTCTATGTTCCTCAGTGATGGAAAGGTGTGCAACCCCAGGAGTCTTAAAAATTCCCTCGCACTTATGGTTGACGGGCATATTGGTAACCTCCCGTTGATAGGCAGCTCTGTGAATGTGCTGAACTCCTCCAGCGTAGGGGTGATTTCAAAATCCAAAAACTTGAAAGTCACTGTGCTAGGGTCCCAAAATTCCATCAATAGGGTGAGGAGCATTCTATTTGCCTGAACCTTCATCAGCGATAGCAACCCTCCTAGATGTCTCCTGATTTCGGCTCCATGTGCTCTGTGGATGTTTTGCCACCAGTTCTGTAGGATGTGCGGTGCGGAGGTGACCATCTTAATGTTTGGGAGGTTTCGATTGATGTTCATCTAAACAAGAAAAGGTATGATGAGTATGTCTATTCCAAATCCATCATGTGTTTTAGTTTGGATCATTCATATTGACCTTCACAAAAATATGTCGTCAGGTGTATGACCTTTGACAAAAGGGCGGCTTCCTAATTGCGAAGATGACGCCTTGAACCGTCTCACTTAAGGTGTATGCAACATGACCTATTTTCTGGAGTAAGAGTTTTCCCTAAGCGCTTAAGAGTGGACTGAAGGTTTGCGAGAAGGCACACTAAACTTATTGCACCAACTCTGAAGCTAAGGAATCCAAATGAAGGCTTGGAAGAGTGTGAAACACTCCCCGAGTGAATCAGTGTGCGTAAGTATAAGGCCGAGAACTCGATAGAAAGTGTGGGTGACAATGTAGGAAAGCAATAACAAATAATGTTTTCAAACAAATAAGGAACGCAAGGTTGGATTTGACTTCCAACCTTTCAATCAAAGCAATATATAGACAAATAGTTAACTGACAAATAATCACAAACATCATTCCTAAACTCGGTGTATTAAGGTTAAAACATAAAGCTCCCCAGCAGAGTCGCCACTTTGTCACACCCTTTTTTGAACTAGTCAAAATAGTTCGCAACATCATATGGTCGTGCTCTTTTGGCTTTTGGAAAATATATTTTTACAGTCGCCACCTAATTTTAAGGATAATATTAGGAAACCAATTCGAAAAATAAAATAAAATGAAATGTAGACTATGTTTTGATTTTGCGAACACCAGTAAAATTCTAGGTAAGGGTTTTGGTTACTCGAGGGGAAGGTGTTAGGCATCCCTCAGAGCCTATCCGAAGATAGTCCTTAAACTTAGCTTAGGAAAATAAGTTATTGACAAATTATTCACTTGTTATTTCTTGAATTTAGTGATGAGAAAATTTCATCAAGAACAAAATACAAGGTATGTCATATATATGTCAGTAGAAGATTTCAATAACAACATATTTAGTATACAGCAAAATTAATAGGTAAATAGGTAATAAACGAATAAGCTGGAAATGTAGAAAACTTATATATTGAAGATATAGATGTATGTTTAAAATTATGAGCACATAAAAAAAACCCTTATCGTGAGCAATATATTAGAATGTTGAGTATGGCAACTCATTATTTAAAAAAAAAATAAAAAAAATAAAGGATGAGATGCAAAATATAATAATATGCGCAATTTGAGTAAAACTAAATACGAATAAATTTTAATAAGATAAATGAATAAATAAACATGACATAAAGTAAAATAATATAAAGAATGCTAAAATTATGCAAAAACTTGTGATCTTATATGTGTGTAAAATATGTTTATGTATGCCGTCGGAGTATATGAGAGCTCGTTACTTCATTTATATATGGGCTAAAATAGCAACAATTTTATATATGTAACAAAGTAATGTATATGTCGAGGTATAATAATTTATATTTTATAAGGAAAATGAATAACGTTGGTGAAGAGGAGAAATAGCAAAGGGAATAATATAATTTATACAACAAAGGAATATATCAAGTACATAGAAAGCTTGAATTATATATTTTATGTGTATATAAAGCACACATGTATATAATATTCATAAGAATCATGCCGTGAAATAAATGATCAAATAAATATATTTAAAGGGTGAGAAGATCTCGTGAAAATATATGTTTGACGCCATGTAGGAAAATGGGCTTATGTGAATTAGTTGTAGCTCGTATATATATCGGATATTTATTCCTTTAAAAATAAAGTATTATAATATTAATAATGATAATAGATGAAATGTAAATATGGTAATGTAAGAAATGGAGTAAATATAATTTGAGAAAAACGTTCAAACAAATGTAATTCCAAGGGAAAAGGTATTAAAGAGCGTTAAACCGTTATGTAAAACTTATTGTTTTATATGTATTTGTTATGAAGTAAATATACTTATGAATGTCGTTCAAAATATATACGGGTTCATTGTTTTACTTATGGTGATAAGATAACAATAACTATACGTTGCAAAATGATAAGATGCAAAATTTTATGTTCCATTTAGGTAAATATCATTCGTAAAAGGCTAATAATATGACTTATGTAAAATAATAATATGACTTGTGTAAAATAATATTCCAAGTGTAGAGAAAAATAAAATATATACGTTATGTATGACGTATACACTTCCATACCTTGTATATTTTGAACCTGTTAAGAAAAATCTAAAGTTTTGAAACATAATAAAAAAAATACATTGAGCCATATTTGATTTAAAATGATATGATAATGTCTTATAAAGAAATTAACCAAACAAGACTAAGATAGACCAAATATATATTATGTCTTTTTAAAAAAATCGACTAAAGGAGTTTAAATTGACTCAAATGGTAACATTAAATTGTATTTTGAGAAAATTAATTTTTAAAACCTCAAGGTAGCCTAATTATGGGATTCATTCTATAATTAATTTTATCAATTCTAAGGTCAATGTTCGTTACGAGGAATAATCCATTCCTAAAGATGACTATCTAGGCCTTTGATTAATTTGAAAACTTAATTTGAGAAAAATCCTCTAAGGACTTTGGTCTATTTTAGAAGTACATTTTAAAATGATTATTATGAAAAGTTGTCAAGAATATAAACACCAACACTAGATTCGCTAGCAAATAAACTAATCACAAAATAATCTTCAAACTAAAAGAAAGTTAGCTAAGATATCAACATTCATATAAAATAATACTAATCGATTAGTATCAAAAGAAATGTAATCAAATGGTGATGGGGAAGGCCAAGAGACGCCGACTCCTAATTTACGAGACTCCGAGCGCGGTGATAGTCCTAATAGCTGCTGATCAAATATTTTGGGCCAAAGCGAGTTCCAAAACAGAACTCCAACTCCCAAGAGTGTACATGAAACATAGGAAATAAGGAGTTAAAAAAAAAAAGGTTTCTGGACAACCAAAAACAATGAAATCAAAGAAGAACATGTACAATTATAACA
The DNA here is from genome assembly GCA_029948455.1 of Solanum rostratum. NCBI lineage: Eukaryota > Viridiplantae > Streptophyta > Magnoliopsida > Solanales > Solanaceae > Solanum > Solanum rostratum. The sequence continues at coordinate 34,892,327 of CM057056.1, forward strand.
AAGCAAAGATTTTAACATTCTATAGAACTCGAGTAGACCACTTCATCTAATCTTGAAAAAGAAAAGCTTAATCCAAATTTTATTAAAGTATCGGGGGCCTAACCATACTCCAAATATTCATGACAAATAGTTCATGCATTGAGAAAAGTAGGCTGGACAAAATAATTGTTAATCTACTTTTAGTCAAACAATCAGCAGGAGATATCCTAACTAAAAAAAAACAGATAGACTTGCATTTATTTTAAAAAAGGACGTTTTCATTGCCATGCCAACAATTCAAACGAGTACAAAATTTTAAAATGATTAAAACACTTGCAAATCTAAAATGAATGTATGAAACAGAAGAAAAATTAAATACTCCTTCCCTTACTATATCAAACATAAAGGGCAGTCAAACTTTCCACCTGATAGCTTTGTTTCGTTCTCGTAAGATTGATTAAATCCAACGATAAATTAATACCTATTATAGGAATGTGTCAATGGTAAATACATCTGATTCAATCAAAGAACTTTCGAAAAGAAAGGAAGGGTCCGTTGGGATATTATACTAGTGAATCAGAAGCTAGACCCATCTTACTCTAATATTAATGATGACGATAGGCTAAACAGACCTCTTGGTAACATGCTAAAGTTTAGCACTAACAAACATTAACTAATTTCTAGAACAACATCAATCCCAAATGGGACTTTTAGATGTCTAAATATTCATCAGACCACTTAATATGATGTTTAATATACCAATATCTACGCGGCAATCATATCCAAGCTACTTTTTCTTAAATAAAAAAAATGACCACAATAAACTGAAGCTAATCAGTGGAGGTAACAAGTTTAATATGATTCTGTGGTTTTGTTGTCATAACTTAGTCTAGGCATGCTGGGGAACTGGACCAAACATAGGCACAGTGAGGTTTATAGCGAGATGACTGTACTTCAAAATAGACAGGGGTGCTAACAGGTGGCAAATTGGTTTAGCTTGAATTAGTGAGCAATAAACCAATTAGAGGAATCTGGAGGCACCTACTATCATAGCTGACAAAAAAACAACTTTGAACTTTAAAGGGATGTCCAACGATGAAACAAATTAGACATTTTAAACTGTAAGATAGTAAGAAAAAAGGTTCATTTTAGAACACATATGGACCTTGATATCCTAGACATATGAAGAGATTAAAACCAAATGATGGAGGTCACACATTTGCAATATTAATAGCAAATGTTCGTAACTAAAACTAAACTGCTGGATAAAGAACCTTGGGCTGACAAATTAACGTGGAAGAGTAGCAATCCAAATATATAAAAAAAAAGGGGACAAAAGAATTATACTGACCCGCAGGCACTCAGAAAAACACACATTATCCATTGATCAAGGGATCCAAGGCAACTTGAAATGAGACCTTAACGCAGAAAAACAAATTGTAACATAGGTAAATCGGCTGGGAGACATAATCTAGGAGGTGGAGGCAACGTATTCAATACAACCATACACTCAGATGAGCAACGAGAGTATGCAAACAATTTCCTTCATATCTATCAAATGTATAAAGTAACAGAGCATACTAGCACCAAAAGTCACACACTTTAAGCTTAAGCAAAATGGTATATTAAAAGGGGTTGGTTGTGTGAAGTACTGACCTTGTATAGAGCAGCAAACAAGGACTATAACGTCAAGGATTCCGGTCACCATTTTCTTCAAAACCCGAACTCGAAGCCGAAAGGAAAACAGAAAAATAGTTCCACTGTATTGCTAGAAGTATCTCGTTTTTTTTTTTCAGATTATTTTCCGTCTCCTTTTCTTGATTCTTTGGAGTGAAAACCCAATCCTATTTATAGGCAAGATTGAGATCCATTCTGGGGGGAAATCCACCAAACGAAATTTGAAAAAAATTTGAAACTTGTAGTGAAACAGGGGTGTAGAGGTGAAAAGATGGAGGAAAAGAAGTCTAGGGTCATCTTTTAGATCGATAGGGACGTTTTTGGAGGCCATCCATGGCGGATTCCCTGAATAAATCCTGAAACTCACCATTTCCCGAGTCTTCTCCTTCCAAAGCATGAGGGAGCTGTTGGAGGTGACAACTCCTTGCTTCTCTGCCCAAAATCCGGCAGATTTGGCGGAAAGGGAGAGGGGTCGCAGGGCTATGGGAAAAGAGAGAGCGTGAGGAAGAAAGAGGTTGGAGAAGCTGAAGATTAGATTAGGGTAATTTAGGAAATAGATAAAGTATTGCAATTTTATCCAATTTGAGTGATTTATTACAAATCTGGCCACTTCAATTTGGAATATAGTTGATTTGAGATCAATTGGCTAGATTTGAACAAATTCAATTATTTAAGATTCTTTGATTCAAACAAGATTAAAAAAAAATTACAAACCACAAGTTAATTATTTAAATTAGGACTAATTACACAATAATTATGAAATTGACTAATTCGCGGACAATAAGTATATATTTAAGCTAAAAATTAATTTTTGAGGTCGTTTCTGAATATTTACAAAGAGGATTAAAAAAATATATATATACATACAAACTATATGTAAATATATGCGTACATAAGTATTTTAGAAGATTAAAAACTTATTTGAAAAAGACTTAAGATATTGCAAATTTTCAAAGATGATCACCCCAAAGTTGTTAGAAGTTGAAGAAGCTCTATAATTGATAACTATCGGGGAGGGTTTAGGTTAAGGTTGAAGAAACATAATCCATACGTTTGCATACATGGCACTAAACGGAGTGGCCAATATGAAGGGATTTGGGATTGTCACGTTTTGCTTAAATCAACCTATTTAAATTATGAACAATTTATTTGTTAATAGCCATAATCAAATAAATTAAAAAATGATTATTTTGCAAGACTAAATATTTGACAAAATTTGATCGTTCTTAATATAAAACTAGCATGGGTTGACAATAAAATTAATTAATCAGGCTCCCTTTTCGAAAAACGTATCAAGATACTTATTTTGATAAAAAATTATTGTCTAATCAAAATCGACTTGACACTTTAAGACGATATCCATCCGTCATAAACTTCTCAAAAATGATGAAAATTCATATTTTGATAAGTTTTTATCAGAAATAATATCCGTAAAATATTTGGTCGAACCATAAAAACGAGAAGTTTTATCAATAAAAAAACAACAACAACAAAATAATAATAATGACATTCTTGGTAGTAAAATATTTCATACCTTATAAAAGTTTTATCATTCCTTAAAAAGAAAATCCTTTTCCTTTCTCTCCTTTTTTTTTTTTTCAAATTCAACTAATTGAACACGGAGAGTCAAAATTAGAAATTTAAAATTTAAAGCTATTAGAGAGCTAAAATCGGGAGGAAAAAAATGAAAAGTACAAAATAATAAAAAAAAAGGATTGATAAAGGAAAAGGATTAAAATCGATCACTTTGTAGGATTACATAAACATATTTTATAATAAAAATCGATCACTTTGTAGGATTAAGTTATTTGACAAGAATTAAATAAAGTTAGTATGGATTAATAATGAAATTAGATTAGTCAAACTTCTTCATTTGAATAACACAAGAAGATATTTACTCGTAAAAAAATGAGGAATCATGTTTGATAAAAATGAAATAAAATAAAATTATTGAGTACTTAAAGTGATATTTGTATGACATAAAATTCTCAAGGATGCTAAAGAAAGTAGTAAATAATATATTAAAAAATATATATATGTATCTAATCTTTGTAGGAAATAATATCCATAAAAAATGTTTGTCGAACAAAAAGTGAGAAAATTTTATCAAAATACTAGCAACGACAATAATAGTAATAGTAATAATAACAACAAAATTTTATAATAATAACAATAGTAGTAGTAGTAGTGAAAAAAAATATTTTGTAAAAGTTTTTTATTATCTTTTCTTTTCTCTTTTAAAAAAACTTTTTTTAAAGAAATTAGACTAATTAAATATGGCGAGCCAAAATTGGGTGTCAATAATTGTATTTTTCAGTTATAGTCCATCCCCACTATATATGAGCATTGTTGCATTTCACGCATCATAAATTTCATAGCATCTTGTATATATATTTCCATTGGATATATGATTCTTTCTATATTATGTGCCCTTGTTATCTAACATTGAAATGCAGGTTTGGCAAGTCATATGCATTGCATGCTCGCATACTTATTACATTCTAACGTACTAACGCACATACTCTATGCCTACAAGATTTTAACATGTAGGGGCCTAGCACTTCAAGTATCAACCGTTTGACGAGTAGTCTGATTCAGAAGAGTATTGTGGTGAGTCCCATTCTCCAAGGACAAACCATCTTCCTTTACGTTACTATCTTTAGTTCCTTTTTCATTTGAGGGTGAGCTCGGAACTTGTCCTAGCCCCCGTTACATCTTGATTAGAGGCATTCTTTGGACAATATGTAGACTCTTTTGAAATTCGCTTGTTATGCGTGGTATCTGGCTTATGTATTTGTTAGGCCGATTTATGGGAAATTCGTATCTGGCTATATGCATATTTTGGTATGGAAATGTGGAAAGTCCCTAGCTCCGTATTGCCCCCATAGCGTGAGTCCTATCCTCCCTCCCCTTAGAACTATATGTTGCTATTTGTATGTCCTTCGTGAATCGATAATGTGGATTTAGATACTTGAGGCATGTTTGGGGACTGTTGGGTTCTTATTTTCCATGTCACATCTAGGCCCTAGTCCCGGGTCGTGACAATGGACATCTTTTCTGACTCAGTAGTTGAGAGAGCCACAAATGTTTATGTTTTGTTGTGCCATGAAATCGATGAATCACTAAGTAATTGGCAAGATCCATATGGTTTTTTAGTCATATTATCTCCTGCAAACTCGAAATCTGAACAACTAGCTAGTATAAAAGAACTGGAGTTAGGATACCATAATCCCATTTCTGATGTTCTAATTAAGTATGGAATAATTCTTTTTACAATAGTTAAATGAGATTCTTTTGGAGTCGATTGGAACCTGGACCACTTGTATACACTAAACATGATATCAAGTCTGCCAACAGTAAGATAAAGTAGGGATCCAATCATTTCTTGATACATTTTCTCATCCACACTTTTTTCAGTAGCATCTTTATCCAAACATGTCGAGGGACTCATCAGGGTGCAATAGGGTTTTTCCCTTTTTCATACAAAAAATCTTAATTGAGTCCTTTGCATATTTGTTTTAACAAATAAATGTGCCTTTTAATGTTTGCTTGATTTGAAGACTGAGAAAGAATGTGAGCTCACTTCAAATTCATCTTTCATAAGATTTGCAAAATTCTCACTCAAAATGGAGTTAGGAGTTCCAAATATAATGTCATCCACATAAATTTGAACAATGACAAGATTTGAATTATGCTTTTGAATAAAAAGGTGGTGTCAATATTTCCTCTTCTAAAATTATTTTTGAGAAGAAAACTACTAAGACGTTCATATCACGCCTTTGGGGCTTTGCTTTTTAGACCATAAAGAGCTTTAGAAAGTTGAGAAACACGATCAATATAGGAAGGATTTTCAAAACCAGGTTGTTAACAAAGATGTCTTCTTTTATAAAGTCATTTAGAAAAGCACTTTTAATGTCCATTTGAAAAAGTTTGAACTGATGAAATGAAGCATAAGCAAGTAAGATGTGAATAGATTCTAACCTTGACACAAGAGCGGAAGTTTCATTGTAATATATACCTTCTTGTTTTGAGTATCCTTGAGCAACAAGTCTTGCTTTATTTATGGAGACTTTACCTTTTTCATCAATTTTGTTTTGAAATACCTATTTGGTTCCTATAATTGAGCAGTTTTTAAGTTTCTTGACAAGCATCAATACTTAATTTCATTCGAACTGATCAAATTCTTCTTTCACAGTTTGAATCTATAAATCATATTTAAGAGCTTTATCTACTCGTTTTGGCTCTATTTGAGACACTAAGGCTACAGAAACTTGTTTCTTTAGTGGTGGGAATAAATATTGAAAAATCAAACCGAACCAAACTAATTTGGTTCTTTGGTTTGTCGGTCTGTGGAGTATTCTTTTTTTAAAAGTTCAGTTCTTCAGTTTGGTGCTCTGTGTAGGAGTCTCAAAACTTTCGCACACCGAAGAACCAAACTTTTATTTTAAAAAATTTGAAAAAATTATATATATAGACACACACACACACACAATGAACTTGAAATATTATTTTCAAGAGAAATTAAAATATATTTTTGTCAATTTTTGTCATGTAGAGGAATTCATCTTCATGCTTATTTTCCTCAAACAATAGTTGGAGGTGCAAGTTCTTGACAAAGATAAATATACTTTTTAAGCACAATAAGTGTTCCATGGGGCCACATCGTCACTTAATATGATTTAAAATTTTAAGTGCTTTATACATTGATTTTGTCCTTATTTTATTTTTCATGCAAAGGAATTCGTCTTCGTGCTTATTAATAGTTGGAGGTGCAAGTTCTTGACAAAGATAAAAATAATTTTTAAGCACAATAAGTGTTTCATGGGGCCACATCGTCACTTAATATAATTTTAAATTTCTAAGTGTTTTATAATTTGGTTTTGTCCTTATTTTATTTTTCATTAGTTCACACTGAAAAACTAAGTTAAAACACCAAAAAAACCAAAACACACTTGAAAAAATTAAACCGAACCGAACCAAATTAGTTTTGTTTAGTATATGGTGCACACATTTCAAAATCGAAGATCCCAATCAAAATTTTCTAAAATCGAACCGAAGAACCAAATGCCTACCCCTATGTTTCTATAGAGAGGCTTTGGTCTACGTTTTGTCAGAAGGGCCTCCATATAATGATAAAGTCATTTGGATAGCCTGCGTTGTGCCACTATTCCTTGGGTATAGTGACCTCACCTGAAGGATAGTCGACTCATTCACATTTGTAGCCGACTATTGTGTCGAGGTGGGTTTAAGGTAGTTCGTTCTCAAGTCAGCTCAGGGTGAATGTTAGGTAGCTAGATTTCAATTTGGTGTTGGGGTTGAATCTTGGTTCAGGGTAGGAGTTAGGTAATTGAGTCCCAAGTCGAGGTCAGGTGTTGGACCTCAGGTCGAGATCAAGGTTGGGTTCCTAAATTAGGGTCAAGGGAAGGGTTAGGATTCAATTTTAGAGGTAAGATGTAGTCTCGAGTTGGTGAGGGAGTCAGGGAAGGACCTTGTTAGAGTCTTACAGGATCTTCTGAATAGTTTTTATGATGACAAATGGAACTAGGTTCATGACACAAATCCAGGAAGAGCGTACATGTAAAGAGATAGAATCATACAAGGAAAAGGGCTCATTAATAAGGAAGTAGAATCAAACTAAGACTCCTAAGGAAAGCTGGTTGTAACACCTTGGAAATTTCTAAGCTACGATCTGAACTTTTATCTTATGTGTATGGGATAATTCCTAGTGATTTTAACATTTAATATAGGTATTAAAGCCTATTCTGTAGTGGGATAATAAATTTGAGATGAATAAAGGTCACAAAAACTCCCTTACCATAAAGTTGAGTTGAAATCCTTGTTGCCGATTGAGTTCAATATGAAATTCTGTGAAATCAGATGATCCAATAATTTCAAAGTCATGAATATATCTTAAGTTCCTTTCTAAGTAATTGAAATGTGTTGATGTGGTTTTAGGTCATAAGGGACACCCAAGGTCTAGACAAGTTGAAAACATTTCAATCGGCTAAGTTTCGATATGAGTTCATAGAAGGGTCAACTTCAAATGGATATATCTCTTATTATATAATGATATAGGTGAGCCATGATATATCAAATTAAATATCTTTGAACCTTCTTTTCAACGCATCCAATTTCACCTTAATAGGAGTTCGAAGTAAACGTTATGACCATTTTACTGAAATGTTCTGATGCTATAACACTAGGCAACGATCAATTTGACCACCGAACATTTTCGCGATCCACCAATTTTGACTATCAAAATGTTCTGGAAAACTTCAAAACAATCAAAAGGTCGACCCAAGGCCTCTATTCATCGTACAGACGAATGGTTCCGCGATGGGGCCCTAAAACTGTTGTTTTAGCCGCTGAAACTCATCCAAAGGCCATTTTTTCAATTTTGATGATTATTTGACCTCCCCAAAAGGTTATTTTTGAACTTTTATCATTAAATGACTTTTCAAAGTCCATATTATAACCTAATTACATCATTATACATATTGTAACTCCCAAGATTTCCAATTTTTCTTCTTCCAAAGATCAAGAACTTCAAGAAACAAATTTCTCCAAATTCACAATATCCAAAGGCTTCAAGTTTAAGATTCTCTTAAAAAGCCTAGGGTTTTGAATCATGATTCTTCTTCAAACTTCAAAAACTTCATAGAAGGGTTTCTCAAATTCAAGCTAAAAGGTTCCAAGCCAAGGGTTTCTTCAAGAACTTTTGTTCTTCTAGGTACGTAAGGCTACTCAAAGTGTTGGACTGAGTTCGTCCATGCCCGCATACGTAATTCTCCATAATTGGGTTCGAATAGAGTTTTACCTTGATTCTTGAATTCTAAATGAGTTAACTCCTCTTCCATTAAGTTAGATGTATTTATATACTGAGATTATTATTATTTTTATCTCTTATACTATTAGAATTGTCATTCGTGGATACTTTCCCATGAACCCTAATGAAGTTAATGATCATATTGAAATTGATCATTTTTCATGTATTAAATAAAGTATTATTTTAAATCAAGATCTTCCATATAGAGAGTAAAGAGGATGGATTTTTTATGCATTGATGAAAGAGTACTTTAAACTAATAGTACATATTTATTTTACTGAGTCCAAAGGATGGCATTTTGAGAAAAACGTTTTGATGAGATGATGCATGTTTTAATAACTTTTGATGAAATTGAGCATTGAGTTTAAATGATGATTTGTGGATATATTTTGTTGATGATGTAAACAATTTACAAATATATTAATTGAAGAAAGACGATGATGATAATGTCTTGAGATGAGTCTAATGTTTAACTTAAAGTCTAATAAGACTTGATGAGATGTTTGTGAGTTATCTACTTACTTGATAGCTATGAGCACATGTTTGGGAGATAGTATCGAGCACCGTTTTAGGTAAGAGTATAAAAACTCAAATTCTATAAATTATGCCACCGGCATAGGATTAGAACGGGCCATACCTCTAAAGTCCCTATAGAGGTTTTTATTGGATTTATTAATAGGATTTCCTCTACCTTGGCAAAGTATTGGATGGATGTGGAGACAACATCACTTTGTTGTAACATCACTTGCACATATGGTGATGATTGTCGGTTAAGAGAAACTCCCACTTACTAATTAGATGATTTGGCATGAGTTGCATATTATTGAGTTTATTTTCAAAGCATGACTTTATTCTTAAACTTGCATGCTTTACTAAGTTGAGTTAAGTTGATTGTTGAGTTGAGTTCTGTGAGTTTGAGTATTTGATTATGTCATTTTCTTTCAACCTATTTTACATACTCGTACATTTTACGTACTAACATCCATTTGGACCTGCATCTTTTTCATGATGTAGAGATAGGTATTAGAGATCATCAATAGGCACTTCGCTGAGGATCTTTTCACATTTAGCTAATTTGCCTCCCCTACATTAAGAGGATACCCTACTTATCCTTCTTGCTTTGAGTTTATCACATTTATCTTTTATTTGAGGTAGCCATGAACCTTTCATTGACACTATTTAGATGCTTAAAGATACATGCTTCATAGACGATGATGGATTAGAGTTGATGTTTTCATTTTTAAGGCTTGTATCTTTCAAAAATCTTTTCACAATATTGAATTTATTTAGATTGTTGATGTATTCTGCTGTTAGATTGTGATTGAATGAATGTGATGAGGCTAAGTGGTTTGTTTAGGAGCCAACAATAGTTTTTGAGTGCCAACCATGCCATGGGTACCCTCCCGAGGTGTGACATTGATGGTGCCACTCATGAAGGAGTCTTTGAGAAGGACTCTTCTAGGTTCAATGTAAAAGGTAACTAAAAATCCTATAAGAGTAGCTTTTACAATCTGAATATCAGCAATCCAATAGCAAAGGCACCTAACACTCGAGCACACAAAGAAGATCCAGAGTTAGGTTTTCTTGTATGTTCAATAGTGAGCAATCTACTGAGGCTTATTAGAGTGACAACCATTGTAAGTAAGGTTGTAGTCTTACGTAATCTGTGTAGGAAGTGGGTTTGGTTTCCTACCAATTGGTAGCGATTGTGTGACGTGAGAAATAAGAATGGGTTGAGAGTTGTGAGTAACCTTGACATTGCTCAATTGAAGTAGTAAAGTTGTTGAAATCCTATGAATGTAGGTAGTGGTTGTGTCACACCCCGGGAGGGTATCCTTGGCGTGACCGGCACTTAGAGACTATTGCTAGTCCCCAAGCGAACCAATTAGCCTCATTACATCATTCAATCAATAAACTCTAATGAAGTAGCGGAAAGTATAAGTAAGTAAATGGGCACATCTCATCTAAAGTCTTAAAATATATATGTAAAAATGAAGGCTAGTAGAAAGAACTAGCTCACAAGTCTCAACATCAATGCTCGACCATCATCTATGAAGCCTCTAATACTACTCATGTGGTGCCAATGACAGACCCATGGCAACCCAAAGAAATAGTTCAATCTCACTCTAGAGCATGATGAAAAAAACAGGTATGTAGGGGATCCTCCGGAGTAGGGGAGGCTCATCAAATTAGCTGCAAAGTCTCAGATCTTCAATGGAGCGTCTGTTGACGATTACGATGCAGTCCAGAGTGGACATCAATACTTAAAATGTACTGGTATATAAAATAGTTGAGTGAAACAGAAATAGGTAGAATAATATGGAAACAACATCAACTCAAATAATAATCATATACCATCGTATCGTCATAAGTCTATCTATGCAAGAAATAAGAGTAGACAAGTGATCCATCAATAACTCATCCTCAATCAATCATCTCAGACTCATCTCAAAGGATCTCACCTCCTCTCATTTCATCTCATCTCATCTCAGAGTACTCAAGGTAGGAAATATATAAGAGTTTCTCTTATCGACAACAATCACTTATGAGCCAGTGATTGTACAATACCCCGCCGGTGTTTCCATGGTCGTTCTATACTTTCCAGGTAGAGAACAAATCATAACCAGAATGGATAATCCAAAATAGAGACAGAAAACTCAACAAGTCCACTATTGCTTTCAGGGACATAAACTCAAGAGGAAAACCTCTTCTACGCTTGGTGACGTAGTTAATGAGTTCGAGTGGGACTCAATCTTATCCATTTTGGTGCTCGATACTCCTCCAGACTCAATGCTCATAAAACCTCCATCTCAACCAATCTCATAGGGACTTTAACCCCGTCAACGATCGGTATCTCATAGGGACTCTAAGCCTATCATCAATCAAGCTCATAAGGACTTTAACCCTCTCATCAATCAATCTTATAAGGACTTTAACCCTCTCATGAATCAATCTCATCAATGACTCAAGATTTAGAACAATCATTAGGAATCAAATGAAAAGGACACATTGGTAGAGTTCATTTATAGAGACTCATAAGACAATCAAACTATATAAACTCATCATCATTCTCTCATCAAAATCACAATCACAATAAATAATCACATTCTCAACTCAAGGCTCTAGACTCAATTCTCAAGTTCAATATGCATGCTTTTCAAATTAGTCATGTATTATGCAATTTCTCTTGAAAATATTCAATTTAAGAAAATGAATAGTATGATGATCATCAACATAGAAAACATGTAATTTCAAATCAATTTTTTAAGAAACACCGTCAAAATTCATACATGTAGACTCTCGAACCATGAACTCATCTATGACCTCTATGGGGCACATGAGAGAACAATCTCATATTTTTAGTTTAGTCTTACATACCTGGAATGCAGCTATCAACCAAGCACGTCAAGGGTATCTTCTTGAATCTCTCAATTCAAGCTCTTCTTTTCTCCCCTCAAGCCCTAGACTTAGTAATGTATTGGAATAGGACTTAGAATGGGGTTTTAGACCCTTTTCACGTCGAAACGACCTTATCAGATAGTGTATAAGTTTAGGAAGGGTGGGGAATTAAGCGAAATGCCCCCCATAATGATCTAGAAATTTTCAACTCGAAAAAGACATAGTCCGCGACGCGGACTGGTCGTGAACAATACATTTTCAGAAAAGAATTTTTGAATGAGTTTTCTCCATCCCGCCAAATTTTTTTAAAAGGATATAAGTGCTGGTCAGCGATGGGTGCACGACGCACCCGTGTCGCGTACTAACACTGTTTTGCGCTTCGTATTGAAAATTTTATCTTTTGATCGGGTCATTCTAAAAATTGACCGAGACCATTTTCCCTCTTAATTTTTCATTCTAATCATAAATCTGGCCTCGAGTTTGCCATACGAGCATCGGAAGATGCGTTACGCGCATACCCTTGCTCTAGGGGTATTTTTATAATTTTACCGAGCGTCACAGGTTGTTTTTCCCTTGAGCAAATAGTTTTTCCACTGTACATCATGTGTTCTTCTGATTGCTGTAGTTGTCATTGTTCTTTTGGTATGGTTCAAAACCCTAGCTCTATTGTGTGTTAGGAGTAGAAGTATTTTCAATTGGTATAGAGAAGGTCTTTTCAACTAAAGGCTAACACCTGAAAAGGATTATGGTGGCACCACCTACTTCTCAAGAAGGAGCCTCTCAAACAAGGTCACCACTATTCAATTGAAACTACTATGAATGGTGGAAGAATTGTATGATGAACCATCTAATTTGGGAAAGCCTAAATCTCTGGAATGTAATACTAGATGGAATAACCATACCTATGAAGAATGGCATAGAGCCAAACACTCGAGTTCCCAATGAACGGACTAAATGGGATTCTGCTGACAAGCTGGCCATCCAGAATAGTACTAAGGTTAAAAAGATTCTGATCTATGGAATAGGTCCTGACGAGTACAATAAAATCTCTGCATGTCAGGATGCAAAGACGGTCGGGCATACTTTGCAGCCAGCACATGAAGGAACAATTCAAGTTAAGGACAAGATTGGTAATTTGAATGGACAGTATGAACTTTTTAGAATGTTGGAAGGAGAGAGCATTCAGGATATGCATATAAGTTTCACTGCTATTATGAGTGAGATCTACTTAATTGGAGAACTCATCCTAATTGGAAAAGCTATAAGAAAACTTTTAAGTGTTTTGCCTGAGTATTGGAAAAGCAAAGTGGAAGCTATCACGAGGCAAGGGACCTGGATGTTTTGACTATGGATGAGCTGAAAAAGAATTTAGAATAGGAGATGAATGGAAAGAGAAAGGAGAAGAACCTAGTTCTCAAGGCTACTAGAAAAGGAAGACTTTAAAGAGACGAACATTGCTCTGATGACTAAATGATTCCAACAAATTTCTAAGAAAAGGTCAAGGACGTTAGAAGAGAAACTATCAAAGAGACATAAACAAGGAGCTTAGAGAACAATTGTGTTACAAGTATGGAAGCCCAATTCACTTCATTAAGTTTTGTCCATTATGGGCTTTAGAGTACAAGAAGAATAATCCTAAAAAAACCAAGGAACCACTTTGAATAGTACATTCCCAAGGATAGAAAAATGACAAATTAGGAGGCCAACAATTCTGTTAGAAAAGACTTAGAAGCTAAGGGAAATTCCTTAGGTGAAGAGACCGATGCTGAAGCTCCTGAAAACTAGTTTTTTATGGCTATTGAAGGACTTGAAAAGTACGACTTTTTGGCACTGGTCGCACTTAAAGAGTCTGATGATGTGACCAACAGAGATAAAATAGAAATCAAAGTCAAGGATCATCTGGATGACTCAGACTCTTGAAGAGGAGATGATTATGGAAACCTGGGTCTAATGGCGGGAGATACTCCAACAAACGGTGACAACTTCAGGCAGGACACTAAGGTAAATTTTGAACATGTGAAGAAGAACATGCATAACTACTCTAAGAAGAAGCTTGAGTTATTGTCACTAGTCTTAATTGATGCTTACCTATCTATTAGTGACACTAAAGAAAACCTTTCGAAATAATATGCGCTATTAAAAACTAAAACTGTGAGTCTTGAAACTGTCAACAACAAACTCTAAATGGAGATAGATAATCTGAATTCCTTTGGGAAAGAGGAAAATGTTAAGAATCGTGTTCACATAGTCCTAGAGGAAAAGGAAAATAATCTAGGGGATGAGCTTATGAGCCTAATCGAAAGAAATGAAGATCTTCTTAGAGAGCTAGAACATACCAAGGCTATATTAGAGCACACAATGAAGGGACCTTGTTCTCATCTCTACTCGATGATATGCAGCTAGGCCAGTCCACCACAAGCATAGGATAGGGTTCACAATAAGTGAACCTAAAAGGATAAAAACTGAGTTTGGAATCCTATGTACTCTATGTGATAAGTCAATTCATGTGAGAGAAGAGTGTAACAAGAGTGCTAAGGCAATTAAAAGTAATCTTACCGATCTGAAAAGGACCTATGGGAGGAACATAAAAAATTTTGTCTCCCTCAAAAAGAACTTACCTAGATGGGAAAGAAGAGATCTAATTCACCTATTCTATAATAAAAAAGGACCCAAGTGGATCCGGGTGCCCAAAACTCACCCTTGCTAATTTGTGTAGGAACTAGTGGAAGGAAGGCTAAAGCAATGGTACTTAGACGGTGCATGATCCATGCACATGATAGGAGACAAATATAACTTCCTTCTACTGAATGACTTCCAAGGCGGTAATGTTGTCTTTGGAAATGGAAAGCAAAGAGAGATCAAGAGAATTGGAAACGTTGTTTCACAATTTTAAGGAAGCGACATGCTGTTCACAGCTTCTGAATGTAAGGTGAGTAACTCAGCCTTTAAAAAGCTAGTTCTAAGGGGGGATAAACACAAAAATGTGTACAAAGTTGACATAAGAGAGCATGAAAAGCCCATGCTGAAGTGTCTCAGTGCCATAAGTAATGTTTCAATTCTATGGCATAAGAGGCTGGGGCATGCAAGTTTCTAAACAATAATAAACAAGCTGATATCAGAGGAAGAGGTCCTTGGACCTCTTGAAGGAAAGAACAATAAGTATCTAGTATATAGTGCATGTGCACAATGAGAGCATGTCAAAAGCAGCTTCCAACTTGTTGGGATGGTGAGAACTCACAAACCCTTGGAACAGATTCACATGGATCTCTGTAGATCAATATGAGTACAGAGTCGAGAAGGTAACATGTATGTCTTCGTCCTTGTGGATGACTTTTCTAGGTTTACATGGACATTCTTCTTGAAGATTAAGGAAGAAACCTTTGACGTGCTTGCAATATTTGCTAAAATGGTGCAAAAGAAGTTAAAATATGAACTAATAAGCCTTAGATATGATCATGGTACAAAATTTGAAAACTTAAAATTTATAAAATTCTGCACAAAAAATTAGGTAGTTCAAAATTTCTCTTTTCCCAAGACACCACAACAAAATGGCATAGTTTAATGGGAAAATAGATCTCTATAAGACATAGCAAGAACTATGTTGATTACCAGTAGTCTCCCACAAAGCTATTAGGCAGAGGCTATCAACACTACGTGCTACCTTATAAATAGGTAAAATATCTGGCCTGTTCTAAGCAAAACATCCTATGAATTACTTAAAGGTAGAAAACTCAACCTAGCACATCTCAGGTTTGGGTGTGTGTGCTACGTGCACACAATAGAAATGATTCTCTAGGAAAGTTTGATGCGAAAAGTGATAAGGGAATCTTTATGGGATATCCTCTTAGAGTAAGGCTTACAAGGTGTTTAATAAAAGAATCAAATGTATTGAAGAAAGTGCACATGTTATATTTGATCAGGCCAATTCCATGGCTGAGAAAGATTTGTAGGAACATGTGCTTGAGCTTGGTTTGATAAATCACAGCAGAGTAATTGATGATGATGGTGATAGTGAAATGTGCCCCACTATCTCACCACTCCAAAAGGCATCCAACCACACTCAGACCCCTACTAGACAAGAGACAAGAATTACGAGAAAGCAAGCAAGGCCAATCATACCCAGTGAAGCAAGACCCTCAACACTACCTCATACTAACAACTATGACGGATGAGTAGGGTCACAACTGGAAACATAAGAGCTCTTAATCACTGCAAATTCTATTGAATCCATTAGATTCAGAGATAGCCACTAGATCCAAGGTTAGACACTGTGTGTCTTCTCCACTTATGTATCCCTTATTAATCCCAAGAATGTTAAAGAGGCCCTATAGGATGTCGAATGTATAGCAACAATGAAAGAGGAGCTTATTTAGTTTGAATGAAGCAAAGTTAGGTACCAGGTCCACCCTCCTCAATACCGCACCATTATCGGCACCCAGTGGGTATTAAAAACAAGTTGGATGAACAAGGTGTTATAATTAGAAAAAAAGCAAGATTAGTGGTGCAAGGGTACAATCAATAAATGGATTGACTATGATGAAACCTTCACTCATGCTGTTAGAATAGAGGCTGTAAGGATGCTGATTACATTCGCCGCTCACATGGAGTTCAAATTGGACCAAATGGATGTGAAGAGTGCCTTCCTAAATGGATACCTATAAGAAGAATGTATGTCAAGGAGCCTCTTGGGTTAGAAGATCATAAATATCCAGAATTTGTGTATTTTAAGCTAGAAAAAGCACTGCATGGAATGAAGTAGGCATCTAAAGCATTGTATGATTGACTGTCCAGCTTCCTACTAAGTCATAGATATGTCATAGGCAAGATAGAAAATACATTATTTCTCAAGTAGAGAGGACAACATGTATTCATCATTCAATTGTATGTTAATGATATTATCTTTGGTGGAAATGGACAAAAAACTTGGAGTTAAGTTTGCCATACTTATGGGTAGTAAGTTTGAGATGAGTGTGATGCATAAGCTGAACTTTTTCCTGGGGCTTCAAATCAATTAAACTGTTGAGGAAACATCCATCCAACAGAAGTATATCAATGAGTTGCTTACTAGGTTCAGCATGCAGAATGTCAAGATCAGCGATACTCCCGTGGAAATTACTATTAGGTTGGGCAAAGATGAAGTGGGAACTGGTGTTAAAGAGACCAAGTACATTAGGTCACTAACATATCTTACATCTAGCGGGCTAGACATTATGTTCAGTATGGGCATGTATGCGTGTTTTCAATCAAAACCAAAGGAGTCTCACTTGAAAGTAGTGAAATGAATCTTGAGATATCTCAAAGGAACCATGAACTTGGTTCTCTTGTATTCCACTGGGTCCTTATTTGAATTGGCGGGCTTCACGGATGTTGAATATGCTGGGAACCTGGTTGATAAAAAAAAAGTACCTCAAGAATGGCACACTTCTTAGGTCCTTGTCTCATCTTATGGGCTATTAAAAAGCAAAACTCAGTGGCTCTATCCACTGCTAAATCTAAGTATGTTGTTGTTGCGTCCTATTGTGCTCAACTTATATGGATCAAATAACAATTACAATACTTCAGTGTTAAGGTTGATAACATACCAATAATGTGTGACAATACTAGTTTTTTGAACATGGACAAAACCTTGGTGCACTATAAGCGAACTAAGCATACTGACGTCCATCATCACTTTCTGTGTGATAACTTTTAGAAGGGACATATCATTATGACCTTCTGGGAGACAAAGTATCAAGTGTCTAATATATTCACCAAGGCACTAGGACGAGAACATTTTGAGTACAATCGCCTCGATTTGGGATTGATAAAAGGAGCATGATTCACGCGCTTCTCCTTTTGCTATTTCATGTGTACTAAAGTCTTATACTGCATAACAGACTTCTATCTTTGACTACAAGATCATATGCTAACGTGCGTCAAATAGACTCTCTCACAACGATTTGCTGATATTACCATTAGTTTCCATTACTATAGTAACGTAATGATGTCAAAAACAACTGGTTCACCCAATTTGACTTAGGTATACCTATGTCCCTCTATGTCTAAACCTTGCTGATATGTTCACAAGCTATTAAGAAAATTGTCGATCACCATCAAGAGAACCTAGTCCCTCCATGAGCACCCATCCTGATTTGTGTATTATTTTTTGGGTGGAAAGTTCACTGACTTAAAACAATGATCATTCTCATTAGGATCTTAATTGTTGATTCAATGTATTAGTACATTTAGGCACGTCTATGTAATCATTCACTCCTATCATTTGCAGTCGCCTCTTCACCTCCTCTATCCTTACCATTTAAAATAAACCTTCACCCCATTCATACCATATTCTCCCTCCTCTCCACTCTTGTCAAAAACCCTCTCTTACTAAAAAAATGGCACAACTTGTCTCTTACTCAGACTTAGATTTTCACTCCGATGCCACAACCCCCACCCTTCCCCAGGCATCGACTCAGAATAAACACTCCTCTTCCCCATCCTTTGATAATTATCAATCCCTATGACCCTTCCCAGTTGCTCGGACTTTCTCTACTCTGCCCTCCTCCAATTGAGGACAATCCCCTCGACCACTAGTCTCAACGACCCAACGACCTTTCTACCCATCACCCTCGCCTGCCTTGTCTCTCCCCCCCCCCCCCTTCGTTCTCTGATTGGGATTTCCAAACCCTACCAGACTATGGTGCTACTACCTATCCCCCATCATCATTGTCTAATCAACGAGCCCACAGCCTCTCCTCCCAAAAACCTCCTCTCCCCTCTTCCTCAAACCCTTCTTTTCCAATTCGCACTACACCTTCTATCCTCGATATTGATATCCATCTTGTCTCCTTCTCAACTGGATGTTTCATCCTCAACTTCCTTCGACTCTACGGATGACATTCCATTGGCGTGAGGACATCGTGGTTTCCTCCTAAAGCCAAAGAAAGTGATTGTCGTTAAGAGGGCCGCCCTCCCTTGTATGCATCGATTACTGACTCAAAGAATATGGAGGGCCTTCACCCCGATATTGCTGAGTCAAGTTGCAAGAGGGCTCCCCATGGTAAGTCTCATGTTCCCCCTCTTTTCTGGTCAATGTTTCCACCTCCCATGAGGAGTTCCCTGAACGTAGTTCTCTTTCTCCTGCCCCTTCTCCCCTTAGAATTAACAAAAACTTGGAGAAGTTTTTGTCCACGGTGAAGGAAAATTACTTTAGGTCTAAGATGGTGTTACACGGGTGTGACATTCATCCAAAGGTTAGGGAGTTTCCTTTGGTACAAACAATTATGCACCAAGTTAGAAGCACAAGGGTGGTTACATTTGTTTCTTGATATTGAGTTGATAATGTATGAATAGGAGGTGGTGCAATTTTATGTGGACATAATGGTGTTGGAAGGAGTATGGCAACCTCTAGGGTTAGAGGGGTTGAGATGGTTCTTGATAAGGTTAAAATGGGGGAAATATTGGGTATTCCCTCTTTGGGGTTGGCTAAGTATGTCTAGCGCAAGGACAAGGACTATGTCTCACTTTAAATTTCATGTAGGGGCAAGTTTCTGATATGCCTCGTAAAATGCTGAAGCGGGAGATGCCCCCATTCTTGAAATTGTTGTTTGAGGTAGTGTACAAGGAGGCTTCGCCAAGGATCTAATCAGCTGGCTTTTAGGAACGTTTTTACTCTTATCGTTAGGGTGTACCAGGTTCTTTTAGGCACGGGCAAAGCTCTCACAAAGAAAGACATGATTGATAGGGAGATCACAATGGAGTGTGATTGCCTCCCTACTGCTCTTGTTGCACCTCCTACTCCACCTAAGGCTGCAGGACCTCTTTCGCAAATGATGCTCGATCTCCAGGCTGCTAGAGACACACAGGTGCATCTTTATACGCAAGTGGATGAATTGCGAGAGCAGCTGGAAGATTCATTAACTGAAGTTGGTCGCCTCAAGGACCAGCTCCTTTTGCAATAGCAGGACCATAATGCTCATGTGGATGTTTTGTTGAAGATTCTTGGCTCCACTCCTCTCTATCTGCCCCTAACCCTTAGCGCCTCCCCATCCCCCAATTTTTTTGTCTCTGTAATAATGGTTCTCTTGATGGTTACTTCAAACAATTTTTTTTTGTGTGGTTGTGTATATGTTACCATGTTTGGATATCTTTGGACATGATGAATACCTACTTCTTTTTGTTTGAATCTATGCAAATTTTATCTCTTTGTGCTTACATTGCGTGGATGGCTAATATCTCTAGTTTTATTGTGTGTACTAATTGAGGCTATTTTGATGTGTTCTTGTATCATTATTTATGGTCCTCATTGTTCATACTTACTTTGTTTTTTTTGTGATGTCAAAAGGGAGAAGATTAAAGTATGCTCAAGGTATATTTCTGAAGGTGCAAATGGAACTATTGATAGTGGACAACATAGGTTCGCCATCATCAAAATAGGGAATTTGTTAGATTTTTGCAGGATCTTCTAAATAGTTTTGATGATGAAAAATGAAATTAGGTTCAGGACACAACACCAGGAAGAGGGTACATGTAAAGAGATGGAATCTTATAAGGAAAAAATACTCATAAACAAGAATCATAAGCAAACTAAGACTCCTACAAAGAAAGCTGATGGTGCCACTCATGAAGGAGTCTTTGAGAAGGACTCTTCTAGGGTTAGTATAAAAGGTGACAAAAAATCTTAAAAGAGTAGCTTTTGTGATCTGAATATCGACAATCCAACAACAAAGACACTTGGCACTCGAAGCACACAAAGAAGATCTAGAGTTAGGTTTTCTTGTATGTTCAATAGTTAGAAATCTACTTAGAATTATTGTTGAGTGAGAATTATTGTAAGTGAGGTTGCATTGTTGAGTAATCTGTGTAAGAAGTGTGTTTGGCTTCCTGCCAATTGGTAGTGATCATGTGAAGTGAGAAGTGAGAAGTGAGAGTGGGTTGAGAGTTGCGAGTGTGTAACCTTGACATTGCTCAATTGAAGAAGTAAAGTCGTTGAAATCCCACGAATGTAGGTAGTGGTTATTTCTCACTTTAGCAAGAAGTTTTTGCACTATACATCTTATGTCCTTATTGTTGTAATTGTCATTATTCTTCTAGTGTGGCTCAAGAACGTGGTCCTATTGTGTGTTAGGAATAAAAGTCTTTTCATACCCGATTCTCGACTCAAGACCCGACTCTCGATACGAGATTCCAACTCAAGACTCAACTTCCCACCCAACTACAAGACCAACTCCCAACCTTGACCCCAACTTGAATCTGGACCGGATGGTGTAGTTGAACAAGAGTTCCAAGAAGTGCTTTCGTTACTTTACATCCTCTCTTAGTCTATGTGTAACTCTTTCTTTTTATTCTACGACCAAAAATAACATTTACTTTTCATAATTATAATTAGAAACCCATCAATTTTAAAAAATTCTTTTACCTTAATGAATTAGTTATAACCACCAATATCTAAAATTTGTTTTACGTTACAAATTTCAAAAAGTTGTCACATAAATTGAGATGTATGGAATTTTTTTCTCTTGTTCATGAACTATCCCTCGTGATCTAGCCTTGATTTCTCCAAATTCCTCAGATTCTTGCTGGTATCTAGCATTATGACATGTAAATTATATTTTATGAGGGTGAGAGTTTTTCACTTGTGAACACAAACACAAAGCTCTCTTCATGTAAGATATATGCCGAATTGACTGAATGTGAATTCGAGCTAATTTAAAATTAATCAACATGAGATAATTTCAATTAAATACTATTTATGTGGAATTTTTGTGCAAAGAACAAACGTAGATACTAGTCTTCTAATATATATATATATGTATGTATGTATGTATGTATGTATGTATGTATGTAAGTATGTATATGTAAGGACTCGAATTTTCGAGCGGCCTTACCGAACCCCTTAGTACCGCCCTGAGTGAAAAATTTACCTAGTGTCGCTCCATGCAAGGCCCAGTCAGGCAGTGTGAAGCCATACAAACCGTGTGGCCTCTCGTGGAGGGGCACTTCGCCAAGGTTCCGATGGAGGAATTCGGTCCAAGTGAGGGCACACAGCTACCCACACAGTCCGCGTGGTATGTCACGGGCCGTGTGGCCCTCCGTGTGGCTCACTACGTAAGATATTTCTACGAATGAATTATCGTCTCATAACTTTTTCATGTGGAAATTTTCCAAGTGTCCTCACACGGCCCTTGACACGACCCGTGTAGCGTCACGCGGGCCATGTAGCCGTCCATATGGTAACCCTTAGCCTTGGATAAATTTTAAGTGTTGGCACCACAAAAATTGTCTAAGTGACGGTTCACGGTCACTGTTCACGGTCCGTGTGATGACTCATGGACCGTGTAGGGAACCGTATGGACCTGACGGTTCAAATTTTGCCCATTTAATTAATGGTGTTTATGTAATTTTAGTTTATTTTAATTATGGATTGTGACCTTTTACCTATCCTAAACCCCCTAACTCAGCTAATATCCCTTCCCTCTTAATGCGTTCTCTTGAAACCCTCTACCCCTCATAAGATCACCCCCAAACACTCCCTACTCTCCCCTCTCAAGATTCAAAGGTAGGGTTTAATTGGAGTTCAAATTCAAGCTAGGTCTTTCCCCAAATTCAGCTCCTCAATCAAGGCATGTGGGATTGATTCTTGGTCCCTTTCAACCAAGAAGACCCAAAATTCCTGTCAATTGATTTCATGAATTTAGTTTACTTTAAATGTGAGTTTTCATTATTTGATTTTATTACTTCCAATTGATGTATGGGTTGTACTTTACCCATGATTTTAATTTACTTTTATCACTATTATGATGATTTACATTGAGTTATGAACATGCATGTCCCTTTAAAGTTGATTTATGCAAGGGCTATTTTTATATTATGATTTAGATGTTAATATAATTATGGATTTATTCAATTTCATATTATGATGTTGATTTTAACTTGAATCTATATTACCGATGATATTCTCACATCATGCATTGCATTTGCATCCATGAAAATTGGTCATTATGGAAACTATGAAGTGGGTTAAGCCCAATTATGTTTTATGAAATGATTTTGATATAATTATGATAAGGCATTGGTTATGACAAGAATGTGATCACATACATGTCTTATGATTATGGCTCTTTGGGCATATGGGGTTCTTGCACCATCTTGTATATGTAGATGAGGTGTCCCTTGCATGAGTATCAGGATTATGACATTTGAGCTTAAATATGCATTGAACGGTTTTGAAATGAATTATGGTTTGAAATGACTATTGTATCTCTAGAAAACATGTATATATATAAGTATTCTCGTGGGATGTCGACTTAGCACTGATGGATTGGGGCGTCAAGGCTATCCCCAAGGGCCCTCTCCCTTTCCTCGAACTATGTGCCTAGCATATGTTATGAGAATCATATCCGAAATGGGATATGTTCCCGTAAGGAAGGTTGCTTCATACGAAATGGGATATGTTTCCGTAAGGTGAAATACTATTATGATTTGAAATATCCTTACCAAAATGGGATATGTTCCCATAAGGGGGTTGCTTCATACGAAATGGGATATGTTCCTGTAAGGTGAAGTATGATTTACCTTTGGCAAGTAGACCACCTCTGTACTGGTGAGGGGTATTCATCCACCTCTGTACTGGTGAGGGGTATTCATACGAAATGAGATATATTCCCGTAAGGTGAAGTATGATTTACCTTTGGCAAGTAGACCACCTCTGTACTAGTGAGGGGTATTCATCGGGATTCTAAGTTATACCTCGCTTGGTCTTACACATGTTGGTTGAGGTCACATTCCAGTTATATATGAGCATCATGTCATTCATGCATCATGAATTTTATGGCATCTTGTATATTTCTTCCTTGATTATATGATTCTTTCTATAATATGTGCCCTTGTCATCTAACATCCAAGTGCAGGATCGACAAGTCATATGCATGCCCGCACACTTAGTACATTTAAATGTACTAACGCATACTCTATGCCTACATGATTTTACCATGCAAGGGTCGAGTATTTCGATTATCAACCGTTTGAAGAGTAGTCTGATCCAGAAGAGTACTTGTGGTGAGTCTCATCCTCAAAGGTCAAGCCATCTTTCCTCTACTTATGCTATCTCAGATTTCCTTTCTTATTTGACGGTGAGCCCGGAACATGTCCTGGCCCCCATTCCATCTTCACTAGAGGCATTTGTTGGACAATATGTAGACTCTTTTAAAATCTTTATGCTATGCGTAGTATTTGATTTATGTATTCATTTGGATTGATTTATGGAAATTTCGTATTTGGCTATATGCATATCTGGTGTGGAAGTGTGGAAAGTCCCAAGCCCCGTATTGCCCCCATAGTGTGAGTCCTATTCTCTCGTCCCTTAGCACTATGTGTTATTATTTGTATGTTGCTTCCGAACCAATATGTGGATTTGGATACTTGAGGCTTGTTTGGGGACTCTCGAGTTCCCATTCACCGTGTCACTCCTAGATCCTAGTCCCGAGTCGTGATAGTACATATGTATATTAAAAGCATGAAGAGCCTTCAAAATGTTGTTTGAACTTTTTGTTCTTCACTAAAGGATCTATTTAGACAAAATCATCTTTTAACCATCTTTTCCTAATTATTTAATAACATTAAATATTGAAATAATAAAAATTAAATTGAAAAGACTTCCTTATTATAGTTAAACTTCTACACAAAGAATTATTTTTCAACTAAAATATACTTGATACGGAAAAAAATGATCGAAACAACTTTCAAATAATATTTAAAAGAGAGAGTTTAAAAAGAAAAAGGGGAAACGTCCAAGGAAGAACCCAAAAAAGTTTTAAAACCGTGGGGTGGGGGGGGGGGGGAGGGTTTAAAAACATAGGTAAAAACTTTAAAAAAATAGACTTAATCCAAAAAGAAAATTGTCAAAAAAAATTTCAAAATAATAATCGAACAAGTTTTTTTTTTTTAAAAAAAAGGAAATGTTCCAAAACAAAAATAAATAAAAAGTAAAAAAAAAAAAAGGTTTAACAACTGTCCAAAAATAGGCCCCACAAAAAAGAAAAGGCTAAATTTTTCTACTAACATTTAGGATTAAAAAATGCTTAAAAGAAAACAAAATATACAGTTCTACTATTCAATAATAATTTCAATTAGACAATAACAATTAACATTAAAACACATATTATCTGTATAAGAGAAATTTATGTCCACGTCAAAAATCTACAATTGAATACTAATTTCAATTAGACAATAATATTAACGTCGGGCATGTTGCTGGTAAGCTAAACTATTTTGGCAAAGCTAAACTGTGTGTGATCTTCTTGATAATTTCCCACCTAAGAATATCATGGACAAACTTTTTCATGTTAATTCTACCAATTAACTTTGCAGGCCTTTATATTATTTCAATAGAAAAAAGAAGGAAAAGAAAGTAAAGCACTTTAGTCGGGCACAGGAAAAATCAAGTTTGACAATAAAGAGAGTTCAACATACAGAATAACAGAGTTCAAAGGAAAATTAAACTATAGATGTCCCTTGCGTAGGCATAGGAATTATCACTAGTCTTTCTTCTGAGGTTTGAGGAGATAGCTGTTGTGCATGGAGAGAGTTTAAGTCACTCCACAGATTTGGATGACATTTGAAGCTTCCTAGTTGTCTCATCATTCACTATTTGTGTGAATCTTCTCACGTGCTGATCATTCATGAATACCAACCATAGTAACACAAATAGGCAAAGGTGCATTACCAATAGCTATCTTATTCTCATATTGATCCATCGCAACACTATATTCAACAATCAGAATGAGTGCTTGCCTAATGTCATCATTGAGTAACACAAATTAAATAGCGGATTCAAATCCCTAGCACACTGCATAAAAGTAGCCACCACCATACCCTTTTTAGCCTCAGGACTCATCTCATCCAGCTCCTGATTCCACTCATTCAACTTCTTATACAACACCAAAATCTTATCCTCATCCTCTTCAAATCTTCATCATCACGATCTGTTGCCTTTCCCTTCAACACCCGTGACTTCTTCAACTCCAAGATATCTCTCAAAAAGTCATTTGTTGACCTTCAGTCATATCACTATCATCAACTTCAAACAATCCAGCTTTCAGCACAGCATTCAACCTATCAAGCCTTGCCTCTTCATCTTCTCTGAGCAAGGTCACCGGATGTTTAAAAAATCTAACAACTTCTTGTCGAGGAAGGGAGGCTGATGAAGAAGATTCCGGTTTGATGACGCGTTGGCTGTCTGTTTTTGAATTCAATAATTTTGATTTATCATTCTTCTGTTGCTCTTCTAATTGTTTCTTATGTAGGGATTTCACTTCAGCTTCAAGTTTTTCCTCTTGATGACGTCGTTGCAGTTGTTTCTGTTCCATCTCCAATTTGCGGCCACCAACAGGTTGTGGTAGATTTGTATGTAGCTCCTCAGCTATCTTTTTCACTGTATCCATATCAAGTTTATGTTTTCTATTCCTTGGTTTTGATTTGCTATTTATACATATTTATAGAATAATCAAAATCAACTCCTGGTAGGAATAGGATTTGAAAACAAGAGGCAAACCATTTAGGAATAGGACAATAAATTTTGGCCAAGTTCTTTTTTTTTTTTTTGGAAACTTTTAAGAATTTAAAATTTATCTCAAATTTTTATATTTTATCAAAATATAATCCCAACTTGACAATTTTTTACTCACTTAACTTACGTACAATATTTCTGCTTACATGTTTTTGTTGTTAATTGTCTCTCAAAATATTGTTCCATGAAACTTGTTTAAAGTAATGTAAATTACTTGGATGCTCCTTGTATAAAAGTGATGTATGGGTTTATTTTTTTAGGATGATTTCAAATAATCACAATAAACTAATTAGTTTAAAATAAAGATACTATGTTTTATTTACATTAGAAAAAAAAAAATCAAAACTCATAAGAAATATAGTGACTATTCAATATAGCTTGGGAAAAGGAATAGAAAATATACGCTGACTATACAATACAGATTAATCATACACTGCATATATCTTGTGATATACTACAAAACTAAACATAGCTTGACAATATATAAAATATACACTGACTATACATAACCATACAATGAATGATCATCTCAAAAATTGAATGTAACTTGACTATACATAAATATATACAGACTATACATGGTTATATAGAAAATGATCATATTTTTGGTAATTGAATTGACCAAGTGGTCACTTCATGTTATTATTCCCTTTTTTTAATTAATTCAAAAATTATAGCCACACATGTGGTGAAACTTCACCCAAAAACAACTTGTCAAAATTTTAAAAGACTATGATTAAACGCTAGCAAAATCCACATAGGAATATGAGTGATAGGAATCTAATTGTTGATATACGGTAGTCTGTCAAGTTCTTTTTAAAAGTTCTCTATAATTGTTAGTGGATTTTTCATAGAGTTAAAGAACGTAAATAATTTTTATGGATTGTGTGATCTTAAACTAAAACTACATAGATTGCATCAAAATATTTTTAATCTTGTGATTTTAAATATATCATAAAAAAAAAGTTGATATTAAAAAACTGTCAAAAATGGAATACATTCTTTTTTAAATACATTAAAAGATTCATCAATCAAGAGACAATGAAGAGATTATATATCTATATGAATTGTTTACTCTTTGTTAGAAATTTCTACAGTACACAAAACTGTCATTCACTATTTAAAAATTTTTATTTTCTTTTTAAATATATGAAAAGGAGAATTGACTTAATCTTCTCCTCCCACTGCGGCCCCCTCCCCCCTTCCTTCCGCCCAAACACCGTTGCGACCTAAATAACATTTCACATAATATGACAATTGTAGTTGTATTCGGTATCAACTGTATTTGATTTGTTAGTACACTTGATATAATTATATTTGATATATCGTACAAATTTATTATACTCATGATATAACAAATACAATGTATATTGATCCTCTTTTCAAATGTATTTTATATCAATTGTATTAAATCAAACAGAGAAATTTTCACAAATAGCTACTAATAAGTATCTTAATTATACTTTTTAGCAACAATTTGCCTAATTATGCTCTATAATTTTGCTATGGGTATTTTCATTTGTATAATTCGTGACCAATATACAAACATGGTAAGTAGTTTCATTGTTCTGGATACTTCCATTTGTGTAATTCGCTGTCAATATATAAATTTATTTGTACAATTCACTACCAATATACAAATCCAAAAATAGCCCCTAGCTATTTGGATGAAACATTAATAGCGAGTGGTAATTATTTGAAACTATAGATATGATAAATAATTAAATAATATATATTTACTTAGTTGCGTTATTTATTCTATATAAATTATATCCTTACAATTATATTTGTATTTTGTATCAATTATATTTGCAATATGTATCAATTGTATTCGTGATACAACTTAATACAACGAACATACATGTATTCATCTTTTCTCCTCTATATCCCAACTGTTAGGATCGATTACAACAACACTTTGGTGATTTCGAAGAACAATTCAAGAATTAAGACAGTTTTAGTAAACCTAAGAGAGAGAAAGTAATTTCGTGGTAACACCCGTAAAAGTAACCTCCACGATGATACAATATTTATATTAATAAAATAGCACTGTTACAAAATACACGGAGAATAATAAAAATAGGGGACAAACCCCGAACCCCGCCTTCGGGTGGGGGGCTCCCGCCCCCCACACCCCACAGCAACCTCATCGCCGAGGTTGAACGGCGAGATCGTTAATATATAAACAGTACATCTACATATTAATCAGGCTCCACATCCCAACAATTCTCCCACTTGGAGACTAATCAAGTAACCAAATCAGTATTCTCTCAAACAGTGTAATCATAACATCAATATTTCCTACTGCATCACAACATTGTAGAACTCATATCTACAAAAGTCCAACTGAGGTCTTGTACAACCCCAGTTTCCCCACATCGACACATTTGGTCAACATGTCTGCAGGATTCTTTGCACCCTCTATCTTCTCCACACACATATCACCATCCTCCACTGTCCTACGAGTGAAATGGTATCTTCTTCTGATGTGCTTTGTCTTCGAATGATAGACTGGGTTCTTCACTAACTGTATGGCACTCTGGCTATCTGAATAAAGAATCTTCTCGTTTTGCTTCTTGCCCAATTCTTCCAGATAATCAGCCAACCCCACCATCTCCTTTCCAGCTTCAGCCATTGCCACATACTTAGCCTCAGTAGATGAAAGAGCAACACACTTCTGAAGCCTAGACATCCAGCTTGCAGCTGTACCACCTATGGTGTAGATGTAACCAGATGTGCTCTTGCTTGAGTCCACATCACCACCAAGATCAGCATCCACAAAGCCCTTCAAAACCACTTTATTCTTGCCAAACCAGAGTGAAGTATTAGAGGTACCTTTCAAATATCTTAGAAGCTACTTCACAGCTTCCCAATGCTCTTTTCCTGGGTTCGCCATATACCTGCTAACAACTCCCACTGCATGTGCTATATCTGGTCTGGTGCAGACCATAGCATACATCAAACTCCCAACTGCTGAAGCATATGGAACAAGTGCCATATGTTCTCTCTCCTCAGCTGTCTTGGGTGACTGCTCCTTTGACACCCTTTTGCGATTTGCCAAAGGAGTAGTTCTGGGCTTAGCATCAGTCATCCTGAATCTGGCAAACACTTTCTCGATATACTGCTCCTGGGATAGATTTAAAGTGCCAGCAGATTTATCCCGAGAAATCTTCATCCCTAGAATCTGCTTCGCTGCACCCAAATCTTTCATATCAAAGGCTGAAGATAGACTTGCCTTCAGACTATTTATTTCCTGCATGCTGGATCCTGCAATCAAGATATCATCCACATACAAGAGTAAGAAAACAACAGACTCAGTGTATTTCTTGAAGTAACAACACTGATCCGTTTCAGTCCTGCTAAATCCATTCTTGATCATGAAGGAATCAAACTTTTTGTACCACTGCCTTGGTGCTTGCTTCAGTCCATACAAGCTCCTGTTGAGCTTGCATACCATGTGTTCCTTGCCCGGAACAACAAAACCTTCTGGCTGCTGCATATAAATCTCCTTGTCTATATCTCTATGTAAGAACGCAGTTTTACATCCATTTGCTCAAGATGCAAATTCTCAGAAGCAACAATACTTAGTAAAATCCGGATAGTAGTTAACTTCACAACAGGAGAGAATATTTCAGCATAATCAATACCTTTCCTTTGTGAGTATCCCTTAACTACTAACCTTGCCTTGAATCTTCTTTTGCCGTCTGGTTCAACCTTGATTCTGAACACCCACCTGTTTGACAAAGCTTTCTTCCCCGTAGGTAACTCTATCAGTACCCACATATTATTCTTCTCAAGTGAACTCATCTCATCATCCATGGCTTGGTCCCACTTGGTTGAATTCTCCACTTGTACAGCCTCATCATAGGATTCGGGTTCCCCTTCATCAGTCAGCAACAGATAGTGTAATGAAGGTGAATACCTGTCAGGTGCTCTGATGGTTCTGGATGATCTGCTCAACACCTGCTCAGGTGTCAATTGTTCACCCTCAGACTCTTCAGCAACAGTGTCTGGAATTGGTTGAGTTTCTGCAGCAACATCTTTGGGTAACTCAATGTCAACTCCCACTCGCTTTGTAGTTTCTGAATCTTTCTGCTCTCTGTGTTTGTATAGGACAGACTCATCAAACGTGACATCACAGTGCCTTAGGATTTTTCGATTTTCATCATCCCAAAACCTGTAGCCAAACATATCAGCACCATAGCCTATGAAAAAACACTTCACAGCCTTAGCATCAAGCTTGTCCCTCTTCTCTGGATCAACATGAACATAAGATGTGCAGCCAAAGGTTCTCAAGTGCGAGTACTTGACTTCTTTCCCGGTCCACACCTCCTCTGGAATCTTGAACTCCAAGGGAACTGATGGTCCCCTGTTAATCAAGTAAGCCGCTGTATTGACAGCATCTGCCCAAAACATCTTAGGCAGCCCACAGTGTATCCTCATGCTCCTTGCACGTTCATTCAATGTTCTGTTCATCCTTTCAGCAACTCCATTCTGTCTTGCCTTCCCCGGAACTGTCCTCATCAATATGATACCCTCAGCACCACAAAATGCTTTGAACTCTGACTTGTCGTACTCTCCACCATTGTCAGATCTCAGGCATTTGATCTTCAAACCAGTATGATTCTCAACTTCAGCCTTTCACTTCTTGAAAGTCGCAAACACATCAGACTTATGCTTTAAGAAGTAGACCCAAACTTTTCTGCTAAAGTCATCAATGAAGGTTATATAGAATCTGGATCCTCCTACTGATGAAACTGGAGAAGGCCCCGAAACATCTGTATGAACCATCTCTAACTGCACCTTCTTTGGTTGTCTCGGAGTCTTTGTAAAACTAACTCGTTTTTGTTTGCCCATAACGCAGCTCTCACAAAGACCCATATCAACTGACTTCAGACCTTCCAATGTTCCTTTTGCAACCAGCATCTTCATTCCCTTGGCACTCATGTGTCCAAGTCTATTGTGCCACAAACACGAACCAGAACCACCCTCAGCAACAACGACCATATTCATGCACCCTGCAGTGGTGTACAAGGTTCCAATTTTTGTGCCACGAGCAACAACCATAGCCCCCTTCACAATCTTCCATGCACCATTCCCAAACTGTATTGTGTAGCCCGTGCTATCCAACTGACCAATAGAGAGTAAATTTTTCTTAAGTTCGGGAATATATATGACATCTTCCAATGTCCATTGGTTTTCGGATGGGGTCTTAATGCAGATATCCCCTTTTCCTTCAACCCTCAAGGGCTTGTTGTCTGCAAGGTACACTTTTCCAAAATAAGCAGATTTGAAATTTTGGAACAGTTCCTTGCTCGGACAAGAATGAAAAGATGCACCAGAATCCAGAATCCAGGATTCAACCGGGCTATCCACGCTCAGAATTAGAGCATCCGCAATATCTTCCGCCGAAT
Source organism: Solanum rostratum (assembly GCA_029948455.1). Classification (NCBI taxonomy): domain Eukaryota; kingdom Viridiplantae; phylum Streptophyta; class Magnoliopsida; order Solanales; family Solanaceae; genus Solanum; species Solanum rostratum. The sequence continues at coordinate 34,924,167 of CM057056.1, forward strand.
TTACAAAATCAGTATCATCTGCAGATTTCTTATTCTGCTTCTTCTTTGGTTTCGTGCAACTTGACCGGTAATGCCCTCTCTCTCCACAATTCCAACAAACCACATTGGGTCTGTTTGGAGACTTCCCACGATTCTTTGATTTTGATCGACCATGTTGATGCTGGCCTTTCGATTTGCTTCTCCCCCTTCCGTCAACGCTGAGAGCACTGCCCGATGAATCTCCCACTTCTCGTTTGCGAATACTTTCGCTGAGAACAACATCACGGATTTCATCAAACTTCAGTTTCTTAGACCCACGGGAACTGCTAATCGCAGAAACAACAGTATCCTAAGACTCGGGCAGAGATGACATCAAAATCAACGCCTTAATCTCATCCTCGAAGTTAATCTCCACAGAACACAGTTGACTCACATTCATATTGAACTCGTTTATATGATCCGCAACAGACCCAGTTTCAGACATCTGCAAATTGAATAACCTACCGCATCAAATATACCTTGTTCATCGCCTATGGTTTTTCATACATATTTGATAGCGCCTTCAACAGATCTGCTGAAGTCTTCTCCTTTGCGATGTTGAAAGCTACGTTCCTAGACAATGTCAACCGAATCAGCCCCAACGTCTGGCGATCCTTGAGTTTCCATACGTCATCTGCCATGGCTTCAGGCTTCTCCCCCGTCAAGGGTGCGTGAAGATCCTTCTGATAGAGATAATCTTCGATCTGCATCTTCCAGAAACTGAAATCAGATCCATCAAACTTCTCGATTCCAAGCTTCGAACTATCCATCTTCAGTGATCGTGTTGAGTCGTCTGTGCTCTGATACCAGTTGTTAGGATCGATTACAACAACACTTTGGTGATTTCGAAGAACAATTCAAGAATTAAGACAGTTTTAGTAAACCTAAGAGAGAGAAAGTAATTTCGTGGTAACACCCGTAAAAGTAACATCCACGGTGATGCAATATTTATATTAATAAAATAGCACTGTTACAAAATACACGGAGAATAATAAAAATAGTACAGCCTAAAATTCGGGTTGGGGCTCCGCCCCGAACCCCGCCTTCGGGTGGGGGGCTCCCGCCCCCCACACCCCCAGCAACCTCACCACCGAGGTTGAACGGCGAGATCGTTAATATATAAACAGTACATCTACATATTAATCAGGCTCCACATCCCAACACCAAGTCTCTCACACACCCCTCCCCGACCTCTCTATCTCCCTTGCGTCTTTCCTCCTAACATGTCACTACATATATAGTTTTCAATACAATTATATTCATTTATATAAATTAATTGTATCAATTGTATTCATGATACAACCAAATAACAAATACAACATATATTCATCCTCTCTCTTTTCTCTTTCAAATCTCGCTCGTCTCTCTTCATTTTCTTGTCTCCCTCACCTCTCTCCTCCTCCTAACATATAGCTATCAATTGTAATTTTACTAAATTATAGCTATATATCTCCAATTAAACACAAATCTTATTTATTTTGTAAAGTCTCTCGTGTGTAATTGAAAAACTTTTTTTGTTATACACAGTGCTCTGGGGATAACAACTTAACAATTATCTTATAGAGGTTTTGTCTAAATACTTCTTGTATGCCACAAATAAGAGTTAATATCATAGATGTTCATTCAACTATGAACTATTTTCACGAAAAGTCACTCAGCTTTTATTTTTAACTCTAAAGTTACTTAACTATGAATGTTTTTCACAGCAAGTCACTCAACTTTGATTTTTATTTCAAAAGTAATTTAACTATCAATGTGTACTCTCAAAGTCACCCAACCTATTTAATTAATTTTTATTTCTAATCAATGTTTTAAAAATTAAATATATTTTCATTTAAGTCATTTAATGACCCGCCCCACTTGGTCGAGCCACTAAAATATAATATGGACCCAATTATTTGATACGTAAAAAATCAAATAATGATTATGGAAGATCATTTCTTTAATTTGTTGAGAGAAGAGACAAGCTGATGTGGCATAATGATGTGGCTAGAGTTAGGGATTAATCAAGTTAGTAGTAACTAATCAAGTAGTTATGAAGGATGTTAGAAGGTAGTTATTGATAGTTGTATAGTGGTGTATATAAGCACATGCATTGATCCAAAATCAATTGAATGAGAATGCTCACTTACTAGAATCTTCTTCTCAGGTCTTCTCCTTTCTCCTCTCTCATTTTCCTCCATTAATGGCCAAGTAGAGCTTCATCTATAGAAGCTAACATGGTATCAAAGCCTCCGACTCACCGGTGAACTTCAACTCAGGGAAAGTCAGCTGAATTCGAGCAGAATTATGGTAGAAGAAGAAGGCGAATTGATGGCAACAGAAGAAGCATCAATGGCACTAGGTCAGTCTATATGTCGAAGCACAAATAAAGTTGACATTAATCATGATCATCATCTACATCTCCATCCCAATGACACGCCAGGCAGTTCTCTGGTTTCCATTCAACTAATTGGATCTGAGAACTATGCCTTATGGAGTAGATCCATGACATTAGACTTGTTAGGTAAAAGTAAGCTTGGTTTTGTTGATGGAAGATATATTAAAGACAAATTTGATGTATCCTTGCATGAACAATGAGAAAAAGTAAATGTTGTTATTCTGTCATGGATCATGAATTCAGTTGGAAAAGAGTTGTTAAGTAGTATAATTTATGCTTCAAATGTACACAAAGTTTGGCTTGACTTGAAGGAGAGATTTGACACTGCTAATGGATAGAGTTTTTTTTATTTACATAGAGAAATTGCAACCTTAGCTCAGGAAACTCTATCTGTATTTGATTACTTCTCAAGGATGAGGAATATGTGGGATGAATTTGATGCGCTAATGCCATGTTCAAGCTTTAGTTGTCCTGAAACAAAGAGTTATGCACAACATCATGGATATCAAAGGCTCTTATAATTTCTTATGAGACTAAATGAGTCTTATGCCAGTGTAGGAGTCAGATACTCATGATGTCTCCAATTCCTACCCCAAACGAGGCATATTCTATGGTTGTTGATCATGAAATCCAAAGATCTCTAGCTCGTTCCTCATCTGTGGTTAGTGATTTACTAGAAGCTGCAACATTCTTTAGTCACAAAAGAGGAACTAATTCCAACTACAAGGGCAAAGGTGTGGTCATTAGGACTCAATCTAGTTATAGCAAAGGAAGCATACTCTTAGGAAGTAATAGTTCAGGAGGAAGCTCATGTTCTAATAACAATTACACTAGTAAAGCAATCTCAGCAAACAACTACAAAACTCAAAAGAAGTGACCAGTAGTGTGTGAATATTGTGGTTACAATGGTCATACAAAGGAGAACAGCCATAAACTAATTGGATATCCTTCTGACTGGCCTAAGTCTAAGAAGAAAGGAGTAGGCCAATATACTAATCAAGCAAGCAACTATGCAGAAAATGGCCAGGAAAGGGGCTGCCTCAGTAGTCATAACAATCACTATCATTAGTTCACTATGTCTCAACAACCTCCTTGTATCACTCAGGAACAATATTTCTTCAGTTGCTAATAAAGGTAGTGAAGGAAATAGTCTCACTTTAGCAGCCAATGAAGGTTCCATGACTCACCTAAACACTAATGCTTGTCACTCTTAGTAGATAGTAGACTCAGATGCAACTAATCATATGACATCTAATCCTGAGTTGTAATATAACTACAAAAATGTTCACGATCATGAGAAAAGCTATGTGCATTTACCAAAAAGTGGTGAGGCACAAGTTACTGATAGTGGCAAGTCTCATGTTCTAAAAAATCAACTAGTCGCTAGTGTCTTATATCTTCCCAAACTTTAAGTGTAATCTATTATCTATCTCAAAGCTAACCAAGGATTATAGTGTTCGGTGAATTTTTTCCTGACTTCTGTACATTCCAGGATCTCTACACTGGCATGGTGAAAGGGATTGATAGGGAAGAACAAGGCCTACACATCCTAAAAGAGAACACAGCTAAGCAAACATCTCAATATGCATCACACAAAGTTGCTAACACATCTTCACATATCTTTGCATCCAACACTCTCTAGCATAAAAGGTTGGGTCATGCCCCTCTAGAGATTATTAAAAAAACATCAATCTCTCAGACAATTGGCACATGAAGATCATAAGTGTACCGTTTGTCCTCTAGCAAAACATACTACACTTCCTTTTCGTGTTAGTACTTCTAGCTTAAGTCTGCTTTTGAGTTACTACATTGTGATATATGGGGTCCCTATAATGTTCCTACTCACAAAAATAAAAGGTTCTTTGTTACAATAGTAGATGATTGTACTAGGTTTACTTGGTTGTTTCTTATATATTCCAAGTCTGGGGTTATTGTGGTGTTGAAAAATTTCTTTGTAAGAGTAAAAATCTCTTTTCTTCTTCTGTCAAGATTCTTAGAATAGAAAATGGTTGTGAATTCTTCAGTAATGAGCTTCAATCTCTTATGTCCTCTTGGTATTTTGCATTAAACCTTATGTGTGTATACTCCCCAACAGAAAAGGGTGGTGCAAAGGAAACACAGAACCATTCTTCAAGTAGCTAGAGCACTCAGATTTCAGGTAGTTGTCCCTCTAAGATTCTGGGGTGAATGTGTCACCCCTGCAGTCTATCTTGTTAATAGAACTCCATCAAAAACTCCAAACTTCTCCCCTCTTGATTTCTTATATCTCTTGTTCATCTCAAAGTTTTTGGAAGATTGACTTACGCTTCTAACACAATACTTCAAATAAATTTTCACCTAGAGTTATTCCTAGTGTATTTATGGGTTACTCCCTCAATAAAAAAGGCTATATACACTATGATCTTCATTCTAAATTCTTCTTTACAAGTAGGATGTAGTGTTTCAAGAGTCTGTCTTCCCTTTCTTACATGTAAAATCTCTTAGCACGCTCTTGTTTCCTGTCATTGAACTATCTCACTCAAAATTTCTTACTGATCATTAATCCCTTGAGACTTTCACAACCAGTCCTGGTAGGGGAAGATCACTTCTGATTCCCCTTAATTTTTTTCAATCTAAATTCAATACAACCTACTCAAGAACCTTTTGTACCACCTAGAAGGTTATCTAGAGTCAAGAAACCTCTTATCTGGATGAATGATTTTGCCATAATTCCGTCTTCTTCCTCTTGTACTTACCTTATGTCCTCCTATGTTGCCTACTCTCATCTTACAACATACTACCAGTGTTCCTTGTCTGTCTTCTTCTATCTCAGAACCATCTTCATTTCATCAGGCCTCCCAAGATCCGGCCTGGATCAATACAATAAAACTAGAGATTGCTGCTTTGGAAGAAAATGATACTTGGTCTATTGTTGATCTTCCAGCTAGTAAGACACCAATTGGGGTGTAAGTGGGTGTATAAGGTAAAGTATAAAGCATCAGGTAAAGTGGAAAGGTATGAAGCTAGACTGGTCGCCAAGGGCTATAGTTAAAAGGCTGGGTTAGATTACTCAGAAACCTTCTCTCCTGCTTCCAAAATGGTTATTGTCAGGTCCTTAGTGGCTCTTGCTGCATCTAATCACTTGTTTATCTACCGGATGGATGTGCATACTGCAATTCTCAATGGTGATTTCCTAGAAGAAGTTTTTATGTCCATTCCTAAGGGGTTTGTCAGATAGGGGGAGAGTAAGAAGGTCTGCAAAATCCATAAATCACTGTATGGCCCGAAATAGGCTCCCAAGAAATGGAACAGGAAGTTAACAAATACTCTCATCAAGTTGGGGTTCAATTAGAGTCACTATGACTATTCACTCTTCACAAAAATAGTTGATAAGAAGATAGTAATCTTCCTAGTGTATGTGGATGATTTACTAATCACTGGAAGTAGCCAAGAACTTATCACTCAAGCAAGGAAGGATTTGCAGGTAAAGTTCAAAATGAAGGACCTTGGAGAGCTAAAATTCTTTCTAGGAATTGAAGTGGCCAGGTCACAGGAAGGCATAGTTATGAGTCAAAGGAAGTACGCGTTAGAACTAGTATTAGAGGCTGGCTTAAGTAGAGCAAAACCAGCAGCCACTCCATTGAAAATGAACCAAAAATTGACCTTTGTGGAATATGATAAACATACTCCCAACAAAGAAGCAAGTGAGGATGAAGTCATGAAGGACCTTACAACCTATCAGAGGTTGGCGGGGAGGTTATTATACCTCACTATGACTAGGCTAGACATATCCTTTGTAGCACAAGTTCTCAGCCAATATATGCATTGTCCAAAGAAGTAACACATGGATGCTGCCTTGAGGGTTGTAAGATACATTAAGGGTACACCTGGTCTAGGATTTTTAATGACTGCCAAAGGAACTAATCACTTAAAAGCTTATTGTGATTCAGATTGGGGTGCATGTCGAGAGACTAGAAGGTCTTCACTGGTTATATTGTACAGTTTGGTAGTGCCTGGGTATTCTAGAAGTCAAAGAAACAAGACACCATATCCAGTAGCTCAGCAGAAGCTGAGTCAGAAGCATGGCTACCTGCATTGCTGAAATCATGTGTTTAATAGGGTTGATCGAGGAGTTGGGCACTCAAGTACAACAACCAGTAGAGTTAATGTGCGATAGTGAAGCAACAATTCAAATTGCTGCAAATCCTATCTTCTATGAAAGAACTAAGCACATTGACATTGATTGTCATTTTTTTAGAGAAAGGATCAGTGAAGGAGTGATCAAGACTAAAAATATATGTACCAAAGAAGAACTGATAGACATACTGACAAAGGGCCTAGGAAGAGTAACACATGAGTATCCACTAAGCAAGCTTGGAATGAGAGACCTGTTCAAGCCATAAACTTGAGGGGGAGTTTTGAGAGAAGAGGCAAGCTGATGTGGCCAAAGTTAGTTAGGGATTAATCAAGTTAGTTAGTAACTAATCAAGTAGTTATGAATGTTGTTAGAAGATAGTTATTGACAGTTGTATAGTGATGTATAAAAGCACATGTATTGATCCAAAATTAATTGAATTAGAATGCTCACTTACCAAAATCTTCTTCTGAGATCTTCTCCTTTCTCCTCTCCCATTTTCCTCCATTAGTGGCCAAGTAGAGCTTCATCTATAGAAGCTAACACAATTCTAAAATAACCAAGAAATTATGTCATGTCAAAACCATTGTTTCGATTATATTTTTTGAATGATTCTCTTTTGTATGCAAAAGATTTTATTTTAGCAATCAGAATATTGTAAATGAAATTTTTACATTTACTAATTTATTCTAAACAAAATCAGATCTTAATGAAGGATCATATTTTTCTTCTATAAAATTTTTTATTTGTTATTTTCACAGAGTCTATCACATAAATAATTGGGTCCATATTATATTTTAGTGGGTCGGTCAAATGGGGGTGGGTCACTAAATGGATTAAAGGGAAACATTTTTATTTTTTAAAATATTGATTAGAAATAAAAATTAATTAAATAGGTTGAATAACTTTGAGAGTAAAATATTAATAGTTGAGTGACTTTTGAGTTAAAAATCTAAGTTGAATGACTTTCTGTTAGAAGAATTCATAGTTGAGTGACTTTGAGTTAGAAATGAAAGTCGAGTGACTTTCTATGAAATCAATCTATAGTTAAGTAACCATTTGTTATATTAACTCCCACAGATAAGTGCCACATCTCAATAGCGATCAGATTATTTCCTAGTTTTCCTAGTCTACCACAAATTATATGTAAGCAATCATTCGTGATAAGTCAACCAATTCACAATGGAAGTACCTGTAGATGCCTTATGGTTAGAGTAGTCTTCCACAAATATAACCCACTCAATAATAGTTAAAAGTTTTTTGATTTTTGGAAGGTTTTTCTGGATTGTTTTTGGGTCAACCCACTCAATATTACTTAAAAGTTTATTTTTTTAAACCCCTCCCCAGGAGCTCCCACACTTTTAGCTTCTTTGGTGATTTGAACTCACAACGTTCAGAGCATTTATCTACTGAACACCTCTCCCTTTTATTAGTTTAAAGTATCGTTGATGGCTTGATGAAAACAAAAAACAATAGTTTCAAGTGGGGTGCACAGTAAAGGTGCTAAGATTAGTTTGAAGTGTGGTTATTTCATTGATGTTTCGTGTGTACACACATACTAATTCTTCTAAGTCTATTTATAATGAAGGAACCTTTTGCTTTATATTCTTTACTAATGCAGATGAAATTCAAAACTGCAAAGGCAAATACAGATGCACATTTCCATGATCTTGCCTTGAGGATGGGAATTCTGATGCACTTGAAAAGGAAGTTAAAATGAAGGAAGCAATAAGAACAATTTGACAATTGATGAAGCTTAAGACAGTTGAATCTGATTCTTACAACTAAAATGCAGAAGCAATAGAAACACACTTTGGACATATCAAACTCCATACAGCGTACAGGCAAACGTCACAATACTTGGTACAGAATTTAGCAGGGAGTTAAACCAAAGGAATAGAACATATCAAAAGGCCACGATGAAACGAGGATCCCAATTCCTTTTCTGTTAGTTTCCCTAAGGCCTCTGAAGAACCACCAACTGTCCTGCAAAAGAAAAATCAAACAGTTAGGAAGAATGCTTTTCTAGAGAAAAAGCAGAAGAAGGGAGCAAAGAAGGAATGTGACAAAAAGACTGACAATAACAACTTTAAGGGAAAATCATCAACATGCTTCATCTTTGAGAGTTGTTCGAGTTGAGAACATTAATAGGCTTGCTGATCTATCTATCAGCCTCTCACACTATAGCCAACTTGTCTCAACTATCAGTTTCAATATATATTTTTGTCAGAACACGTATGCTATTATGTAGACAACTGTAAGAAAAGAACACTTGCTCTTCAAAAGGTAATTTCTTCCTCTCTTGGAACTCTATCATGTCCTCTTTAATTGTATCCTTCATCACAAATCTCACAATCCTACAAATTAGAAGACAATAATAAGCTCCATTCTATGGAATCCAAAGTAACAAGGAATGCAAAACACACCAGACAAGTTTATGTTGTCCTATTCAATGGATTCTATCTTGGGCTTGCTGCTCCACCGCAGGATTTCACCATGGATCCATTAATAAAACCTAGAAAGGATCAAGAGATAAGCCACCTAACATGTTCTTATTCAACTCATAAATACAAGTCATAGTTTTATATCAAATGAACCAATTAATAGGAAATAATAGGACTAGCCTGAAGAATTTAGGGCGGTTCCAAGAAAAAGAATATTCCTTACATGTGATGCAACTGTAAGATTGAGGGCAACACCTTCAGCTTTCAAGTTCATAAGCAATATCCTGAAATCTGGATCCTCAGTGAATCGTTAATCATAGCATATCTTGAAGCAATAGACATGGATACAACTAATTGAACACAGTTGATGTCCGACAGCTAAATACAACACACAAGATTGTTTTTATTAGTCAGAAAAGAGTAAGGGAAAGTAGGAAGGAGAAAGTACCATCATGTCTTACATTACGAGAATACTGTATCAGATCAAAAAATGATGTGAACTGGCTAAAAATTATTCCTTTTGCAGATCCATCTCCTTCATTCATGAATCTAATTTCTTCCCTCTACATTCAATAAGAGTAGCAAATGAGCATCAAGCATGTATTTAGCAGACCCCTCACTTTGAAACTCAAGATGGAGTTCCATACTACAAAATAGACATACTGTAGCAATATGTAAGGACCCGGACTTTTTACGACCTTAATGAATCTTGAGAATTTGGTTTCAAAAAGTTTTGGACCAAGGTGACGGCCCCATGGTAGCCTACACGGCCCGTGTAGGTCTCTATGGACCGAGTGGAGCTTCCTTGGATTGGGTCTTGGCCTATGGAGGATGTTTGCCCCTTAAGAGTGAAGTTTTAAACTAAGACACACTATACTTGGAGCCTCACAGTCCGTATGATACTTCACGGACCGTGTGGTGGGTCGTGTGGTGGCCTTGGCTGGAAATCCCACAATTTTGGGATCAAGTGTAGTTCCACGGCCAAGTACACGGCCCATGTGGCCACCCGTGTGGGCTCCGGAGTGAAATATTTTGTAAGTGATTGATCACCGTCTTGGAACTTTGTCATGAAGAAAATTTCTAAATGAAGTAGTACGGTGGACCATACGGTCCGTGGAGAGTGGTACGAGCCGTGAAGTCGGCCATGTGAATGCCTTCGTCGGAATTTTCTAAGTATGGAATCTTCAAGCCTAAGCTAAGTTCACTTTCAAGCCCTCAATCCAAGCTTATTTATGTTGTTTAAGGCCATCATAGGTCTCCTACATCAAGCCAAGTTCAAAGGAATGCCATTGGCCAAGTTTTTCACAAGAGCCAGTGGAAGGGTCAATTTTAAATAGTCACATCTCTTAGCACCATAACAACTGGGTGACCAACAACCTATCAAATTGAAGGTTTTTGAATCAGCTTTCCAACACATCTAGTTTCACCTCATTCTGAGTTTAGAGCAAGACGTTATGCACTTTTTCGTAGAACCTATTTGGGCTAGACAATGTGCCTTCACGGATCATGAAGAGCTTCGCGACCCGTGAAAGCCAACAGTGTCATGTTCCGGATAAAATTTAAAGGGCCATTTTATGGAGGTATTTTTGATATTTTGACTTACCCCTAAGGCTTTTAAAGACCTTTAAACCCCCTTTTACATTCTTAAACCTCTCCTACACTAATTCTAACCCCTCATTCAAGACATACCCTTAGTTTCTAAAATCAAACTCACAAAATTCTCTCCAAGTCTCATCTTGAAGATTCAAGCGAGGATTCAAATGGGGTTTCAACTTGAAGCTAAATTCTTCTCAAATTCATCTTCTAAAGCAAGGTATGCGGGATTGATTCTTGGTCCCTTTCAACCAAGAAGACCCAAAACTCTTTTACTTGCATTTTATGAATTCTAGCTTACTTTAAAAATAGATTTTGAGAATTATTGTTAATAAATTCAATTGAAGTATGAGCTATGATCTATTGATGATTTTAAGTTGTTTTAAGCCCTAATATGTTGAATTACATTATTATTATGAAGTTATGAATGTGAATGTCCCCTTTAAAACTTGATTTGTGCATGGGTAATATGTATTATGATTTAAATGAGAATTTTCCTTACGTTTTCATTTAAATTTATAATATATTGTTGATTTAAGTTTGAATCTCTATTACCCATGTTATTTTCATCTCATTCATGAAATATGCATACATGACTATGGTTTTTATGAAAATTAGAAAGCGGGTTAAGCCCAATTATGTTTATGTAAACAATTTTGATAAAATGTTGATTATGACAAGAATGTGATCACATAAATGTCTATGATAATGTCTCTTTGAGTATGTTGGGTGATTGCACCATTTTGTATATGTAAGTGTGCTATTCCTATGCAGAAGTGTTATTATTATGAACTATGATTTGACTTTTGAGCCTAAAGGTGCGTTAAAAGAATTGAAAATGACTATTGCCTCTTTTGAAAGCATAAATATGTATAAGTGTTCTCATAGGATGTCTTTACTTAGCACCGATGGATCGGGGGCGTTAGGGCTATCCCCAAGGACCCTCTCCCTTTACTTGAACTATGTGCAAGCATAGGAATGAAAGCTTTTACCAAAATAATTGGGTTGTAAGGAATGGTTATATATTGATATGATATGTTAATGAAAATCCTTCAGAAATGATGTGCTCGAAAGGAAGGCGACCATCCACTGAAATGATGTGGTTCGTAAGGTGTGATGTAGATTGCCCTTGACAAGTAATCTTCTCCTACCGATGGGAGGTGTTTATCAAACTAATTCGTGTTATAGCTCGCATGAGTTTTATTTTTCGGTTATAGTCCATCCCACTATATAGGAGCACTTTTGCATTTCATGCATCATGGACTTCATTACATTGTATACTACTCTTCTTTGGATATATGATACTTTCTATACTATGTGTCGTTGTCATCTAATATTGAATGCAGGTTTGATAAGTCATATGCAATGCATGCCCGCATACTTAGTATATTTGAATGTACTAACACATACTTTTTCCTACATGATCTAACCATGTAAATACCGAGGACTATGTTTATCCACCATTTGACGGCTAGATAGGATTTGAGACATTTGTTGTGGTAAGTCCTATATTCAAAGGGAAAGCACCATTCCTCTACCTTTGAAGTCTTCTTTACGTTATTTACTTTGAGGGTGAACCCGAGACATGTCTTAGCCCCCGTCCCATCTTGTAGGCTCTTGTGAATCCATATGTTATGTGTTGTGTTTGGAGCTTATGATTATGGTTATCTATTGGATATGGCCATTATGGATTAATTAAGAGATATATGATATATATGTATGTTTGATGTGGAAATGTGGGAGATCCTAAGATCCATATTGCTCCGTAGAGTGAGTCATACTTACCCGCCCCTGAGTTCTTATGTGTTATGTGCTATGTAAATCCATGGTAATCCCTATCCCTATGACATCCCCATAGCGTGAGTCCTACTTTCTCGTCCCGTAGAACTATGTGTTTACTATTTCATGTACGCTTCTGAATTGGTGATGTGAATATGGATACTTTGAGGCTTGTTTGGGGACTCTCGGGTTCCCGTTCTCCATTTCAATCCTAGACCCTTGGCCCAGGTTATGAAAGAGATGGTATCAGAGTACTAGATTTATGAATGGTCCTCGGAGTCCTATGTGTTGCATCAAGTAGAGTCTCATTCATGGGTGTGAAGTGCGCCACATTTATGGGTAGGAGGTTACAAGGCATTTTAGGAAATTTTTCACTTTTTCATGATTCATATCGTGTCATGGAATGTGTCTTAAGGTTTCCTATCTCACTCCCCCTATCAAATAGGGAGAATTACTTTGGGCTCGTAGTGCAATCCAGGGAAAGAAGATGTTGTAGCTGATCTTACAGATAAGGTCAAAAGGGAGTTGGTGAAGGATCAATATTATTTGGCAAGCTTGCTCCTTTGGGTATTCGAAGTTTTCTCGGGTTGGCTAGTTATGATGGAAGGTTTATTGAAGGTTTCTCGTCTATGGCATCTCCATTAACCTAGTTGACTCAAAAGAAGGCCAAGTTTATTTGGTCAGATGAGTATGGGAAGCGTATTGAAAGATCTTTAGGTCTTCTTGGTTGAAAGAAACCAAGAATCAATCGCACATACCTTGATTGAGAAGCTGAATTTGAGGGAGGACTTAGGTTGAATTGGACTTCAATTGAACCCTAGCCTTGAACCTTCACAAGAGAGAGTAGGGAAGAATTGGTAAGTGATCTTATGAGGGGTAGAAGGTTGTAGGAGAATGAATTAAGAGGGGAGGGGTATCAGCAGAATTACGGGATTAGGATAGGTAAAAGGTCATAATTCATAATTAAAATAAACTAAAATTACATAAACGCCATTAATGAAACAGATGAAAATTGGAACTGTCAGGTCCACACGGTCCACTACACGGTCTATGAGACATCACACGGACCGTGAACAGTGGCCGTGAACTATTACTTAGAATTTTGTAGAGGGAATTTAGACGGAGCTAAGGGGTACCACACGGATGATTACACGGTTCGTGTGACTCCACATGGGCCGTGACATCAACTGTGTGGTAGTACTTCAAATAATTCCGCACGATAAAGTTACGAGATGGTACTTCCATACTAAGAAAAATTTTACATAGTGAATTACACGGAGGGCCACATGGTCCGTGACACATCACACGGACCGTGTGAGTGGCCATGTTCCCTCACTTGGTCAAACAATCTCCTCCGTCTTAGAGTTTCCCCTACCGTGAACTGGATCAAGTGTCTCTTCATGGGAGGCCACACAGTCCGTGTAGCTTCACACGCCCCGTGTGGGCCTTCCGTGGAGTGATGCCTAGCAGTTCACTCGGGATAATTCCAAGAGATTTGGAAACGCCACTCAAAATATCCGGGTCCTTACAAATTAGGTAGGGACCAGCGCTCCACGATATCCTCCACATGGCTAGAATCAGAGAGACACAGTAGAAATTTGTTAATGCTCTAATTTGGGGATGGCATCCTAGTGTTATTTCTTATTTGATGTATTAAGAAAATTTAGTTTTCAGTTGTATAATTCCTTTACCTTTGATTTTATTTTAAGGGTGAGCTTGAACATGTCTTAGCCCCCGCCAAGTTATGTTAGGGGTATTGTTGGACATATATGTCATGGTTTTATAAGATTCTTATTTCTAGATTGATTTTTTTACTGTGGCCCTTAGCCGCATGTCTCCTAGTTTTCTATTTCATCTAGTATTTTATGCCTATGAATGCTTATGATATGTAAGATGGCTTGGGTGAGTTACATTAGGGTCTCTCATTTGTTGTGTGACGATAGGCCCCTAGGTTGGGTCATTACACAATAGATGAAAACCTCCCAATAAACCTCTGATGATAGCTAGCCAACCTAAGAAAACCTGAATATATGAAGGAGATGATGATCTAGGCCAATTCTTCACAACTTTGGTCTTTTATGGATCAACTTCAATACCATCACTAAATACCACATGACCAAGAAAGACTACCTCATAGAACCTAAATTCACATTTACTGAACTTGGAAAACAATTGTATACCACTCAAAGTCTGAAAAACCAACCTCAAATGATCCATATGTTATTGGTCACTTCGAGAATAAATTAGAATGTAATCAATGAAGACAACCACAAGCGTGTCAAGGAATGACTTGAAACAACCGATTCATGAGGTCTATAAACACCGCCAGAGTATTAGTCAACCCAAAAGACATCACCATGCACTCAAAGAGCCATATTTAGTCTGAAAAGCTATCTTGGAAATATAACACTTCCTTACCTTCAACTGATGATAACAAGAATGTATATCAATCTTGGATAAATGTGTAGCACCCTATAATTGATCAACCAAATATTCAATCCTCGGCAATGGATATTTATTCTTTATGGTCTCCTTGTTCAATTATTTTTAGTCAATATATATTTGAAGTGACCTATCCTTCTTCCTCGCAAATAAACAGGAGCAACCCATGTGATATACTGGCCTAATAAAGTCTTTCTCCAACAAATCCTTCAACTCCTTTAATTTAGTCATTGCCATACAGTAAGGAGGAACAGGAATAGGTTGAGTATCAGGAAGAAGAGCTATGCAAAGGTTATTTTCCTTTCGAGAGGGATACTGGGAAAATCCTCATGAAAGACATTTGGAAACTCTTTGATCACGAAACTGAATCAAGAGTAAGAGATTCAGACTCAATATCTCTAACCATCACTATATGATAAATGCACCCCATAGAAATCATTTTCTGGGCTTTGAGATATAAGATAACCAACTTTTTAAAAGTGGAGTCATTACCCACCCACTCAAGAATAGGCTCATTGAGAAATTGAAACTTGACCTTTCCGGTCCTACAATCTATAGAGGCATATGAAGCACGCAACCAGTCCATCATAAGAATGACATCAAAATCAAACATCTCAAGTTCCACAAGATCACAAGCAAGGACTCTTTGCAAAACTAAAATAGGACAACCCCGATAGACTCTATGGGCCATAATACATTCAATCACTGGAGGATTAACTTAGAATGGCTCCCTTAAAGTTTCAGGACTCAAACTAAATTTGATAACTAAGAAAGAAGTGACAAAATATATATTTGCACCTAGATCAAGAAAAGCATATGCATCAAAATTAATGACTTTCAACTTACTAGTCACCACATCTGGAGTCTCCTCAACCTCCTTCCTAGCATGTAAGGCATAAAATCTGTTGTTGTGAGGAGAACTACCTTGTTGAGCCCTTGTTTAGCCTTGACCAACCAAAGCCACTTGGTCGTGACCCTTCTTTGGAGCACTAGGACAATTTGCAAGCCTGTGGCCCATCTTGCCACACCCATAACAAGCACCTAAATCCTTCAAGCATCTTCTTGGGTGATTCTTCCCAAATTTTTCACACTTAGGATACACAAGCCCACCTTCTCCTTGTTCCTTGAGATAAGGCACTCTGTCATTAGCAATCCTCGGATTTGAACCTTTGCCTTGTACAGAGCAACCATTACCACCACCAATTCTAGAGTCAGAGAATTCACTATCAGAATGGGCCTTCTTATAATCCTTCATCCTCCTCATCTTTTGTTTCTTCCCTTTAATCTCTTCAGCATATATCATGCGTCCAAAAATATCCATATCCCGAATAAGTATTGCCATGAAATATTCCTTAACAACCAAGTTAGAATCCCTGCGATAAATTTATGCATTTTAGCATACGGGTCGGTCACTGGAGTATGAGCATAGCTTAGTAAACTTGAGGGCACATTTCCTCACACTCATTCCACCCTATTTTAGGTTGATAAATTCTATCAATTTGGCTCCTCTGAGCTCGAGAAGAAAGAATCGATCCAAAAAAGCAACTTGAACTTTTCCCAGCCAACACTGTCATCTCTTACCCTCTTGGTCAACCATTGAGTATACCATACTTGGGCCTCTCCCTTGAGCCGATAAGATGCTAACTCAACCTTCTCTTCTAAAGACACCCTCATGATGGGAAACACCTTATAGACCTCATCAATGAACTCCTAGGCATACTCATCAACCTTGGATCCACAAAACTCAAGAGGATTCATCTGTGCTAATTCTCTCAACCTAGCAACTAGGAGGGTACATTATTAAGTGGAGGGATAGCATTTTCTAGCTAGGTTGGTCATAGCTAAGGCCCACATGGCAAAAATAGTCTTAAATTCGACATGAGTAACTAGCTTTACCATAGGCTTTTGAGGAGCTTGGTTCTCATTAATAGGATACTACCTAGGCTGAGGTACACTTTCTTGAGGGATCGTTTGTAAATCTTCAAAGAACATTCGTTAGATTTAGGAAAACTTAGGAGACGTTCTATACCACGACATCATTCATGAAGAAGTGAGACATTTCCTAAAGTGTCATGTAGCCTACTATTTATAGATTTTGGTGCACTTCACACCCATGAATAAGACTTTACTTATACTTAACACGGCATGTTAGACTCCAAAGACTATTTAAAACACCTTATTGCTTTGATACCAAGTTTGTCACGACCCAAGCCAAGGGCCTAGTCGTAACATGGTAATGAATCACTGAAGGAACCCTCATACTAACCCTTAGTGTTAAATCGAGAATTCAAGGTAGAACAATGACAAATACATAAGAGGAAGCATATACATAACAAGAGTCATAACATAGTATTGATCATAGCAATGGAATACAAATCTGAAAACGAGGTACTTACATATGTCCAAAATATGCCTCTAGATCATTACATAATATGGGTGCTTAGTCAGTCATTGGATCACCCTGAATGATAAAAAACGACTATCTCTAATACAAATAAAGCATGACAGATAAGGTGGTAGGCTTTTCCCTCGAAGCTGGAGGACTCACCCAAACTAGATCGATGAAATATCCTGATCTAGCCACGAGGATAAACAATAGGATTACCTGCTCCTGCATTATGATACAAGGAAAGCATAGAGTATGTATTAGTACATTGGAACATACTAAGTATGCGGGCATGCAATGTAAAATGAACATGATATAGACCTGCATTTAAATGTTAGATGACAAGGGAATATATAGAACTGAATACCATATCCAGATGCCTTAAACCATGACGTATGAATACCATAATACATAAACATAAGAGAGGATGTGACCTTAATCGACATATAAGACCATGTTAGCTATTACATGTAATCCTGATGTTACCGCCTTATCAGAGAAAGAATAGCCTACTTGCCAAAGGTAGACTAAACCTCTTGGAGCTTCAGCTATAGGCAACACTTGAGACTTTAGCTTTTATTCTTAAGTTCTAAGCTTAAGAAAGACCTTTTGCCACATGGCAATCTCAAAATATGCCATGTCACTACCCCCTCCTTCAATAATCTTCCAATCCTCTTTTTCATCATTTTGGGCTTGTCTAGACTATGATTTCTACAAACAAACTATGTAACCCTATGGATTTTGATGTTTATATATCGAAATTGGTGAAAATTTTCTATTGTGATATCTCGGTCATTTCTCAACAAAACTAAGTGAGATTTGTGTTTAGGTTGTTCTATTTTGTGTTGAAGTTGTTTTATTTTCCGAGAGAAACATTGTGGTATGCTTGGACCTTATTAATTTGGTTGTATTTTTGACTAATTCGGTCGAGAAGTTATGTAAGAAATATTTTCGATAAGAAATGCAACTTCATCTTTGAGTTGTTTCTCTAATTTCTGAGATATATTTTGGGCTCAATTCCTGGCTATGGACTCGGGGTGATATAGGGATTATTTAATGGGGGTTGATCAACATTTCATGTATGGCCCTATGTTTCCCTATTTTAGCCATAATTGATGAAATTTCACCCGTTTCCTGAGATTTTATATGCAAATCAGTCGTAATGATTTTGTGACTTATGTTTTGACAATCGAGTAGTATTAGGAAGTGATTTGGAGGGAAAACCTCGATAGGATTGACTTGGAGCATGAGACACCGGTTACTAGGTGGGCTAGGCTTTCTCCAAACCTTAGAGTGAGTTGAAATACATGCGTATTTGAATTGGAATGTGTATAAATATACTGTTTATGGATTGAGTTGCAAAGTATACAATGTATACAACTGGATGTGATTTGTTGATATCATGGGATAATAGTTGTTCTATTTAGCGTTGTATTTGTTATAGATGGTATACTGTCTGAGATCTAACACTGCATGACTAATAGAGGGCCTAAAAGGGGCTGGTTACGACTGCAAGCATATGACAGGTATGTACATTGAGCTTGACCTTTGCTTGTATGTCTATGTGTGGCTTGAGGCTATCGATATATACCTTATGCGCTGCATCTAGTATCTATATATTATTTGAGTACTTGTGGTGAAATTTCCAGATTAAACATGATTCTATGTTGCCTTATTATTTGTATAATCTTATATATTAGTGTTATTTATTATGTACTTGTCCTACTAGTTGGTGATTGGAGAGATAAACCATGTTCTGGGGACAATCATAGTTGTACCCCTAAAGGAGCCTTGTGACTTGTAATACGAGATACGTTGGCTCTGAGCCACTAACGGGTTAGAGATGGGAGTGTGACCCTATTAGTAAGGTGTAGGTTATATCATATGGGCTTTTAGGGCTATCTGGGATGAGACACTAGTTATATGGGTTATTCTTGGGGACTTGCATCTTATTGAGAGGAGCACATCTTCAGTGGGCTGGCACATTATTGCCTTAGGCGATAGCCTTTGTAGCCGTTGAGCTATGAGATGATCCTAATGGGTGTCATCAATCTTATTGTCTAGCCTCTTGGGCCTTATCCTATGAGTTACTTTACACAAAGAATAGGCCTGTTAAGGGCCAAATATGGGCTACTGCCCTATGACAAGAATGTGTTTTGACTTGACTCCTACCTGTATGATGTGTATAGCCTGTTGTTATTGAGATATGATGATTACGAGACTGCTTGTTGTTATTGAGATATGATGATTACGAGACTGTGTATGAATTATATGTCGTGCTATGGCCTGATTCTGATATAGATATGACTTTATTGGATTTGGTTATATTAGATACTTATGATATACCATGATTTGTCTATGTTTACTTTGGACATTTGTGATTGACGAGGTTATGGTATACTTTGTGTAAGGACCCAGACTTTGTATAACCTTATCGGTGCTTGAAATTTGGTTTTGAAAAGTTTTTTACTAAGGTGAAACTTTACGGCACCTCCATGGGTCATGTGACTCACCACGGGTCATGTGGAGGGGCCTTGATGTGGCCCTTGGCCTTGTTTATCAGTTGTTGGCCTTAAGTAGGAGTTCAAGACCAAGGCACGCACCACATGAACTCCACACATTTTGTGTTTCCCTCTATGGACTGTGTGGTGGCTTGTGTGAGTGGCCTTGCCCTCTAAAACCATAGCTTGGCAAAGGTTTGTACCATATGAACCTCTCATGGACCATATATCCCCTTTATGGTTTGTACGGGTCTCCGTATGGACACTAGTGTGAAATTTCTCTAAGTATGGTCACCATTTGGGAACTTTGTCAGTAAGGCATTTTCTTAAGTATGGCACCACAGAAGATCACACGGTCTGTGTGCCTTGGTACGGAACATGAGGCTTCCAAATGGGACCCTTGGAAACATTTTTATTCTGTTTCATTAATCACATTCTCGTAATTATGGCAACTCCTAAGGGTCTTTTGTGACTTCCTATGCTATCTAAAGACATTTAAATGACCTATTCTCTTCTTCTCTCATTAAAATTCATTCAACACTTAGAATTTATTCAAGCTCACTCTTAAGAACTCCTCTAAAGAACTCTAGTGAAGGCTTAGCTTGGGACTAAGGAAATGCTCTCTTCTTCATCAATTTCTTCTAGTTCCTTCTCAATGAACTAAGGTATATGGGATTGATTCATGGATCCTTTCAACCATGAAGATCCCAAACTCTTTTACATTGATTTTTAAGAAATTTAGCTTACTTTAATTATAGGTTTTTAAGATTATTGTTATTTGATTCAATTGAGATATGGGCTATGTGTTACTGTTGATTTTAAAGTTATTTAAGCCCTCATATGTTGAATAGCATTGAAGTTTTAAAGATTTGAATGTGCATGTCCTTTTTAAATGTTGATTTAAGCATAAGTAATCTAAATTGTAATTTAAATGTGAATTTACTTATGGATTCACTTGAATATCATATTGAATTGTTGATTTAAGATTGAACCTTTATTGCCCATGCTATTCTCATATCACTCATGGCATATGCATGCATGAACTATGATTTTCATGACATTTATCATATGGGCTAAGTCCTGATTGTGTTGATGATTATGTTTTCAAAGTAAAGTATGGGTATGACAAGAATGTGATGACATAATGTCTATGATTGTAGCTTTTTGAGTAATTATGGGTGTTTACACCACTATGATTAAGGAGCACTGATTGAGGTTGGAGGTAGGGCGGGCTATCCCCAAGGGTCCATACTCCTTTCTCATGATCGTGCTTAAAAGATCTATTCTTATGCATGAAAGTATGACATGAAGTATGATTTGTCTTTTTATCCCAAGTATGCATGATTACAAAGTATGTTTTGCCTTTAGGCCTAAGTATGCATGTAAATGATTTAAAAGACTTGTGAATATTTTACAAGCACGTATATGTATATGTATTCTTGTGGGATGATGACTTAGCACTGATGAGATTAGAGGCAGGGCGGGCTATCCCCAAGGGTCCGTACTCTTTTCTTTTAAACTATGTGCCTAACATAGGTATGTTTATGCCTCTTTGCGGATGATGAATGCTAATGATCTACCTATGGCAAGTGTGTCACCTCTTTGTCCATAGTGGGGAAGACGATGGAGTTCCAAGTTATAGCTCACATCATCTTATATCAGTTAAGGTCCTATCTCCTTATATGCAAAGTATTTTC
The DNA here is from genome assembly GCA_029948455.1 of Solanum rostratum. NCBI lineage: Eukaryota > Viridiplantae > Streptophyta > Magnoliopsida > Solanales > Solanaceae > Solanum > Solanum rostratum. The sequence goes on from CM057056.1 coordinate 34,945,521, forward strand.
ACATTCATGTATCACACATTTCATCGCATATTATATAGTCTTCTTCTTCTTATATGCTTCTTTCTATATATGTGCCCTTGTTATTTAACACTGAATACAGGTTTAATAAGTTTGTATGCATACTTAGTACATTTAAAAGTACTAACTGTAATACCCCGCAAGATGTGCGCTCAGAGTAGAACCTTCAAGCTCAAGCTAAGATCACTTTCAAGCCTTCAATCCAAACTTATTTATGTGTTTTAAGGTCATCATGAGTCTCCTACATCAAGCCAAGTTCAAATTTGTTCCATTTGAATTTTCTTTTCATATGATTCGGTGGAAGGGTCAAATTTAAATGGTCACATATCTTAGCACAAGAAGAACTAGATGGTCTAAAACCTACCAAATTAATGCTCTTTAAATTATCTTTCCAACGCACTTGGTTTCACCCAATTCCGAGTTCGGACCAAGACATTATGCCCATTTTTCTAAAGCCCTCCGCTGCAGTGTTCCTCCCTTTTTGCCAAGGCAAGCCACAAGGGCACCCATACGGGCCGTGTGGCCTCTCACGAACCCTGTGTGTAGTGTATCACGAAATTTCTATGGAAAATCATATTCTAAGTGTGAAATTACATCTCGTAACTTGGTACCTTCATACGAACTCTTGTACGACCCGTGAAACTTCACACGGTCTGTACAACATTCATTGGAAACATCCTTGCCTTAAGGAAACATGCTAAAATTGTCTAAGTATGGCTTCATGGGAACTTACACGACCAGTGAATTCATGACGAGTTAATTTTTCACTTGTTTCATTAACGACATTTTCGTAATTATGGTTTATGCTAAGGGCCTTTTGTGATTTCCTATGCTACCTAAAGACCTCCTAATGACCTAAACTTCATCCCTCTCATTAAAAATTCATTCCTCACATTTACGAATTCACTCAAGTCTCTCTCAAAGAACTCTAGTGGGAATTAAGCTTGGGGATCAAGGAAGAACTCTTTCTTCACCAAATTTCTTCTCAAATCTTCTCTGTTAGCTAAGGTATGTGGGATTGATTCTTGGTCCCTTTTAACTAAGAAGACCCAAAAATCTTTCAATCTATTTTCATGAATTTTAGTTACTTTGAATATGATATTTCATGATTTGATTTTATTAAATTTAATTAGTGTATGGGCTGCATTTCACCTATTATTTAAATTTATTTTGGACTACTATTATGATGATTTACATTGGGCTATGAAGTTATGTCCCCTTTAATATTAATTTATACATGGGTGACTATGACTATGACTTAGATATTGATTAAATTATGGATTTTCTTGATTTCATTTTTATAAGGCTGATTTTAACTTGAATCTATGTTACCCATGCTATCCTCACATCATACATTGCATTACATTCATGAGCGTGAAAATTATGAAGTGGTTAAAACCCAAACGTGTTTGTGTATATGATTTGTATTAAAATTATGGTTATGAACAAGGGTTGAGTGAGAATTTATGAACATGAGCATGATATAAGTTGAACACCATTATGATATGAACTAATAGTAATATAAACTTGACTTCTACTTGAAAACGAATTATATGGGTGTATATATGATATGACATCTTGCTTGAATATGTAATCATATGGGTGTATTGATGAGGAAGGGCACAAACCTCCCTTTACACAATGCATAGATGAAGATAGGTACAACATTCCCTATGCACATGTATGTATGAACTAAGTTTTTATTGACGAGGATGGGCACAAACCTCCCTTACACTATGCATAGATGAGGATTGATAAAACCTTCCCTATGCACCTGTATATATGAACTATATATTGATGAGGAAGGGCACAACCCTACCTTTAAACAATGCATATATGAGGATAGGTACAACCTTCCCTATGCACATGTATGTATGAGCTAAGTGTGTATTGATGAGGACGGGCACAACCCTCCCTTTACACATTGCATAGATGAGGATAGGTACAACCTTCCCTATGCAAACGTATTTATGAGCTAAGTGTGTATGAATGAGGATGGGCACATCCCTCCCTTTACACAATGCATAGATGAGGATAGGTACAACCTTCCCTATGCACATGGTTATATGAGCTAAGTGTGCATTGATGAGGATGGGTAAAACCCTCCCTTTACACAATGTATAGATGAGGAAAGGTACAATCTTCCCTATACAAGGTTATGTCATGAGCTACATGTGTATTAATGAGGACGGGTACAACCCTCCCTTTACAGATTCAAGCAAGGAGTGACTCTTTGAGTGCTAGTATATGTTGGTCATGGTTACTCTATGGTTTTCATATGGAATATTGTGCAGGTTAACATTATCTTCCTTTCATGTTGCATGCTAGCATACTAGTACATTAGAAACGTACTAACACATACTCTATGCCTATATGATTTTACCATGTAGGGACCGTGTGTTACGATCATCCACCGCTTGACGGGTAGCTCAAATTTGGAGAGTTGGTATTGTTGTGAGTCCTATCTTCCATGGACAAACCACCTTCGTCCTACCTATGTTGTTTTCTATTTATCTTCTTAATAGTGAGCCCGGGACATGTCTTGGCCCTCATTCCATCATATGACTAGAGGTATTGTTGGACATCTTGTAGACTCTCAAAGGTTCTATATGTTATGTGTTGTATTTGAAGCTTATGATCTTAGTTATCTATTAGATATGGCTATCATGGATTGACTATGGGACTTATGATATGTATGATATGTATGTATGTTTAAGGTGGAAATGTGGAAGATCCTTAGCCCCGTATTACCCCCATAGCGTGAGTCCTACCTTCCCATCCCTTAGAACTATGTGCTTACTATTTGAATGCGCTTTGAAACCAATGATGTGGATTTTGATACTTTGAGGCTTGTTTGGGGACTCTGGGGTTCCCATTCGCCATGTCACTTCTAGGCCCTAGGTCCGGGTCATGACAAAGATGGTATTAGAGCTTTAGGTTTGTAAATGATTCTCGGAGTCCTAATGTCATGTCAAGTAGAGTCCTATTCATGCGTGTGAAGTGCACCATGCCTATGAGCGGGAGGCTACGAAGACGTTTTAGGAATTATCTCTTTTCTTCATGCCTTATGTTGTGCTATGGTTCGTATATTCGGTTTCCTTATATTGGTGGTGTCATTGCTCCATTTCAGAAGATGCCTTGAGGAAGACCCCACCTACCAAGACCGGCTCTAGCTAATGAGGAACAAGCACCTCAAAGGCCTATGGATGAGCCTACCTCTAATGGTGAATTTCATACGGCCTTTGCTATGCATGCCCAGGTGGTGACATCTCAGACTAGGCAAGCTAATCTTCCAAGGGATTCCGCTCCGGCTTCCAAGGTGAGGGATTTCACCGAGATGAATCCTATTGAGTTTTATGGTTCAAAGGACGATGAGGATGCTCAATAGTTTATTGATGAGCTCACTAAGGTGTTGACTATCATGGGAGTCACTTCTGAGGAGAAAGCTGAATTGGCTGCTTATTAGTTGAAAGATGTGGCTCAAGTGTGGTATACTCAATGGTTAATGGAAAGGGTTTGTGGTAATGCTGTTAATTGGGAAGAGTTCAAGTTCGTATTTTTGGATCATTTCTTCCCTCTTGAGCTTAGGGAAGCTAAGATGACAGAGTTCATCAATCTTAAGCAGGGTAATATGATTGTGAGGGAATACACCCTCAAGTTCACGAAGCTCTCAAAGTATGCTCCAATGCTAGTGGATGACCCCCGTGCAAGAATGCACACATTCATTTCTGGGATCTCTGATATGGTAGTGAAGGAATGTTGTACGACTATTCTTATTCGGGGTATGGACATCTCTAGGCTCATGACATATGCTGAACAGATTGAAGGAGAAAAGCTCAGAGAGAAGAGGGTGCATGCTTCTAAGAAGGCCCGCTATGATGGTGGGTTCTCTAACTCTGAAAGTGGCGGTGGAAATGACCATCTTCAATGGGTCAGGGATCTAGACCTAGGGAGTGTCAAGGATAGGAAGATAAATCCTAAATGAAAGGAATATGGCAAGAAACATGTGGGGAAATGCTTGATGGGGTTAGGTGCATGTTTCAGTTGTGGCAAGAAGGTGCACAAACTTGCTCATTGTCCTAATGCTCAGAGGAATGGCCAAGGAGGCCGTCCTCAAGGTCAAATGGTTCCAGGTGAGCAGGTTCAAGTTAGATTTCAATAAGGTGATGCTCTTCGCAACAACAAGTTTTATGCTCTACATGCTAGGCAAGAGGGGAATGAGGCTCCGATTGTGGAAGATGGTAAGTTGAAAGGGCCATGATTTTGGGTGTGTATACTTCACATGATCTGAGTGTGAATTAAAAATACCCTTTCATACTCTAACCAACTCAAGACTAGGGCATTAGGATCTTCCAAATCTGAGAGACCATAATTCCTTCACTCTTGAGTTTAATGACATGACATTTATTGAAACTGTTTTGATAGGAATTTTGATGAATTTATGGTTTTCAAATTATGAGTTATGCATTGTGTCTTCATTTTGGAAAGTTTCATGATCAAGCCAAGCCTTTCAAGCTAACCCATTTCTCATTCGAGGACAAATGATCCTGGGGGGGGAGAATGTAATACCCTGCAAGATGTGCGCTCAGAATAGAACCTTCAAGCTCAAGCTAAGTTCACTTTCAAGCGTTCAATCCAAACTTATTTATGTGTCCTAAGGTCATCATGAGTCTCCTACATCAAGCCAAGTTCAAATTTGTTCCATTTCTAAAAGTTTATAATATGATTCGGTGGAAGGGTCAAATTTAAATGCTCACATATATTAGCACAAGATGAACTAGATGGGATACAACCTACCAAGTTGAAGCTCTTTGAATTATCTTTCCAACTCACTTGGTTTCACCTAATTCCGAGTTCGGACCAAGACATTATGCCCATTTTTATAAAGCCCTCCTGTGCAGTGTTCCTCCCTTTTTGCGAAGGCAAGCCACACGGGCACCCATAGGGGCTGTGTGGCTTCTCACGAACCGTGTGGGTCGTGTATCACAAAGTTTCTTTGGAAAATCATATTCGAAGTGTGAGATTACGTCTTGTAGCTTGGTACCTTCATACGGACTCTTGTATGGCCTATGAAACTTCACACAGTCTGTACAACATTCATTGAAAACATCCTTGCCTTAAGAAAACGTGCTGAAATTGTCTAAGTATGGCTTCATGGGCACTTACACGGCCAATGAAGTGCTTCACGATCCGTGTAAGGGCCAGTGAAGTCCTGACGAATTAATTTTTCACTCATTTCATTAACGACAATTTCGTAATTATGGTTTATGCTAAGCACCTTTTGTGATTTCCTATGCTACCTAAAGACCTCCTAATGACCTAAACTTCATCCCTCTCGTTAAAAATTCATTCCTCACATTTACAAATTCACTCAAGTCTCTCTCAAAGAACTCTAGTAGGAATTAAGCTTGATGATCAAGGAAGAACTCTTTCTTCACGAAATTTCTTCTCGAATCTTCTCTATTAGCTAAAGTACGTGATATTGAAACTTGGTCCCTTTCAACCACGAAGACCCAAAAATCTTTCAATCTATTTTCATGAATTTTAGTTACTTTGAATATGATATTTCATTATTTGATTTTATTAAATCTAATTAGTGTATGGGCTGCATTTCACCTATTATTTCAATGCATTTTGGACTACTATTATGATGATTTACATTGCACTATGAAGTTATGTCCCCTTTAAAATTGATTTATGCATGGGTGACTATGACTATGATTTAGATGTTGATTTAATTATGGATTTTCTTGATTTCATTTTTATAAGGCTGATTTTAACTTTAATTTATGTCACCCATCCTAGCCTCACATCATGCATTGCATTACATTCATAAGCGTGGAAATTATGAAGTGGTTAAAACCCAAACGTGTTTGTGTATATGATTTGTATTAAAATTATGGTTATGAACAAGGATTGAGTGAAAAATGTTATGATATGACCTGATAGTAATATGAACTTGACTTCTGCATGAAAATGAATTATATGGGTTTGTATATTATATGACATCTTGCATGGGTATGTAATCACATGGGTGTATTGATGAGGACGGGCAGTACCCTTCCCTCACACAATTCATAGATGAGAATAGGTACAACCTTCTCTATGCTCATGTATATATGAACTAAGTGCGTATGGATGAGGACGGGCACAACCCTTTCTTTGCACAATGCATAGATGAGGATAGGTACAACCCTTCTTATGCATATGTATGTATGAAATAAGTGTGTATTGATGAGGACGGGCACAACCCTCCCTTTACACAATGCATAGATGAGGATAGGTACAACCTTCCCTATGCACATGTATTTATGAGCTAAGTGTGTATTGATGAGGACGGGCACAACCCTCCCTTTACACAATGCATAGAAGAGGATAGGTACAACCTTCCCTATGCACACGTATGTATGAGCAAAGTGTGTATTGATGAGGATGGGCACAACCTCCCTTTACACAATGCATAGATGAGGATAGGTACAACCTTCCCTGTGTACATGGTTATATGAGCTAAGTGCGTATTGATGAGGATAGGTACAACCCTCCCTTCACACAATGTATAGATGAGGAAAGGTACAACCTTCCCTACACAAGGTTATGTCATGAGCTACATATGTATTGTTGAGGACGGGTACAACCCTCCCTTTACACAATTCAAGCAAGGAGTGACTCTTTGAGTGCTAGTATATGTGGGTCATGGTTACTCTATCGTTCTCATACGGTATATTGTGCAGGTTAACTTCAACTTCCTTTCATGTTGTATGTCTGCATACTAGTACATTCAAATGTACTAACGCATACTCTATGCCTACATGATTTTACCATGTATGGACCGTGTGTTACGATCATCCACCTCTTGACTAGTAGCTCAAATTCAGAGAGTTGATATTGTGGTGAGTCCTATCTTCCAAGGACAAACCACCTTCCTCCTACCTATGTTGTTTTCTATTTATCTTCTTAATTGAGGGTGAGCCCGGAACATGTTTTGGCCCCGTTCCATCATATGACTAGAGGCATTGTTGGACATCTTGTAGACTCTCAAAGGTTCTATATGTTATATGTTATATTTGAAGCTTATGATCTTGATTATCTATTAGATATGGCTATCACGGATTGACTGTGGAAATTATGATATGTATGCATGTTTGATGTGGAAATGTGGAAGATCCTAAGCTCCCTATTACCCCGATAGCGTGAGTCCTACTTTCCCATCCCTTAGAACTATGTGCTTTCTATTTGAATGTGCTTCCGAACCGATGATGTGGATTTGGATACTTTGAGGCTTGTTTGGGGACTCTCGGGTTACCATTCGCCGTTTCACTTCTAGGCCCTAGGTCCGGGTTGTGACACTAACACATACTTTTCCCTAGAATATCTAACCATATAGGGACCGACTACTACATTCATCCACCGTTTGATGGCTAGTCAGATTTCTGAATGTTGTTAGTCCTATCTTGCAAGGACAAGCCACCATCCCTCTACCTTATGTTGCTTCCGTTTATGCTATTTACTTTGAGGGTAAGCCCGGGACATGTCTTAGCCCCTCGTCCTGTCTTATGACTAGAGTCATTGTTGGACATCTTCTAGACTCTTGTACAGATATAAGTTATGTTACACTATCCGGAGATCATGATTATGTTATGTTGTGGAATTGTGGAAGATCCTAAGTCCCATTTTGCTCCTATAGAGTGAGTCATACTTTCTCGTCCTTTAGAATTATGTGCTTACTATTTCATATGCGCTTTCGAACCAGTGATGAGTGAATGGATGCTATGAGGCTTGTTTGGGGACTCTCGGGATCCCCTTCACCATGTCACTTAAAGACCTTAGGTTCAGGTTGTGACAAGCTTGGTATTAGACCACTAGGTTTATAAATGATACTCAGAATCTAACATGATACGTCGAGTAGACTCATTTTCAAGGGTATGAAGTGCACCATGCCTATGAGTGGGAGGCTGTAAGGGCGTTCTAGGAATTATTTCACTTCTTTATATCTTATGTCGTGCTTTGGACCTTGTATTAATGTTTCCTAATTCTAATGATGTCCTTTCTACATTACACAAGATTCCTCCATGAAGAGCTCCCCTACCAAGACTGGCCCCGGTTAATAACGAACAAGTTCCTCAAGGGCCTATGGAAGAACTGGTCACTTATGGTGAATTTCGTACTTCTGTTGTTATGCTTTCCAAAGTGGTGAGTATAAAGGATAGACATGCCAATCTTTCTCCTTTTAATCCTCCTCGGCTACTGGAGTGAGTGATTTTATCCATATAAATCCCCTAAAATTTTATGGATCAAAGGATGATAACGATGCTCAAGAGTTTATTAATGAGCTCTCTAAGGTGTTGATTATAATTGGAGTGACTTCTGAGGAGAACACTGAGTTAGCTACTTATCGGTTGAAGGATGTCGCTCAAGTATGGTACACTCAATGGTTGATAGAGAGGGTTTGTGGTAATGGAGCTAATTGGGAAGAGTTCATGTTTGCATTTATGGATCATTTCTTCCCTCTTGAACTTAGGGAAGCTAAGATGATAAAATTTATCAACCTCAAATAGGGTAGAATGAGTGTAAAGGACTATGCCCTCAAGTTCACCAAGCTCTCCAAGTATGCTCATATGCTTGTGGCTGACCCCACTACAAGAATGCACAAGTTTATTTTTGGGATCTCTGATTTGGTTGTGAAAGAATATCTTATAGCTATGCTTATTTGAGATATGGACATCTCCAGGCTCATAACATATATTGAACAGATTGAGGGAGAAAATCTCAAGGTGAAATGGGTGAATAATTCGAAGAGGGCCCGTTATGATGGTATGCTCTCCAACTCCAAGGGTGGTGGTCATGGTCACTTTCAACAAGGAAAAGGTTCTAATTCAAGGTTTGCCAATGCTAGGGTGCCTCCTCCCAAGGTACAGGTTGAAGGTGAAGCATTGCCTACATGTGGAAATATTCACCCTAGAAAATACTTATGGGGTTTGGGTGCTTGCTTTGGATATGGTGAGATGGGCCACAAGCTTATTGATTGCCCAAAGGCACCAAAGAATGGTCAAATAGCACAAGATAATCAATTTCCACCAAGAGTTCCTCAAGGTGGTGCCCCTAGAAACAACAAGTTTTATGCTTTGCATGCTCGACAAGAAGTAGAGGACGCTCCGGATGTTGTGACTGGTATGTTGAAAGTCTTTGATTTTGATGTTTATGATTTGCTTGATCCGGGTGAAAATTTATCTTTTGTGACTCCTCTTTTGGCTATTAAGTTTGGTTTGAGCCCTGAAATCTTGAGGAAGCCCTTTTTAGTTTATACCCATGGGTGAGTCTATTGTTTTCTGAAGAGTTTATTAGGGTTGTCCTTTTTCTATTTTGCATAAAGTCTTCCGTGTGATCTTGTGGAACTTGAGAAGTTTTATTTTGTTGCCATTCTCAAGATGGATTGGTTATGCTTCATATGCCTTTATAGATTGTAGAACCTGAAAGGTTAAGTTCCAATTTAAGGATGAGTTTGTTCTTGATTTGAAGGGTAGTGACTACGTTATTAAAGGTTGGTTTATTTTATACCTTAAGGCCTGAAAGATGATTTCAAAAGGGTTTATTCATCATATTGTGAGGGTTAAAGATATGGAATATAAGTCACCTACTATTGAATTAGTTTCAGTGGTGAATGAGTTTCCAAGATGTGTTTCCTGGACATTTGCCAAGTATTCCTCTCGAAAAAGAAGTAGACTTTGGATCTTCTCATAGATACTCAACCTATATCTATTCCTCCTTATTATATGCCACCAGTCGAGGTGAAAGAGTTGAAGGATTAATTGAAAGACTTGTTGGAGAAAGGCTTTATTAGGCAATGTATATCACCATGGGGTGCTCCGATATTATTTGTAAGAAAGAAAGATGGGTCTCTTTGGATGTGCATTGATTATAGGGAATAGAATAAGGTAACCATCGAGAATAAATATTTGTTTCCAAGGATTGATGACTTGTTTGATCAACTTCAAGGGGCCGCCCTTTTCTTAAAGATTGATCTCTGTTCTAGTTATTATGAATTGAAGGTTAGGGAGTGTGACATTCCCAAAATGGCTTTTCAGACTAGATATGGGCACTTTGAATTTGTGGTGATGTTGTGTGGTTTGACTAATGCTTCGGCTGTGTCTATGGACCTTATGAATCGAATGATCAAGCCATTCCTTGATAGTTTTGTGATTGCTTTTTATCCATGATATCCTTATTTATTCCCGATGTGAGCATGAGCATATGGATCATTTGAGGTTGGTTCTTCAGATTTTGAGGGAGAAGCAATTGTATGCTAAGTTTAGCAAATGTGAGTTTTGGTTGGACAAAGCAGCTTTATTTACTCATGTGGTATCCGGTAATGGTATTAAGGTTGACTCGAAGAAGAGTGAATCCATAAAGAATTGGCCTAAACCATTGACCCCTCCCGATATTAGGAGTTTCCATGGGTTGACTGGTTATTTTAGAAGGTCTATTGAAGTTATCTCATCTGTTGCATCTCCATTGACCAAGTTCATTCAAAAGAAGGCCAAGTTTATATGGTCAGATGAATGTGAGAAAATTTTCAGACTTTGAAATATCGCATTATAGCGGCTCGTGTTTTGACTCTACCAAATGGCTTGGATGGGTTTGTGGTATATTATGATGCTTCTTAAATTGGGTTGGGTTATGTGCTTATACAACATGGTAAGGTGATCACTAATTCATCAAGGCAATTGAAGGTGCATGAATGTAATTACCAGACACATAATCTTGAGTTACTAGCGGTGTGTTTGCATTGAAGATTTGGAGACATTATTTGTATGTAGTTCATGTTGATGTTTTCACTGATCACAAGAGTTCGCAATATGTGTTCACTCAAAGGGATCGTAACTTGAGGCAAAGGTGTTGGTTAGAACTCCTTAAGGAGTATGACATGAGTTTTCAATGTTATCCCGGCAAGGCAAATGTTATAGCTGATGCTCTTAGTAGACTATTTATGAGGAGTGTAGCTCATACTAATTAAGGAAAGAAGGAGCTGGTAAAGGATGTTCACTGATTGGCCAGGTTAAGTGTTAGATTGGCTGACTCTAATTATGGTGGTATCATGTTCAGAATGGGGTTGAATCTTCTATAGTTATGGATGTTAAGGCTAAGCAAGATCAAGACCCGTCATTGGTTAAGTTGAAGAAGTTGGTTGCTAAATAAAATAGAGGTTTTATCCTAAGGAGGAGATTGTGTGCTTCGTACCTAGACCAGTTTTGTGTTCTAGAGGTTGATGATCGTAGGAGGGTAATCCTAAGTGAAGCCCATAACTCTCGTTATTCTATTCACTCGAGATCTACCAAAATGTATCGGGACTTGAGGGAAGTGTTTTTGTGGCAGGGTATGAAGAACGATATAGCCAAGTTTGTATTTGAATGTCCTAACTATCAATAAGTGAAGGAAGAGCATCAAAGGCCCATTAGTTTGGCTCAATATATTGAGATTCCTACTTGGAAGTAGGAGGATGTGAACATGGATTTAGTTGTTAGGTTGCCTCAGGCCCGAAAGAATTTTGATTTGATTTAGGTTATTGTTGATCGAATGACTAAATCAGTCAATTTCCTACCAGTTAAGACGACCTTTAATGCTGAAGATTATGCAAGGTTGTATATCCAAGAGTTGATGAGGTTGCATGGTGTGCCTAGTCCTATCATATTGGATCCTGGCACCCAATTTACTTCTCACTTTTGGAGATCATTTCAAAGTGGACTTGGTACTAAGGTGAAGTTAAGTATTGCTTTTCATCCTCAAACTGATAGGGCAAGCCAAAAGGACAATTCAAACTTTGGAGCACATGTTGATGGCTTGTGTGTTGGAATTCAAGGGTGATTGAGATGATCATCTATCACTCATTGAGTTTTCTTATAACAATAGCTTTCATGCTAGCATTGGTATGGCACCTTTTGAAGCTTTGAATGGTAGGAGATATAGATCTCCGGTAGGGTGGTTTGGGTTGGGAGAGATGGCTTTGACTGTCTTGTATTTTGTGTTGGAAGCTATGGGGAAGGTGAAGTTTATTAGGGAGAGGTTGAAATGGCTCAAAGTCGCTGAAAGTCTTATTCGGATGTTAGGAAGACGGATCTTGAATTTCTTGTTAAAGATTAGGTGTATGTGAAGGTCTCACCTGTGAAGGGTGTAATGAATTTTTGTAAGAAGCACAAGTAGAGTCCCCGATATGTAGGTCCTTATGAGGTTATTGTGCGGATTGGGAATGTGGCCTATAGATCGGACTTGCTTTGGATTTGAGTTCTATTCACCTGGTTTTCTATGTGTTTATGTGAAGGAAATTGATTGGAGATCCTAGTACCGTTGTGCCTTTAGAAAGTGTTGAGGTTGAGGAGAACTTGTCTTATGGGGAAGTCCCTATTGAGATTTTGGATAAGCAAGTGAAGCAGCTTCGCAACAAGGATATGGCTTCGGTTTAGGTGCTTTGGAAAAACCAACATGTGGAGAGTGCTACATCGGAGGCGGAGTTAGACATGATGAAACGATATCCCCATCTTTTCAAAACTACTCAAGCTTATGGTATTAGGTTCTTCCTATTCCAAGTGGTCCAAATTCTTTCACTCTTGTGTTTCATGACAGACATGCATAAAATGTTTTGATATGAATTTTAATGACTTTATGATTTTCAAGTGATGAAGTATCCATGGTATCTTATGTTTGGATATTTCATGCTCAAGTCACGCCTTTCAAGCATTATTCTAGCGCATTTGACGATGAATGTTCCCAAGGGAAAGATGATGTAAGGACCCGTACTTTGTATGACCTCAACAGTGCTTGGAATTTGGTTTCAAAAAGTTTTTGACGAAGGTGACACCTTATAGGAGCCTCTATGGGCAGTATGGAGGGGCCTTGAGGTGGCCCTTGGCCTTGTGTATCAAGAGTTGGCCTTAACTTGGAGTCTAATACCAAGGCACGCACCACATGAACCCCAAACGATCCATATGCAACTTTATGGAGCGTGTGGTGGCTTGTGTGAGTGTCCTTGTCCTTGAAAACTACATTTTGGCCAAGGCTTGTACCACATGAACCTTTCACAGATAGTATACCCCCTTCCCCGTCTATATTGACCTCCATATGGACGTTGGTGTGAAAATTTTCTAAGTATGGAATCACCTTCTTCGAACTTCATCTTTGAGGATTTTTTTTATGTATGGCACCACGGAAGGGCACACGATCCATGTGCCTTGGCACAGACCATGACGCTTCCATACGGGACCTCTGGGAACATTTAGTATTTCATTTCATTAATGGTGTTCTCATAATTACAACTACTCCTAAGGGTCTTTTGTGACTTTCTATGCTATCCAAAGACATTAAAATGACATATACTCTTCTTATCTCATTTTAAATTCATTCAACACTTAGAATTTGTTCCTGCTCGCCCTTAAGATCTCCTCTTAAGAACTCTAGTGAAGGCTTAGCATGCGGATTAAGAAACGACTCTCTTCTTCATCAAATACTTCTTATTTCTTCTTGGTGAACTAAGGTATATGGGATTTACTCATGGCGCCTTTCAACCATGAAGATCCCAAACTTTTTACTTTGATTTTCATGAAATTGATAGATTCATGGCCCTTAAGATTGATTCTTGTTCCTTCTTGGTGAACTAAGGTATATGGGATTGATTCATGGCCCCTTTCAACCATGAAGATCCCAAACTCTTTTACTTTGATTTTCATGAAAGTTAGCTTACTTTAATCATGGGTTTTAAGATTATGGCTATTTGATTCAATTGAGATATTAGCCTCACGACTCGGGACTAGGGCCTAGATGTGACCCAGCGAATCGGAACTCGAGAGGCCCCAAACAAGCCTCAAGTATCTAAATCCACATCACTGGTTCAGGAAGAACCTTCAATAGTAACACATAGCTCTAAGGGACAGGAGAATAGGACTCACACTATAGGGGCAATACGGGGCTTGGGACTTTCCAAATTTCCACATCAAATACGCATATAGCCAAAATACAAAATGTCCATAAGTCAATCCAAACGAATACATAAACCAAATATCACGCATTGCATAAAGATTTTAAAGAGTCTACATGTTGTCCAACAAATGACTCTAGTTAAGATGGAACCGGGGCCAGGACATATTCCGGGCTCACCCCCAAATAAGAAAGGAAAATCAGAGATAGCATAAGTAGAGGGAAGAAGGCTTGTCCTTGGAGGATGGGACTCGCTGCAAGTAACAACAAACAATAACATACGGTAATCGAAGTGCTCGGCCCCTACATGATAAAATCATGTAGGCATAGAGTATGCGTTAGTCTTTTTGAATGTACTGAGTATGCGGGCATGCAATGCATATGACTTATCAACCTACATTTCAATTTTAGATGACTAGGGCACATAATATAGAAAGAATAGTACATCCAAGGAAGAAATATACAAGATTCCATGAAATGTATTATCCATCTCACTATATCCAAGGAAGAAATATACAAGATTCCATGAAATGTGTTATGCATGAATGACATGATGCTCATATATAATCGGATGCACTATAACCGACAAATTAAACTCATATGAGCTATTACATGAATTAGTCTGATAAAGACCTCCCATCGGTAGGAGAAGATTACTTGCCAAAAGTAATCTGCATCACACCTTACGGAACACACCATTTCAGTGGATGGTCACCTTCCTTACGAAACACACCATTTCAGAAGGATTTTCCAAAATCATATCATATCATAAATTAACCATTCGTTACGACCCGGTCATTTCAGTAATGGCTACCATTCCTATGTTGGCACATAGTTCGAGGAAAGGAAGAGGACCTTTGGGGATAGCCCTAACGCCCCCAATCCATCAGTGCTTAGTCAAAAACATCCCTCGTGAATACTTATACATATACGTGCTTCCAAAAGATACAATATTCATTTCAAAACCAAAATTTGTTTTTAAACCATTCAATGCACATTTTAGACTCAAATGCCCAATCATAGGTCATAATCATGATGCTTATATGAGGAATAGCTCATTCGCATATACAAGATGGTGCAAGCACCCGAGATTCTCAAAGAGCAATAATCATAAGACACGTATGTGATCACATTCTTGCCATAACCAATGTCTTACCAAAATCATTTCATAAAACGTAATGGGCCTAACCCACTTCATAATTTCCATATTAATCAATTTTCATGAATGCAAATGTAATGCATGATGTGAGGATAGCATGGGTAACATAAATTCAAGTTAAAATCAACATCATAATATGAAATTGAATAAATTAACTTCTAAATCATAATATAAATCACCCACGCATAAATAAACTTTAAGAGGGGACATGCATGTTAATTACTCCATAACTCCATGTAAATCATCATGATAATGGTCAAAGTAAATTAAATAATGGGTAAAGTGCAGCCCACACATCAATTGGATTTAATAAAATCAAATAAGGAAAACTCACATTTAAAGTAAACTAAATTCATGAAATCAATTGAAAAGATTTTTAGGTCTTCTTGGTTGAAAGGGACCAAGAATCAACCCCACATACCTTGATTAAGGAGCTGAATTTGGGGAAAGACCTAGCTTGAATTTGAACCCAGGTAAACCCTACCATTGAATCTTGAGAGGGGTGAGTAGAGAGTAGTTGGAGGTGATCTTATAAGGGGTAGAGTGTTTAAAGAGAATGAATTAAGAGGGGAGAGATATCAGCTGAGTTAGGCATTTAGGATAGGTAAAAGGTCATAATTCATAATCAAAATAAACCAAAATTATATAAACGCCATTAATGAATTTGGCAAGATTTGAACCGTCAAGTCCATACGGTCCCCTACACAGTCCGTGAGTCGCCACACGGACCGTCAGTGATTGTGAACTGTCACATAGACAATTTTCACGGTGCCAACACTTGGAATTTATCTGAGGCTAAGGGGTACCATATGGACGGCTACATGGCTCGTGTGATGCTACATGGGTCGTGTCAAGAGCCATGTGACAACACTTAGAAAATTTTCGCGTGAAAAAGTTACGAGACGGTAATTTCATACTTAAAAAAGATTTTACATACCACACGGAGGGCCACACGACCCGTGACACACCACACAGACCGTGTGGGTGGCAGTGTGCCCTCACTTGGTCCAAAATCCTTCGTTGCATTCCACTTCGTCGAAATCCTGGCCAAGTGCCCCTCCACAGGAGGCCACACGGTCCATGTGGCTTCACATGGCCCGTGTATGCCTTCCATGGAGAGATTCCTGACATGTTTTTCGCTAGGGATGGTACTAAGAGGTCCGGTAAAGACGCTAAAAAATCAAGGTCCTTACATCATCTCCCGTTCGGGAACATTTGTCCCTGAATGTGCAGTAACAAGGCTCGAAAGGCTTGACTTAGAACATAAAACATCGAAAAACAAGGTACAACGCACAATTCATCATTTGACAATCGTAAAGCCTTTAAACCCATATTATAATGCATTCAAGTCATTCAAAACATCATGAGAATCATTTTCGTGCACATGTATGCATGTCATGTCATGAGACTCAAGAGTGAAAGAATTAGGACTATTTAGAAGAGGATCGACCTAGTACCTTAGGATTGAGTAGATTGAAAAAGATGAGGATATCACTCCATCATGTCCAACTCTGCCTCCCATGTGGCACTCTCTACATGTTGATTCCTCCAAAGCACCTTCATCGAAGCCACATCCTTGTTACGAAGCCGCTTCATTTGCCTATCCAAGATATCCACCGAGATTTCCTCATAAGACTAGTTTCCTTCAACCTCAATCCCTTTCAAAGGCACAATGTTTCTAGGATAACCAACTAGCTTCCTTAACATACACAGATGGAATACTGGGTGACGGGAACTCAAGTCAGGAGGCAACTCCAACCTATAAGCCACACCCCCAATCCGCTCAACTATCTCATATGGGCCAACATACTAGGGGCTTAGCTTGCCCTTCTTAGCAAAACGCATCACACCCTTCACAGGTGAAACCTTCATATATACCCAATCACCAACATGAAACTCAAGATCCATCCTCCAAATATCCGAATAAGACTTTTGGCGACTTTGTGCCGTTTTTCAAACTTTCTCTAATCACTTTCACCTTTTCCATGGCCTCCATCACTAAGTCCGGGCCAACCAGTGCCATCTTTGCCAACTCAAACCACCCCACCGGTGACCTACACCTTCTCCGATACAAGGCCTCAAACGGTGCCATACCAATGGAAGCTATTATTATTAGCAAAAAGAATGAGTGGAAGGTGATCATCTCAGTTGTGCTTAAACACCAACACACAAGCCCTCAACATATCCTCCACGGTCTGAATAGTCCTCTCAGCTTGCCTATCGGTTTGAGGATGAGAAAAGGTGCTCTACTTAATCTTAGTTCCAAGTCCCTTCTGGAATGATCTCCAAAAGTGGGAAGTGAATCGGGTGCCACGATCCGATATGATGGACCTAGGCACATCATGCAACCTCACCAACTCTTGGATATACAACCTTGCGTAATCCTCAGCACCGAAGGTAGTCTTGACCAGTAGGAAGTGAGCCAACTTACTCATTCGATCAATGACAACCTAAATGGAATCGAATTGCCTTCGGGTCCGAGGAAACCCAACCACAAAATCTATGTTTACATCTTCCTGTTTCCATGTGGCAATCTCAATTTCATTGAGCCAAGCCACCGGGCCTTTGGTGCTTAACCTTCACTTATTGACAACTCGAACATTCGGATACGAACTTAGCGATGTCCTTCTTCATACCATGCCACCAATACATTTTAGAATCCCGATACATTTTAGTAGACTCCGGGTGAATAGAATAATGAGAGTTGTGATCCTCACTCATGATCACCCTTTTTAAGATCATCCACATCTGAAATACAAAGTTGGTTTTCATACCGGAGCACCCTATCTCCCTCTAGGGAGAACACCTCGATCTCCTTACTAGCAATTAACTTATTCAATTCGAGTAACGATGGGTCTAAATCTTACTTAGCTTTTACATCCACCACTAGGGAAGCTTTTGCCCCCGCCCTGAACATGAATACCTCCATCGCTCCGATTTGGCCAACCTGACACCCAACCTAGCCAACTAATGAACATCCCTTGCTAACTCCTTCCTTTCCTCCCCAACATAGGTCATACTCCCCATAGATAGCCTACTGAGAGCATCGGCCACAATGTTGGCCTTGCCGGGATCATATAGGACACTCATGTCGTAATCCTTTAGGAGTTCCAACCATCTCTTTTGCCTCAAATTGAGATCCGTTTAAGTGAATACATATTGCAAACTCTTGTGATTGGTGAACACATTAACATGAATCCCATAAAAACAATGTCTCCAAATCTTCAAAGCGAAAACTACCACCGCTAACTTAAGGTCGTGCTTTAGGTAATTATGTTCATGCACCTTGAACTGCCTTGATGCATACGCTATTACCTTACCTTGTTGATAAGCACACAACCCAACCCAATCCGCAAGGGATCACAATACACCATAAATCCCTCCGAACCATTTGGTAAAGTCAAGATAGGAGCCGATGTCAGCCGATCTTTTAAAGTTTGGAAACTCCGCTCGCATTCGTCCGACCACACCAACTTAGCCTTATTTTGGGTCAACTTAGTCAATGGAGATGCAATTGATGAGAACCCCTCAATAAACCTACTATAATGTTCAGGCAACCCCAGAAAACTTCGAATATCTGAAAGAGTCAATGGTCTGGGCCAATTCTTCACGGCCTTGGTCTTCTTCGGATACACCTTGATACCATTACTAGACATGACATGACCAAGGAAAGCTACTTCACCCAGCGAAAATTCACATTTGCTAAACTTGGCATACAATTTCTGCTCTCTCAAGGTTTGGAGAACTACCCTCAAATGATCCCCGTGCTCCTGCTCACTTCAGCAGTAAATGAGAATATCGTCAACGAAGACCACCACAAAACTATCTAGGAATGGCTTAAACACCCGATTCATCAGATCCATGAACAGGGCTGGAGCATTGGTTAGACTGAACGACATCACCGCAAACTCAAAGTTTCCATACCTTGTCTGAAAGGCTATTTTGGGAATGTCACACTCTCTAACCTTCAACTGATGATACCCAGAACGAAGATCCATCTTTGAGAAATGAGTAGCCCCGTGAAGCTGGTCGAACAAGTCATCAATCTTGGACAATGAGTAATTATTCTTAACGATCACCTTAGTCAGTTGCCTATAATCAATACACATCCGAAGAGATCCGTCCTTCTTTCTTACAAACAACACTAGATCACCCCATGGCGATATACTGGGCCGAATGAAGCCTTTCTCCAACAAATCCTTTAATTGCTCTTTTAACTCTTTCAACTCCACCGGTTCCATACGATAAGGAGGAATAGAGATAGGTTGAGTGTCTGGAAGAAGAACTATGCCAAAGTCTACCTCCCTTTTAGAAGGGATACAAGGCAAGATTTCGGGGAACACATCCGATAACTTATTCACCACAGGAATCGACTCAAGAGTAGGCACTTCGGACTCCATACCCTTGGCTCTCACGATATGATAAATGCACCCCTTAGAAATCATTTTCCGCGCCTTGAGGTAGGAAATAAACCGGCCTTTAACAGAGGAGTCGCTACCCTTTCATTCAAGAACGGGCTCACTGGGAGGTTGGAACTTGACCTTCCAAGTCCTACAATCTTGGGACTCAAACCAAATTTAACAGCCTACAAAGGAGTCACAAAAGACAAATTTGCACCCCGATCAAGCAAAACATAAGCATCAAAATCAAAGACTTTTAACATACCAGTCACGACATCCGGAGCTTCATCAGCATTCTGGCGGCGTGAAATGCATAGAACCGATTGTTCCTTGGAACAACATCTTAGGGAGCTCTTTGTTGGCCTTTCCCGCCTTGGGCCACCTAACCTTGGCCTCTACGGGAATGTTTAGGACAATCAGCAACCTTGTGATTTTTATCACCACACCCGAAGCAAACACCCAAATCCCTCCAACAAACTCCTGTGTGAGGCTTTCCACACTTGTTACACAGAGGATACTCCTATCCAACACCAACTGGTGCCCTAGGAGGAGGCATCCTAGCGACTAGCGACCCGAGCACCAGAACCTTGGCCCTGTTGGAAGCGACCGAAACCAACACTTCGAGAACCAAAGAATCCACTATCAAAATGGGCCCTCTTGGGATCGTGAACCCTTCTTTCCTTGAGTTTCTCTCCTTTGATCTGTTCAACATACACCATGAGTCTAGCATTATCAATATCTCCTATGACCATGGCCGTATGTCATTCTTTTACAAGCAAAGCAGAGATACCTGAAACAAACTTGTGCATTCTTGCACAGGGGTCAGCCACAAGTGACGAAGCATACTAGGAGAGCTTTGTGAATTTGAGGGTATAGTCCGTCACACTCAAACCTTTTTCTTGAGGTTGATAAACTCCATCATCTTAGCCTCTCTAAGCTTAAGGGGGAAGAAGCGATCCAGGAACGCAAAGTTGAACTCTTCCCAATCGACTTCACCATCGTAAACTCTCTCCACAGACCATTGGGTGTACCACACCTGAGCTATATCTTTATGCTGGTAGGCAGCCAATTCTGCCTTCTCTTCATAGGTGACTCCCATAATGTTCAGTATCTTAGTAAGCTCATCAATAAACTCCTGAGCATCCTCATCAGCCTTTGACCCATGGAACTTCGGAAGATTCATCCGGGTGAAATCTCTCACCCTAGAAGCTGGCGTAGGATCCTGTGGCAGGTTAGCCTACCTTGTCTGAGAGATCACCACCTTAGCAAGCATGGAAAAGGTTGTACGAAACTCACTGTTTGAGATGGGTTCATACACAGGCTCTTGAGGAGCCTGTTCCTCATTAGCCGGAGCCGGCCTTGGTGGGAAGGGGATTCCTTAAGGTATCTTCTGAAATGGAGCAACGACACTGTCAAGATGATGAAACCAAATGTATGCATCATAGCACGACATAAGGCATGAAGAAGTGAGACAATTCCTAGAACAACTTCATAGCCTCCCACTCATAGGCATGGTGCACTTCACACCTATGAATAGGACTCTACTTGACGCGGTATGTTGGACTCTAATGACCATTTATAAACCTAGGGCTCTAATACCATCTTTTATTACAACCCGAGACTAGTGCCTAGATGTGACACGGCGAATGGGAACCCGAGAATCCCTAAACAAGCCTCAAGTATCTAAATGCACCTCATCGATTCAGGAAGAACAGTCAAATAGTAACACATAGCTCTAAGAGAAGGGAGGATAGGACTAACACTATGGGGGCAATACAAGGCTTGGGACTTTCCACATTTCCACATCAAATACATAGAGCCAAAATACAAAATTTCCATAAGTCAATACAAACAAACACATAAACCAATATCACGCATTGCATAAAGAATTTAAAGAGTCCACATGTTGTCGAACAACTGCATCTAGTTAAGATAGAACGGGGGCCAGGACTTGTGTCGGGCTTACCCTCGAATAAGAAAGGAAAATCAGAGATAGCATAAGTAGAGGGAAGATGGCTTGTCCTTGGAGGATGAGACTTACCACAAGTACTCTTCTGATTCGAACTACTAGTCAAACGGTTGGTAATTAAAGTGCTCGGCCCCTACATGATAAAATCATGTAGGCATAGAGAATGTGTTAGTACGTTTGAGTGTACTAAGTATGCGGGCATGCAATGCATATGACTTACCAATCCTGCATTTCAATGTTTGATGACCAGGGCATATAATATAGAAAGAATCATATATCCAATGGAGAAATATACAAGATGCCATGAAATTTATGATGCATGAAATGCAACAATGCTCATATATAACGGGGATGGACTATAACCGACAAATCAAACTCATATGAGCTATTACATGAATTAGTCCGATAAAGACCTCCCACCGATAGGAGAAGATTACTTGCTAAAGGTAATCTACATCACACCTTACGCAACACACCATTTAAGTAGATGGTCATCTTCTTTTTGGAACACACCATTTCAGAAAGATTTTCTAAAACCATATCATATCATAAATAAAATGAATAACCATTCCTTACGACCTAGTCATTTCGATAATGGCCACCATTATTATGTGGGCACATAGTTCGAGGAAAGGGAGAGGACCCTTGGGGATAGCCCTAACGCCCCCAATCCATCGGTGCTAAGTAAAAGACATCCCACATAAATACTTCTACATATATGTGCTTCCAAAAGATACACTTTTCATTTCAAAACCGTAATTCATTTTTAAACCATTCAATGCACATTTTAGGCTCAAATGCCAAATCATAGGTCATAATCATGACGCTCAAGCAAGGAATAGCTCATTCACATATACAAGATGGTGCAAGCACTCGAGATGCTCAAAGAGCCATAATCATAAGACAAGTATGTGATCACATTCTTGTCATAACCAATGTCTTATAAGAAATCATTTCATAAAACATAATTGGGCTTAACCCACTTCATAATTTCCATATAAATCAGCGTTCATGAATACAAATGCAATGCATGATGTGAGGAAAGCATGGATAACAAATATTCAAGTTAAAACCAATATCATAATATGAAATTGAATAAATCCATGATTAAATCAACATCTAAATCATGACCCATGCATAAATCAACTTTAAAGGGGACATGCATGTTCATTACTCAATAACTCATTGTAAATCACCATGATAATGATCAAAGTAAATTAAAATCATGGGTTAAATACAGCCGACACATAAATTGGATTTAATTAAATCAAATAATGAAAACTCATATTTAAAGTAAACTAAATTCATTGTCACGACCCAAATCCAGGGCCTAGAAGTGACACGGAAAATGGGAATTCGAGAGTCCCCAAACATGCCTCAAAATATCCAAATCCACATCATCGGTTCATAAGCGCATTCAAATACTAAATATATAATTCTAAGTGATGGGAAAATAGGACTCACGCTATGGGGATATCCAAGGGAAAAGGGTTTACATGGATTCACATAGCACATAGAACATAAGAACTAAGGGGCAGGTAAGCATGACTCACTCAATGGGAGCAACACAGGGCTTAGCATCTTTCACATTTCCACATAAAACATACATATATATCATACTTCCCATAATCAATCTACGATAGCCATATCCAATAGATAACTAAATCATAAGATTCAAATACAACACATAACATGTAGAATCTATGAAAGTCTACAAGATGTCCAACAATGCCTCTGGTCATAAGATGTGACGGGGGCCAAGACATGTCCTAGGCTCACCCTCAATTAAGAAGATAAACCGAAAACAATATAGGTAGAAGGAAGGTGGCTTGTCCTTGGAATGTAGGACTCACCATAATATCAACTCTCCGAATTTGAGCTACCCGTCAAACGGTGGATGGTCGTAGCACACATTCCCTACATGGTAAAATGATGAAGGCATAAAGTATGTGTTAGTACATTTAAATGTACTAAGTATGCGAGCATGCAATGCGTATGACTTACCAATCCTGCATTTCAATGTTAGATGACAAGGACACATAATATAGAAAGAATCATATATCCAATGGAGAAATACGCAAAATGCCATGAAATTTATGATGCATGAAATGCAACAATGCTCATATATAGTGAGGATGGACTATGACCGACAAATCAAACTCATGCGAGCTATTACATGAATTAGACCGATTGGGACCTCCTACCGGTAGGGAGAAGATTACTTGCCAAAGGTGATCTACGTCACACCGTAAGACCATGCTTTTTAGTGAATGTTCACCTTCCTTACGACCCGCGTTTCAGAAAGATGTTTCATAATCATATCATATCATAAACATAATAAACGAATAACCATACTTACGGCCCGATCTTTTAGGTAATGGCTAACGTTCCTATGTTGGCACATAGTTCAAGGAAAGGGAGAGGGCCTTTGGGGATAGCCCTGATGCCCCCTATCCATGGGTGCTAAGCAAACAACATCCCACATGAATACTTACACATATACATGCTTTCAAGAGATACAATGTTCACTTCAAACCATTCAATGCACATTTAGGCTCAAATGCCAAATCATAAATTATAGTCATAACGCTCATGCAAGGAATAACTCATCTACATATATGAAATGGTGCAAGCACCCAAAATGCTCAAAGAGCCACAATCATAGACATGCATGTGATCACATTCTTGTCATAACCAATGTCTTACCAAAATCATATCATAATAGTTTCATAAAACATAATTGGGCTTAACCCTCTTCATAATTTCCATATACCAATGCTCATGAATACAATGCAATGCATGATGTAAGGAGGGTTACATAGATTTAAGTTAAAATAAACATCATAATATGAAATTGAATAAATCCATAATTAAATCAACATCTAAATCATAACATAAGTCACCAATGCATAAATCAATTTTAAAGGGGACATGCATGTTCATAACTTCATAATTCAATGTAAATCATCATAATAGTGTTGAAAGCAATTTAAAATCATAGGTCGCCCATACAACAATTGGATTTAACAAAATCAAATAATGAAAACCCATATTAAAGTGACTAAAATTCATGAAATCAATTGAAAGATTTTTGGGTCTTCTTGTTGAAAGGGACCAAGAATCAATCCCACATACCTTTATTAGGAAGATTAATTTGAGAAGAATTTCTCTTGAATTTGAAACCCCACTTTATTTCTAGCTTGAATCATTAAGACGAGACTTGGAGAGAATTTTGAGAGTCTAATTCAAGAAACTAAGTGTTTGTCTTGAATGAGGGTTTAGAATCATTGTAGGAGAAGTGTAGGAATATAAAGGGGGGTTAAAAAGCCTTAAAAGCCTTGGGGATGGGTCAAAATATCAAAAATACCTCAATAAAACTCCCCTTTAAATTTCTAACTAAACTTAACACGGTTGGCTTCACGGTCCGTGAAGGCCTCCCGTCTAGCATAGACAGATTATACGAAAAAGGGCATAACTTCTTGCTCCGAACTCGGTATGAAGTGAAACCAGATGTGTTGAAAAGCTAATTCCTAGAGTTTCAATTTTATAGTTAATGGGCCACTCAGTTTCTTTTGTGCTTAGAAATATGACCATTTAAAGCTGACCGTTCTACCGGTACTTGTGAAAACTCTGGCCAATGGAATTCCTTTGAACTTGACTTGATGTAGGAGACCCATGATGGCCTTAAACAACATAAATAAGCTTGACTTGGAAGTGACCTTAGCTTGAGCATGAAGATCCCATACTAAGAATTTTTCAATGAAGTCACCTTTACGAGAGGTTACATAGAACGTGTAGTGCCACACGAGCTGTGACACTGCCCGTACCCCTCTCCTTAAAAAAAACCCCACAATCAAGTTATGAGGCGGTGATTCCTTACTTAGAAAAATTTCACTTCGAAAGCTTTACGGATGGATCCACGGGCCGTACCACCTACACGAACCGTGAACTTGTCCGTGTAATTATACTTGGTCCCAGAGCTGTGGGATTTCAAGGCAAGGCCATCACACGGCCTACCACACGGTCCTTGAAGTGTCATACGGACCGTGAGGAGTCCAAGTGTGGTGTGCCTTAGTATAAAACACAATGTTTAAGGGCCAAACATCCTCCATGGGCAAAGGGCCACTTCATGGAGGCTCCACATGGGTCATGGGACCTCACACGAACCGTGATGGCTCCCATGAAGTGTCACCTTGGTCTAAAACTTTTTCGAAACCAAATTTTCATGCTTCATTGAGGTTGTACAAAATTTCAAGTCCTTACATCATCTTCCCCTTGGGAACATTCGTCCTCGAATGTGGTGGAACGAGGCTTGAAAGGCTTGGCTTAGAACATGAAACATTCAAACATATGGTACCATGCATAGCTCATCATTTGAAAATCATAAATCATTCAAAACATCATAAAAATAATTTTCGTGCACATGTAAGTATGTTATGTCATGAAACTCAAGAGCGAAAGAATAAGGACCACTGAGAATGGGAAGAACCTAATATCATAGGCTTGAGTAGATTGGAAAGGATAAAGGTATCGCCCCATCATACTTGATTCCACTCCGCACGTAGCACTTCCTACGTGTTGATTTCTCTAAGGTACATTCACCGAAGCCACATCCTTGTTGCGAAGCTGCTTCACTTGTCTTATCTAAAATCTCAATAGAAGCTTCCTACATAGACAAGTTCTCCTCAACCACAACACCTTCCAAAGGCAAAATATCACTAGTATAACCAAAAACTCCCTCAACATAGATATATGCAAAATCGAGTGACTAGAGCTCAATTTCATAGGCAAATCCATCCTATAAGCTACATTCCCAATCCGCTTCAACAATCTCATAAGGACTTACATACTGGGGATTTAGCTTTCCCTCCTTTCACCCTTCATAAGTGAGAACTTCATATACACCCAATTACCAATACGAAGCTCAAGGTCCCTCTTTCTAACATCCAAATAAGACTTTTGATAACTTCAAACCATCTTCAACATTTCCTTAATAAATTTCACTCTTTTGTAGTCTCCAACAATAAATCCACGCCTATAGAAGTCATTCAATAAATCCACGCCTATAGAAGTTTTCATCTTAACTCGAACCACTTCGAAGTAGAGATCTCAATGTCTTGAGCCACACCACCGGGCCTTTGGTACTCTACCTTCACTTGTTGACAACTTGAGCACTCGGGTACAAACTCGGCTATGTCCTTCTTCATACTATGCCACCACTACACCTCCTTCTAATCCCAACACATCTTAGTAGATTCCGAGTGAATCAAATATTAAGAGTTATGGGCTCCACTCAGGATCATTTTTCCTTAAGATCACCCACATCTGAAACACATAACTAACTTTGATATTGAAACACACTATCTCCCCCTTGGAAGGAAGCTTCTATCTCATTATTTTGGCAACCAACCTCTTCAATCCAACAAATGACAGATTTGGATCTTGCTTATCCTTAACATCAACAACCACAACCCAAACCAAGAAGCATCAAAATACACCACGAACCTATCGAAGCCACAACTAATACCAAACCTTTGCGGATGTAAGCCGACCTTTCAAGGTATGAGAACTCACCTCGCACTCATCCGACCATGCAACTTGGCCTTCTTTCTAGTCAAGTTGATCGACGGAGATGCAATAGATGACAAGCCTTCAACAAACATTCCATCATAACCAGCCAACCCAAGAAAACTTCGAATACCCAAAGAAGCAAGCATTTCAAACAATGCATATCCTTCACCAACTCCCTTTTGGACCTCATCTATAAGATCTCTACAACACCTTTCCCCCCTAGATTGCATTACAAGCTCAAGGTAACTCTCCCTATTTGATAGAGAGGGTTAGAGATAAGAAATCTTAAGACACGCACCATGGTACGATTAGAATCATAAAAAGCAAAAAATTTCCTAAAATGCCTTGTAGCCTCCTAACCATAGATGTTGCGGGCTTCACACCCATGAATAAGACTCTACTTGACACGACATGTTGGACTCTGAGGACCATTTATAAAGCTAGTGCTCTCATACCATCTTATGTCACAACCCGGATCCAGGACCTAGAAGTGACACGACGAATGGGAACCTGAGAGTCCCCAAATAAGCCTAAAAAAATCCAGATCCACACAATCGGTTTAGAAGCGTATTAAAATAGTAAACACATAATTCTATGGGATGGAAAAATAGTACTCACGCTATGGGGATATCAAAGGGAAAGGGGTTTACATGGATTTACATAGCACATAACACATAAGAACTAAAGGGCGGTTAAGTATGACTCACTCTATGGGGCAATACGGGGCTTAGGATCTTTCACATTTCCATATCAAACATACATACATATCATAATTCCGATAATCTGTCATGCCCCAAAGAGAGGGGAGGCGCGACTAGCATCCAATACCGTTATTGGCCGGGTAAGCCACTAAACATGCTAGTGAACTAACTAGGGACCAGAAGAAAATCGGGCAGCATAACGTCTGAAAGACTAAGCCTACACATTTTAAGTCATGACCTGGTCAACTGTAAATCACTTACATCGCGATAAGTAAACCCAAACGATAAAGTACTAGCTAGCCGACAAGGCTGCTACCACAGAGGTACAGGCACATACCAGATATACATGCCAATCTTATGACTCAAGACTGAAAGACACAAAAGGACCAACCCACAATAACATGTCTACAATAGCCTCTATAAGAATAACTAACACTGTCGAGACAGGGCCCCGACATACCCAACTGTACAACAAAAAGTAAACATCATGTGAAAGCTCCAGGAAGAGGTGGAGCTTACCAACTCATAGCTGAATGGGCTCCTAGTGGAGGGATAAATCAAACCCTACCTGAACTTAAACGGATGAAATAAAATGCAGCGTCCCCAGGCAAAGGGACATCAGTACGAATAAACATATACTGGTATGTAAGGCAGGAAGTAAATCATAATAAACGTAGTAAAAAGGTTAATAGAAATACCACCTGTAACCAAAACTCAAGTAGCCTTAATGGCCAATAAGCCATCTTCTAGTGATAAACAAAAAAGCATGGTATGCTCGAGTATCGCATGTCGTGAATACATATATATAGATGCAAATACATGACATATCCAACTAAATGCTAGCACTGGTGGTCCTTTCTAGTAGCTAATCGACATCATATCTGCCAACATGTGGCCATCTGTACTATATACATATATAGTTGGGAAAATAGGCCCCATACCTTCGGTTATAGCTCGAAGTCCATGCATAACGTGCATTGTATGATATGAATGTTGAATGCAGATAGTAAGCCATAGTAAGAACTTAGCCAATCTTGGCTCATCGGTACACTTATTCTCATAGCATCATAATCATTATCATTCAGCCAATCTTGGCTCGTTGGATCATACATGTCTTTTAAACAAGTTTGGGAATTTAAGCCAACATTTAGAGTGAAGCCTTAACTTTGAAAATGCTCATAAAGATGCTTTATATAATGATTATATTTGGTCCCATGTTAATTAGTAAAAGAATGTATTTAAACAGGATCAAGTGCCTTACTAGTTTAGACAGGAGTATTTCACTTGAGAATATTGGAAACCAACGTGTTATTTGTTAAATTCTTCAATTATATTTTTGTATGGAAGAAGGACTGACTCTGAATATTAAATTCCTTTTGCATTCTATACCTATTTTAATGGCACTACACCAAAAAGAGAAACTCCTCGAACATATGAATAGGTGGCCGGGAATTGACAAAATGATATATAGAAATTTAATGTCCAGTTTAATAGGATGAATGGAATTTCAACCTAATACCATCATGAATATAACTTAGCTGCAATCCCAATGCCTTTCACAGAAGGTCTTTCTAGAAACAGAATAGTAAGATATCACATTTGACGTTTTGGGAAACTTCCCGGATTTAGTGCTAAAAGGAGGGACGGAGCTTAGCCTTAACATACCTCTCCAACGAATGTCCAATTGCCAAAAGTTCCTTCATGAAAGTTGTTCCTTGCGTCCTAAACTTCACAACGACTATATATACGCATCTTAAACACACCTATAAATAGTCAAAAATTCAGCATTAATGACCAGATTTGGCAAGGAGCATTTACGCGAGGAAATGTCCGTAAAACTTCGTAAAAAATGACCGTAAAAGAGCTCCAAGATTATTACCTAAACACACCAGCTGCAAACCAACAATACCAGCAAGAACACCATTTTTCCACATCCCAAAAACAGCTCCAAACACAGCTAATACGTTGGAAAAACAATTGCAAAGCATAAGGCACGCATTTCTAGGCACACGAACAAATTTTAAAGGTAAAAATGCGAAAAAACTTACTCAAATCCCTTTGGCACCTTGAGGGGTGTTTTCCTTCTGTTTCTAAGCTGGTGGGGACGAAATGGAAGTGATTTGAGCTTTAAAAAGCTCAAATTAGCGGACATTAAGTTGGGTCAACCTGACCCGACCCATGACCCGGAATCCAGCTCGGGCAGTCCTGGTAATACTCTCATAACGCTTTATTCTGAGGTCGGTTTGATGCGCGGTTTTGTGAGATGCAAACTAGACTCATAGATATTCAATTTGATAGGTCATACACCTTCTAAATCCTTATAGTTTAGGAGATATGACCTGATATGTTTGACCCAAATGTAAGAAGGATTTCATAAAGAAACTTACGGTAACGTTGGCCAACCTTTATCTTGCAACTTTCTTGATTTCAAAACTTAATGTATGACCTTTGTGCTATTAAAATAGCCTTTAAAAATCCATTATTATCAAAGTATACACTTTTAGTTCCATCCGAAAAGTTAAACCTAGTATAAACCTTCCAAAAAGGGCGAGGTGCCACTTGGGTCATTTCTTTAATCCCGAATGTGCATATAGGGTATTTCCTTTCGCTTAAAACTTTAGGTCCTTGATGTTAAAAACTTATTTGCAGCCTTATTATCCTTAGGTGGTAGCAAAAATCACATGCGCCTTATATAACACTATTTAAATAATGGAAGACGAGAAACACGGGGTCTCACAGTCTCCCCCCCTTGAGAACAATTAATGTGTCAAGACAGCCCCTTGGTTGCATTACCATCTACAAAAATGTTTTTTTTTTGAATTCATATATTACCGTTGCAAACCATAAATCAACTTTCAAAAACTCCAATTACTAAGCTTGTATAGCTACCCCGGGACAGAACATACAAGTTACACCTCCAAATACTTTAAAACTTACGTTACTAAATAAAAGATAATTGCCAGTTTTGGAACACCACCCACCTTAGGTTATAAATAGCTAGGGTGATTCCTCATCATTTGTTTCTTTGGCTTCCCAAGTTATTTCCTCAATATATATTTTTTCTTCCACAACACTTTCACAAAGGCCACTTTTTCTTTCGAAGTTTTCTTATTTGTCAATCTAAAACAGCCACTGGTACATCATCATAAGTAAATTCTTCAGCAATAGGGGTATCTGTAATGTGAGTAATACACGAAGGATCTCTAATGTACTTCCACAATATAGATACAAGAGAAACCGGATGGACTGCTCTCAATTCTAAAGGAAAATTAAGCTAGTATGTTACCTTGTTAATTTCTCTAATAATTTTATATGGTCCAACATATCTAGTACTGAGCTTTCCTGTCTTTCCAAACCACATGCTTCCCTTCATAGGTGATACCTTTAAGAAGATCCAATCTTCTACATCAAGCTCTAAGTCTCGTCGTCGAACATCTGTATAAGACTTTTGCCGACTCTGGGCTGTTTGCAATCGGTCTCTAATAAGTCTCATTTGGTCTATTGCTTGCAGAACTAGATTAGGCCTAGCAATTTTGCCTCCACAACCTTAAGCTAACCAATCGGCAACCTACATCTTCGCCCGTATAGTGCTCCCTAAGGATCCATTTGAATACTAGCATGGAAGCTATTATTATAAGCAAATTCAATAAGAAGTAGATGATTATCCCAGTTTCCTTTAAAGTCCAGCATATAGGCATGTAACATATCCTCAATGGTCTGAACGGTACGCTCTGCTTGCCCCAACAGTTTGTGGGCGAAAAGTGGTGCTGAGATTTACCTGAGTGCCCAGACCCTTCTGAAAAGACCTCCAAAAATGTACGATTAATTGAGCCCCTCGATATCATAAGCTTAGGATCCTCACGTTGTTCCTCTTTTACTTTAGTAACGATGGAAGATTCAATAGTATTTTGAACAATCACACCTTAACCTTTTGCATCTGCCAATAGCACTTGCAAACTAGTTACCTGACGTAAATCTTTTGTCATTTCAATCTTATTAGCTTTAGCATGACTTAGACTTCCCATGGACTTTCAGCTAAGTGCATCAGCAACAAATTCACTTTACCGAGGTGGTACAAAATGTCAACATCATGATCTTTTAGTAATTCTAGCCACCTTCTTTGTCATAGGTCCAACTCCTTTTGCTTGAATAAATATTGGAGGCTTTGGTGGTCGGTAAAAACATCAACATGAACACCGTATAGATAATGCTACCAAATATTTAGGGCAAAAACAACTATGGCAAACTCAGAATCATGGGTAGGATAGTTTTGTTCATGCTTTCATAACTGTTTGGAAGCATATGCAATAACTCTATCATGCTGCATAAGAACACAACCCAGGCCAATTCTCGAGGCATCACAACATACAACGTAGCCTTCAGTTCCATCCAGAAGAGCCAAGATAGGTGCTGTGGTAAGCCTTTTCGTTAGCTCTTGAAAACTCTGTTCACACAATTAAGTCTATTGAAACTTAGCTTCTTTATACGTCAACCTCGTTAGTGGTGTAGAGGTAGTGGAGAATCCCACAACAAAATATCCTACAAAGCCCAAAAAGCTATGGACCTCTGTCCGATTCAAGGGTCTCGACCAGACCACTACTGCTTCAATTTTCTAGCCATCGACCTTGATACTATTGCTAGTAATAACATGTCCACGAAAAGCTATAGAAGTTAACCAAAATTCACATTTGGAGAATTCAGCATATAACTTATTGCCGTGGAGAATCTATAATATAACTCGCAAGTGGTCTTGCATGCTTAACTCCTGACTCATCCTAAATATTTCCTTTGGAATATCAACATCCCTGACTCATTGCTGGTAGTACCTGGGTCACAAGTCAATCTTTGAAATACCATCAATCCACATAAAAGGATACTTATTCCTGATAGTGAATTTTTTTTAGCTATCTATAACCGATACACATCCATAAAGAGCCATCTTTCTTTGAAGCAAAATGCACTGGAGCACCCCATGGAGATGTGCTTGGCCTAATAAGGTCTCTATCAAGCAAACTCTTCAGTTGTTCCTTCAAGTCTCTTAGCTCTATAGGAGCCATTTTTCTTAGAGAGGAATGGGTATAGGTTGCATATCAGGGAGAAAATCTAAAGAAAAATTGATATCCCTTTCAGGGGATCCCGGTTAGCTCATCGGGGAATATTATCATGAATTCATTCACAGTAGGGATTGACTAAAGGACCAATTGCTAATAAAATATCTTGTCTTCCCGTAATAGTAACATGTACTTGAACCCTTTCTACACTGTCTAGTATGAAGCTTACCGTATTGTGTACATGGGGGAGTAGGTTGTCTCATTTGTGCATAATGCTCCTGTTGACAGCTATCAGGATGATCTAAATTCTGCCTTGGCCTTGACTTAATATAATAATCAAATCGCTGGCCCTATATCTATAACGAGGAACTACCCGCTGACGGAGGTGGATATCGGTTGAAAGGAGGCCTAAAATCACCCTGTGGCTCCCTATAAGACCTCATAGTACGAGCCCTCTTATTCTTCTCCCTATCTCTACGGGTATCCCGAATTTGACGAGAATGCACGGGTATCCCGAATTTGACGAGAAAGAAGCTCTGGCTTCTGCTCTTACCTTTAGTTGTCTCTCATGAATAGAAACCATCATAGTTAGTAGCTGAATAGCTTCCTTCATCCTTTGATCCCCAGCCTCTAATAGGGATTGGGGTACTAGATCTCCTTGGGAAACAATAGGTGCTGATAAACCTGGTACTGTGGGCATTGGAGGCTCCCTATGTGCCTCAATAGGGAATATATCTTCCTCTCCAAGCAAGACATAATTGGTACCTTCTCTCGGATCTATACTTATCTCATGTTGTGCCATCTACTGAGCATGGGTAACCCATTAAATAAGAAAGACATAACATAATATAGATATCATATGTTCCTAGAGCTTTGCTCTATAGCACAATCAATTAAGTGAAAGACATGTAACCATCCCTAAATGACTCGTAGCCTCCTGATTATAAGTGTGGTGCACAACACACCCATAAGCAAGACTCTACTAGACACGGCATTGTGGACTCCCTAGGACACGACCTACTCTGATACCATGTTTGTCACGCCCCAAAGAGAGGGGAGGCGTGCCTGGCACCTGATACCGTTATTGGCCGGGTAAGCCACTAAACATGCTAGTGAACTAACTAGGGACCAGAAGAAAATCGAGTAGCATAACGTCTGAAAGACTAAGCCCAGACATTTTAAGTCATGACCTGGTCAAATGTTAATCACATACAGCACGATAAGTAAACCCAAACGATAAAGTACTAGCTAGCTGACAAAGCTGCCACCATAGAGGTATAGGCACATACCAGATATACATGCCAATCTTATGACTCGAGACTGAAAGACACAAAAGGACCAACCCACAATAATATGTCCACAATAGCCTCTATGAGAATCACTAACACTGTCGAGACAGGGCCCCGACATACCCAACTGTACAAGAAAAAGTAAACATCTTGTGAAAGCTCCAGGAAGAGGTGGAGCTTACCAACTCATAGCTGATTGGGCTCCTAGTGGAAGGGTAAATCAGAACCCCTACCTGAACCTGCACGCACAAAATAAAATGCAGCATCCCCAGGCAAAGGGACGTCAGTACGAATAAACATGTACTGGTATGTAAGGCCGGAAGTAAATCATAATAACCGTAGTAAAAAGGTTAATAGAAATACCACCTGTAACCAAAACTCAAGTAGCCTTAATAGCATATAAGCCATCTTCTAGTGATAAAACAAATGCATGGTATGCTCGAGTATCGCATGTCGTGAATACATATATATAGATGCAAATGCATGACATACCCAACCAAATGCTAGCACTGGTGGTCCTTTCCGGTAGCTAACCTGCATCATATCTGCCAACCTATGGCCATCTGTACCATATACATAAATAGTTGGGAAAATAGGCCCCATACCTTCGATTATAGCTCGAAGTCCATGCATAACGTGCAATGTATGATATGAATGTTGAATCCACATAGCAAAAACTTAGCCAATCTTGGCTCATCGGTACACTTATTCTCATAGCATCATAATTATTCTCATTCAGCCAATCTTGGCTCGTTGGATCATACATGTCTTTTAAACAAGTTTGGAAATTTAAGCTAACATTTAGAGTGAAGCCTTAACTTTGTTCATAAAGATGCTTTACATAATGATTATATTTGGTCCCATGTTAATTAGTAAAAGAATGTATTTAAACAGGATCAAGTGCCTTACTAGTTTAGACAGGAGCATTTCACTTGAGAATATTGGAAACCAACGCGTTACTTGTTAAATTCTTCAATTATATTTTTGTATGGAAGGACTGACTCTGAATACTAAACTCCCTTTGCATTCTATATTTATTTTAATGGCACTACACCAAGAAGAGAAACTCCTCGAACATATGAATAGGTGGCCAGAAACTGACAAAATGATATATAGAAATTGAATGTCCAGTTTAAGAGAATGAATGGAATTTCAACCTAATACCATCGTGAATATAACTTAGCTGCAATCCCAATGCCTTTCACAGAAGGTCTTTCTAGGAACATAATAGTAAGATATCACATTTGACGTTTTGGGAAACTTCCCAGATTTCGTGTTAAAAGGAGAGATGAAGCTTAGCCTTAACATACCTCTCCAACGAACGTCCAATTTCCAAAAGTTCCTTCACAAACGTTTTTCCTTACGTCCTAAGCTTCGCAACGACTATATATACACATCTTAGACACACCTATAAACTATAAAAAAATTCAGCATTAAAGACCAGATTCGGCAAGGAGCATTTACGCGAGGAAATGTCCGTAAAACTTCGTAAAAATGACCGTAAAAGAGCTCCAAAATTATTACCTAAACACACCAGCTGCAAACCAACAATACCAGCAAGAACACCACTTTTTCCACATCCCAAAAACAGCTAATACATGGGAAAAATAATTGCAAAGCATAAGGCACACATTTCTAGGCACACGAACAAATTTTAACGGTAAAAATGTGAAAAAACTTACTCAAATCCCTTTGGCACCTTGAGGGGAGTTTCCTTCAGTTTCTAAGCTGCTGGGGACGAAATGGAAGTGATTTGAGCTTTAAAAAGCTCAAATAGCCGACATTAAGTTGGGTCAACCTGACCCGACCCATGACCGGGTTTACAGCTCGGGCAGTCCTGGTAAAACGGTCATTACTCGTTAATGTGAGGTCGGTTTGATGCGCGGTTTTGTGCGTTGCAAACTACACTCATAGATCATCAATTTGATAGGTCATGCACCTTCTATATTCTTATAGTTTGGGAGATATGACCTGATACGTTTGACCTAAATTTAAGAAGGATTTCATAAAGAAACTTACGGTAACGTTGGCCAACCTTTATCTTGCAACTTTCTTGATTTCAAAACTTAATGTATGACATTTGTTCTATTAAAATAGATTTTAAAAATCCATTATTAGCAAAGTATACACTTTTAGTTCCATCCGAAAAGTTAAACCTAGTTTAAACCTTCCAAAAAGGGCGAGGTGCCACTCGGGTCATTTCTTTAATCCTGAACGTGCATATAGGGTATTTCCTTTGGCTTAAAACTTTAGGTCCTTGATATTAAAACTTATTGGCAGCCTTATTATCCTTAGGTGGTAGCAAAAATCACATGTGCCTTATATAACGCCACACTATTTAAATAATGGAAGACGAGAAACACGGGGTCTCACATAATCAATCCATGATAGGGATATCAAATAGATAACTAAATCACAAGCTTCAAATATAGCACATAACATATAGAATCTACGAAAGTATACAAGATTTTCAACAATGTCTCTAGTCATAAGATGGGATGGTCGCCAAGACATGTCCCGGGCTCACACTTAATTAAGAAGATAAACCAAAAACAACACAGGTAGAAGGAAGGTGGCTTGTCCTTGGAAGATAGGACTCACCACAATATCAACTCTCTGAATTCGAGCCACCCGTCAACCGGTGGATGGTTGTAACACATGTTCCCTACATGATAAAATCATGTTGTCATAGAGTATGTGTTAGTACATTTGAGTGTACTAAGTATGTGCTCATGCAATGCATATGACTTACCAATCCTGCATTTCAATGTTAGATGACAAGGGCACATAATATAGAAAGAACCATATATCCAATGGAGAAATATACAAGATGCCATGAAATTTATGATGCATGAAATGCAACAATGCTCATATATAGTGGGGATGGACTATAACCATCAAATCAAACTCATGTGAGCTATTACATGAATTATACCGATTGGGACCACCCACCAGTAGGAAGAAAATTACTTTCCAAAGATAATCTACATCACACCTTACGACCAAACTTTACAGTGCATGGTCACCACCTTACAACCTGCTTTTCAGAATGATTTTTCATAATCATATCATGTCATGAACATAATAATCAAATTATCATTCCTTACGACCCAGTATTTTCAGTAATGGCTAATGTTCCTATATTAGCACATAGTTCAAGAAAAGGGAGAGGGCCCTTGGGAATAGCCCTGAAGCCCCCAATCCATCGGTGCTAAGTCAACAACATCTCACATGAATACTTATACATATACGTGCTTTCAAGAGATACAATGTTCACTTCAAACCATTCAATGCACATTTAGGCTGAAATGCCAAATTATAAATCATAATCATAACCATAATGCTCATGCAAGGAATAGCTCATCTACATATAGGGAATGGTGCAAGCACCCAAAATGCTCAAAGAGCCATAATCATAGACATGTATGTGATCACATTCTTTTCATAACCAATGTCGTACCAAAATCATATCATAATAGTTTCATAAAATATAATTGGGCTTAACCCTCTTCATAATTTCTATATACAAATGATCATGAATGCAATGCAATGCATGATGTAAGAATAGCATGGGAAACATAGATTCAAGTTAAAATCAACATCATAATATGGAACTAGATAAATCCATAATTAAATCAACATCTAAATCATAACATAAGTCACCCATTCATAAATCAATTTTAAATGGGACATGCATGTTCATAACTTCATAACTCAATGTAAATCATCATAATAGTGTTCAAAGTAATTTAAAATCATAGGTAGAGTGTAGCTCATACACTAATTGGATTTAATAAAATCAAATAATGAAAACCATATTTAAAGTGACTAAAATTTATGAAATCATTTGAATGATTTTTGGATTTTCTTGGTTGAAAGGTACCAAGAATCAATCTCACATACCTTGTTTAGGAAGATGAATTTGAGAAGAATTTATCTTGAATTTGAAACCCAAATTTATTCCTAACTTGAATCTTGAAGGTGAGACTTGAAGAGAATTTTGAGAGTCTAATTCTAAGTGTTTGTCTTGAATGAGGGTTTAGAATTAGTGTAGGAGAAGTTTAGGAATATAAAGGGAGGTTAAAAAGGACTTAAAAGCCTAGGGAATGGGTCAAATATAAAAAATACCTCAATAAATGCCCCTTTAAGTTTTTAACTGAACTTGATACGATTGGCTTCACAGTCCGTGAAGCTCTTCATGGTCCGTGAATGCCTCCCATCTAGCCCAAACAAATTTTTCAAAAAAGGGCATAACGTCTTGCTCCGAACTCGAAATGAGGTGGTACTAGATGCATTTGAAAAATAATTCAATCAGCTTCAATTGGATAGATAATGGGCCACTCAGTCCCTTTTGTGCTAAGAAATATAACCATTTAAAGTTTGCCCTTCGTCGCAGTCTCTTTCCTCTTGATGGCCATCTTTTGCTTTCAAACGTTGGCCTTATACAGTAGGATTTTGTACTTGTAGGTGAACTCCTAGTTTTGTATGCTTTATAGTATTGATATATGTATATGATATTTTTGTGTCTATTGTAGCTCTGTATGGCTGACTTCCAGGTTCTAGGCAGGTTTTGGTTATTCACAGTGTTGTGTTTGCTATGGTTTTACTAGAGAGCTAGGACAAGTACCCTGTGGGTTAGGTAATTGGATTTCCTGAACGTGGGATCTAATGGGCCATCATGATCGGGACCAGGTCATGACATTTTTAGTAGTTAGTTTTTTAAAACTAAGTATAGAGTATGAATAAATACTAGGGATTGTGTAAGTTGCTAGCTAGGAGTGTAAATAAAGGCATAAAGGTCCCAAAATACTAAGGAGTCGAGTAAAATTACTGAAAGACCCCAACGAAACACGGCATTAAATGCTCTAGGGTTAAGTAAAATTACCAGAAAGATCCCACCTAGAACTAGCATGAAATGCTCTGGATGCACTTTACGGAGGCCCTACTAGCCGTGGTGTGCACCACACGCTGTGTAGGGGTCCGTGGTGTGCAACTTCGACAAAATAATAGGGGTTCATGTTAAGGGTGCCCTCCACGGACCGTGGTTGGCATCACCATCCGTGAGGGGTTTCGTGACTAGACCGTTTTCTTGAAGCCCTCGAGGCAGCCATAGAGACAAGCCACAAAGGTCCATGGCCACCACCATGGGGTACTTCATGGTCTGTGGAGTGCTTCATGGGTTGTGGAGTGGTCCTTGGAGAGACATTTGAACAAAAATTCTTCCGAAACCAATTTTTGAGCAACGTTAAGGCCTTACGACGACTGAATCCTTATAGAAATATTGTAGGAGAAAAGAATTGTGGCTATAGGAACTATAAGATGGTAGAATTGTCAAGCCTAAACCAAGTTTTTCATTCACAATGGATGAGAAATATTAAATATGTGAGTGGCTTTAAAATTTGAGAATGCCAAAGGATATGCTACAAATTCGGGTAATCAGGCACATATGGATGAAAGAAATATTGGAAGATTATACGCGCAGCGGAAGCATATAAGGATCGTACTGCTTGCATGAATAATAGATAACACATACGTTTATGCTAGAACACAAGTAATCATGCTAGAACACATAAACTTTACAAAATTTAATTAGATAAATACCTCTTGAAGCGTGAGCATATACTTCAAGCAAATCCACAAGTTAGATTGCATTCTACGGTCTTCCACGGTGATCTCAAGTTCACATCCAAGCGCTCTCATTACTTCGGTGGGCAAGCATTGTATAGAAAACTAATTCTCTCCCATCCAAATCCCCTTTATTCTTGATTAGGAGAACCCCTATTTATAGAGAATCTTTCCAAAACCAAAAGGTAGAAGGAAACCCACTTTTCTCGAAAAACAAGAAACTAATATGTGTCCTTTTATTAGTAATAGGATTTTGAGTTCTAGTTAAATATGGGCGCTGTAGGGACCACAAAAATTAATTGTTGAGGCTTCCTATCATGAAAATAATTCAAATAATTAATTTTAAATTATTCTTACCATAATAAATTACAAATCATTCCACTCAAAATTCATAATTGAATTCTTTTATTTATATTTCGAAA
Source organism: Solanum rostratum (assembly GCA_029948455.1). NCBI lineage: Eukaryota > Viridiplantae > Streptophyta > Magnoliopsida > Solanales > Solanaceae > Solanum > Solanum rostratum. The sequence continues at coordinate 34,985,688 of CM057056.1, forward strand.
TTTCCCATTAAACACTTATGTAATTCCTCATGTTAACATTACAAATACTGATAAATAAATTATATTACTGACAAAAGATTAATTTCCGTAAGAGCATTGGTTAACTTTTCTCATGTATCTGATTCATAAATCCACTTGCAAGATTTGACACGATGAAAACATATAAGCTTCTTAAAAGGCATATCATCAATCTCTATATCAAGACATGGATTCCATCAACTAACTTATTATTTCACCAATATATTATTAGCATCCAATCTACCAGGCATGTTGACCCATCTCAGAATTTCACCTTTTAATAAATTAAAATGATAAATAATATATATAAATCATAATAGTAATATCAGGATTGACAATATAAGTACATTTAATAGTTCAGAGAATATTTTTTATTAGACAGTCTAAAACAACTATCTCTACTTGATCCCGTTCAATAAATACAATATGCATTAGCACAAGAAATTGGAACTACACCATTCCCATAATCAACATAAATTATTTATAATCTTGTGCTACAATCATACCGATGGCTTGTGCAATGTCTATCATAGATTGCAAACAAAAAAAATTATACTTATAAGAATCGATGATTGTATCTTCTGTGTGTAAGCTAAAACTCTTTGTTGACACCCAATTTTGACCCACCTTAACCCTCTTTCTTTTTTGTTTATTCTATTATGTAAGTATTAAAAAAATATTTTCTGTACAAGTTTATATTTTAATTTTTACCCGAATATTTGTATATTTTTTGCATTCATAATTTATAAAATTATTATTATTATTATTATTATTATTATTATTATTATTATTATTATTATTATTATTATTATTATTATTATATGTGGTATTATATGAATATGGTTAGTGATAAAATTTTCAAATTAAATTGTTTAAATCTTTTTTTTTAAAAAGAACTTCATTTTGTGTCTTGAAAGTAAGAAATCTTTTATATATAGGTAAATATCATTCTCCTCTTAGACGTATTCCTTCCTTTTTTACTTTTTCTTCCATTTAAATATTTCATGAAATTTCTCCATAAAAAGAAGAATAATTTTCTCCATAAAAATTCCTCCAAGGATCTTTTTCCTTTGATAAAAATATTACTTACACCATAATTGATTCTTTTTCCTTAAAGGATTACTCTTTTTCCATAACAGTTTTGTTTCCAACTTTGGTTCTTTTTTTAAAAAAATAGTTTTTTCTTTCTTCTCCATTGGTAAGACTTGGGATTATTTTTAACATAACTATTCTACCTTGGGGAAGAGGATCATGTACAGGGAGAATGCCAACCATTTTCCAATATATTTTCTTCCTCTTCAAAAGAAAAAAAAAAGATACTATCCCAACACACAAATAATCTTTCACTCGCATAAAACTTCATCACCATCATATTACACCTTGGACTGACGTTTTTCTTCAAAGTAAGCATATTATTGGATTAGAGATGGTTAAAATTTGGAGGAGGTTGATACCACCATTATGATTTGAGAATGCAGATCCGAACAATTGAAGATTGACATATAAGGTCTATTTTACTCCTTTACAAAAATGATCTCTTAGTCATCTTAATATAGAATGATGGACTCCTCGTTATTTGTCCATTTGTTATTGGCGTAATGCTTATGTGTTTATCTACTATGCTCAATTATGTTGGTTTTATTCATAGTCATGCTTTGTTGTGAACTAAAAATAAGTTTAAAATAACTAAAAAAGAAAAAGTTTGTCCTTGAGATATGTTCTCCTTTCCTCTTTGATTTCTTTAGTGTTTTTATTTGTTATTGTTGAGGATTTTATATCAATGTTGTTCTGTGTTTGTGTATATATATGTTTGCAATTAAAAAGTAATCTAATTTTATTTTTAATTCCTGTTATTTATGTTTAAATTGCCAACTGCATTGAACTGGACCAATACCAAGGGATGAATGTTGACTACCCCTTCTGGAAAACTTCAAGTTTCATTTGTCCTTTTAATCAAATATATATAAATTGCCACTAGGTTCTCTTACACTCACGTGTGGACCTACACCTTCATTATTATTATCTTTCTAAACTATAGGTTTATCCATAACTATAGTGATTAAGAAAATAACCATTCAATAATACTCTAAGAATTTATCATAAAATTGATTAGTCAGTATTATGCTTCATTTTGGCAATGGTTGTTTAGCATATTATTCGCTAGTTTTCAACAAACCTATAAGTTAAGCACATCAAACTTGAGATGGACAAAGTAATATTACTCTTTAAACTATTAAATTTCCGCATAAAATCATTCAAAAATACTGTTTCTTTTTTTAATCATGGGATTCTCTGAAAATAAAAGGAACGCAAACTTGTGAGTTACTAAAATATTTTAGGCTAAGACCGATCTTGAAACTTATCTATTAATAATTTAATACCTAGAAAGACATAAATTTATTTCAAGTTCGTTATATCGTGTAAAAAGAAGAGAAGAGCGTTATTATTATTTTTTTTCTCCTTTACACGCTTATATAGATCAAGAATTGTTATAGTTATGTTATTTTTCTTTAATTCTTTTGATTACTTAAATATTAAGAACAAACTTACTCTCCCCCCTTTTTGAATATTATTACATGTACACCACAATGGAATGACGTCACTTGGAGTTTAATCAATATGAGTAGCGGATCAATGTGAGAAGCCCAACTCAAGTGGAATCATCACTACAAAGAGGCCAGGTATGTTTGGGACATGATGAAAAGGCAAGCTAGCCGACTTCTTGTATGAAGCGCACATATAGCTTTATAAAATATTTAAAGCAACTTGTTACTCCCATATTTTCTAAGTTTTATGTGTCACCCCTTTTTAAAAATCTTAAAGATTAGATAACTTTTCATTGAACTTCTTCTCCCATTCCCATTTGTAAAACGGATGTGTTAAATACTTGAAATATTTCTTACAATCTAAATACTAGAAGTTACGTATGATTTTTTTAATGTTTAAATATCTTATAATTATTTTCGACTTGTCTTAAAGAATTTAGAAAGGTTGATCATAAAGGGAGTGACATCGCATTGGGCCCTCTTTAGCTTAGCCAGATACTGATCCCAGTCACTCTCTCAATTTTAACATTGTATATTGTCGAGTTATTTAAATTCATATGTTGCACGATATATTTTAAGTATTTGTTTCGGAAAGGATCGGGTTAGTTCTTCTATTCTTCTTGTCCTTATTTTATTTTATTTTATTTTTGGATTAGCCTTTTTTCTTGTGGTTGTTCATATTATTCAAATATTTAACTGTTACTATGGAGAGCAATCGGGTTAGTCTCTTCTTCTTTTGTCGCTAATATTATTATTATTTTTTTAATTTATTAGACAACTTGAAAATATGCTTTGCATGGTTGAATTAATAAATTATTGTTACTTGAGTATTTGTATCTTAGTTATTGTAATATATGCTAGAAATCTCATATCTAAACTTGTCTTTAAATGTTATTTGTGTGTAAATATAGAGTTGATGATTAATATATCTTTAAGTTTTAAATGATATATATATATATATATATATATATATATATATATATATATATATATATATATATATATATATTTTTTTTTTTATTTTTTTTAACTGTGGTAATATATGAAATGTGTGTGATTATTTTTTAAGGGTAGAATAAAATATTTTCTTTCATTTTTTGCTTTATAATGATTTGGGGTAGATTAACTAATTGTTTCATTTATTTTTATCTATTTAATTATCTTGCTATATTTTTTACCACTTGGGCATTTTATTAGATTAATTAAAAGTAGAGACCTCATTTGTTTCACCCTCACATAAAATGCGAGATACGGCCGAGACCCACTTGTGCAGACCTCGAAAGGTGCCTAACACCTTCCCTTCGAGGTAACTAGAACCCTTACCCGATCTCTGGTGATCTTGACCCTTAGATTAATTCTAAACTTAGAATAGGTGTCCTAATGCACCTCAAATCATTAGGTGGCGACTCTTCAAAACATCCTAAATCCCAAAAGAGTCGTTGCCACGACGTCTAGGTTCCCGTTTCTCCGCGAGGAAAAATAGGGCGCGACACTCTATGGACTAAATAATCTACTATATAAGTAAATGGACAAATAAATGATTATATGATCTATTAAAATAGGATGAATAATTGTTCTATAATAAATATTATATCTAAACTCATGGTTAATAGTATATATCCCAAAAATCTTCCACTTAGACTTTTAATCATCACAATTATTATAATATACTATATCTAAATGTATGGATAATAGTATATACATACCCTGACAATCTCCCACTTAGATATACAATCTTGAAAATTCTTAGAATACTACGTCTAAATCCATGATTAATACTATATACCCTAATAATCTACCACTTAGACTTTTAACTATGTATTTACAACTTTCGCAGGCTATCCTTTTATATGACTTATCAAAAGTATCTTACCAAGTTGTTTACTAATGCAACTCTTTCTAGTAGTGCCTAGTCGTAACTAATCAATTTTGTAGAAGATTTCATGAGACCTTGTAAAGAAATTCTCCGAAAGTGTACTTCTTTTCAGTAGTTCTATCATGAAACTGTCTCAAGAATATACAACAAATCAATCTTCATTATGATTCTCCCACTACGACGAAGTACTACTACTATAAACACATTTCCATGTTTGTAAGTCTTAATATTTTTCTCAAAACTTTTTGTTATTGAAATATTAACGACTTATTCATGTAGTGCTCTTTAATTTGCTCAACATCACTCCCACTACTTGAGGTAGTAAATTGTCTTATGTCAATTAACATTTCTCCCCCTATTTAAATACAATGGAACGTTAGTTCTAACATACCGGTTAGATGTTCTTGAGCGTCTGAAGTTACGACTGACTAATTTGTTATTTCTTTGTTCAGTTCCTGTAAAACTAGTTTACTTCTAGGAACATGGTTTACTAAATAATCATTTTCTAAAATATAGCAGTTATGTTAACAAGTCAAATTTTCTTCAGGACAACAACATAAACCTTCTTTTATTCTTTTTGAATATTCAGTTAACATGCGCACACATTCATAATTAATTCCAACCTGTTTGTTTTCTCTTTCAGTATGTATGCTAGACAATTCTATATTTGAACATGACACAGACTAGAGTTACGTCAACAAACATACAAGGAATTAAATTTCAAATGCGACATATTGTTCTTTGGAAATATTTCAAAAGAAGTAAAACAACTTCAAGTAAGTCATTCATTTATCTTACTATCTCCACAAGAGTCTATTTTTCTTTCTACTTTTACACCAATCTATTATACAATGTCTGGTGTAAATAATTGAAATGCAATAACTCTGACTAATGAACTCTGCAAAGAGGTATAGCCAACTACAATCAAATTGCAGGGACTTTACATATTTTAAATGTCGCTGTCTTTATTTTTGTCTTAAATATCTTGAGTTTATGAAAAAGAGTTAGACTTGCATAGCATCAAAAAATATATATTCATATCATGAGTAATCTTTTATGAATATTCCACATACTCAAAATCACCTCTTGCCTGAATGTTCATTTACCACACAAATTAAAATAGATTAATATTAACTTATCACTAACTTCATTTTCTTTCTAAGAGGAAAAGTCTATAAGTCATTTTTCTTTCTAAACAAGACTCACACGTCGGTAGTGACTTCCTTTTGAATGAACCTTATGTCCATCCTTTAACCAACGTTGAATTTCCATTCAAAATAAATAACTTTAGACACTAGTGAACAGATAAGTTATATTCAATTTGAAAGATGTTTTTTCTTGTAAGATAGATTAATATTATTCAATTCATAAGAAATAATACTAATAAAAAGTTCATGCACCAATGTACTATAAGAGATAAAATATTTATCAAACTCAATAATATGAGAGTTACAAGAAAAATATATTAAGCATTTATCTCTTATTTAGTTAGAAACTGAAAATCAATTCTTTCTAACGTAAAGTACATACATAATGTATTCATTAATATTTATATCTTATCTCTATTAAAAAATCCTTGAGTAGTACTAAGTGGGTTTATGAAGTCTTGTGAGAGTTTGAAATATAATAGATCATAATATATGGAATAATTCTGAATAATGAAATTCATAGCTTATTTGTATATATACATCCATGCATCTTTGATAGCCAACGGTTGGGATTGGAGAACTATTTATGCAAGACATATGTACAATGACCGATTATTCACTCCATAAACTTATACAGACCTGACTCATTTGGAGAGTCTATTATTAGCCTATGTCAGGTGAAAATCACTCTAGTTCCATTTATTCAATCTTATATTACTTAGTTTTAGAGAGTTAATATAGATTATCAAAAGTAGCAATTAAATACATAGTGACTTGTATTAAATTTATCCGTTATGGAGGAAGGTCTAAGCTAACACATGAAATTAACACTTCACTATTATTTAATCTGATAATCATAAGAAGGATCTGTATATATCAAATAATTCTGAATTATAAAATTCAGAGCTCATTTATACATACATATATTCATGCATCTTGAATAGTCAATCTTTGCGATTAGAGAACTACTCATGCAATACACATGTATGATGACCGATTATTCACTCCATAAACTTATGCAAACCCAACTCATTTGGAGAATCTACTGTTAGTTTAAGTCAAGCGAAAATCACTCTAGTTTCATTGATCCAATAATATATTACTCAGTTTATGAGAGTTAATACCGATTATCAAAACTAGCAATTAAATACATAGTGACTTGTATCAAATTCATCCGTTATGGAGAAAGGTCTAATGCCAGCACATGAAATTAATACTTCACTACTATTTAATCTTTGTAATAATGGGAAGGATCTGTATCACCAATATAACCAAAACTCATATAAAGATATGAATAGAAAAGAGATATTTCTTGTCAAGTCGTTCTTACGAACCTACTGAATTTTAGATCAATTAGAATACATTTATTGGCACTAAAACTATGATCGATCCAGTTGAAAATATTGTTTGGTCAAAATGGAATTTAAAATTTTCCGTTCAATAATTTCTATGACATGTCATCATTTGTATAATAGATACACAGATCAAGAATTAAGAACAAAAATTTTAAACTATTTTCTTTGTATGAGCATTATTTTTTTAAAAAAATCATTATGTTTATGTATTCATCGAATATTAAAATTCAAAACACACCTCATAAGTGTTCATGAATCTTGAACAATAAATTTGCGAAAAAAATAACTACTTACGGAACATACATATGTGGTGTCAGATATTCACTCAATAAATTTAGAACAAGAGTTAACTCATATGAAGAGTATTCTGGTAATTTAAGTCAAGTGAATATTATTAACCCTAGATCCATTAATCGAATCATATATTACTAAGATTAGAGGTGCTAATAATGATTATCAAAATTAGAAATTGGATTAAATCTGGTGAATTATATTAATTTCATCCGTTATGGTCCCGTTCAATACATACAATATGCATTAGCACAAGAAGTGGAAACTACACTGTTTCCATAATCAAGATAAATTATTTATAATCTTGTACTACAATCATACCGATGGCTTGTCCAATTTTGTCACGGCCCAAAATAGGGTCATGACTAAAAGACCACTTAAATTCCAAAACCCAGAAATGAAGTACACTAAAAGAAGAAAACCTAACAGATAAATAGTCACTCATACAAATGATATCCCAAAACCTGGAGTCACGAGTATAAAGAGCATCTACTACATAGCTAGTGAAATAAGTGCATCTCAGTCTTCGAATAGAAATAAAAACTAAACAACTAAAATAGAATCCAATGGAAACTCGAAGCCCTGAGTTTCACCACTAGATCTTGTATGAACCAAGTACACGAGCAAATCAACTACCACATGGATAATCTTGACGAGAATCTGTGGGGGAGAAAGGAGTAGGGGTGAGTACACATAATATGTACCCAGTAGGTTTAACCGACCGGGAATCAGAAATTGAATTAATTATGAAATAATCTAGGAACGCTTCCACCTGAAATAGGAAAACCACTCTGGCATCGGTGCTGCCAATTTACATAGAACGACGCGAATAAAGTAAAGATATAATCTCACATAAGCCAACCCAAAATTGTCACGCCCCAAAGAGAGGGGAGGCGCGACTGACACCCAATACCGTTATTGGCCGGGTCAGCTACTAAACATGCTAGTTAACTAAACTTTGGACCAGAAGAAAATCGAGCAGCATAATGTTTAGAAAGAAAAAACCAGGACCGTTTACGTCATGACCTGGTCAACAGCAAATCACGTACATCAAGATAAGTAAGCTCAAACGATAAAGTACTAGCTAGCCGACAAGGTTGCCACCATAGAGGTACAGGCACATACCATATATGCACGCCAATCTTATGACTTGAGACTGAAAGACACAAAAGGACCAACCCACAATAACATGTCCACAATAGCCTCTATGAGAATCACTAACACTGTCGAGACAGGGCCTCGACATACCCAACTGTACAACAAAAAGTAAACATCCTGTGAAAGCTCCAGGAAAAGGTGGAGCTTACCAACTCATAGCTGAATGGGCTCCTAGTGGAGGGGTAAATCAGAACCCCTACCTAAACCTGCACGCCCGAAATAAAATGCAGCGTCCCCAGGCAAAGGGACGTCAGTACGAATAAACATGTATTGGTATGTAAGGTAGGAACACCAGTAACAAAAACCCAAATAGCCTTAATGGCCAATAAGTCATCTATAAGTGAAAAAACAATGCATGATATGCTCGAGTATCACATGTCGTGAATACATGTATATAGATGCAAATGCATGACATACCCAACCAAATGCTAGCACTGGTGGTCCTTTCCGGTAGCTAACCGGCATCATATCTGCCAACCTGTGGACATCTGTACCATATACATATATAGTTGGGCAAATAGGCCCCATACCTTTGATTATAGCTCGAAGTCCATGCATAACGTGCAATGTATGATATGAATGTTGAATGCACATAGTAAGCCATAGCAAGAACTTAGCCAATCTTGGCTATTGGTACACTTATTCTCATAGCATCATAGTCATTTTCATTTAGCCAACCTTGGCTCATTGATACATTTATTCTCATAACATCATAATCGTTGTCATAACATATACATAATGGCTCGTGGAATCATACATGTCCTTTTTAACAAGTTTGGGAACTTAACCCAACATTTAGAGTGAAGCCTTAACTTTGAAAATGTTCGTAAAGGTGATTTACATAATGATTATATTTGGTCCCACGTCAATTAGTAAAAGAATGTATTTAAATAGGATCAAGTGCCTTAGTAGTTTAGACGGGAGCATTTCACTGGGGAATATTGGAAACCATCGCGTTACTGGTTGAATTCTTCAATCATATTTTTGTATGGAAGAAGGACTGATTTTGAATACTACATTCCCTTTGCATTCTACATTTATTTTAATGGCACTACACCAAGAAGAGAAACACCTTGGACATGTGAATAGGTAGCAAGGAAACCAACAGAATGATATATAGAAATTGAATGTCCAGTTTAAGCGAACGAATGGAATTTCAACCTAATACAATCGTGAATATAACTCAACTGCAATCCCAATGCCTTTCACAGAAAGTCTTTCTAGCAACAGAATAGTAAGATATTGCATTTGACATTTTGGGAAACTTTCCGGATTTCATGCTAAAAGGAGAGACGGAGCTTAGCCTTAACATACCTCTCGAACGAACGTCTGAATGCCAGACGTTCCTTCATGAAAGTTGTTCCTTACGTCCTAAGCTTCGCAACGACTATATATACGCAGCTTAAATAAACAGTCAAAAATTCAGCATTAATGACCAGATTCGGCAAGGAGCATTTATGCGAGGAAATGTCCGTAAAACGTCGTAAAAATGACCGTAAAAGAACTCCAGAATTATACCTAAAAGCACCAGCTGAAAACCAACAATACCTGAAAGAACACCACTTTTTTTACAGCCCAAAAACAGCTCCAAACACAGCAAACACGAGAGGAAAACAATTGCAAAGCGTAAGGCACGCATTTCTAGGCACACGGATAAATTTTAGCGGTAAAAATGCGAAAGAACTTACTCAATCCTGTTGGAACCTTGAGGGGAGTTTTCCTTCAGTTTCTAAGCTGTTGGGGACGAAATGGAAGTGATTTGAGCTTTAAAAAGCTCAAATTAGCCGACATTAAGTTGGGTCAACCCGACCCGACCCGACCCATGACCCGGTTTCCAGCTCGGGCAGTCCTGGTAAAACAATCATAACTCTTTATTCTGAGGTCGGTTTGATGCGCGGTTTTGTGCGTTGCAAACTAGACTCATATATATTCAATTTGATAGGTCATGCACCTTCCAAATCCTTATATTTTGGGAGATATGACCTGATACATGTGATCCAAATTTAAGAAGGATTTTATAAAGAAACTTACGGTAACGTTGGCCAACCTTTATCTTGCAACTTTCTTGATTTCAAAACTTAATGTATGACCTTTGTTCTATTAAAATAGCTTTTAAAAATCCATTATTAGAAAAGTATACACTTTTAGTTCCATCCGAAAAGTTAAACCTAGTTTAAACCTTCCAAAAAAGGCGAGGTGCCACTCGGGTCATTTCTTTAATCCCGAACGTGCATTTAGGGTGTTTCCTTTGGCTTAAAACTTTAGGTCCTTGATATTAAAACTTATTTGCAGCCTTATTATCCTTAGGTGGTAGCAAAAATCACATGTGTCTTATATAATGTCACACTATTTAAATAATGGAAGACGAGAAACACGAGGTCTCACAAAAATAACCACAAGTAGTATAATGAAATGGTATGCAATGCCGTGCAAGGCAATGCAATGCAAGGTGGTATCAAGACTGTCGCATAGCCTGTCGTATATACCCCAGTCGAGCTAAGGCTCCAAGACTAAGGATACCGATGGGGACCTCGCACGTGATATACCTCAATCTCAATATCTCAACTACCTTGCTACCCAAGTGCCCGTGATCAAGGACTCCTGATAAGAATCACCATTCACAACTTCCCAAAATGTCATGACGTGTAGTATAAAGATGCATGTGACCAAGACTCAATTATAGAAGCAATATGCCTCTCATTAAGCACAATAAATATCAAAGTTCTCAAAGTTTATCAATTATAATATTCACCCTCTTTTATACATGTTTGGATACAATCCTCCTTTAAAATATTTTACCACATTTTAGTAACCTTATTTCCTCAAGTAACCCATGATCCTCAATATCATATCGCAAATATCTCCCTTTTTCAACATGTCATGTTCACACTATTCTAGTTTAGCATTCATATGCTCTCAAAGCAACACATAGAAAATTAACACACTCACACTAGCATCACAATAAGAATTAACAACCCAACACATGATACGATCCCATCCCATAGATTACCACCTAAGGATATTCAATAACTCAATCTCAGTCTCAAAGAAGGATAGCCAAACCTACCTCAATGGCGAAACCGCACCCGTATACTTTTACTAAATGGACAAATTTTGAATTCAACTCCCGAAATGACAATTCCCATGTCACAAGGAGTCCAAGGACACCCGTATTACTATATGATTAGTGTAGACCTAAAACTCAACTAAAATTTTATAATCAAGTCTAAGGTGAAATTCTTAGTTTTCACCAGATAATTTCCCCAAATTTCTTTTTTTTTTTAAATTTCCAGAGGCATACTTAATTAACAATACAATAAATGAGTAATAACTATCCAAACAATAGTACTAAAGCTTAGAGAAATTAATATACAAAAGAATGAACTCATCTCGTGGCTTCTGTTATGGGTTGCACTAATAAACTTCCAATTCCAACTTTTTCTATTACACGTATCCAATCAGTAATCCTATCCTTTATGATTCCTTTTTCTATTACTCTTAATTGCCCCATAAAAAAAAAGAATTGCTAATATATTCTCTCTAAGCCCACTAATAGCATCCTCATAAACGTATGTTCATCAGCATACAACAATCATCTGGAGTTAAAGTTCTTACCCAATGAAAGTCGGTCGTCCCACGTTCTCCGTAAAGTTTCTCCTCTTTCTTGTTTTTTGTTGCTTAGGTTGTGGAGTAAAATATTAAACCTCATCAAATTATTATTTTAGTGAATATATTAAATGGTATAGAAAATTAAATAAGCTATCAATTTTGCTTGCTAATTAAATTAGTTATCTACATTTACCCATAACTTAAATAATCGAAATTATCGATTAGTCCAAAAAGCCCTTTTTTTTAAATTACGAGATTAATCCTTTAGGAAATCAAGAGGGCTATTTCTCTGTCACGCCCCGGGAGGGTACCCTAGGCGTGGCCGGCATTCAGAGGCTATTGATAGCCCCCAAGCGAACCACTTAGCATTCATCACATCATTCATTATAAACATTGCGGAAGGAGATATAAAATAATACCTAAACAAAGTGGGCCAATGGCCAAACATCAAAACTGTTCATTACACCAAGCAAAGGAATATTGCTCAGGTATCATAACATTCACCTTGACTACACCATTATGTCTACAAAGCCTCTAACATTCCTTAAAACGTCTAAGAAGAGGACCATGACAACCATGGCTACTCGACTCAAAAGAACAGGATAACATTCATAAATAAAGGTTTCCTCCGGAAACAAGGAGGCTCACCATAGTCAGAACTTGGAAACACTTGACCTCAACGGGGCGGCTGCTGAAGTCCTCTAGCTCCTGTATCTGCATCATGAAACGATGCAGCGCCAAATGGCGTCAGTACGTGGAATGTACTGGCATGTAAAATAGCTGAAAACACATTGTTAGGAATATACAAACATAACGCACATCATCATGAGACCTTGACATTTACATCAGGGAAACCTTAACATTGACCTTTACATTAACATTGACCATTTCATTGGAGTACCCTTAGAGAATCCTTTTCAAGAAGGCCTAACTGGGAGTTTCTTTAACCGACAACCATCACTTATGAGCCAGTGATGATACAACGAAGCGATGCCGTTGCTACATCCATCCAATACCCTGCCCGGGGCAAAGGACATTCATTAGAAAAGAAACATTAGTCATCATTGGGACAAGAAAGGTGCCATCCGCGTTGCGGTTCAATCCTCTCTTCCTACGCGGGCCACGTAGTTAATGGATTCAGGTGGGACTCACCTTTCTATCCATTTCGGTGCTCAATACTCCTCCCAGGACTCGACATTGCTCATAAAACATTAACATTCATTAGTCCCATAGGGACGCATTTCATCATCATTAGTCCCCATAGGGGCCTAATACATTATCATTGGCATCAACATTCAGTTGTCCCATAGGGACACATTATATTATCATTAGCATATCCTTTACATCAACATTAACATCATTGTCATTCCATCTCATTAACATCAACATCATTGACTTTAGGGACACTAGTTTGGGAACTTCGACTCTCAACTTAGAGACAATCCCACATTCACATTCTCGACATTCATCATTCATTATTTTGTCATTACTCTAGACTCTACACACACCCATGTTCATCATGCATGCTTCTCTAGAATACATATGTGATAGATATATAAGGTTTTCAACTAAATGCTTTTCAAGAAAATAGTTTAAAAGGATGCATGAGGGTTTTTATGGGGGTCATCATCAATGCAGGAAAATATGCAGGTTTATGCATAAAATAATGGCATTTGTTCATTACATTACATGAGTTAACATGTTTCACTTCATTACCCTAACATCATTCACCATTAGACTTTAATACCTTACTCATGGGGCACATGGGAGGACATTCCCATGTTTTAAGGTTAGCCTTACATACCCGGAAGAAGATAGTCACACTAAAGCACCTTCTTTCCTCTTGCTCTCCTCAACCTCCTTCAAGTCCTAGCCTTAAGAACCTTAGGAAGACTTCTTCAATGGGGTTTTTCAACCCTTTTTCATGAAAACCGACCTATATAGGTCATAGGGGTACGTTTAGGATAGGTGGGATTGGACCATAATGCCCTTGGAAATTTTAAGAAATTAAATCCCGTCCCGAAATAACACATTCCGCGATGCGGACTGGTCGCAGACAGTGTATTTTCGGAAATTTCAACTCCGTCGAAATTTTCAGGAAAAGATAAGTGTGTCTCCGCGACCAGTCCGCGTCGCGGTTCCGTCGCGGAGGCTCATTGTTTTTCGTTTTGGAACGAAAAATTATCTTTTGACTCAGTTGCTCTAAAATTCGACCGAGACCTTTCCCCACTCCATTTTCAGTGCTGATCATGACTCCGCTCTCGGATTTCCGATCCGAGCATCGGAAGGCACGTTTCTCGCACACCTCTCCTTGAGGGGTATTTCGGTAATTTCGCGGGCGTTACATTATCTCCCCCTTGGGATCATTCGTCCTCGAATGATAAGTAGGGAAGTATTTTAGCACGAATAGGCTCACGACTCACCTCAATATTACTTTGATAACCTACTACCTTCATCTTTCATTGGTCTTTAAGCTCATTTATTCAACATTAACAATTTCACATGGAATTCATGTAATATACATTAATTTACATTAAGTAGGGTCATTACCTTCGATGCTTCCATCGACCTCGGGCACGAACAAGTGCGGGTACTTTGCTTTCATCTCTTCCTCAGCTTCCCATGTGGATCCTTCAACGAATTGATTTCTCCACAGTACCTTAACAGAAGCTATCTCCTTGTTCCTTAGTCTGCGAACCTGCCGATCAAGGATTTGGACTGGGGTTTCCTCATAGGACAGGCTGTCCTTGATTCCTGTGCTCTCTACCGGCACTACCAAGGCAGGATCCCCTAAACATTTCTTCAACATTGAGACGTGGAACACTGGATGAATCCCATCTAATTCAGAGGGTAGTTCCAGCTCATAAGCAACCTTTCCAATCCTTCGCACAATTTGGTAGGGACCAATATAGCGAGGACCCAACTTCCCTTTCTTCCCAAACCTCGTGACGCCTTTTATAGGTGATACTTTGAGATAAACCCAGTCATTCACCTCAAACTCTAAATCCCTTCTCCTTACATCTGTGTACGACTTTTGGCGGCTTTGGGCTGCCTTTAACCTTTCTCGTATAGTCTTCACCTTTTCCATGGACTGGTGGACAAGGTCTGGCCCAATCAGCTTGGCCTCTCCAACCTCGAACCACCCAATGGGCGATCTACATCTTCTCCCATACAAGGCTTCATAAGGGGCCATTCGGATACTCGCATGATAACTGCTGTTGTATGCGAATTCAATCAAGGGTAAATGGTCGTCCCAATTTCCTTTGAAGTCGAGAACGCATGCTCTCAACATGTCTTCCAACGTCTGGATAGTGCGTTCTGCCTGGCCATCCGTCTGTGGATGAAAGGCCGTGCTCAAGTTCACCTTAGTACCCAGCCCTTTCTGGAACGACTTCCAGAAGTGAGAGGTAAATTGGGCTCCTCTGTCTGAAATAATAGACAAGGGAACTCCGTGCAATCTCACTATCTCCTGAATATATATTTTGGCATAATCTTCGGCAGTGTTAGTCGTCTTGACTGCTAAGAAATGTGCTGATTTCGTCATGCTGTCTACAATCACCCATATGGAGTCATGTTGCCTCCGGGATTTCGGTAAGCCCGTGACAAAGTCCATGTTCACCATCTCCCACTTCTATTCTGGAATTTCAAAATTCTGAGCCAGCCCACTTGGCCTTTGGTGCTCAACCTTGACTTGCTGGCAGTTGGGGCATCTGGAAACGAATTCTGCGATGTCCCTCTTCATTCCACTCCACCAATAGACTTCTTTCAAGTCGTGATACATCTTGGTGGAACCTGGATGGATGGAGTACTTAGCATTATGGGCCTCAGCTAAAATCCTTTCTCGAACACCATCAACATTAGGGACACATAATCTGTTCTGGTACCTCAGTACCCCATCTCCCCCTTTGGAGAAGGCCATCACTTTTTGCTTCTGAACATCTTCTTTCAGTTGGAGTATAATGGGATCTCGATCCTGCTTCTCTTTAACTTCAGTCACCAGGGATGATGAAGACCCATTTTGAACACTAACTCCTCCTTCATCATTCTCTTCAAGTTGGACCCCCAATCGGGCCAACCTGTGCACCTCTCTCACCAGTTCTTTCTTTTCTTCACCAACATGGGCCGTGCTACCCATAGACAACCTACTAAGAGCATCAACAACAACGTTAGCTTTACCTGGGTGGTACATGACAATCATATCATAGTCCTTGAGCAACTCTAACCATCTCCTCTGTCGCAGGTTGAGCTCCCTTTGGCTGAATACATACTGCAAGCTCTTATGGTCTGTCAACACATCCACATGCACTCCATACAAATAGTGGCGCCAGATTTTAAGTGCGAACACAACGGCTGCCAACTCAAGATCATGGGCAGGATAGTTTCGTTCATGAACTTTAAGCTGTCTGGAAGCATAGGCTACCACCTTTCCTCTTTGCATTAACACGCATCCCAACCCAACTCTAGATGCGTCACAGTATACCACGAAGTCATCTGTTCCGTCAGGTAATGTCAAAACAGGTGCGGTGGTTAACCTGGTCTTCAGCTCTTGGAAACTTTTCTCACATTCGTCAGACCATTGGAACTTAGCCCTTTTCTGGGTCAGTTTGGTCAATGGTGCAGATAGGGAAGAAAACCCCTCTACAAACCTCCAGTAGTAACCTGCCAACCCCAAGAAGCTTCTTATGTCAGTTGGAGAGGTTGGCCTTGGCCAGCTTGCCACCGCCTCAATCTTCTGGTTATCCACTCGAATACCATCACCCGAAACCACATGGCCTAGGAAAGCCACTAACTTAAGCCAGAATTCACACTTGGAGAACTTAGCATATAACTCGTGGTCCTTAAGAGTTTGAAGGACAACTCTGAGATGTTTAGTATGTTCTTCCTCATCCTTCGAATATATCAAAATATCATCAATGAAGACGATTACAAACATATCCAAGTAGGGTCTAAATATCCTGTTCATCAAGTCCATAAAGGCTGCTGGTGCATTGGTCAACCCAAAGGACATCACTAAAAATTCAAAATGACCATATCTTGTCCTGAAAGCTGTCTTTGGGATATCACACTCCCTCACCTTTAACTGATGGTAACCCGATCTAAGGTCTATTTTTGAAAAACATGAGGCACCCTCAAGTTGGTCGAACAAGTCGTCAATCCAAGGAAGAGGATATTTGTTCTTAACTGTGACCTTGTTCAGTTGTCTATAATCTATACACATTCGAAGCGTCCCATCTTTCTTTCGCACAAACAAAACTGGAGCACCCCACGGAGAAACACTGGGTCTAATAAAACCCTTCTCTAACAGGTCTTTTAACTGTTCTTTCAGCTCCTTCAGTTCAGCAGGGGCCATCCTATATGGCGGAATTGAAATAGGCTGCGTATCGGGGAGTACATCAATACCGAAGTCAATTTCCCTATTAGGAGGGACTCCAGGTAAATCCTCCGGGAACACCTCAGGAAACTCATTAACAACTGAGACCGACTCAAGAGTAGGGGTCTCAACATTATCAGCTTTAACTCTTACTAGATGGTAGATACACCCCTTAGAGATCAACTTCCTTGCCCTTAGGTAAGAAATAATGATACCCTTGGGTGCAACGTAACCTCCCTTCCATTCTAAGACCGGTTCAAGTGGGAATTGAAACTTAACCACTCGGGTTCTACAGTCTATGGATGCATGACAAGCGTGAAGCCAATCCATCCCAAGGATCACATCAAAATCCACCATCTCTAATTCTACCAAATCAGCCAATGTATCCCTATAATAAATGGATACTACACAGTTCCTATAGACCCTTTTAGCCAGAATAGACTCTCCAGTAGGAGTTGAAACGGAATATGGCTCACGTAGACATTCTGGGGCAACTTCGAACTTATTAGCCACATAGGGTGTCACAAAGGATAAGGTGGCACCCGGATCAAGTAATGCGTAACAGTTATAAGAGAAGATTTGAAGCATACCCGTTACAACATCTGGGGCAGCCTCTCGGTCCTGTCGATTTCCCATAGCATACAGGCGGTTCGCTCCGCCTCCAGCATTCGTAGCAGTAGCCCTCTGTTGATTGCCCGCAGGGGGCGCTGTAGATGACTGGGCTCTATTACCTCTGTCGTTTCCCCTCTGGCTCCTCATAGGACATTCAATCTGGATATGGCCAGGCTGTCCACATGTATAGCATAAATTGGTGCCTTCCCGGCACACACCAAGATGTTGTTTGCCACATCTGCCACAAGTTGCTTTTTCTCTGGGGCCCTGGGCGACACTGGCCTAGGACTGAGATACCTGTGCTCTGAAATTCTGATGGCCCTGGGTCCTTTGGTCATACCTGTGCTGCTGAACAGGTGCATTCACCATCGGTGTTGCATGGCGAGGAGGTTTCCTCTGAAAGAAGTTCTTGCTGCCCTTGTCCCCCTTTTGCTGGTTTTGTTCCTGGCCCGCAGCCTTGGCTTTCTTGCTCTGTTGTTCCTCTCTGTCCCTCTTCTTGTCCTCTTCGGTCTATTGAGCGTAAACCATCAGCCTGGAAATATCCATGTCTGGGATCAGCAATGCTGCCTTGCACTCCCTCTTCACATGTCTGCCTAGTCCAGACACAAATTTTCTCATCCTGGCCCTCATATCAAGAACCATCTACGGAGCATACCGCGACAGCTGGGTAAACTTTAGGCTATACTCTTTGGCGGTCATACCCTCCTGTTTTAAGTTCACAAACTCTTCAACCTTGGCTTCCCTTAACTCTTGGGGAAAGAAATGATCGAGAAAAGCACTCTCGAACTCTTCCCACTCGGCTGGTTCAGCACTTTCACCTCTGACATCCTCCCATTGGTTGTACCAAATGTTGGCCACATCCTTAAGTTGATATGAGACCAACTCCACTCCTTCAATCTCACTTGCATGCATTGCCCTTAGGATCTTACGCATTTCATCAATAAAGTTTTGCGGATCCTCCTCAACCTTTCATCCTCAAAAAATCTCTGAGCCTGGAAGCAGCAGTTGGCTCTTGGGAACTGGAGCTTGGGGCCTGGGGACCACGACTGCCACTTTGCGAGGCCACCAACTAGGTGAGCATGGCAATGGCTCCCCTAAAGTCTGCCTCTGAAGTGGGGGCTGACTGTGCTGGGGGTGCTGGTGGAGCCTCAGCAGCTCTAGCTGGTCGTCCCCGTCTCCTTACCTCACGTTCTGGCAAGGGGTTCTCAGTACTTGGGACAGAACCATCTCTTTGGGCAGCAGTGCGTTTTGGAGGCATTATCTGCACGCGTGACGCACGAGTTAAAGAGGTTTGCTTAAAGTCAAGTTCTAGCGCACGACTCAGAACATCAAAGAAGTGGAACCATTTCCTAATGCCCTGTAGCATCCTGTTTATGAAGTGTGGTGCACAACACACGCATAAACGAGACTCTACTAGACACGGCTTTGTAGACTCCCTAGGACTCTTGAACTCTGTGCTCTGATACCAAGTTTGTCACGCCCCGGGAGGGTACCCTAGGCGTGGCCGGCACTCAGAGGCTATTGCTAGCCCCCAAGCGAACCACTTAGCATTCATCACATCATTCATTATAAACATTGCGGAAGGAGATAGAAAATAATACCTAAACAAAGTGGGCCAATGGCCAAACATCAAAACTGTTCATTACACCAAGCAAAGGAATATTGCTCAGGTATCATAACATTCACCTTGACTACACCATTATGTCTACAAAGCCTCTAACATTCCTTAAAACGTCTAAGAAGAGGACCATGACAACCATGGCTACTCGACTCAAAAGAACAGGATAACATTCATAAATAAAGGTTTCCTCCGGAAACAAGGAGGCTCACCACAGCCAGAACTTGGAAACACTTGACCTCAATGGGGCGGCTGTTGAAGTCCTCTAGCTCCTATATCTGCATCATGAAACGATGCAGCGCCAAATGGCGTCAGTACGTGGAATGTACTGGCATGTAAAATAGCTGAAAACACATTGTTAGGAATATACAAACATAACGCACATCATCATGAGACCTTAACATTTACATCAGGGAAACCTTAACATTGACCTTTACATTAACATTGACCATTTCATTGGAGTACCCTTAGAGAATCCTTTTCAAGAAGGCCTAACTGGGAGTTTCTTTAACCGACAACCATCACTTATGAGCCAGTGATGATACAACGAAGCGATGCCGTTGCTACATCCATCTAATACCCTGCCCGGGGCAAAGGACATTCATTAGAAAAGAAACATTAGTCCTCATTGGGACAAGAAAGGTGCCATCCGCGTTGCGGTTCAATCCTCTCTTCCTATGCGGGCCACGTAGTTAATGGATTCAGGTGGGACTCACCTTTCTATCCATTTTGGTGCTCAATACTCCTCCCAGGACTCGACATTGCTCATAAAACATTAACATTCATTAGTCCCATATGGACGCATTTCATCATCATTAGTCCCCATAGGGGCCTAATACATTATCATTGGCATCAACATTCAGTTGTCCCATAGGGACACATTACATTATCATTAGCATCTCCTTTACATCAACATTAACATCATTGTCATTCCATCTCATTAACATCAACATCATTGACTTTAGGGACACTAGTTTGGGAACTTCGACTCTCAACTTAGAGACAATCCCACATTCACATTCTCGACATTCATCATTCATTATTTTGTCATTACACTAGACTCTACACACACACCCATGTTCATCATGCATGCTTCTCTAGAATACATATGCGATAGATATATAAGGTTTTCAACTAAATGCTTTTCAAGAAAATAGTTTAAAAGTATGCATGAGGGTTTTTATGGGGGTCATCATCAATGCAGGAAAATATGCAGGTTTATGCATAAAATAATGGCATTTGTTCATTACATTACATGAGTTAACATGTTTCACTTCATTACCCTAACATCATTCACCATTAGACTTTAATACCTTACTCATGGGGCACATGGGAGGACATTCCCATGTTTTAAGGTTAGCCTTACATACCTGGAAGAAGATAGTCACACTAAAGCACCTTCTTTCCTCTTGCTCTCCTCAACCTCCTTCAAGCCCTAGCCTTAAGAACCTTAGGAAGACTTCTTCAATGGGGTTTTTCAACCCTTTTTCGTGAAAACCGACCTATATAGGTCATAGGGGTACGTTTAGGATAGGTGGGATTGGACTATAATGCCCTTGGAAATTTTAAGAAATTAAATCCCGTCCCGAAATAACACATTCCGCGACGCGGACTGGTCGCGGACAGTGTATTTTCGGAAATTTCAACTCCGTCGAAATTTTCAGGAAAAGATAAGTGTATCTCCGTGACCAGTCCGCATCGCGGTTCCGTCGCGGAGGCTCACTGTTTTTCGTTTTGGAACGAAAAATTATCTTTTGACTCGGTTGCTCTAAAATTCGACCGAGACCTTTCCCCCACTCCATTTTCAGTGCTGATCATGAATCCGCTCTCGAATTTCCGATCTGAGCATCGGAAGGCACGTTTCTCGCACACCTCTCCTTGAGGGGTATTTCGGTAATTTCGCGGGCGTTACATTCTCAAAATGACCAAACGGGTCATACATCATCCACCACTAAATATCGTGTTCTTCCTCGAACATAAGGTGGAAGAAAGTGCCTGAAGCTTTGAAAAGCTGAGGATATCGAGCACATATATCTGACTCTGTCTCCCATGTAGCCTCCTCAACAGGTCGATGTCGCCACTGAAGCGATCTCCTTAGACCTGAGCCTATGAACCTGTCTATCTAGAATGGCTACGGGCTCCTCCTCATAAGTCAAATCCGGACCCAACTCTACTATGGGACTCATATGGTATGTATTTTCGGAGTATAGAGACGTGGAATACTTGGTGAACAACTGACAGTCCAGGTACCAAAGCCAACTCATAAGCCACCTCACCTACTCTCCTAAGAATCTCAAATGGGCCAATAAACCTTGGGCTAAGCTTTCCCTTCTTCCTAAACCTCATCACACCCTTCATGGGTGATATCCTCAACCACATATGGTCGCCTATCATAAATTCCAATAGATGAACTCTCTTGTCAGCGTAGCTCTTCTATCGACTCTGGGCTATCAATAGTCGACTCTGGATCAGGCGCACTAGCTCCATAGCATCTCTGAGCAAATTAGTGTCTAATGCCTCGTTGGCAACTTAGTCGAACCACCCAATAGGTGACTGACACCTACACCCATACAATGCCTCAAATGGTGCCATCTGAAATACTAAAGTGATAACTGTTATTATAAGCAAACTCCGCTAAGGGCAAGTGTTGGTCCCACCGGGCACCAAAATCAATCACACAGGCCCTAAGCATGTCGTCCAACACATGAATAGTCCACTCGGACTGACCGTATGTCTGAGGATGAAATGCCTAACTCATGTCTAATCGTGTACCCAACCCTTGTTGCAATGCCTTCCAAACTCGGGAGGTGAACGCCGAATCTCAATCTGACAAAATAAAGATAGGCACCCCCTGCAATCTAATCTCACATATATAGATCCTAGATAGTTGCTCCGTACTGTGGCTAGTCCTCACCGAAACAAAGTGAGCTAATTTGTTCAACCTGTCTACAATCACCCAAACTGAGTCAAACTTACTTAATGTCACGGGTAATCCAGTCACAAAATCCATGGTAATACGCTCCCGCTTCCACTCAGGAATGGGCATCCTTTGCATCGGACCTCCTAGCTTTTGATGCTCATTCTTAACTGCTGAAAATTCAAACACTTATCCACAAACTCCACAATGTCCTTTTTCATCCCACACCACTAATAATGTTGCTTCAAACCATGAAAGATTTTTGCCACACCCCGGTGAATAGAGTACTTAGCACAATAAGTCTCCTCCAAGATCAAGCGAACCTAATCACCTACCTTAGGCACAAAAATGAGACCATTAACTCTCAACACTCCCTCAGAATCAAGAAAAGCCAACTTAGCTTCACCTCTCAACACTCCCGAATCACACATAATTTATCATCATCAAACTGGTGAGCACGAATCTAATTCATCAATTTAGATCTAGCCTCAACGAAGGCCAACACACTATCAGATGGGGAGATGTCAAGTTTGATCAACTTTCTGGCCAAGGATTGAACCTCCAAAGCTAAAGGCCTCTCCTCCGCTCTAAGACATGCCAAACTACCCATAATAGAAAGATTTCGGCTCAAGGGATCCGCCACAACATTAGCCTTGCCAAGGTGATAAAGAATAGAGATATCATAGTCTTTCAACAACTCCAACCACCTTCGAGGCCTCATGTTCAAATTAGGTTGAGAGAAAATATACTTGAGGCTATGATTGTCTATGAAGATCTCACAATGCACCCCATAGAAATAATGCCTCCACAGCTTCAAAACAAACACCACCACTACTAACTCCAAATCATGAGTAGGGTAGTTTCTCTCATGGACCTTCAGCTGCTGTGAAGCATAAGCTATAACTCTTCTCTTCAGCATCAAAACTCTACCTAAACCGACACTAGAAGCATCATAATAAATAACAAAGTCTACACCTTTCTTGGGCACTGCTAAAATAGATGTTGAAGTCAATAACTCCTTGAGCCTCTGAAAGCTTGCCTCACATTCATCGGTCCATAGAAATGCAACTTCCTTCTGAGTTAGTCTAGTCAAAGGAGATGCGATAGAAGACAATCCCCGAACAAATCGACGATAATAACCTGCCAGCCCAATAAAACTTCGAATCTCAGCCACTAAAGTGGCTCTCACCCAATCACGAACTGCTGCAACCTTGGCCATATCAACCATAATACCATCCTTAGTCACCAGATGACCCAAGTAAGTCACAAACTCGAGCCAAAATTCACATTTGAAGAATTTAGCATATAGATTCTCCTCATGCACTCTCTGGAGCACGATCCTCAGGTGACAAACATGGTCCGTCTTACTCTTTGAATAACCAACATATCGTCAATAAATACAATCACAAAGGAATCTAGATAAGGTCTGCACACTCGGTTCATCAACTCCAAAAAAGCAACAGGGCATTAGTCAGCCCAAATGACATAACCACAAACTCATAGTGCCCATATTGAGTCTTGAAAGCAGTCATCAGGATGTCTGACTCCCAGAGTTTCAACTGGTGATACCCTAACATCAAATCAATTTTAGAGAATACTGAGGCACCCTGAAGTTGATCAAATAAATCATCAATATGAGGCAAGGGATACTTGTTCTTGATGGTCACTTTGTTCAACTGACTATAGTCATGCACATTCTCATAGTACCATCCTTCTTCTAAACGAACAACACAGGTGCACCCCAAGGTGACACACTAGGCAAGATAAACCCCTTCTTCAACAAATCTTCTAATTGCTCCTTCAATTCCTTTAACTCTGTAGGAGCCATCCGATAAGGAGAAGTGTATATAGGCTTAGTGTTGTGTCACAACCCGGGACTAAGGCCTAGATATGACACGGCGAATGGGAATCCGAGGGTCCCCAAACAAGCCTCAAGTATCCAAATCCACATCATCGATTAAGAAATAACATCCAAATAGTAACACATAATTCTAAGGGAAGAGAGAAAGTAGGACTCACGCTATGGGGATATCGAAGGGAAAATGATTTATATGAATTCACATAGCACATAGCACATAAGAACTAAGGGGCGGGTAAGTATGACTCACTCTATGGGGCAATATGGGTCTTAGGATATTCCACATTTCCACATCAATCATACATACATATCATAATTCCCATAATCAATCCATGATAGCAAAATCCAATAAATGTCCAAATCATACGCTTCAAATACAACACATAACATATAGAATTTACGAGAGTCTACAAGATGTCCAACAATGCCTCTAGTCATAAGATGGGACGGGCGCCAAGACATGTCTTGGGCTCACCCTTAATTAAGAAGATAAATCGAAAACAACACAGGTGGAAGGTGGCTTCTCCTTGGAAGATAGGACTCACCACAATATCAACTCTCCGAATTCGACTACCCGTCAACCGGTGGATAGTCGTAACACACGTTTCCTACATGGTAAAATCATGTAGGCATAGAGTATGTGTTAGTACATTTGAGTGTACTAAGTATGCGTTCATGCAATGCATATGACTTACCAATCCTGCATTTCAATGTTAGATGAAAAGGGCACATAATATAAAAAGAATCATATATCCAATGGAGAAATATACAAGATGCCATAAAATTTATGATATATGAAATGCAACAATGCTCATATATAGTATGGATGGACTATAATCGAAAAACCAAATCTACGCAAGCTATTACATGAATTAGACCGATTGGGACCTCCCACCGGTAGGGAAAAGATTTACTTGCCAAAAAATAATCTACATCACACCTTACGACCACGCTTTTCGATGGATGGTAACCTTCCTTACGACTATGCTTTTCAGAAGGATTTACAAAATCATATCATAAAATAAACATAGTAGACGAATATCCATTCCTTACGACCCGGTCTTTCGGTAATGGAGATCGTTCCTATGTTGGCACATAGTTCAAGGAAAGGGAGAGGGACATTAGGGATATCCCTGACGCCCCTAATCCATCGGTGCTAAGTCAACAACATCCCACATGAATACTATATATCTATGTGTGCGCGCGCGCTTGCTTGCTTTCAAAAGAGTCAATATCCATTTCGAAATGTTCAATGCACATTTAGGCTCAAATGCCAAATCATAAGATCATAATCATAATGCTCATGCAAGGAATAGCTCATCTACATATACAAGATGGTCCAAGCACCCATAATGCTCAAAGAGCCATAATCACAGACATACCGGTGATCACCTTTTTATCATAACCAATGTCTTACCAAAATCATATCATAATCATTTCATAAAACATAATTGGGCTTAACCCACTTCAAGATTTCCATAAACCAATACTCATGAATGCAATGGAATGCATGATGTGAGGATAACATGGGTAACATAGATTCAAGTTAAAACCAACATCATAATATGAAATTGAATAAATCCATAATTAAAGCAACATCTAAATCATAGTGATAGTCATTGAATAAATCCATAATTAAAGCAACATCTAAATCATAGTGATAGTCACCCATGCACAAACCAATTGTAAAAAGGACATGCATGTTCATAATTTCATAACTCAATGTATATAATCATAATAATATTCAAAATGAATTGAAATGATAAAATACAGCCCATACACTAATTATATTTAATAAAATCAAATAATGAAATTTCATATTTAAAGTGACTAGAAATTCATGAAATAGATTGAAAGGAATTTTGGGTCTTCTTGGTTTAAAGGGCCAAGAATCAACCCCACATATCTTGATTAGGAAGATGAAGTTGAGAAGAATTTAGCTTGAATTTGAAACCCCAATCAAATCCTAGCTTGAATCTTGAAGATGAGACTTGGAGAGAATTTTGAGAGCTTAATTCTAGAAACTAGGTGTTAGTCTTGAATGAGGGTTTAGAATTTGTGAAGGAGAAGTTTAGGAATATAAGGGGGGGGGGGGGGGGTTAAAAGGGTCTTAAAAGCCTTGGGGATGGGTCAAGATATCAAAAACAACTCAATAAAATGCTCCCTTAAATTTAACCCCACAGTTCACACGGTAGAGTTCACGGCTCGTGAAACTCTTCACGGTCCATGAAGGCCTCCCGTCTAGCACAGACAGGTTTTACAAAAACGGGCATAACTTCTTGTTCCGAACTCGAAATTAGGTGAGACCGGATGCGTTGGAAAGATAATTCAAAGGGCTTCAATTTGATAGGTCGTGGGCTACCCAGATCCTTTTCTGCTAAGAGATATGCGCATTTAAAATTGACCCTTCTATCGGTACTTGTGAAGAACTTAGCCAATGGAATTCCTTTGAACTTGACTTACCGTAGGAGAGCCATGATGATCTTAAACAACATAATAAGCATGAATTGAAGGATTGAAAGTGAACTTAGCTTGAGCATGAAGATCCCATAAAGAAAGTCACCTTCACGGGAGGGTACACGGACCGTGTAATGTCACACGGGCCGTGACACTGCACGTACCCCTCTCCATAAAAATATTTCACGATCAAGTTACGAGACGGTGATTCCATACTTAGAAATAATTCACTACGGAACTTTACGAATGACCTCATGGGCCGTGTCACCCTACATGGGCCATGTACTTGGCCGTGTAACCATACTTGGCCCCAAAGCTGTGGGATTTCAAGCCAAGGCCATCACAAGGCCCACCATATGGTCCATGAAGTGTCACACGGACCATGAGGGGTCCAAGTGTGGTGTGGCTTTGTTTAAAACACCACGTTTAAGAGCCAAACATCCTCCAGGGGCCAAGGGCCACTCCGTGGAGGCTTCACATGGGCCGTGTGGCCTCACACGGACCGTAATGGCTCCCATGAAGTGTCACCTTAGTATAAAACTTTTCTGGAATCAAATATTTATGCTTCATTGAGGTTATACAAAAATTTGGGTCCTTACATGCCTGGCTCCAGATCAATGGCAAAATCAATATCACGATCTGGAGAAACACCTGGTACATTTGTAGGAAACACATTCATGAACTCTCTCACCACCCTCGTGGTCTCTAAAGAAGATGACTTCTTAGAAAAATCACGTACATGAGCTAAATAAGATAAACACCCATGCTCCATCATATGCCGAGTGCGAACTTAAGAAATAACCCCCTTAGAATAAGAGCTGGGAGCACCTGCCCATACCAACTTAGTAAACCCGGATAGGCTAAGGTAACAGTCTTAGCATAGCAATCAAGGATCACATGATAAGGGGACAACCAATCCATACCCCAAGTAACATCAAAGTCAAGCATGTGTAGAAAGATCAAATCAGCCTGGGTCACCCTGGTGAGAATACCATAATACAACCCCAATATACACGATTCACCACTAAGGATTCACCCACGGGTGTAGAAATAAAACTAGGCACATCAAGAGGCTCACACACACCATCAATGTCATAAGCAAAATAAGTGGATACATATGAATGGGTGGACCCAGGGTCAAATAAGGCTGAAGCTGAATGAAGGAAAACTGGAATAATACCTGTAATCATAGCATCAGATGTCTCTGCCTCTATACGGCTTGGAATGGCATAAAATACCCGGCGCTCTCCACTAACCTTCGATCCACCACTAGCACCACCTCGAGCTCCACCCCTAGCACTTCTAGTTCTACCCCTCGCACTCTATGAAGCGCCTCTAGCTGCTAGAGTTGGTGTAAACCGGGTCGTCTGTGTCCCCAATGGAAAAGAAGACAGAGCACGCTTGGGACAATCCTTGGCCTGGTGGCCAAACTCATCACACACATAACAAACTCTAGTTCTGGACTTTCCTATACTAGCTACACTAGGAATGGTAGCAGGAACCGATGTCCCCTGATACCCCTGAGCGCCCTGCCTTTGAGAATCTCTATCTCTGGGTGCATAACTACCAAACTGACCATGATAGCGAGTCCTCTTACCACCACCCTGTTGGGCCTGTCTGATGCCCTCTATCATTTTAGCATGGTCAACAATGCTTTAAAAAGAACCACCAGATAACATAACACAAGAGAGGTTATGGCCTCCTGAAAATAACTTGTGAACCCCTTCACAAATCAACGAATCCGCTCAAACTCTATTGGAATACTAGACATGGCATAGTGGGATAACTCATGGAGTCGTGCCTCGTACTCGGTCACAGTCATAGAACCCTGCTCCAATCTATCAAACTCATCATGGCGTCTATCACGAAGGCTGTAAGGTACAAACCTCTCAAGAAAGATCTCAATAAACTGCTTCCACTCCATCGCTGGAGCATCACCTGGCCTCTGGGCCATAACCAACCTCCGCCACTCTCTAGCCATGCCAGTGAACTGATAAGAGGTGTAAGCTACTCAGTGGGCCTCCAGAACACCAAAATCAAACAATTGACCTTCTCACTCGGTCAGGAAGTCATATGCCCATCCCTGATTGTACCATCAAATTTGGGAGGAGTTAATCTCTCATGGCTCTTCTGCTTAGGCAAAGAGATAGCAACACTGGTAGAAACTAGCGAGGCTAAAAACCTCAGAGGTACAATAGAAGGCATAGAAAATGGACTCGGGGTCTGAAATCCCAAATTAGGTCCTTGTACTGGCTGAGAAGGACAACCAGGTGTAGCAGGAACTGAGGTACCTAGAATATCACTAGTAGTAGGGGTACCCTCCAACCTCGCCAACAACCGAATCAATAGCTCCTGTAATACTGGTGTACTCCCCAAGGATGCAGAAGACTGAATTGGGTCCTCAGCCTGCTCCTCGTGCTCATAAACTGGTCAACAATGGGCTCAGGCGAAGCCCCTCTAGTCTGACCTCGAGCTGGTGCTGCTCCTCTAGCACGGCCTCGATCTCTAGCTCTGCCACGAGCTCTGCCTCGCCCTCTAGTGGGGGCTTGGAGAACAGGTACTGACTCATCTTCGGTATTTCTAGTTCTAATCCTCGCCATTTGCGCAGAAAGAATAGATTAGAAGTGTAAAAAACTTTAATAGAAAAAATTGCATGAAAAGAATCCATGGAGAGAGGTTTTCTCCTAACAAGCATATTGTAGCTTCTCGAAGATAGATAAGGACGTCTACGTACCGATCCACGAGACTCTACTAGACACCATGCTCTTTTAGCTCATGAGACCGGTAAACCTAGAGCTCTAATACCAAACTTGTCACAACTGAAAATAGGGTCATTACTAAAAGACCACTTAAATTCCAAACCCAGAAATGAAGTACACTATAAAAAAACCCAATAGATAAATATTCAATCATAAAAATGATATCCCAAAACCTAGTGTCACGAGTATAAAGAGCTTCTACTATATAACTAGTGAAATAAGTGCATCTCAGTCTTCGAATAGAAATAAAGACTAAACAACTAAGATAGAATCCAATGGAAACTTAAAGCCCTGAGTCTCACCACTAGATCTGGTATGAACTAAGTGCACGAGCAAATCAACTACCACGTGGATAATCCTGGCGAGAATCTGCCGGGGAGAAAGGAGTAGGGGTGAGTACACATAATATGTACCGAGTAGGTTTAACCGACTAGGAATCAGATATTGAATAAACTATGAAATAATCTAGGAACGTTTCCACCTGCAACAGAAAAACCACTCTGGCGTCGGTGCCGCAAATTTACATAAAACGGCGTGTATAAAGTAAACATATAATTTCACCTAAGCAAACCCAAAGCAACCACATGTAGTATAATGAAATGGTATGCAATGTCGTGCAAGGCAATGCAATGCAAGGTGGTATCAAGACCGTCGCATAACCTGTCATACATATCCCACTCGAGCTAAGGCTTCAAGATTAAGGGTACCCATGGGGACCTCGCATGTGATATACCCCAATCACAATATATCAACTACCTTGCCATCCAAGTGCCCATGGTCAAGGACTCCTGATAAGAATCACCATTCACAACTTTCCAAAATGTCATGACATGTAGTAAAAGGATGCATGCAATCAAGAATCAATTATGGAAGCAATATTCCGCTCATTAAGTACAATAAATATCAATGTTCTCAAAGTTTATCAATTATAATATTCACCCTCTTTTATGCATGTTTGGATACAATTCTCCTTTAAAAATTTTCACCATATTTTAGTAACCTTATTTGCTCAAGTAACCCATGATCCTCAATATCATATCCAAAATATCTCCCTTTTTTATCATGTCATGTTCACACTATTCTCAATTTAGGATTTACATGCTCACAAAGCAACACATAGAAAATTAACACACTCACACTAGCATCGCAATAAGAATTAGCAACCTAACACGTGATACGATCCCATCCCATATATTGCCATATAAGGATATTAAATAACTCAATCTCAGTATCAAAGAAGGATAGCAAAACCTACCTCAATGTCGAACCGCATCCGAACACTTTTACCGAATGGATAAAGTTTGAATTTAACTCCCGAAATAACAATTCCCTACCAAGAACGAAATATACATGTCACAAGGAGTCCAATGACCCCCGTATTACTATATGATTAGTCTAGACCTAGAACTCATCTAAATTTTTATAATCAAGTCTAGGGTGAAATTCTTAGTTTTCACAAGATAATTTCCCAAACTTTTTTTTAAATTTCCAGAGGCCTACATAATAAACAATACAATAAATGAGTAATAACTATCCAAACAATAGCACTAAAGCTTAGAGAAATTAATATACAAAAGAATAAACTCATCACGTGGCTTCTATTATGGGTTGCACCAATGAATTTCCAATTCCAACTTTTTCTATTACATGTATCCAATCACTAACCCTATCCTTTATGATTTCTTTTTCTATTACTCTTAATTGCCCCATAAGAAAAAGAATTGCTAATGTATTCTCTCTAACCACACTAACAGCATCCTCATAAATGTATGTTCATCAGCATACAACAATCATCAGGAGTTAAAGTTCTTACCCGATGCAAGTCGGTCGTCCCACGTTCTCCGTAAATTTTCTCCTCTTTTCTTTTTCTCTGTTGCTTAGGTTGTGGAGTAAAATATTAAACCTCATTAAATATTATTTTAATAAATAGATTAAATGGTATAGAATATTCAATAATTTATCAATTTAGCCCGCTAATCAAATTAGTTATCTACATTTACCCATAACATAAATAATCGAAATTATCGATTAGTCCAAAAAGACCTTTTCAAAATTTATGAGATAAATCTTTTAGAAATCAAGAGGGATAATTCTCAAAATGACCAAACGGGTCATTACAAATTTTCATCTTAGATTGTGAACGAAAAACTTTATATTATAAGAACCGATGAATTTATCTTTTGTCTATAAACTAAAACTCTATACACTAAATCATTTACTTTATAAGTAAATGGACACATACACGATTGTATGATCTATTAAAAGTTTTATTAAATTGTATGAATTATTGTTCTATAATAAATACTATATCTAAACTCATGGTTAATAGTATATATTCCATGGTTAATATTATATATCACAACAATCTTTCACTTAGACTTTTAACCATCACAATTATTATAATATATTATATCTAAATACATGGTTAATAGTATCTACCCTAACAATGTCCTACTTAGATATACAATCTTGGAAATTGTTAGAATACCATGTCTAAATCCATTATTTATACTTATGCCCTAACAATTCCCCACTAAGACTTTTAACTATGCATTTACAACTTTCGCAGGCTATCCTTTTATATGACTTACCAAAAGAATCTTATCAAGTTACTTTCTAATACTATATACCCTAACAATCCCCCACTAGGACTTTTAACTATGCATTTACAACTTTCGCAGGCTACCTTTTATATGACTTATCAAAAGAATCTTACCAAGTTGTTTTCTAATGCAACTTTGTCCAGTAGTGTTTAGTCGTAATTAATCAATTTTGTACAAGATTTCATGAGACCTTATCATGAAATTCTTTGAGAGTGTACATCGTTTCAGGAATTCTATCATGAAACTATCTCAAGAATATACAACAAATCAATCATCATTATGATTCTCCCACTATAACTAAGTATTACTACTATAGTCACACTTCCAGTTTCTTAAGTCTTAATATTTTTCTCAAAACTTTTTGGTATAGAAATATTAACAACTTATTCATGTAGTGATCATTAATTTGCTCAACATCACTACCACTAATTGAGGTAGTAAATTGTCTTATGTCATGTAATATTTCTCCCCCTATTTAAATACAATGGAACGCCAGTTCTAACATACGGATTAGATGTTCTTGAGTGTCTGAATTTATGATTGACTCATTTTTGTTTTCTTTATTCAGATCCTGTAAAACTAGTTTACTTCTAGGAATATGGTTTACTAAATAGTCATTTTCTAAAATCTGGCAGTTATGTTAACAAGTCATATTTTCTTCAGGACAATAATATAAATCTTCTTATATTATTTTTGAATAATCAGTTAACATGCACACACATTCATAATTAATTCCAACCTTTTTGTTTTCTCTCTCAGCATATATGCTAGACAATTGTTATCTGAACATAACATAGACTAGACTTACGCCAACAAACAAGCAAGGAATTAAATTTCAAATGTGACATATTGTTCTTAGGATATATCCAAAAAAAAGTAAAATAATTTCAAGTAAGTCAATCATTAATCTTATCATATCCATAAGAGTCTATTTTTATTTTTTCTTTTACACTAATCTTTTATAAAGTGTCTGAAGTAAATAATTAAAATGCAATTACTCTATCAAATAAGTGACTAATGAACTCTGCAAAGAGGTATACCCCACTACAATCAGATTGCGGGGACTTCACATATTTTTCATGATGTTTTCTTTATTTTTGTCTTAAATATCTTGAGTTTATCAAAAAGATTTAGACTCGCATAGCATCAAAAAATATATATTCATATCATGAGTAATCTATTATGAATATTTCACATACTCAAAAGCACCTCTTGCCTGAATGTTCATTTACCACATAAATTAAAATAGAATAATTCTAACTTAGTTACTACCTCCATTTTTTTCTAAGAGGAAAGTTCTCCAAGTCATTTTTCTTTCAAAACAGGACTCACACGTTAGTAGTGACTTCATTTTCAATGAAGCATTATGTCCATCCTTTAACCAACATTGAGGTTCTATTCAGATTAAATAACTTTAGATACTAGTGAACAGATAAGCTATATACAATTTGAAAGATGTTTTCTCTTGTAAGATAGATTAGTCTTATTCAATTCATAAGAAATAATACTAATAAAAAGTTCATGCACTCATGTACTATAAGAGATAAAATATCTATCAAACTCAGTAACATGAGAGTTACAAGAAAAATATATTAAGCATTTATCTCTTATTTAGTTAAAGAGTGAAAATCAATTCTTTCAAACATCAAGTAAATGCATAATGCATTCTTTAATATTAATATCTTATCACCATAAAGAAAATCCTTGAGCGGTACTATGTGGGTTTATGATGTCTTTTGAGAGTTTGAAATATAATTAATCATAATATAGCCAATCGTTGGGATTGGATAATTATTCATGCAATACACATGCACAATGACCCGTTATTCACTCCATAAACTTATACAGACCTAACTCAGTTAGAGAGTCTATTGTTAGCCTAAATCAAGTGAAAATTATTATAGTTCCATTTATTCAATCTTATATTACTTAGTTTAGGAGAGTTAATATAAATTATCAAAACTAGCAATTAATTACATAAAAACTTGTGTTAAATTTATCCGTTATGGAGGAAGGTCTAAGCCAACACATGAAATTAACACTTCACTATTATTTAATCTGGTAATCATAAGAAGGATCTGTATATCTCGAATAATTCTAAATTGTAAAATTTAGAGCCCATTTATACATACATACATACATACATACATACATACGTACACACACACACACACACACACACACACACATATATATATATATATATATATTCATGCATCTCGAAAAGTCAATCGTTGGGATTGGAGAACTCTCATGCAATACACATGTACCATGACCGATTATTCACTCCATAAACTTATAAAAACCCAACTCAGTTGGAGAGTCTATTGTTAGTTTAAGTCAAGCGAAAATCACTCTAGTTCCATTGATCCAATCATATATTACTCAGTTTATGAGAGTTAATACAGATTAGCAAAACCAGCTATTAAATACATAGTGACTTGTATCAAATTCATCAGTTATGGTGGAAGGTCTAATGCAATCACATATAATTAACACTTTATTACTATTTAATCTTAGTAACAATGGGAAGGATCTGTATCACCAAATATGACCAAAACTCATATAACAATATGAATAGAAAAGAGATATTTCTTATCAAATCATTCTTACGAACCTACTGAATTTCAAATCAATTAGAGTCCATTTTTAGTACTAAAACTATGATTGATTCGATTGAAAATATTGTTTGGTCAAAATAGAATTTAAAATTTTCCATTCAATAATTTCTATGATATGTTATCATTTGTATAACAGATACACGGATCAAGAATAAAGAACAAAATTTTAGAACTATTTTCTTTATATGAGCATTATTTTAAAAATAATCAGCATGTTTATGTATTCATTGAATATTAAAATTCAAAATGCACCTCATAAGTATTCATGAATCTTGAACAATAAATTTGCTGAAAAAATAACTTCTTATGCAACATACCTATGTGGTGTCAAATATTCACTCCATAAATATTGAACAAGAGCTAACTCATATGAAGTGTATACTGATAATTTAAGTCAAGTGAATATTATTATCTCTAGATCCATTAAGCTAATCATATATTACTATGTTCAGGGGAGCTAATACAGATTATCAAAATTAGAAATCGGATTATATCTAGTGATTTGTATTATTTTCATCTGTTATGGAGGAAGGTCTAATGACAGCACATGAACTTAATACTTCACTAAAATTTAGACATGAGAGTCATAAAGAATAATCTCTATTACCACTATATCATAGTTGAGTTATTTTTCATTAAATTTAATTTTCAAGACATAACAAAACACCTAAAACTATTATTTAAAATGATCTGAAGTTGCCAAATTTCTGCACAACAGTGATTATTTTTAATTTGATCGCTTCTTATGAACCTACCGAATTTCAAATTAATTAGAGTTCAAAATTAATATTTATCTCCAATCTATGATCAAATTCAGATTCAAATGATTTTAAAAAATCATATCTATATCCTTATCATATATCAATTCATGTTAAATAATCATATGTAGTCATTACAATATCTAACAAAAATAAAATCGATATGAAGGATTATTTTCATACTAAATCACATTTTAGTCCAAAAAAAACAACTTGAAAATTATGTTAACGACCTCAAAATCATAACCACATAGCAATGAGTATTTCTAGTTAGGTCGTTTCCAATGAACTTATCAAATTTTAGTTCAATTGGAGTCTATAAAAACTATTTATTTCCAAGACTATGACCAAATTCAAATTCACATCACGTGATTTAAGCATCTTTAGGAATTAAAAATTATGATCTATATTCTTATCACATATCAATTCATGTTAAATCATCATGTATAATCATGTCCTATATTCAAGATAAATATATCTGACATGCAGAATAAATCATATCATATTCAAGCCAAATTTTAATCCGAAAAATAGCTTAAATTCCATCTAAAAGAGTTTTGATGGAACCATCAAATTTCATGTCAAATCAGAGATCATAAATACATGACCATTTAAACTATGACCAGATTTGAAAAATATTTGCATTAGGCATAATTAAAGATCAAAATAACATGATCCAAATTTTTATTCTCTTCAATTATTAATCTCATTTGCACAAGGAATACGTTATGTCCTTCCTTTTACTAAGATACACAACACCTTCTTATACCAAATTGTTCTCTTAATTAATACGTCTGAGAATCCAAGATATTATACTTCTCCCTTTTAAATCAGTGAAAATCTTTAATATCTCTTCTCATGAATTAATTTAGTGTTACTAGTGGCTAAAAGTAATCTCCTTTCGGTAGATAAAACTTTATCCCTACTGTACACTTATCCGGAACAATTTACACATGATACATTGAGCACATTTTAATGACTCAAATAAATAGATCACTTTAGTTCTATTTATTAATCATAAGTCTCAATTCATGTATAATAGTTTAACATATATATTAGGCACTTTTAGTAACTCCAAATAAATAAACCATTTTAATGGTAACCAATTATTAATTACATAATTCTTAATATATACATACTATAAGAGGGAGAATAATAACTAAGTCATCAACTTGTGACATGATCTTATTATTTTGCATGCCTAAAAGCTTTACAGCTTGTGTCACAACCAAAAAGAAACAAATCTTGTTTTCTTTAGATCAAAAGTGTGGCCCTCTTAATGAAATTAAATATATATATTAATCATCATAATAAGAGTTGGAATTAGGAAACATTGGCCCGTACCTCTTAGCGAAACAATTGTCAAGCAAATAATTACTACCGATCACCAACTTACTTAATAATACCTTTTTGATCATGTGACACCAAATCTCAAGCAAAATTATTTTTAACAAAGTAAATTAAGATAAGAAATATGTACTTTATAAAAATAAATTATTTTCTGTAAATGAAACCTAGCCACCACTTTTAGTAAATTTTCAATCTTTTGATGATACCATGTGACATAGCATACAGTGTTGGCTGAACAAGAACTCGTGTTCTCACTCCTTATTGCAAAAAAGTTGAAATGGTTCTGTTTTGATTCATCTCACCAAATACCATCACATTTACTTTAAAACTCGACGATGATATCAAGGCAAAAATCATATTTTAATCATGTTATCTAAGAAAAAGTAAGCATGAATTTGATACCAATTGTTAGAACATTATACACGCAGCAAAAGCATATAAGTATCATACTGCTTACATGAATAATATATAACACATACATTTATTCTAGAATACATAAAATTTACAAAATTTAATTAGATAAATGCCTCTTGAAGCATGAGCATATACCTTCAAGCGAATACACGAGTTAGACTGCAGTTCTATGGTCTTCTACAGTGATCTCAAGTTCACATCTGAACTCTCTCAATACTTGGATGGGCAAGCATTGTATAGAAGACCTAATTCCCTTTCATTAAAATCCAGTTTATTCTTGATCAGAAAACCCCCTATTTATAGAGGATCTTTCGAAATCAAAAAGGAAGAAGGAAACCCACTTTTCTTAAAAAACAAGAAACTAATATGTGTCCTTCTTTTATTATAAATAGGATTCTGAGTTCTAGTTAAATATGGGTATTGTAAGCACCAAAGAATTAATTGTTGAGGCTCCATATTATGGAAATAATTCAAATAATTAATTTAAAATTATTCTTACCATAATAAATTACAAATCATTCCACTAAAGATTCATAATTGCACTCCTCTATTTATATTTCGAAATCCCCATTAAACAATTATGTAATTCCGTGTGTTAAGATTATAGATACTAATCAACAAATTAAATTACTGACAAAAAATTAATTTCCTTTAGAGCACTACTTAACTTATTTCATGTGTCGGATTCTTAAATCCACATGCAAAGTTTGACACGATAAAAACTTATTGTAGGAATCAGAGTTTTTCAGTGGCTTTACCAGATCTCTTGGTACTATCCCGAGAAAACCTGCCAGGCATCGCCCCACGGAAGGCCCACACGGGCCGTGTGAAACCAGACGGACCATGTGGCCTCCCATGGAGGGACACTTGGTCCAGCTCACGACAGGGAAACTTGAGACGGGGGAAATTTCAGACCAAGTGAGGGCACACGACCACTCACACGGTCTCTGTGATGTGTCACGGGCCCAGTGGCCCTCCGTGTAACTCGCTACATTAAATTTTTCTAAGTATGGAAGTACCGTGCATAAATTATATCAAGTACTATCACACGGTCCATGTTACAACCCGTGTAGCATCACACGGGCTATGAAGTCATCTGTGTGGTACCCCTTAGCCTCGAACAAATTCCCAGCATTGGCCCTACGAAAGTGTGTAAGTGATAGCTCACGGTCATTTTTCACTATCTGTGTGATGTCCCATGGACCGTGTAGAAAATCGTATAGACCTAACGGTTGTTATTTTTGCCCGTTTCATTAATGGCATTTATGTAATTTCGATTTATCTTAATTATGAATTATGACCTTTTACCTATCCTAAACCCCTAATTCAGCTGTTATCCCTCCCCTCTTAATTCATGCTCCTAAAACCTTCTACCCTCATAAGATTACCTCTAAAATACTCTCTACTCTTCCCTCTCAAGATTCAAGGCAAGGGTTAATTGAAGTTCAAATTCAAGCTAAGTCCTTCCCCAAATTCAGCTCCTCAATGAAGGTATGTGGGATTGATTCCTGGTCCCTTTCAACCAAAATGTCCAAAAAATCTTTTCAATTGTTTTTATGAATTTCAGTTACTTTAAATGTGGATTTTCATTATTTGATTTTATTGAATCCAATTGATATATGGGTTGTAATTTACCTCTGATTTCAATTCACTTTAATCACTATTATGATGATTTACGTTTAGTTATGAAGTTATGAACATGCATGTCCCCTTTTTAAGTTGATTTATGCATGGGTGATTTATATTATGATTTAGATGTTGATTTAATTATAGATTTATTCAATTTCATATTACGATGATTGATTTTAACTAGAATCTACATTACCCATGCTATCCTCACATCATGCATTGCATTGGCATTCATGGGCATTAGTTTAAATGAAAATTATGAAGTGGGTTAAGCCCAGTTATGGTTTATGAAATGATCTGATATGATTTTAGATAAGATATTGGTTATGACAAGAATATGATCACGGATATGTCTTATGATTATGGATCTTGGAGAATCTCGGGTGTTTGCACTATTTTGTATATGTGAATGAGCTATTCCTTGCATGGGTATCATGATTATGACTTATGATTTGACATTTGAGCCTAAATGTGCATAGAATGGCTATGAAATGAATTGCGGTTTGAAAATAATATTGTATCTCTCGAAAGCACATCTACGTATAAGTATTCTCGTGGGATGCTGACTTAGCACTGATGGATTGGGGGCGTTAGGGCTATCCCCAAGGGCCCTCTCCCTTTTCTTGAACTATATGCCTAGCATGGGTTATGAGAATCCTATCCAAAATAGCACGGGATCCCGTAAGGAAGGTGTCTTCATACGAAATGGGGCGGGTTCTCGTAAGTTGAAGTGTTATGCGATATAATATGCTATATAAAAAATCCTTACCGAAATGAGATGGGTTCCCGTAAGGGGGTTGCTTCATACGAAATGGGACGGGTTCCCATAAGTTAAAGTATGGTTTTACCTTTGGCAAGTAGACTACATCTGTACCAGTGAGGGATTTTCATCGAGATTTCAAGTAATAGCTCACTTGGTCTTACAAATGTCGGTTGAGGTCATATTCCCAATATATATATGAGCATTTTTGCATTTCATGGCATCTTGTATATATTTCCATTGGATATATGGTTCTTTCTATATTATGTGCCCTTGTCATCTAACATTGAAATGCAGGTTCGGTAATGTTATATGCATTCCATGCCCGCATACTTAGTACATTCAAATGTACTAATGCATACTCTATGACTACATGATTTTACCATGTAGGAGCTGAGCACTTCAAGTATCAACCATTTGATGAGTAGTCCGATTTAGAAGAGTATTGTGGTGAGTCTCATTCTCCAAGGACAAGCCATCTTCCTCTACCTGTACTATCTTCATATTTCATTTTTTCATTTGAAGGTGAGCCCGGAACATATCTTGGCCGCCATTCCATCTCGATTAGAGGCATCCGTTGGACAATATGTAGACTCTTTTGAAATCCGCTTATATGTGTGATATCTCGCTTATGCATTTGTTGGATTGATTTATGGGAAGTTTGTATTTGATTATATGCATATTTTGGTGTGAAAATGTGGAAAGTCCCTAGCCCCGTATTTTCCCATAGCGTGAGTCCTATTCTCCCGCCCCTTAGAACTATGTGTTGTTATTTGTATGTCCTTCCCGAACCGGTGATGTGGATTTAGATACTTGAGGCTTGTTTGGGAACTCTCGGGTTCTCATTCGTTGTGTCACAGCTAAGCCCTAGTCCTGGGTCATGACACTTATAAGCTTCTCAAAAGGCATATCATCAATCTTTATATGTAAGGACTCGAATTTTCAAATGACTCTATCAGACTTAATAATGTCGCCCTGTGAGAAAACAATTGACCAAGTGTCACTTCATGGGAGGCCCACAAGGCTCGTGTAAGGTCACACGGACAGTGTGGCCTCCAGGGAAGGTTGACTTGGCAAAAAATTTTGATTACTGGTACTTGACAGGGAGTTTCGGGCTAAGGCTCGCCACACCAGAACCCCACACGGGCAGTGTGGTGTGTCATGGGCCGTGTGGCCCCTCATGTAACTCATGATGTAAGAATTTTCTAAGTACGAAATAACCATCTCGTAACTTTGCGTGCAAGAATTTTTCTAAGTATTGTTGCACGGCCCTCGAAATGACCCGTGTAGTGTCACATGGGCCGCGTGGCCATCTGTGTGAAGTTCCTTCGCATTGAAAATTCTAAGTGTCG
The DNA here is from genome assembly GCA_029948455.1 of Solanum rostratum. Lineage (NCBI taxonomy): Eukaryota > Viridiplantae > Streptophyta > Magnoliopsida > Solanales > Solanaceae > Solanum > Solanum rostratum. Next base: position 35,026,768 of record CM057056.1, read on the forward strand.
AATATTGCAAAAACTTGTCTAAGTGTCATCTCACGGGCACTGTTCACAGCCCGCGAAGTGCCTCACAGACCGTGTCAGTGCCAGTGAAGCCATGATGACCCGATTTCCCTCCGTTTCATTAATGGATTTTACGTAAATATGATTTACTTTAAATGTGTTTTATAAAATAAACTATTCGAGACCCCTAAATCAGTCAATTGATGTGAAGCCAAAAATATAAATTTTTAGTCATTATTTACCTCATATTGAATACTTTTATTTATCCTTTTCGAGCATAAATTTTATTAATTTTGCTAAATTATGTATTTTATTTGTAGGATTAAATTGGCGAAAAAAAAGATTTGGAACTCAAATGAATTAAAAAAGGAGATTACACAAGGAAAATCAAGCAAGCAACTTAATGTATTAAATTGAATATAATAATATATATTATTATATATATGCGCAGCGCTGCTTTGCAATTCAGTTGCAATTGGAATTAAGCTGCCACGTGGCAGCTAATAAGTGACAACAACCAACTGTTATGCGGCGTATAGTAGCCGTTCGCGTGAAGGCCCAATTCCTTTTGGTTTTGGGTTTCCCAATTTGTTTTGGACTCAATTATTTTATTTGGGATTTATTCTTACACCTATAAATATTCCATAAAATTAGGTTTTACATAACTTTTGACCTAAAGAGAAGTAGTAGCCGTCGTGAAGGCCAAAAAATTTTAGTTTCATCTTTTCTTCTCCAATAGTATTATTTTTACATTTACTTTTGAATGATTTGTGGTAATTTCTTCATGTCTATGTGGAGTTAAACTTCTCGTTCTAAGATTATGGTAGATAATAAGATGATTGTCTAGTCATTATTAATTCCAAATATTTGTTTATCATATTAGTTGTTCCTATATTGTTTTCATCTATACTTCATAGTCCGGCCAACTAGGGGGTATATTAGTTGTTCATTCTGGATTCGAGAGATGTTGGAATGAATAGAACACAGTAGTATAGGGAGCTTGTTCAACTAGGAAACTTGATTGATTCGTGTAAGGGAGACCCGTCACAACTACCCTTACACCTCGCTTGGTTCAGAATACAGGAAGGTAACGTTAAAGCATTTTTATTGATGTGTCTAATCCCGCTCAACAATATAGTTAGACAGTCAATAAAGGTACACCAAAAGAGGCGTGCAACCCTATTGAAGTAATTTAAACCATGTGAATCAGCAACTAGATAACCAAATAATTTGATAAAATTGTGACTAAACATGATTATTAACTAAATCATAATCTTAGATCGATTCATTCATTGATTGTATAAAAATATCTCTTTTGGTTAATTGTTCACCTCTTAAATAAATAATTAAAATTAATATAACTTAGTAAATAATTAATCAACAAGTCCTTTGGGTTCGACATTCGGCTTTTGAAAAGAGCCACTATATAACTTGGTTTGACCACGTACACTAGCATGTGCTGGAGAAGCAATAAGTTTTTGGCGTCGTTGCCAGAGACTTAGAAATTAATTATTATTATTATTTTTATCATTTAAGTGTTTTTTCCTTTTTTAGTAAATTTTTTAATTTAATTTTTGTTTTTGCGAATATTTAAAAAAATAGTTTTTTTCGTACTCTTATTAATATGGACGATTGTCGATGTTGAGAACAGTACATATGAGGATGTACATAATAATATAACTCATGAATTAGGACGTATTAGCCCTCATTCCTATCATTTTTCTACATTGTGCTTGTATAGTGAGAAATTAATCAAGCTATCTAAGCCTATGAAAGAATGTAAGGAAAAAAGAACAATATGTCTATATTCTTGAATTTATTGATCAAAAATAAAAAAATTACATTCCTCAGTTAAGTTTAAAGAAGTGTAAGATGTGATATCTATTACTTGGTTGCTTTATCTTCATATCACCGCCACTTGAGTGAAGTAGAAAGATGGATGTAAAATTGGTGGTGACTTGAGTCATGTCGTGATGTTAAAACAGGTGCCTATTGGGAGGCAACCCATTTTAGTGTAGCTTTTTATTTTTATTATTTTTTTGTCACTTTTATTTTTAGTGTGTTTTTATTTTTTGCAGATTAAGGGAAGTCTGAGTGCCAACATTTGAAGCAAAAGAGCAATTTGAGCTTAAGTCTGAGGTGCGTATGACCCTCCATGGATATTGAGAGAATATGCTTCTAGCTAAGTCGAAAGGCCTCATGGAGTTTTCCTAAACTTTGTTTTAAATTATAATTGATATTTTGAGGACATAGCATCTTTTCAAGTGTGGGGTGGGAATTCTCCCAAATATATTGTTTCGGATGGAGTGTGTTTTAGGGTTTGTTTAATATTCATTAAAAATCAAAATAAATAAAAAAAATAAAAAACCAAAAAAATTTAAAAATTTTCAAAAAATTATAAAAAGATTTTTATTTATTTATTTATATTTTTTCTCATTAGTAGAAGCGCACTTTGTCCACCCCTTGGTTTTTCTTTTCGGATCTTTTCTGAGGGGGATCCCTTTAAACCGAGTATCCTTTTTTTTATTTTTAGGAAGTAAATTTTTATTTTCAGTTTCTTATTTTTTTTAAGAGAAAAGAAAAGACCTTTTGACTTCGTTGGTACTTGCTCTTTAGGCCTAATCTTGAGTAGTTTTTTTCTATGAATGCTTAACTTCTAATTAAATTACAAATTATTTGACATCTAGGCTCATGGTTGAGACTCTGTGTACACCTTATTTTATTTTATAGTTTGTTATAACCTTGTCTCTCTTAGAAGTGGAATTGATCCATCTTAATTGATACTTGTGTCATGTGTGGTGAGAATTTGGTTATTCTATGTTTTACATATTAGTTTAGAACTTGCCTTGCATGTTATTAAAGCAAAATAAAAAGTATTGCTTTATTTAGGAGATGATAATAGGTTTTCTTTGATTTGTCTTGTAAATTTTTAGCCTTTTACGATATTATATCAATAGTTAGCCCTTTTGAGCCTATAACTTTTTGTTGGTAGCCATATTTTTACCTTGGCATGGTTTTATTGAATCCCTAGTTTTTGCACCTTGTTTCCTTGAGTACTATAGCATAAACTGATTGTAACTGTTAAATTTGAAGAAAAGGATATTTAAGTGGTAAAAGGTGATCAATAATAGTTACACGGTGATGAAAACCCCCTCTTTGAAAGAATGTGTCATGAAAAAAAAAAGAAAAAAAAGAAGGGAAAAAATTATTTCAAAAAAGGTGAAACATTCTTGATGAGAAGAGATTGCTAGTGAAATAATTATTAAAGAGATGGTTGAAAAAATTGAAGAGAAGATAATGGGTGAGGAAGTCTAAAAGTGCAAAGTGATTAGGGAAGTGTAAGTCACTATTATATAGTTTTCCTATCCGTCCCCTAGCTACATTACAACCCAATAAAAGTCCTATTTGATTCTATTCAAGCATGCTTAATTAGTGGAGATGTACATAATGGGCAAGCTTATGGTTCTTTGTACATACGTGTGAATTCTTTGTGAGTGCGAGAATTTTTCTTTAATGAAAAGTCCTTAATTTATATTCAATCTTTTGAATTGAGTGTGTGGACAATTCTTTCATATGAGGGCACTTGTTTCATGATATATAGGTGATGTTATTAACTTTCTTTGAGAGAGTAAGTGAGCAAATTTAAATTTGATGAGTTAGAGTCCTTCCTTGAGGTTAGATGGTCGAAACCTTGTTATTTATTTGTAGATCTTGCATAATGATTGGGAAGTGTACATGATGTTTTGAATTTTTTGGATGGCCTAAATTGTTTGTATCAACCAAAACGGTGGTCCGATTTGATTTTTGATGAGCTTTAATGTTTGCTGTAGGAAGAGCAAAGTTTTAAGTGTGGGGTGTTGATGTGAGCCCAAAAATATATATTTTTAGTCATTATTTACCTCATATTTAGTACTTTTATTTATTCCCTTTTAGCACAAATTATATGGATTGTCCTAAATTATGTATTTTATTTGTAGGATTAAATTGGCACAAAAATAAAAAGATTTGGAACTCAAATGAATTAAGAAGGGAAGATTACAGAAAGAAAATCAAGCAGGCAGCTTAATTGATTAAATTGAATATAATAATATATATTATTATACATATGCATACGGTGCTGCTTTGCAATTCAATTGCAATTGGAATTAAGCTGCCACATGGCAGCTAATAAGTAACAACAATCAATTGTTGAGTGGCGTACACTAGTCATTCGCGTGAAGGCCCAATTCCTTTTGGTTTTGGGTTCCCAATTTGTTTTGGACTCAATTACTTTATTTGGGGTTTATTCTTACACCTATAAATATTTCATAAAATTAGGTTTTACATAACTTTTGACCTAAAGGGAAGTAAGAGCTGTCGTGCAGGCCGGAGAATTTTGGTTTCATCTTTTCTTCTCCAATAATTTTTTTTTTAACATTTACCTTTGAATGATTTGTGGTAATTTCTTCATGTCTATGTGGAGTTAAACTTCTCTTTCTAAGATTATGATAGCTATAAGATGATTGTCTAGTCATTATTAATTTGAAATATTTGTTTATCATATTAGTTGTTCCTATATTATTTTTGTCTATACTTCATAGTCCGACGAACTAGGGGGTAAATTATTTGTTCATTCTGGATTCGAGAGATGTTGGAATGAATAGAACACAGTAGTATAGGGAGCTTGTTCAACTAGGAAACTAGATTGATTCATGTAAGGGAGACCCATCACAACTACCCTTACACCTAGTTTGGTTCAGAATACAGCAACAAGATAATCAAATAATTTGATAAAATTGAGGCTAAACATGATTATTAGCTAAACCATAATCTTAGATCGATTCATTCAAAGATTGTGTAAAAATATCTCTTTTGGTTAATTGTTCACCTCGTAAATAATTAATTAGAATTAATATAACTTAGTAAATAATTCTTCGAAAAGTCCTTTGGGTTCGACATCCGGCTTTTGAAAAGAGCCACTATATCACTTGGGTTGACCACATACACTTGTGTGTGCTGGAGAAGCAACACTGATATCCTTTCACTTTAATTCATTCTCATTAGCAACACTCTCACTCTAAGAACAAATCCTAAAAATCCTCTCTAAGTTCTTCTCTCAAGACTCAAGCTAGGATTCAATTGGGGTTTCAACTTCAAGCTAAATTGTTTTTCAAATTCATCTTCCTAATCAAGGTAAGTAGGATTGATTCTTGGTGCCTTTCAATTAAGAAGACCCAAACTCTTTTCAATTAATTTTCATGAAATTAAGCTTACTTTAAATGTGGGTTTCATTATTTGATTTTATTAAATTCAATTTATGTATGGGTTGTACTTTATTTATGATTTTAAGTTAATGTAAGCCCTATTATGATGATTTGTATTGAGGTTATGAAGTTATGAAGATGCATGCCCTTTTTAAAGCTTGATTTATGCATGGGTGATTTATATTATGATTTAAATGTGTATTTAATCATGGATTTACTTAAATTTTATATTATAATGTTGATTTTAGCATTGAATCTATATTACCCATGTTATTCTCACATCACTCATGGCATGTACATGCATGGACATTGGATTTTATGGAAATTATGAAGTGGGTTAAGCCCAATTATGTTTTATGAAATGTTTTTGATAAAATACGGATTATGAAAAGAATGTGATCACATATATGTCAATGATTATGGCTTTTTGAGTAGTATGGGTGCTTGCACCATTTTGGCATGAGCATGAGTTGTCCCGTGGATGAGTATCATTATTATGATTTATGGTTTGGTTTTTGAGACTAAATGAGCATTGAACGGATTTGAAATGAATATCGTATTCTCTTGAAAGCACGGATATGTATAAGTATTCGCGTTGGATATTTTGACTTAGCACCGATGAATTAGTTGTGTCAGGGCTATCCCCAAGGGTCCTCTCCCTTTCTTCGAACTATGTGCCAACATAAGAACGGTAGTCATTACCGAAATGATTGGGTCATAAGGAATGGTTATTCGTTTTTGATATGATGTGATTTTGGAAAATCCTTCTGAAATATTGTGTTTAGTAAGGAAGGTGACCATCCACCGAAATGGGGGTCCCATAAGGTGTGATGTAGATTACGTTTGGAAAGTAATCTTCTCCTATCGATGGGAGGTCTTTAACGCACTAACTCATGTAGTAGCTCGGATTGGTTTGATTTGACAATTATAGTCTATCCCCACTATATCTGAGCATCGTTGCATTTCATGCATCATGAATTTCATGGAATATTGCATATTGTACTCCTTTGGATATATGATTCTTTCTATATTATGTGCTCTTGTCATCTAATATTTAAATGCGGGTTTGATAAGTCATATGCATTGCATGCCCTCATACATAGTATATTCAAACGTACAAACGCATGCTTTATGCCTACATGATTTTACCATGTAGGGACCGAGTGCCACGACTATCCACTGTTTGACGCTTAACTTGAAGCGGAAAGTTGACCTTCTGGTGAGTCCTATCTTGCAAGGACAAACCACCTTCCATCTACCTATGCTAGTTTATGTTTATTTCCTTACTTGATTGTAATCCCCAGACATGTCATGGTCCTCGTCCCATCTTATGACTAGAGGCATTGTTGGCCATCGTATAGACTCTTATAGATTCTATATGTTATGTGTCGTGTTTGAAGCTTATGATTTCGATTATCTATCGGATATGTCTATCATGAATTAATTATTATAATTATGATATATATGTATGTTGATGTGGAATGTATAAGATCCCAAGTCCCGTATATCCCCATAGTGTGAGTCCGACTTTCCCGTCCCTTAGCACTATGTGTTTAATATTTGAATGCGCTTCCGAACCGATGATGTGGATTTGGATACTTTGAGGCTTTTCCGGGGATTCTCGGGTTCCTATTCGCATGTCACTTCTAGTACCTAGGTCTGGATCATAACAAAGATAGTATTAGAACCCTAGGTTTATAAATGGTCTTCGAAGTCAAACATGTCGCGTCAAGTAGAGTCCTATTCATAGGTGTGAAGTGCCCCATGCCTATGAGTGGGAGGCTACACAGATACTCTAGGAATTGTCTCACTTTTGCTTTTCATATGTCGTGATATAGTTGTATAATTGGTTTTTCCCTAATCGTGATGGTGTCATTGCTCCGTTTCAGACCATGCCTCGAGGAAGACCCCATCTACCAAGGCCAGCTACGGCTAATGAGGACCAAGCACCTCAAGGGCCTATGGTTGAACCAATCTCCAATAGTGAATTTTGTACGGCCTTTGCTATGCTTTCCTAGGTGGTAACAACTCAGGTTAGGCAGGCTAACCTTCCACGGGAACCCACTCCAGCTTCTAGAGTAAGGGATTTCACCCGGATGAATCCTCCCGAGTTTTATGGGTCAAAAGCCAATGAGGATGCTCATGAGTTCATTGATGATCTCACCAAAGTGATAAATATTATGGGTGTCACTTCTGAGGAGAAGGATGAATTAGCTGCTTATCAACTAAAGGATCTGGCTCAGGTGTGGTACACCAAGTGGTCTATAGAGAGGGTTTGTGTTGATGCTGTTAATAGGGAGGAGTTCAAGTTTGCCTTCCTAGATCGTTTCTTTCCACTTGAGCTTAGGGAAGCTAAGATGACTGAATTTATCAACCTTAAGCAGAGAGGTATAAGCATAAGGGACTTTTCCCTCTAAGTCACTAAGCTCTCCAAGTATTCTCCGGCACTCGTGGCCAACCCTCGTGCAAGGATGCATAAGTTCGTTTCTGGTATCTCTGATTTGCTCGTGTGTCACGACCCAAAATGGAATCATGACTAAAAGACCATTGAATTCCAATCCCAACAATAAATGTACCCTAGAAGGAGAAAAATCCAATAAACAAATAGTCACCACATAATAATAATATCCCAAAACCTGGTGTCACGAGCATAAAGAGCATCTAATACTTAACTAGTAAAATAAGTGCATCTCAGTCTTTGAATAGAAATAAAGACTAAACAACTAAGATAGAATCCAATGGAAACTCAAAGCCCTGAGTCTCACCACTAGATCTGGTATGAACCAAGTGCACGAGCAAATCAACAATTACGTGGATAACCCTGACGAGAATCTGCAGGGGAGAAAGGAGTAGGGGTGAGTACAAATAATATGTACCTAGTAGGTTTAACCGACTGGGAATTTGAAATTGAATAAACTATGAAATAATCTAGGAGCGCTTCCACCTGCAACAGGAAAACCAGTCCGGCATCGGTGCCGCCAATTTATATAGAACGACGCGAATAAAAGCAAATATATAATCTCATAGAAGTCAACCCCAAAACAAGCACAAGTAGTATAGTGAAATGGTATGCAATGTCATGCAATGCAATGTAATGAAAAGTGGTATCAAGACCGCTGCACTGTCGTATACACCCCCATCGAGCTAAGGCTCCCAGACTAAGAGGACCCATGAGGACCTCGCAGGCCGTATACCTCAAGCACAATATATCAACTACCTTGCCACCCAAGTGCCCGTGGTCAATGACTCATGATAAGAATCACCATTCGCAACTTCCCAAAATGTCATGACATGTAGTATGCAGATGCATGCAATCAAGACACAATTATGGAACAATATTCCTCTCAATAAGCACAATAAATATCAAAGTTTTCGAGTTTAGCAATTATAATATTCACCCTCTTTATATATCACAATTATCTCCCTTTCTCAACATGTCATATTCACACTATTCTCAATTTAGGATTTCACATACTCTCGAAGCAACACATAGACAATTAAAGCCATCACACTAGCATCTCCAAAAGAATTATCAACCCCACACATGATACGATCTCATCCCATAGATTATAACATAAGAATATTCAATAACTCAATCCCAATCTCATAGAAGGATAGTCAAACCTCCCTAAATGACGTAACCACACGTGAACACTTCTACCGAATTGATAAATCCTGAATTCAACTCCTGCAACGATAATTTTCTATCAAGAACGAAACATACAGGTCACAAGGAGTCCAAATACACCCTTAGTACTAAATATCCAGCTAACCTCAAAATTTCATCTAATTCGATAATTTAGTTCCTAAAATTTCAAGTCTAGGGTTTAGTATCAAATCCTCCCAAGAACATAATTCTAATGGCTACTCATATAGTGCGAACCCCCAATATTAATACAGAAACGTATCTATACATGTACATCCGAAGACACACGTAATCAGGTTGATTAAATGAAGGGCCAAAAGCACTGATCCAACGTGTGAAGTTAGTGGGAAAAACATATATATATCCTGTAACATTACTTTTAGAACTATAGGTACTAATCCCAGTAATGAAAGTGTTTTTTTGTCATCAAATTGCAGTGAAAAGTATTCACTTGCATGGAGCAAAGTTGTTGTCCCCTGCAACACGACGCCTCTCTTTCTTTTCCAACCATTTTTCCTCTTCCCTTATTTTCTTTTAATTAGGTATTAAAAGTGGTAGTACAATGATTTATTTTAATAATCATAAGACAAGTATCATGGGATAAGTTGCCACTTTAGTCCATTAATTAAATTAAATGTCTAACTTTCCCCATGAATTTAGTAGCTATAATTGTCGAATAGTCCAAAATGCCCATTTAAAATTTACAAGAATGATATTTTAAGAAAACAAGACGACTAATTTTTAAAATAATCTAACGGGTCATTACATCATCCACCACTAAAAATCATGTTCGTCCTCGAACATAAGGTAGAAGAAAGTACTTGAAGCTTCGAAAAGCTGAGGGTATCGAGCACGCATATCTGACTCTGTCTCCCAAGTAGCCTCCTCAACATGCCGATGTCGCCACTGAACCTTAACTGAAGCGATCTCCTTAATCCTGAGCCTACAAACCTGTCCATCTAGAATGGCTACGGGCTCCTCCTCATAAGTCAAATCCGGACCCAACTCTATGGTATGATAAGAAATAATGTGAGACTCGTCTAGTATGTATTTTCGGAGCATGGAGATGTGGAATACTAGATGAACAGCTGACTATCTAGGTGGCAACGCCAACTCATAAGCCACCTCACCTACTGTTCTAAGAATCTCGAATGGGCCAATGGACCTCGGGCTAAGCTTTCCATTCTTCCCGAACCTCATCACACCCTTCATGGGTGATATCCTCAACCACACATGCTCGCCAACCATAAACTCCCAGGGACGAACTCTCCTATCAGCGTAGCTCTTCTGCCGACTCTGGGCTATCAATAGTCGACTCTAGATCAGGCGCACCCACTCCATAGCATCTCCGAGAAAATCAGTGTCTAATGCCTTGATGGTGATTGAGTCGAACCACCCAATAGGTGATCGACATATGTGCCCATACAATGCCTCAAACGGTTCCATCTGAATACTGGATTGATAGTTGTTATTATAGGCAAACTCCACTAAGGGCAAGTGTTGGTCCCATCGAGCACAAAAATCAATCACGCAGGCCCTAAGCATGTCCTCCAACACCTGAATGGTCCGCTCGGACTTACAGTCTTTCTGAGGATGAAATGTTGAACTCATGTCTAATCGTGTACCCAACCCATGCTGCAATGCCTTCCAAAATCGAGAGGTGAACACTGAACCTCGATCTGCCACAATAGAGATAGGCACCCCATTCAATCTAACAATCTCATGTATATAGATCCTCGCTAGCTGCTCCGCACTGTGGCTAGTCCTCACCGGGATGAAATGAGATAATTTGGTCAACCTATCTACAATCACCCAAATAGAGTCAAACTTACCCAACGTCACGGGTAATCTAGTCACAAAATCTATGGTAATACATTCCCACTTCCACTCGGGAATGGGCATCCGCTTCATCGGATCTCCTGGCTTTTGATGCTCATACTTACCTGCTGACAATTCAAACACTTAGCCACAAACTCCACAATGTCCCTCTTCATCCCACACCACCAATAATGTTGCTTCAAATCATGAAACATTTTTGCTACACCAGGGTGAATGGAATACTTAGCACAATGAGCCTCCTCCAATATCAAGCAAACCCAATCACCTACCTTAGGCACACAAATGCGCCCATTAATTCTCAAAACTCCCTCAGAATCAAGAAAATCTGACTTAGCTTCACCCCTCAACACTTTGTCTCGAATCACACATAATTTATCATCATCAAACTGGTGAGCACGAATTTGATCCATCAATGTAGATCTAGCCTCGACGAAAGCTAACACATTGTGAGATGGGGAGATGTCAAGTCTGATCAACTGTCTGGCCAAAGACTAAACCTCTAAAGCTAAGGGCCTCTCCTCCACTCTAAGATATGCCAAACTACCCATACTAGAAGTATTCCGGCTCAAGGCATCCGCTCCCACATTAGCCTTGCCAGGGTGATAGAGAATAGATATATCGTAATCTTTCAGCAACTCCAACCACCTGCGCTGCCTCATGTTCAAATTAGGCTGAGAGAAGATATACTCGAGGCTATGATGGTTTGTAACGATCTCGCAATGCACCCCATAGAGATAATGCCTCCACAACTTCAAAACAAATACCACCGCGGCTAACTCCAAATCATGAGTAGGGTAGTTCCGCTCATGGACCTTCAGTTGTCGCGAAGCATAAGCTATAACTCTTCCCTTCTACATCAACACTCCACCTAAACCGACACCAGAAGCATCACAATAAACAACAAAGGCTACACCTTCCTCAGGCAATGCTAAAATAGGTGCTGAAGTCAATAACTCCTTGAGCCTCTGGAAGCTCGCCTCACATTCATCGGTCCATAGAAATGCAACTTCCTTCTGAGTCAGCCTAGTTAAAGGAGCTGCAATAGAGGAGAATCCTTGAACAAATCGACGATAATAACCTGCTAGCCCAATAAAATTCTGAATCTCGGTCACTAAAGTGGGTCTTATCCAATCACGGACTGCTGCAACCTTGGCTGGATCAACCATGATACCATCCTTAGTCACCACTTGAGCCAAGAAAGTCACAGACTCGAGCCAAAACTCACATTTGGAGAATTTAGCATACAATTTCTCCTCACGAGTACGGTCCCCAGGTGACGAACATGGTCCGCCTCACTCTTGGAATACACCAATATGTCATCAATAAATACAATAACAAAGGAATCCAGGTAAGGTATGAACACTCGGTTCATCAACTCCATAAAAGCGGGAGGGGCATTAGTCAGTCCAAACGACATAACCACAAACTCATAGTGCCCATATCGAGTCCTGAAAGCCGTCTTTGGGATGTCTGACTCCCGGACCTTCAATTGGTGATACCCTGACCTCAAGTCAATTTTAGAGAACACTGACGCACCCTGAAGTTAATCAAATAAATCATCAATACGAGGCAAGGGATACTTGTTCTTGATGGTCACTTTGTTCAACTGACGATAGTCAATGCACATTCGCATAGTACTATTCTTCTTCTTTACGAAAAACGCCGGTGCGCCCCAAGGCGAAACACTAGGCCGGATAAACCCCTTCTTCAACAAATCTTCTAATTGCTCCTTCAATTCCTTTAACTCTGCAGGGGCCATTCGATAAGGGGAAATTGATATGGGCTTAGTTCCCGGCTCCAAATCAATGGCAAAGTCAATATAAAAATCTGGAGGAACACTTGGTAAATCTATAGGAAACACATCCATGAACTCTCTCACCACCCTCATGGTCTCTAAAGAAGATAACTCCTTAGAAATATCACGTACATGAGCCAAATAAGATAAACACCCTTGCTCTATCATATGCTGAGCGCGAACATAAGAAATAACCCCCTTAGGGTAAGAGCTAGGAGCACCTGCCCATATTAGCTGGGGTAAACCTTGATACGCTAAGGTCACAGTCTTAGCATAACAATCAAGGATCGCATGATAAGGGTCAACCAATCCATACCCAAGATAACATCAAAGTCAAGCATATCTAGAAGGATCAAATCAGCCTGGGTCTCCCTACCTGAGAATACCACAATACAACCCCGATATACCCGATCCACCACTAAGGATTCACCCACGGGTGTAGAAACAGAAATAAGCACATTAAGAGGATCACACACACCATCAATATCATTAGCAAAATAAGTGGATACGTATGAATAGGTGGATCCAGTGTCAAATAATAATGAAGTTGAATGATGGCAAACTAGAATAATACCTGTAACACAGCATCAAATGACTCTGCTTCTGTACGTCCTAGAATGGCATAACACACCCGGTACTCTCCACTAACTTGTGATCTATCATGAACACCACCTCGACCTCCACCCCTAGCACCTCTAGTGCTACCCCTCGCACTCTGTGAAGCGCCTCTAGCTGTTGGAGCTAGTGTAGACCAGGCTGTCTGTGTCCTCGATAGAAAAGAAGTAGGAGCATGCTTAGGACAATACTTGGCATGGTGGCCGCACTCATCACACACATAACAACCTTTAGGTCCAGACCTGCCTGTACTCTCGAAGCAACACATAGACAATTAAAGCCCTCACACTAGCATCACCACAAGAATTATCAACCCCACACATGATATGATCTCATCTCATAGATTATAACATAAGAATATTCAATAACTCAACCCCAATCTCAAAGAAGGATAGTCAAACCTACCTCAATGTCGTAACCACACATGAACACTTCTACCGAATTGATAAATCCTGAATTCAACTCCTGAATTGATAATTTTCTATCAAGAACGAAACATACACATCACAAGGAGTCCAAATACACCCTTAGTACTATATATCCAGCTAACCTAAAAATTTGATCTAATTCGATAATTTAGTTCCTAAAATTTCAAGCCTAGGATTTAGTATCAAATGCTTCCAAGAACATAATTCTAATGGCTACTCATATAGTGCAAACCCCCAATATTAATACAGAAACGTATCTATACATATACAAATGAAGATGCACGTAATCAGGTTGATTAAATGAAGGGCCAAAAGCACTGATCCAACGTGTGCAGTTAGTGGGAAAAACATATATATATCCTCTAACATTACTTTTAGAACTATAGGTACTAATCCCAGTAATGAAAGTGTTTTTTTGCCATCAAATTGCAGTGAAAAGTATTCACTTACATGGAGCAGAGTTGTTGTCCCCTGCAACACGACGCCTCTCTTTCTTTTCCAACCATTTTTCCTCTTCCCTTATTTTCTTTTAATTAGGTATTAAAAGTGGTAGTACTACGATTTATTTTAATAATCATAAGACAAGTATCATGGGATAAGTTTTCACTTTAGTCCATTAATTAAATTAAATGTCTAACTTTCCCCATGAATTTAGTAGCTATAATTGTCGAATAGTCCAAAATACCCATTTAAAATTTACGAGAAGGATATTTTAAGAAAACAAGAGGACTAATTTTTAAAATAATCTAACGGGTCATTACATCTTGAAGGAATGCCAAACAGCCATGCTTATTCGGGATATAGATATTTCAAGGCTCATGGTATATGATGAACAGATCGAAGGGAAGAAACTCAAGGAAAGGAGAATGCATGATTCTAAGAGGGCCCGTGTTGATGGTGGGTTCTCTGATTCTCGAGGTGGTGGCGGTTTTAGTCGATTCTGACAAGAATAAGGCCACGGCCAAGGTTTGGGTTCTAGGGTGCCTCCTCCCAAGGCCCCGGTTGGTGGTGGACTAGGGTACTTTTAGTGTGAAAAATATGGAAAGAATCACACTGGTGCTTGTAGGAAATAATTGGGTTTATGTTATGGGTGTGGCAATAAAAAACACAAGATTGTCGAATGTCCTAAGTAATCTTGCAGTCAAGGTCAGGCTGCTCAAGGTGGGAAAGGCCAACAAAGAGCTCCCCAAGGTGTTTCCCCAAGGAACAATAGGTTCTATACTCTTCATGCACGTCAGGAAGTTGAGGAGGCTCTGGATGTTGTGATTAGTATGTTAAAAGTCTTTAATTTTGATTCTTAAGTTCTGCTTGACCCAGGTGTAAATTTGTCTTTTGTGACTCCTCTGTTGGCTGTTAAGTTTGGTTTGAGTCCCAAAAATTTGAAGGATCCTTTCTCAGTTTATACTCCCGTGGGTGAACCTGTTGTTGCTCAGAGGGTTTATCGTGGTTGCCATGTTTCGGTGTTGCACAAAGTCCTCTTATGTGATCTTGTGGAACTTGAGATGTTCGATTTCGATGTGATTCTTGGGATGGATTGGTTATATGCATCATATGCCTCCATAGATTGTAGAACCTGGAAGGTCAAGTTCCAACCTCCAAGTAAGCCCATTCTTGAATGGAAGGGTAGTGACTCCATTATTAAGGGTTGGTTTATTTCCTATATCAAGGCCCAAAAGATGATCTCCAAGGGGTGCATATATCATATTGTGAGGGTCAAGGATATGGAGTCCGAATCACCTACCCTTGAGTCGGTTTCGGTGGTGAATGAGTTTCCAAATATGTTTCCCAAAGACTTTCCAGTATTCCTCTAAAGAGCGAAGTATACTTTGGCATAGATCTTCTCCTAGATACTTAACCTATCTCCATTCCTCCCTATCGTATGTCACCAGCTGAGTTGAAAGAGTTGAAGGATCAGTTAAAGACTTGTTGGAAAATTCATTAAGCCATGTATATCGCCAGGGGTGCTCCAGTGTTGTTTGTAAGGAAGAAAGATGGATCTCTTCGGATGTGCATCGATTATAGGAAACTAAATAAGGTTACCATTTAAAAATAAGTATCTGTTGCCTAGGATCAATGACTTGTTCGATCAACTTCAAGGGGCTACCCACTTCTCAAAGATAGATCTCTGTTCTTGGTATCATCAGCTGAAGGTTAGAGAATGTGATATTCCTAAGACGGTCTTTCGAACAAGGCATGGGCACTTTGAGTTTGTGGTGATGTCGTTTGGCTTAACTTATGCTCCGACCGTGTTCATTGATCTCATGAATCGAGTGTTCAAGCCATTTCTTGACAATTTTATGGTTGTCTTGATTGATAATATTCTCATTTATTCTCGTAGTGAGCAGGAACATATGGACCATTTAAGGTTGGTTTTGCAAACCTTGAGGGAGAAGAAGTTGTATGCCAAGTTTAGCAAATGTGAGTTTTGGTTGGGTGAAGTAGCTTTTCTTGGTCATGTGGTGTCGGGGAATGGTATTAAGGTTGATCCGAAGAAGATTGCGGCTGTAAAAAACTGGCCTAGACCATTGACACCTTTGGACCTTCATAGTTTTCTGGGATTGGCCAGTTATTATAGGAGGTTCGTCGAAGGGTTCTCATCTATTGCATCCCCGTTGACTAAATTGACTCAAAAAAGGCTTAGTTTGTGCGATCGGACGAATGCGAGAAGAGTTTCGAAACCTTGAAGGATTGTCTTACATCAACACTAGTCTTGACCTTACCTAGTGGCTTGGAAGGATATGTGGTGTATTACAATGCCTCGCGGATCGGGTTAGGTTGCGTACTTATACAACATGGTAAGGTAATAGCGTATGCATCAAGCTAATTGAAGGTGCATGAGCATAATTACCTGATGCATGATCTTGAGTTAGCGGCGGTGGTTTTTGCCTTGATGATTTGGAGGCACTACTTGTATGGGGTACATGTTGATGTTTTCACCGATCACAAGATTTTGCACTATGTGTTCACTCAAAGGGATCTCAACTTGAGGCAAAGATGATGGTTGGAACTCCTAAAGGACTATGACATGAGTGTTCAATATCACCCCGGTTAGGCAAATGTTGTAGCCAATGCTCTTAGTAGGCTATCTATGAGGAGTGTGACTCATGTTGGGGAGGAGAAGAGGGAGTTAGCAAAGGATGTTCACTGGTTGGCTAGGTTAAGTGTTAGGTTGGCCGACTCTAATGATGGTGATTCCATGTTCAAAATGGGGCCAAATCTTTAGTAGTTGTTGATGTGAAAGCTAAGCAAGATTTTTAGATCCATCATTGGTTGAATTGAAGAAATTAGTTGCTGAAAAGGAGGCAGTGTTCTCCCAAGGAGGACATGGCGTACTTTGGTAACAAGACCGATTATGTGTTACGGATGTGGATGGCCTTCAAAAGGTGATTGTGAGCGAAGCTCACAATTCTCATTATTCTATCCATCCGGGGTCTACGAAGATGTATCGGAATTTGAAGGAGGTATATTGGTGGCATGGTATGAAGAAGGACATAGCCAAGTTCGTATCCAAATGTCCAAGTTTTCAACAAGTGAAGATGGAGCACCAAAGGCCCGGTGGCTTGGCTCAAGATATTGAGATTCCCACTTGGAAGTGGGAAGATGTGAACATGGACTTTGTGATTGGTTTGCCTTGGACCTGAAGGCAATTTGACTCCATTTGGGTTATTATTGATCGGATGACTAAGTCTACTCACTTTCTACCGATCAAGACTACCTTTAATGCTGAGGATAATGCAAGGTTATACATCCAAGAATTGGTGGGATTGCATGGTGTGCTAGGTCTATCATATTGGATCATGGCACCCAATTCACTTCTCACTTTTGGAGGTCCTTTCAAAAGGGACTCTGCACCAAAGTGAAGTTGAGCACCGCCTTCCATCCTCAAATCGATGGGCAAGACTAGAGGGAAATTCAAACCTTGGAGGATATGTTGAGGGTGTGTGTATTGGAGTTTAAAGGTAGTTGGGATGACCACCTTCCACTCATCGAGTTTGCCTATAATAATAGTTTCCATGCTAGCATTGGTATGGCACCGTTTGAGGCCTTGTATGGGAGGAGGTGTAGGTCACCGATGGGGTGGTTTGAGTTGGGGGAAATGGCATTGATTGGCCCAAATTTAGTATTGGAGGCTATGGAGAAGGTGAGGTTGATTAAGAAAAGGTTGAAGACGGCCCAAAGTCGCCAAGAGTCCTATTCGAATGTTAGGAGGAGGGATCTTGAATTTCATATTGGTGATTGGGTGTATGTGAAGGTTTTTCTTATCAAGGGTGTGATGCGTTTTGGTAAGAAGGGAAACCTAAGCCCCTGGTATGTTGGCCCTTATGAGATTGTTTAGCAGATTGGGAATGTGGCTTATAGGTTGGAGTTGCCTCCGGACTTGAGTTCCATTCACCTGGTCTTCCATGTGTCTATGTTGAGGATGTTAGTCGGTGATCCTAGCACTATTGTGCCCTTGGAGGGTGTTGAGGTTGAGGAAAACTTATCTTATGATGAAGTCCCGGTGGAGATTTTGGATAGGCAAGTGAAGTGGCTCCGTGAAAAGAATGTAGCTTCGGTGAAGGTACTTTGGAGAAATCAACACATGGAGAGTGCCACATAGGAGGCATAGTTGGACATGATGAAGCGGTACCCCCATCTTTTCCAATCTACTCAAGCCTAAGGTACTAGGTTCTTCCTCTTCAAAGTGGTCCTAATTCTTCCACTCTTGAGTCTCATAACATGACATGCATACATGTGCATTAAAAAGATTTTTTTTGTGATGTTTTAAATGATTTTAATATGTTTTGGCATGAGTTTTAATGACGTTATAATTTTCAAGGGGTGAGTTATGTATTGCATCTTATGTTTGGAAGTTTCGTGTCCTAAGCCAAACTTTTCAACCCTCATTATTGCGTATTCGGGGACAAACGTTCCCAAGGGGGAGATGATGTAAGGACGCAGATTTTCAAACGACTTTATGGTACTTTATAATGTCGCCCCGTGAGAAATATATTGACCAAGTGTCACTTCATGGGAGGCCCATACGGCTCGTATGAGGTCACACGGACCGTGTGGCCTCCCATGGAGGGTGACTTGGCCAAATATTTTGATTACGGGGACTTGACAGGGAGTTTCGTGCTAAGGCATACCACACCGGAACCCCACACGGGCCATGTAGTGTGTCACGGGCCATGTGGCCCCTCGTGTAACTCACAACGTGAAATTTTTCTAAGTATGAAATCACCGTCTCATAACTTTGCGTGCAAGAATTTTTCTAATTGTAGTTTCACAACCCTCGACACGACTCGTGTAGTGTCACACAGGCCGTGTGAAGTTCCTTTGGGTTGAAAATTCTAAGTGTCGAGTATTGTGAAAATTTGTGTAAGTGTCGTCTCACGGGCACTGTTCACGGCCCATGAAGTGCCTTACGGACCGTGTCAATGCCAGTGAAACCATGACGACCCGATTTCCCTCTGTTTCAATAATAGCTTTTACGTAAATATGATTTATTTTAAATGTGTTTTATGACTTTTTAACCTATCCTAGACCCCTAAATCAGCTGATATCCTTTCACTTTAATTTATTCTCATTAGAAACACTCTCACTCTAAAATCAATTCCTAAAAATCCTCCCTAAGTTCTTTTCTCAAGACACAAGCTCGGATTCAATTGGGGTTTCAACTTCAAGCTAAATTCTTCTAAAATTCATCTACTTAATCAAGGTATATGAGATTGATTCTTGGTCCCTTTCAACCAAGAAGGCCCAAATTCTTTTCAATTGATTTTCATGAAATTAAGCTTACTTTAAATGTGGGTTTTCATTATTTGATTGTATTAAACTCAATTTATGTATGGGCTGTACTTTCTTTTTGATTTTAAGTTATTTTAAGCCCTATTGTGATTATTTACATTGAGGTTATGAAGTTATGAAGATGCATGTCTCCTTCAAATCTTGATTTATATTATGATCTAAATGTGGATTTAATTATGGATTTACTTTAATTTCATATTATAATGTTGATTTTAGCATTGAATCTATATTACCCATGCTATTCTCACATCACTCATGGCATGTGCATTCATGGACATTTGATTTTATGGAAATTATGAAGTGGGTTAAGCCCAATTATGTTTTATGAAATGATTTTGATAAGATATGAATTATGACAAGAATGTGATCATATATATGTCAATGATTATAGCTTTTTGAGCATTTTGGGTGCTTGCACCATTTTGGCATGAGCATGAGCTATCCCTTGCAGGAGTATCATAATTATGATTTATGGTTTGGCTTTTGAGCCTAAATGTACATTGAACGGATTTGAAATGAATATTGTATTTTCTTGAAAGCACGGATATGTATAAGTATTCTCGTTGGATATTTTTACTTAGCACCGATAAATTGGGTGTGTCAGGGTTATCCCCAAGGGTCCTCTCCCTTTCTTCGAACTATGTGCCAACATAAGAATGGTAGTCATTACCGAAATGATTGGGTCATAAGGAATGGTTATTCGTTTTTGATATGATGTGATTTTGGAAAATCCTTCTGAAATATTGTGTTCCGTAAGGAAGGTGACCATCCACCAAAATGGGGGTCCCATAAGGTGTGATGTAGATTATGTTTGGCAAGTAATCTTCTCCTACCGATGGGAGGTCTTTAACGCACTAACTCATGTAGTAGCTCGCATTGGTTTGATTTGTCAATTATAGTCCATCCCCACTATATATGAGCATTGTTGCATTTCATGCATCATGAATTTCATGACATATTGCATATTATACTCCTTTGGATATATGCTTCTTTCTATATTATGTGCTCTTGTCATGTAACATTTAAACGCAGGTTTGATAAGTTATATACATTGCATACCCGCATACTTAGTACATTCAAAACGTGCTGACACATGCTTTAGGCCTACATGATTTTACCATGTAGGGACCGAGTGCCACGACTATCCACCGTTTGACGCTTAACTTGGACCCGGAAAATTGAACTTGTGGTGTGTCCTATCTTCCAAGGACAAATAGTTTATGTTTATTTTCTTACTTGAGGGTGAGCTCGGGACATGTCTTGGCCCCCGTCCCATCTTATGACTAGAGGCATTGTTGGACATCGTGTAGACTCTCGTAGATTCTATATGTTATGTGTCGTATTTGAAGCTCATGATTTCGGTTATCTATCGGATATGACTATCATGGATTGATTTTTAGAATTATCATATGTGTGTATGTTGATGTGGGAATGTGGAAGATTCCAAATCCCGTATATCCCCATAGTGTAAGTCATACTTTTCCATCCCTTAGCACTATGTATTTAATATTTGAATGCGCTTCCAAATCAATAATGTGGATTTGGATACTTTGAGGCTTGTCTGGGGACTCTCGGATCCCATTTTTGTGTCACTTCTAGGCCCTAGGTGCAGGTCGTGACACTATATCAGGACATGGATTCTGTCAACTAACTTATTTATTTCACCAATATATATTATTATCATCCAGTCTACCAGGCATATTGACCCATCTCAGAATTTCACCTTTTAAAAAATCAAAACGATAAATAATATATATAAATCATAATAGTTATATCAGCATTGAGAATATAAGTACATTTAACAGTTCAGAGAATATATTTTTATTAGTCAGTATAAAATAAATATCTCTACTTGGTATCATTCAATACATACAATACGCATTAGCACAAGAAATTGGAATTACACTGTTCCCATAATCAAGATAAAGTACATATAAACTTGTACTACAATCATACTAATGGCTTGTCCAATTTCCATCTTAGATTGTGAACGAAAAACTTTATACTTATAAGAACCGATAATTTTATCTTCTGTGTATAAGCTAAAACTCTATACACAAAATCATCTATTATAAAAGTAAATGGACACATAAACGATTTTATGATCTATTAAAACTTTTATTAAAATTGGATGATTAATTGTTCCATAATAAATACTATATCTAAACTCATGGTTAATAGTATATATTCCATGGTAAATAGTATGTTGTATCCAAACAATCTTCCACTTAGACTTTTAACCATCACAATTATTATAATATATTATATCTAAATGCATGGTTAATAGTATATACCGTAACAATCTCCCACTTAGATATACAATCTTGGAAATTGTTAGAATTCTATGTCTAAATCCATGATTAATAGTATATATCCTAACAAGAAAGCCATTAAAGTTGGATTCCTGGTGGAGTGAGATTTTGAACAAACTTGACTTATACTAAGTAATATCAAATTAATAGATTATATTTTATCATATACTTTAATATTATTATTTAATTATAGCATCACATATTGAGTTGTTTTATTGAACATGCAGTCCATGTTAAACTTGCAATGTGTGTGATTGGTTAATTCTTTTAATAGTTAATCTAATTCAAATATTATTTAGTTGCAAATAATATATCAAGTAATTGTCATAAAAGTGGTTACAAATATATATTATTTGATTCAATATTATCAAAAATTAGTTTGTATTTCAAATACCTATCAATAGATGAAATATAGTATCATTTGTGTTGTCAAATATTAACATTTAGTTATTTATAATTAACTTTTATTTTTAAAGTTGAAAAGATTTAGTTACATTTGTGAAATAAACATTATGTTTGTAACTACATTATGCTCAAGTAACAAGTCTTAGTAATTAATTATTCTACTAAAATTGTGCAGTAATATCATAATAATTACACCACATTCGATTACTCCAAATAAGCCTCGAAGTGTCTATCGTTTAATAGAAATTCTCAAGAGTAAAACAATTTGTAAACCATAAATTATTCTTTTATTAAAAAAAAAAAAAGTCTCCATTAATATCACCATTATTTGCTCTTTGGCTCTCCATGTTTTTCTCTTTTTCACATATAGCAAAAGTATGAGTAGTTAGCTATGCAGGTGGTTGGCTATAGTGTGAACTTGTGTGGATGGACATCTATTCTTTTCTCTAGCTTCAACTGATTGTCTTCCTCCACCGGCTGTCTCATTCGGTAGACCTCAGTCGTAGGACTATCAAATAAGTTCTATTATTTGCAAAATATAAGCAAGACTATTAAATACATGTAGAATATTAATAACTTGATAAAAAGATAACTAACATATTATTCTCTAAATTAAACTAAGCACAATAATTAGTGCACATTGCATTTGGAAATAGAGGAATAGAAATGGGGGAAGCAGAGGAAGAAGCACATGCTGGGGTAATGAGGAGAAGAGAATGTTCAATTTCAAAGGATGATTTCCTTCCCGAGGAATCATTTAGGAGTTGGGGAAATTATGTTAATGCACTGAGTAATACACCAGGTCGACTTTTGGATCGAGTCATGACACGTTCGAATGAGAAGGATGAGTTGGATGTGAAGGCAAGAAGTGTTAACCAAATGAAAAGGAGCCTGAATTGGTGGGATCTCATGTGGTTTGGATTAGGTTCTCTTGTTGGTGCTGGAATTTTTGTTCTTACTGGTCTTGAAGCTCGTACTGATGCTGGTCCAGCAGTAGTCTTATCTTATGTTATTTCTGGAATCTCAGCTATGCTAGCCGTATTTTGCTACACTGAGTTTGCTGTGGAGATTCCAGTGGCAGGTTTGTTGATTTACTTACATATATGTGTAACATTATGGCATTGTCATTCTTCTTGATGATACTCTGCTTTCCTCATCAGCCCAACCTAATTCTACTCTTAATTTTCTACATCTTTTAACAATCACTTATCTCACTTTCTAGTCTAGTAGGTTGATGTTTTATAAATAAATCTTGAATCATAACTTCTTATGAACTTGTCATAAGTTAAGTTGACTAATTAACAGGAACAAACTTCATTTTCTTCGAGTACCTTTTAATAAATTAATTAATTATCTTCATGTTTATAACATTCATTTTCAATAAATATGTATATTTGTTTATCTCTCTCCAAATGTACACTTTGAAATGTAGTATCCCCAATTCAGTTACCTCACGTATTCATATTTGTGTACTTACAATTTTTGTCTCAAACAAGTCAAGAATTTGACAACTATCTAAGTTGATCATTTCAAATGTATACTAGTCTAAGACTTCATTTTATGAGACTAAACTACATATGTTGTTTGTGTACTAGTATCGAGCTGCGAGCCCTGATATGGGCAAGTGAGGGTGCTTTTATAGAACTTTGATCTGAAATAATGTGCAATTGTGATGAAAGTACCTTGAGATTGAGGGAATGAAAAAGAAAATAAATTGAGAAAACATGAACCATCATTTTTTTTTATTAGAGAATATTTACTTTTCTCTTCTTATCATTTTCTTGCTTCATTCACAAGGATTTCTTCACTGTTTATTATTTATTAATTATGTCTTGAATTTTTTTTCTTGTATATTTTCTATGGTACTGTAGGAAACCTTTGTACTAATAGATTTGGAAAAGGAATATCTTCTCCTTCTAGGATTGAAAAAATCTTTTTATATATGTCTGGGACTGATTGAAATCTATATACAGGGTATATAGTTGAGGATTCAAAAGCATTGTAAGACCTCTTATTTTTTTTCATAGTGAAAAACTCTCTCTTCTTTTGCTGGGAAGAATAGGCATAGTCGATCCTCATTAAATCCTTATATTATTTTTTTTCTCAATTTTCTTTGTTTGTGGTTGTGTGCTAATTAATCCATGGTATTTGCATAATAATTGGTGAAAGAGCCAAATTAGATTTTTCAAGACATAATCAAGTTAAAGATATCTTCATCATCTTAAACAAAGTATGGAATAGAGAAATTCAATGGAGGGTCTAATTTTAGTCTGTGAAAAATTATTATGAGATCATTATTGGTGTTACAAGGATTATTGAAGGCAATTAAGAAGGATTTTCTAAAAGAGTTGAAAGAATCGAAATAAGCAGACCTGAAGAAGAGAGCTTTGAGTGTCATATTCATGAGCATTACAATTAACGTTTGGGAAATTACTGAAGAAGAATCTGCAGAAGCAGAATGAATGAAGTTAGAAGATCCATATCTAAGAAATCGTGGACAAACCACCTCTATATGAAAAAGAGGTCAAAAAATCTTCATATGAATGAAGGTGCAGAGGCCAAAACTCACCTTGATGAGTTTAATTCAATTATAGTGGACATGAAGATATCAAAGTTGAAAGTTAGGATCATCCCTTAATCATCTAATGTTCTTTACCACTATCTTACATACTTTTTCCTATACATTATTATATGGGAAAGACAATATCTCACTTGATGTTGTAGGTAATGCACTAAAATCTAAAGAGTTGAGGAGGAGCTTTTCGGACAGAAAAACTGAGGGTGAAGGTCTCGTAAGTAGGGAAAGAACATAACAAAAGGATCTAATATAAAAAAAAATCTAACACCAAATCGGAATTTAAAGCAAGGAAGCAGAACTACTATGAGTGCAGGGAAAAGGGTCATTACAAAAGAGATTTTCTTAACTAAAGTTGATAAAAGGAAAGCAAAAAGTTTATTATTCAACAAATATTGTTGACCAGGGGTGGCTCGACAGTGTTAGAAAAAAGGCAAGCGCCTTAGACCTCCAAATAGGGGCCTCAATTTTTATTTTAGTAATAATAGGTTATAGATTTTTTTTAGAAAAATACTAAGTAAGTTCTATTTACAGTCGATTTTCATCTTAGGCCACTAATATGCTTGAGCTGCCTCTGTTGTTGACATTGATAATAATTTTTATGACAATGAATATGTAAGAGAAGTTTGTGTTGTGAGTCTAATAATAGGCACAATGCTTGGGTTCTTAATTTTGGTGCAACTTTCCACATGAGTCCACCCAAAAATTAATTTGCAACTTACAAACAAACAAGGGGGACTATCTATCTAGGTGATTTCAATCCATTAGAAGTAGCGAAAATTGATAACATCGGATTGAGAATCTGCGATATCGTCATCAAAAATATTGAGTGTCAGTATGTTCCTTGAGAGAAATTTGATTTCTCTTTTTATTTTGGATGATCAAGGGTATAACATTCACTTAGAGAACAGAACACTTAATGTGTGTAAAGGCTCCACAGTACTTATGAAGGGCATGCTTAACTCTGGATTGTATTATCTACAACCCAATATAGTTGAAAGGGAAGCAATTGTTACTTCTAAAAAGAGTGACATGAATCAGTCTCTATTGTGGCACTTACAACTTCGTCACACTAGTGACAAGGGATTGCCTTTGTTGAACAAGATGAATATATTATATGGTTATAAAAATCAAGCTTTGAATTTTTGTGAGCATTGTATGTTAGATAAGCAAATGAGGGTGAAGTTTAGCAAGAAAGGAGTGCACAAGATTATAGATAAGTTAGATTAGATATTCAGTCTTATGGATCCAAATAGAATTTCCTCCAAAAGTAGTGCAAGGTATTTTATGACATTGATTGGTGATTACTCATAAATGGTATAAGTTTATTTTTTGAAAACTAAAGATGAGGCATTTTAAACATTTAAATGAAGGACGATGGTTGAGAGCCAAATTGAAAGAAAAGTTAAGCATCTACGAACTGACAATGGGTTGGAATTTCGCAATTTAGAGTTCAATTACTTTTGCAACAGAGATGACATAGTGAGATACCACACTTGTGTTGGACACCACAACAAAATGGTTTTATAGAAATTATAAACAAACGAATTTTGTGATAGGCCATGAAGTATGCTTTCACACTCATGTGTTAGCAAGGTTTTATGGGTTGAAGCACTCAATACAACTTTTTATTTGACCAATAGCTCTCAATCCATAACTTTTGAGTTTAAAATTCCTTTTGAGGTTAGGTCCAGTTCACCTACTGATTTTTAAAATTTAAGGGTTTTTGGTTGTCCTACTTATTCTCATGTGAGGGATGTGAAACTTGAGCCGAGGGAAAAGAAGTGAATATTTCTAAGGTATGCAACTGGAGTGAAAGGTTACACATTATGGTGCACAAATCAAAAGACTCTAGGATTAACTTTTAGTAGAGTTGTGGCATTCAATGAATTTGCCTCACGGAACAGTTAGATAAAAAAATGCAATAGCAAAAATAAATCATGGGGTTTGTGATTGCATAGAGCTAGAAGTTGAATCTCCACTAGCTTAGCCCAATAGTTCAAAAGTGGAGAAGGTGCAAAACATTAATCAAGATGATAATGGTGATGTACGTATACAACAACAATCATACAACATTGAAATAGGTAGGAGAAATACAACAACAATCATACAACATTGAAATAGGCAGGAGAAAGAGAGTGATCAACCAACCAAAAAGATTTACAGACGTGGTTGATGAAAACCTTTTTAGATATGCAAATTTTGTAGAATTTGCCTTATCAGTTGCAGAAACCATTAATATACTTGAGCCTAATAGCTATACAAAAGCTATTTATAATTCAAAAGCAGATTAATGGATTTGTGCTATGAACGCAGAGAATGAGTCTCTATAAATTAATCAAATATGGAATCTTGTTTTGTTGCCAAAAGGAAAAAGACGTAATAGACTACAAATGGATTTTAAAAATAAAGGAAGGTAATTCAAGGGTTGAAGAACCGAGATACGAGACTGGTTGGTAGCCATAGGTCTTAAATAAAAGGAGGGAATAGATTATAGTAAAGTATTCTCTCTGATGGTGAAACATAGCTCTATCAGAGTCTTACTAATTTTCGTGGTTCTTCAACAACTAGAGTTAGATTAGTTAGACATGAGAACAGCACACTTGCATGGAGAGTTAGAAGAATAGATTTATATGAATCCACCTGAGCGTTTTATCACTGCGACTAAAGAAAATCATATTTGTTTGCTTAACAAATCTCTATATGGGCTAAAATAGTTGCCTAGGCAATAACATAAAAGATTGAAACATTTATGATTCAAAATGCCTTTTCGCAAAGTGCACATGATAGTTATGTGTAGTACAATAAGCTTAGAGATGATTCTTTTGTATATTTGACATTAGATATGGATGACATTCTTATTGTTACTAAAAGTATGCTGCTAATTGAACGATTTAAGCAGCAATTAGATGAGGAGTTTTAGATGAATGATTTGGGCGATTCAAAGAAGATATTAGGGATGGAAATTACCTGAGATAGAAGAGTTGGAAAACTAATATTATCTCAACAGTCCTATATTGAGAATATTTTTAAAAGATCTAATATGACAGATGCTAAGCCTATTTCTATTCGTTTGGCTTCCCATTTCAAGTTGTGTGCAGGCATACCACCAAAGACAGAGGAGGCGATGAAACAAATGTCTAATATTTCATATTTGAGTGTAGCTGGTAACATATGTATGCAATGATTTGCAATCGTCCTAATATTTCACATGCTATTAGTGTTAGATACATGGAGTATCCCGGTAAAGAACATTGACAGGTAATGAAGTGGATTATGAGATACTTGATGGGTACTGCAAATGTAGGCTTAGGCTTGGCTTTTTCTAAAGACAAGCAAAGTGAATCAGTAGTACGTTATGTGATTCAAACTATGCAAGTGACTTGGATAAGAGAAGCTCTTCGATGTTATTTTTTTTCTTTTTGGTAGTGTCATAAGTTGGACTGCGACTTTGCAATCTGTTGTTGCTTTGTCCACAATGAAAGTAGAGTATATGTAAATTATAGAAGCTGTGAAAGAGGTTATATGGATACAAGTCTTGGTAAGTAATCATGGACTAGTTCGATAAAAGACTTTACTATTTTGTAAAACTCAGTGTGTCATTCATCTTACCAAGCATAAAATATTTTATGAGTTGACAGAAGTCTGACATTATTTTATTTGAGACATTATACCTAAAGGGGTTGTTGGATTGAAGAAAGTATCTACCCATGATAATCCAGTAGATATGATGACTAAGGCTGTCTCAACCAACAAGTTTAAATATTGTCTAGACTTGATTGGTGTGTGTAATAACCATTAAGCCTTTGAAGGGCTGAGGGAAAGGAAGAGAGATGTTATTTCAATTGATGAAGGAAATTCAAGCTAAGAGGAAGATTTGTTAATTATTTATTAATTATGTGTTTAATTGTTTCCTTGTATATTTTAGGAAACTTATAATCCCCATTGATGTAGGAAAACCTTATCCTAATAGATTTTTGAAAGGAATATATTGTCCTTCTAGGATTGGGAAAATATTTTTTCTTATTTAGGACTAATAGAATTTATATATATGGTATCCGTTGAGGATTCAAAAGAATTGTATAACTTCATCTTTTTCTTTCATATTAAAAATCTCTCTTCTTTTGTCGGAAGAGTAGGCATAGCTGAACCTCATTAAATCCTTGTATTATTTTTCTTCTCCATTTTTTTGTTTGTGATTTTGTGATAGTTAATTCATGATAGTTCTGCAACATTCACCTTGTGTCATAAACGTGTTAGTATTTTCTCTTCTTTTACTCAAATGGTTGCATTTATCAATTTTGAAAAATATTCTCGAGTAAACAGTTTAAAATATTTTGTAGGTGGCTCATTTGCTTATTTGAGGGTAGAGTTGGGTGACTTTGTAGCATTTATAGCAGCCGGTAACATTCTTCTTGAATATATAATTGGCTCAGCTGCAATGGCTCGTTCTTGGACTTCCTATTTTGCTACTCTTTGTGGCCACCAACCTGATGATTTTCGCATCATTATCAATAGTCTAGCAGAAGGCTACAATCACCTTGATCCAATTGCCATCGGTGTTTGCCTTATAGTTTCCATCATTGCTTGTAATAGCACCAAAGCTTCTTCTAGGATCAACTATATTGCATCAGTTATTCATGTTCTAATCCTCCTCTTTATCATCATTGCTGGTTTGATCCATGCCGATAGAAAAAACTTCACCCCCTTTATGCCATTTGGTCCTCGTGGTGTATTTAAAGCATCAGCTGTGTTATTCTTCGCATATACTGGTTT
The DNA here is from genome assembly GCA_029948455.1 of Solanum rostratum. NCBI lineage: Eukaryota > Viridiplantae > Streptophyta > Magnoliopsida > Solanales > Solanaceae > Solanum > Solanum rostratum. The sequence goes on from CM057056.1 coordinate 35,056,189, forward strand.
TGATGCAGTTTCAACTATGGCTGAGGAAACCAGGAATCCAGGTAGGGACATCCCTATTGGACTGGTTGGTTCTGTTTTATTGACTACAGTACTGTATTGTGCACTGGCTTCTGTTCTTTGTCTTATGCAACCATACAAGAATATCGATATTAATGCCCCATTCTCCGTTGCATTTGAGGCTGTTGGTTTAAGTTGGGGAAAGTATGTGGTTGCTGCAGGGGCTCTAAAAGGGATGACCTCTGTTTTGTTAGTAAATTGTGTTGGACAATCACGTTATTTGACACATATCTCTAGAACTCATATGATGCCCCCCTGGTTTTCATATGTTAATGCTAAATCTGGAACACCAGTCAATGCCACTATATTCATGATGACATCTAGTGCAATTCTTGCATTATTTACAAGTCTTGATATTCTTTCAAACCTTTTGTCTATCTCTACACTCTTTATCTTCATTCTCGTGGCCTTTGCTCTTCTTGTTCGACGTTACTATGTTAGTAATGTGACCACTAGAGAGAATCAAAACAAGCTTTTTATGTTACTAGCACTCATTGTGGCATCATCCATTGGCACTGCTATTGTTTGGGGTGTTACAGATGATTGGAAAGGATACTGTATCACATTGCCAATATGGTTCTTAGCAACTGCGGGGATAACAATTTTGGTACCTAAACAAAGGAGCCCAAAGGTTTGGGGTGTACCTATGGTACCATGGATACCATCTGCATCCATTGCCATAAATTTTTTCCTTCTAGCTTCCATGGATAAGGATTCTTTTATAAGGTTTGCTATTTGGACTGTCATCATTTTGGTATACTATGTGTTCTTGGGCCTGCATGCCTCTTATGACACTGCCAAGGAGATTCAGAAGAATGTAGAACGGGACAAGACTGAAGGAATAAATACAAATTATGAATTTGATGGTGATGTAGATAGTACAAATGAGCCACTTGCTTCAAGTAAATAAATATTTTCTTTTATAAAAAGGATGTCCAAATAAATATTTTTTTATGTCCACAAAATATATTTTACGGCAATACACATTATGCGTAAGATAGATTTACATTTATTTTGATTAGTGTTGTAACATAATCATCCATGTAATATACTTGGTGTCCAAAGTATATAGCTGGCAATAGGATATACATTAATGACCATATATACACAAGTAAAAATACCACCTTTCTTGTAACAAAATGTGTAGAGAGAAAAGAAGAACAGAGTGAAAATAAGAACTATTACATCTTCTCTTTTATATTCCTCCTTATGTTTAATATATTCGCATCATTTTACAACACATAATTAGCACGATGCTCCAACCTCCTACGAATAAGTTAAGTTTCTATCTCAGTACGTGTACAATCTTCTTCTAGCTATTCTTATATCTTATAATATATATATTATAATAATGTCACCATGCTTTATTTCTTGAACGACTTATGATACTACTTAAATTGTCATTTAAGCATGCTATATTATTATAATTAATTTTATAATAAGATTGTTGTTTAATATATATCTATATTCTAATACTCACTTTACTTTGAGTTGATTGAAGATTAATTATATAACATATTAATTAGTAACCAAGTTGTTTTTCCAAGGATCTACTTAAATTTATTTGCATAAAAAAAAAGAAATTCTTTATTCACAAGTCATCTTTGATTGATTCTTTTTAAAGTTTTCATCATGTCGAACCTATCAAAGCTTGAATTTGTGGCACTTGATAGTTCCAAAAAAGTTATTTTTTTATGGATCCTTGATGCTAAAGGTCTTGGAGACACCATTAAATAAGAAAATAAAACATAACGACAAGATAAAGCGAAAGCTGTGATTTTTCTTCGCGATCACCTTCATGAAGGATTAAATCTAAATATTTAACAGTGAAAGATCCACTTGAATTATGGGTTAATTTAAAGGATTGATATGACCACCTAAAACTTACTATATTACTAAAAGTTTGTTATGAATGGATACATCTTCGATTTCAAGATTTTAAATATAATAATTCTGTTATTCACAAAGTAAGCTCAATATTAAAATCATGTGGAAATACTATAACTGATGATGATTTACTTGAGAAATCTCTCTCCACCTTTCAAGCTTCAAATGTATTGCTATAGTAACAATATAGTGAAAAACAATTCAAGAAATATTCTGAGTTGATTACATACCTACTTGTGGTTGAGCAGAATAATACCTTATTAATGAGAAATCATGAAGCTCGTCCCATTGGGTCTGCTGCATTCCCTAAAGTTAATGTTTTAGCAAGGACTAATCAATCTAAAACAAGACAAAATAATTATCGCGGCCAGGGTCGTGGTCATGGTCGAGAACACATGCGAGGGCATGCTGTCAGACGAAATACTTATCATAATCATGGTGAAAATAAACATAAGAATAGTAGAGTTTCTCAAAATAATACTTCTCAGGGAATAATCAATATTTATCATCGATGTGGCATGAAAGGGCATTGGGCGCGTGATTGTCGTACGCTCGATCATTTTGTCAAATATCAAGCCTCCCTCAAAAGAAATGAAAATAATGTGGAGGCCCACTTGACCTTTTCATAGTGATGATAGTGAAGCAATTTCCTCAAATACATATGATGATATTGAGGCAAATCTTACTTATAATGATGATAATGACTTCAAAAACTACTCAAATAACACTCATTTGAGAGTTGAAGACTTCTATGAGAATTTTGACTAAAGAACTATCATCTAATTAAGAAAAGAAAATCATAACAATAGTTATTATTTTCTTTTTATATTTATAACTATCTAGCTTTTGTGATAGCATTAACATCCACCCCCTCCTTTGAATTTTATTGGTAGGTCGAGTGAATCTACAACTACGTTGTGATTACACATATTAGCTATTCATATAATCTTTCTATTTCTACAAAAACAAATAGCAATGTTGTTCTTCTTAAATGCTAAAGCATTATATCTTTACTGGTCTTTATAATTTGTCAAGTTAATTTTTCATATCCTTATAATTTTTTTTAATTTTATGTAGAGTATGGAAAATTTTTCAGTCATCAATTGGATCCAAAATAAGTTATGATGATATGTTCCTTATTTATAATGCTACAACACATACTATTTTAAGAGATAAGAAATATTTCTCTTATTTGATTATGAAATAAGTTAATATTAATATAATTTCTGGTAGCACAAAATTAATTGAAGGCTCCGAAAAATAATCTAATTCTTACAGAAGGAACAAATATAACAATTGATGAAACATTATATTATATTAAGTCTCAAAGGAAATTATTAAGTTTCAAAGACATTGCCAAAGTGGCTATCATATTGAGACTACAAATGATGAAAAAAATGAGTATCTTTATATTACTACAGTAATGTCAGGTAAAAAGTTTATATTTGAAAAATTACATGTTTTATCATCCGGCTTATACTACACAAGTATTAGCTTGATAGAGACACATGCCATAGTAAATTAAAGGTTTACTAACTCAAACGATTTTATTATTTGACATGACTATTTGGGCCATTGCAGTTCTAATATGATATGCAAAGTAATTGAGAATTCACATGGACATTTTTTGAAGAACCAAAGATTCTTCAATTTAAGAAATTTTCTTGTGTTACATGTTCTCAAGGGAAATTGATTACTATACTATCAGCAACCAATGTGGGAATTGAATTCCCAACATTTCTGGAACGTATAAAGAGTGATATATCTGGACAGATTCACCCATCGTGTGGACCATTCAAATATTATATGATTTTAATAAGTGTATACACAAGATAGTCACATGTTTGCTTATTATCAACCCACAATATGACATTAGCAAAGTTGCTGGCCCAAATAATAAAATTACGAGCACAATTTTGAGATTATACAATTAAGACAATTCATCTTGGTAATGTTGGTGAATTTACATCTCAAGCGTTTAATGATTATTGTATATCAATGTAATGACCTATTTGGTCATTTTTGGCATTTTCTATTAAAAATACTATTTTACCCTTTTGTAAGTTGCTTTGGACCTAATTCGAACTATTTGACTGGCTGGAACTAAAATTCTAAGTCTTAAAAGGTAAAAATATGAGTTTTGACATTTTTGGAGGATTAAGTTATAAAAAAAGTGAGTTTTTGTGTCATTTTGAGTTTTAGAGGTCAAATCAGGGATCCGTCGATTCCATTACTTTTGAATGTCAAAACTGAACCATCGGAAGTTGCAGAACTGTATTCAGAGTTAAAATGAGGTTTTTAGACCCAAAGTTGTGATTTTAGTCATTATGAGAATCAATGTTTTACTTTGGTCAAATTTGAAGTTGGAAGCTCGGATTGGAATTCTCACAGCTCCAGTAGTTTTGGATGGTGAAACTAACACTAAAATGATCTTGTCATAATTTTCGGAGTTGCCTAGGGTAGTTTTGGTATTTTGAGTTTTAAACTTGTTTTATTGACTCGAATCAGTAAATGTGGGAAGAAAGGCCTTAAATTTGATTTCTGATGATTCTATTGAGTTCGGATCATTGTTTCTGGTATGGATACATATAAAGTTTGTGAAATTCTGATTTCGGATGAATTCTGAATGCCATTTCAAGTTTTTGTTAAATCTGTGTATTGCTGGTGCAAGTTTCTGGTGTAGACCCGTTTTACTCTCTGCGTTCGCAAAAGTGAACCTGGTTCCTCTCCGCGTTCGTGCTCAGGCATCAAAATACGTGGAGGTGGACCTAGTTCCACCTGCGTTTGAAGAGTGTATTTAATACCTTGGCAGTGTCATAAACCATGAAAATATCATTTTTACGCCATTTTCGAACTTTCAAAATTTTTGGGGCGATTTTGAAGAGAGATTTTTGAAGAAATATTTTGGATAAGTGATTCTACCCCCATTTTAATTATTATTCATAAAGTTTTATCTTGATTTTGTCTTGAATTTCATGATTTTGAATATCCAAAATTGGGGATTTTTAGACGATGATTTCAAAACTTGAAATGGTGATTTCTCCTTCGATTTGAACTTGATTTTAGTGTAATTTTCACCCATGGACTTCATTTTTCGTGTAGAACCTGATTTTAAAGTAATTTCTAGATTCGAAAAATTCAAATTTTAGCCTAGTTTTGACCATCTTGCCCCTAAGCCTAAACTATGCCCATATGAGTATCAAAATGCTTCTCTTGATGAGTAATAACTATTGTTGATAGTGGTTGATTGAATCCAATCGACTTGAGGACTTGAGTTAATTAAAAGCTTATTTAAGTGCAGTTTCGACATCGTGGTAGGTTCGGCTAACCCTTTTGGGACTGGATTTAAGTAATTGGACATGCTTATGTAGTATGTGCTTATATTGGGAACTAAAAACTTGTCGCAGGTGCTAGGTTTCTCCATTGTTACATGCTTATTCGATCTCTCTTTACCAAGTCAGTTGAACCTATACACATTGGTCTGCTCACCCCTACTCTATTTCCTCCCTGTAGATTGACCATAGAGACACACACAGGGTAGCTGATTCACTCTTGTTTGACTTTTATACATCCATCTTAATCCTACCGATAAGGCTTAAACTTCGAGTCACCGTGGACCGTTGAGATTACCTTTACCTTGTTTTCTGACTGTGTATCAGATACTATTCTATGAGATAGCTTGTACCTTATGCTAAAACAATTGCATTTACTCTTCAGTACTATATTAGATGCTCTTGTACTCATGACTCCAGGTTTTTGAAGATTTCTTATGTTAAATGAGTTGTTTCGGCTTTATTTTATTCTTCTTTAGTTCCAATCCAATTTTGGGTCGTGACAAGTTTGGTATCAGATTTCTAGGTTTATTGGGCTCGTTAGTCAAGAGAAGGGTGTCTAGTAGAGTCTCGCGAATTGATGTGTAGACGTCCACACTCATCTTCAAGAGTCTACGGGATACTTGATAGGAAAAATCTCATTCTTGATTCTATTTGTGCATTCTTCAAATCAACCAGTTTGAAAGTATCTACTCCACTCCTTTTGCATAGATATCGATTACGATACCCTACTGATCTGTGGGAAAGCTCGAGGCAGCTAATATGACTCTCACTCGAGGTTAAGACAGGGTTCATGATAGGCCAGGTGCCGAAGAATTGCCAGAGGGGCAGCTCCGCCCAGTGGACAGATTAGATCGACTTTTCTAGAGCCTAAGTATGAGTCAGAGAGGCCTACAAAATCCGTTCCATCAGCTTTAGAGCTTGATGCTACACCCTCAGTTTGGGAGCTACTTCTATGTATATTGGTCAGGATTGAGAGAGTTGCTCCGACCATCATTATTCCCGATGCAGTAGCTCCTGTAGTGTTGAGTAACCCTTTTACAGCTTCATTAGGCCTTACATGTGGCCCTTCCTAGAGTGTGTTGGACTACGATCGCATGTGTGAGAGTATTCAACACTACAGACAAGGTGGCAGGAAGAGGTTCCAATAGCATGGTCAGTTTAGTGAACCCCCACCCTGAGGTAGAGAGTTATAGGGACAACCATCTTAGTGGTAGAAGCGCAGTATTTGTTATGGTTGTGGTGAGGTAGGGCATTTGGATAGACATTGTTTGTATCAGGTACCTCCCACTCGGTCATCTTAGAAGTAGGAGACCAGGGCTTGATATCATTATGATGAGATTAGACACTTGGCTCATCGTTACTGTGTACCTCTTGCTCAAATTTCAGGTTTTCAGCTAGCTCGTCCAGCTTCAGCATTGGTACATAGGGACACACCCCAAACTATGAGAGAAGGTATTAGATGGAGTTGTGGTATAGTGAGAGGTGGTACCTATGAGTTTGTTATGACATCCCAGATAGAGCCAAGGCAGGGCCTCTAATGTAACTATCACAGGTATGATCTCAGTGTGTTGTTGTTCAGCTTCAGTTTTATTTGTTCCAGGCTCTACCTATTCCTATGTGTCGGGTTATTTTGATTCTAATATGGATATTATGTGTTAGCCGCTTGCCGAGCCTATTTATGCTTCCACCTCGATAGGCGAATGTTTAAAGGTGAATCAGATATATTGGGGTTGTGTTATCACCTTTATGGGGAGAGATATTGTGGCTGACTTGATACTATTGGATATGGTTGACTTCGATGTGGCTTTGGGCATATGAGTTTATAGTTATGTCATTTGGGTTTACCAATGCCTTAGTTGTTTTTATGGACTTGATGAATTGAGTGTAAGCCCTATGGGCATCTTTGTGATTGTGTTCATAGATGATATATTAATTTATTCAAAGAGCAAGGTTGGTCATGTTCAGCACTTGAGCACCTTACTTCAGAGATTGAGGGAGCAGGAGTTGTATGTAAAGTTCTCAAAGTGCGAGTTTTGGCTTGAGTCTATTGCATTTCTTGGTCATGTTGTGTTAAAAGAGGGTATTATGGTCAATCTGGCCAAGGTAGGAGTTGTTTATGAGAGGGCTAGGCCTACTTCTGTGACCTAGATTCAGAATTTCCTTGGTTTAGCAGGGTATTATCGGTGTTTTGTTCAGGATTCTCATCTATAGTAGCCCCGTTGACTAGATTAACTCAGAAGGTTGTGACATTTCAGTGGTCAGATGATTATGCGATGAGCTTCCAAAATCTCAAGGATTTGTTGACTTCAGCACCTCTTCTTACTTTATCCGAGGAGGGAGTTCCAATTGTGGTATATTATGATGCTTCAGGTGTGGGTCTAGGTGGTGTATTGATGCCAATAGGTAAGGTGATAGCCTATGCTTCTAGATAGCTGAAAGTGAATGAGGAGAACTACCCTACCCAGGACTAGGAGTTGGTTGTGGTTGTGTTTGTGTTGAAGTTGTGGCAACATTATCTGTATGGGGTGCATTGCGAGATCTTTACCAATCACCGAAGTCTCAAGTACATCTTTTCTCAGCCTAATCTGAATATGAGACAACGTAGGTGGTTGGAGTTTCTCAAAGACTATGATATCTCTATTCTATATCACCCCAGGAAGGCCAATGCGGTAGTAGATGCTTTGAGCCGGAAGGCTACTAGTATGGGCAATTTGGCATTCTTAATGGCTGAGGAAAGACCCTTAGCTTTAGAGATTCAATCATTTGCTAGACAGATGGTTCGCTTATATTCCTCCTTCTCGGTGTGTTTTGGCCTTTGTTGAGGCTATATCTTCTTTGCTTGATTAGATATGTGCTCACCAGATCGAGCACCCCAGATTATGCATAATTCGTGATAAAATGTTGAGAGGTGAAGCCAAGGTGGCTATTATTGATTCTGATGGTGTATTGAGGTTTAATGGTAGAGTTTGTGTGCCTAAAGTTGAGATGTTGGGTGTTGATTTGCTTAAGGATGCCATAGACCGAGTCCGACTGATTCAGAGTAGGCTTTTGACTGTCTAGAGTCGCAAGAAGAGTATTGTTGATAGAAGGGTTAGGCCTCTTGTGTTCCCTGTTAGTGACAATGTTTGGTTGAAAGTTTCACCCATGAAGGGTGTGATGAGATTTCGGAAAGAGGGGCAAGCCTAGTCTTAGATTCATTGGCCCTTTTGAGATTTTGAGGAGAATTGGTGAGGTAGCCTATGAGTTGCCTTTGCCATCGAGACTATCTTTGGTTCATCTTAATTTCCATGTTTCAATGCTCCGCCTATACATTCCAGATGAGTCTTATGTGATTTCTTAAGATTCTGTTGAGTTGGGTTCAGATTTGTCCTTTGAAGAGGAACCCATAGCTATATTGGACAGGCACGTTCGGAGATTGAGATCAAAGGTATACCTTCTGTGAAGGTTCAGTGGCGGCACCATTCTTTTGATGAGGCTACTTGGGAGTTGGGAGTCTGACATTCGGGCCAGATATTCCAACCTTTTTTAGGCTTCAGGTACTCCTCTTTTCCTTATGTTTGAGGACAAACACTCTTTTAGTGGTGAATGATGTAATGACATGGTTGGTTATTTTTGACATTTTCTGTGAAAAATATTGTTTTACCCTTTCGTAAGTTGCTTTGGGCTTATTACGAACTATTTGAATGGTTGGAACTAAATCCTAACTCTTAAAAGTAGAAAATATGAATTTCACATTTTTATAGGCTTAAGTAAGGGAAAAAGTGAGTTTTTGTGTCACTCTGAGTTTCAAAGGTTGGATCAGGGATCCTCAATTCCAGTAGTTTCGGAATGTCAAAATTGGTCTACAGAAAGTTGTGGAACTGAATTTGGAGTTAAAATGAGGTTTTTAGGCCCAAAGTTGGGATTTTAATCATTTTCGGAATCAAAGTTTGACTTTGGTTAACATTCAAAGTTCGGAAGCTCAAATCAGAATTCCGACAGTTCCAGTAGTTCCAGTAGTTCCAAATGGTGAACTAACACTGAAAATTGTCTTGTTATAATTTTTGGAGTTGCCGAGGGTAGTTTTGGTATTTTGAGTTTTAAACTAGTTTTATTGACTCAAACTGGTAAATGTGGCAAGAATGCATTGAATCTAATTTTTGATGATTCCGGTGAGTCCGGATCGCTGCTTCTGGTATGGATACATATAAAGTTTTTGAGATTCTAATTTCGAATAAGTTCCGAATGCGCATTTCGACTTTTTGGTAAATTTATGTATTACTGGTGCAAGTTTCTGGTGCAACCCATTTTTACTCTCTAAGTTCACAGAAGTGAACTTGGTTCTCCCCACGTTCGCTCTCAGGCGTTCGCGTTCACAGAGGTGGACCTGGTTCTCCACCCGCGCTCGCGAAGTATATTTAATACCTGGGTAGTGTCATAAACCGTGAAAACAATATTTTTACTCCATATTTGAACTTTCAAAACTTTTGGGGCGATTTTGAAGAGAGATTTTCGAAGAAATATTTTGGGTAAGTGATTCTAACTCTATTTTAATTATTTTCTAAAAATTTATCTTGAATTTCATGATTTTGAATGTCCAAATTCTGAGATTTTTAGACTATGATTTCAAAATATTAAATGGTGATTTCTTCTTTGATTCGAACTCAATTTTAGTAGGATTTTCATCCATGGCCTCCATTTTTTGTGTAGAGCCTGATTTCGAAAGATTTGGAAACTTCGCATTTTAGCCCTAATTTTGACTATTTTGCCCGTAAGCCTAAACTATGCCTATATGGCATCAAAATGCCTCTCTTGATGAGTAGTAACTATTGTTCATAGTGGTTGATGGAGTTACAGGATCAATTTAAGGACTTGATTTTATTAAAAGCTTTTTCGAGTGCGGTTTTGGCATCGAGGTAGGTTCGGCTAACCCTTTTGGTACTGGATTTAAGCCATTGGACATGCTTATGTAGTATTTATAAGATCCACATTGATTCATGAGTAGTTGGGTTTTTGTGTTGTGATGATTATTATTGTGTGAATGCAATTTTGCTGGAAACTAAGTAAATTGTGATCCGAATGACCAATTGCGACAGAATCTTTTAAATTGAGATATCATGGGCTATTAGTATGTTATTATGAACCTTGTGACATAAATTGGATGCTTGTGAGGAAATTGAGGATTTGTGTTGTTCCTTTTGGGGCTATTTGTGATGGCCTTTAAGGCATTTGAGGAGGTTGTTATAAATTTGAGGATTCGTTATGATGTAATCAGGATTGTAAGGCACATCGTAATACTTGGGGAAATTGGTTTCATGTTAGTTGGTAATTGAGGGAAATGTGGTAATGTAAGGTATTTGTGGTATTGTGATATGAAATGATGCTCCTAGCTTAGAGTCTTCGAATTTTAGATAGATTACACATCCTTTATCTTTTGCATTTATGTTATATATGGAGATATACACCAATACTGTGGTCTGAGCATGCATACATCTCATAATGCTTCTGCATCACTCGAGACATTGAGATACTTGAAACATTTATGCATAAGCTTATGACACCTTGAGTTACCTTTGGGGACTTATGTGTATAATTGAGGACAAGGGAGGTCCAGCTACACACCTGACTACTATATAATTGGGGTGATTCGAGACTTAGTAGTGGCTGAGAGGCTGAACTCCTTTCATAAAATCCCTTGCCTACGGGGAGGTAGTAAGGATAAGATGTACACTTCTGGAATATGTTACCACTTTATTTATGAGACTCCTTGCCTACGCTAAGCAATCACGAAAAGGATTGTACTATTTTTTACACTCTTGACCATGCTGAGGTGGCAGGGTTGAGGTTGTGAGACCTTGAGAACTTTAAGCATGTGTTTGGACTTGAGAGTCCGGTGTGAATGGGATTTTCAGTCATTGGTAGAATTATTTAAATTTGAGACTTGTTGGGTACTTGCGGTACTAGTAGGGGAACATGTGGCATATTTCTTTCTTTTCGCCTCCTTATTTTATGAGAATTATTCTCAATTATTTCATTATACTGCTGATATAAGTTTTGGCCAGTCACATTGGCACACATTCATATGATGTGTATTTAAACCATCCTTGGACCATGCTGAGATGGCACTATTACACACTTGACCACACTGAGGTAGCAAGGCTGAGGTATCGTAACACCCTTGACCACGCTGAGCTAGCAATGCTGAGGTATTGTAACACCCTTGACCACGCCGAGGTGGCAAGGCTGAGGTATCGTAACACCCTTGTCCACGCCGAGGAGGCAAGGCTGAGGTATTGTAACACCCTTTACTATGCTGAGGTGGAAAGGCTGAGGTATCGTAACACCCTTGACCATGCTGAGGTGGCAAGGCTGAGGTATTCTAACACCCGTGACCACGCTGAGGTGACAAAGTTGAGAGATTTAAACTTATACTTCAATGAGATTTCCATTCTCCACATTCATATTTAACTGTGTGTTGTATCATTAGTTATTGTTTCTATCTTATATTGCTCTCATATATATATATGTGTGTGTGTGTGCGCGCGCGCGCTTTATATTGGATACTAATAACTTGTTGCAGGTGCTAGGTTTTTCCATTATTACATGCTTATTCAATCTCTCTTACTTAGTCGGTTGAACCTACTAGGTACACTTCGGAGTGCTAACACCTACTCTGTTTCCCCTCTGCAAATCAAGCATAGGGACCCACACAGGGTAGCCGATTCACTCTTGTTGGACTTTTCTACATCCATCCTGATCCCACCGGTGAGGTTAAGATTTTGAGTCGACCTGGATTTTTGGGATTACCTTTACCTTGTTTTCAGTCTTTGTGTCAGATATTATTCTATAAGACGACTTGTACCTTATGCTAAGACAATTGTATTTACTCTTCAGACTATATTAGATGCTCTTATACTCATGACTCCGGGTTTTGGGAGACTTCTTGTGTTAAATCACTTGTTACCACTTTATTTTATTTTTCTTTTGTTGATTTTGGGTCATGAAAATCAACTGAGATAACAATTGAGCATACAGTTACTCATGTTCATACTTAAAATGGCATAGCGAAATCATTAATTGAATGGCTCCAATTAATTGCTAGACCAATGCTTATGAAAACAAATCTTCTCACTTTATTATGGGGTCATGCTTTATTGCATGCAATGAATTTTGTGCGTATTAGACCCACAAGTTATATAAAGTCTCCCCATTACAATTGACTTTTGGTCAGGAGCCGAAAATTTCCAATCTTAGAATATATGAATATGTTGTATATGTTCCAATTGCTCTATCACAACGCAAGAGGATGGGTCCCCAACGAAGGTTGGAGATATATGTTGGGTATGAATCTTCTTCCATTATAACATATTAGGAACCTATGATTGGAAATTTATTCACAATAATATTTGCTGATTGTCATTTTGATGAACCGATGTGCCCAAAATTAGGGGGAGAAGATAAACAATTGAAGAAAGAGGTAGATTGGAATGCAGTATCATTATAAGATTTAGATGCTCCAACAAATAAACATAAACAGGAAGTTCAAAAGACAATTCATTTGCAGAATATTGCAAAGCAACTACCAGATGTAAACAGGAAGTTCAAAAGACAATTCATTTGCAGAATATTGCAAAGCAACTACCAGATACAGTCACTAACTTATAAAGAGTTACTAAATCTTATATTACAGCTGCTAATACTCTAATTTGAGTTGATGTCCCAATATGATAATTAATGACTACAAATGATTCTAAACCATGCTTAATACATGGTAGGCCAATTGTTTCCAAGGATTAAAATCCTCGAAAAAGGAAAGGAGCAAATAACCAAGATAGTCATGACATAAAAAAATTTGCTCAAGAAGAGCAAGGAGATATGATAATTGATAAAACCTTAAAGGAGATTCAGGTGCCTAAAAATAATGAAGAGGTCTCAATAAATTTTATGTCTCATCAAGAAAAATATGGAATCAAAATGATATAATTGTTGATAATACTTTTTTCTTACAATGTTCATATTAAAATAGTATAACGAAATGAGGATCTTGAACCAAATCTATCAAGAAATGTTGATAGAGAATTGATTGGCCAAAATGAAAAGATACTATTCAAGTTGAAGTAGCTTCACTTGAGAAATACGACGTTTTCTGACCAATAGTCCGAACACCTGAAGGTTTAAATTTAGTAGGATACAAATGGACTTTTGTGCAAAAACAAAATGAGAGAAATGAAGTCATAAGATATAAAGCATGACTTGTTGCACAAGGATTATTTGGCATTGATTATATGGAGACAAATTCCCCTGTAGTGGATGCAATCACCTTTAGATATCTTATAAATCTAGCAGTTCATGAAAAACTTGACATGTATCTAATGAATATCCTTACAACTTATTTACCTGGCTCATTAGACAACGACATATTTATGAGAATCACAGAACGATTCAAAATGCCTGAAATATATAAAGATTCCCTAAGTACATGTTAAATAAAATTTTAAAAATCTTTATATGGAGTGAAACAATCAGGACACATGTGGTATAATTGCCTTAGAGAATACCTATTGAACGAAGGGTACAAGAATGATCCAATTTTTCCTTGTGTATTTATTAAAAGGTCTAGATCAGAATTATCGATAATAGTTGTATATGTTGATGACTTGAATATTATTTGTACTCATGAAGAACTTTCAAAGGAAGTAGAATGTTTGAAAAAGAAATTTGAAATGAAATACCTTGGAAAAACTAAATTTTGTCTTGATCTACAAACTCAGCATTCTACAAATGGTATATTTATTCATCAATCAATATATACTAAAAAAATTTAAAAAGATTTTACATAGATAAAGCACATCAAAGTACCCTAATGATTGTCAGATCACTAGATATTAATAAAGATCCATTATGGCCTGATGAAAAGGAGAAAAAGCTCGTTGATGCTGAAGTACCATATCTTAGTGCAATTAGTGCATTAATGTACCTTGCTAATGATTCTCGACCAAATATATCATTTTCTATAAATTTATTAGCAAGACTTAGTTCCTCCCCAACATGGAGACACTGGAACGATATTAATCATATATTTAGATATCTTCGAGGAACTATTGATATGAGACTATTTTTATTTGAAAGAGTTTAATTCGCAACTAATTGTTTACGCAAATGCAAGATATTTGTTTGATCCATATAATGGACGATCGCAGAAATGTTATTTATTTATATGTGGAGGTACAACCATATCATGGTATTCAACAAAACAAACTAGGATTGCTACTTCTTCAAATCATGCAGAAAAATGAATATTCACGAAGCTAGTGGACAATGTGTTTGATTGAGATCAATAACTTAACATATCATGAAAACATGTAACATTCCTCTGAAGGATGATATTCCAACAATATTATATGAAGACAACGTTGCCTATATAGCTCAACTAAGAGGAAGATACATCAAAGGAGACAGAACAAAACCTACTTCCCAAAAATTCTTTTTCACTCATGATCTTCAGAAGAAAGGTGAGATAGATGTTTAACAAATTCGTTTCAGTGACAATTGGATAGATATATTCACCATCGCATTGCCAACTTCGACTTTTGAAAAGCTGAGGTACAAGATTGACATGCGCCATTTTTGAGATATTACGTGATATTTTCATCGGGGGAGCAAATATGCGATACACTCTTTTTTCTATAACCAAGGTTTTATTCCACTTTCCTGGTAAGTTTTTTGATGAGGCACCAAAAAAAGCGCATTACTACATGGACCTCCAATGGAGAGCGTTGAAAATAGATGTTCAAATAAATATTTTCAATGTCCGTATAATATATTTTGTGGCAACATACATATACACACAATACACATTATGTGTAAGATGAATTTACACTTATTTTTATTAGTGTTGTAACTTAATCATCAATGTAATACATATAGTGCCCAAAGTATATACATGGCAATAAGATATCCATTAATAACCGTGTATACACAAGTAAAAATACCCCTTTCTTGTAACAAAATGTGCAGAGAGAACAGAACAAAATGAGAATAAGAAATACTACATCTTCTCTTTTATGTTCCTTGTTAGTTTTAATATATTCTCACTAATTCACAAAATTTTCATAATTTTTGTTCTCTTATTTATTTTTGTTTTTGAATTACTTGTCTACATGTTTGAACTTTAATTAGTTCTGAAATTTTATCACTATAAATTTCGATTGCATACATATTCTGCTATAACGAGATAAATTTAGAGGAACTAAAAACCGCATAATAAAAGGGAGATGTTACTTTTCAATCTAGCTATATGAAGAGTTTTATAAGAAGGTATCAAGTGATATAGACACTCAAGTAAAAATTGAGTAACAAGTGATCATCTAATATAAGGCACATAACATGCAAATGTAATCTAAGTTGGTGACTCATATGAGGAAAAGCATGTGACATACCTTGCCATAGAGGCAAAAGAAATTTTAGCTTTACATAGTTCAGTTTCTGATTTTAAAAAGTTATGAGTCAACCTTCCTTTGTGATGTTAATCCACATTAATGTCAATACCAGTGTTAATCGCAATATGGGCTTACAAAATCATATCTAAAGACATGACAGGCAACAAGCGTATCCAACCATTAAATGCTTGGTGCATCTCCACACTCTTCTTCTCCACCTCTAAAACATCACACAAACTGCCCCAACAACTACAGAAACAAAACAATCCCAAAAACTCTTCAATACAGTAGGAAAATCATGAGGCAACTCAACTAAACACTGACACCTACTTTATTAACTATAAAAAATAATGTGACAAACTTCTCAATCGATCCAAGGGTTTGTCATTTGCTCTACTACTACTAATATTTCCCCCACATCTAATCATATTGCATCCTCAAAACATTTTGATAATCTATGTGGGTTGAAAACAATCCTTGATGCATAAAGCCATTAGGACCGGAAACTACCCCTAGTCGTAACATAGTACTTAGAATTTTAAGGGAATCTAAGCTAACGACATGCCATATATAAGAATACTGAATGAGGATATAGTATAACAAAGTGAAATAAAGCATTGACAGTCCAAGCAATGACATACATAGAAAGGTAAGTCTGAAATAAACAATGCAAATTAAACATCACCATGAGTATGAAAAGGCTCTACGAACATAGAAGAGTTACTAGGACTGAATGTGAAACACGAAACATAAATTAGAATGAAAAGATAACTCATCCTTGAAAATAAGGACTCACCACTGCATCAACTGCTCAATATGAGTACTAACCACAAGCCTGATGTGAAGTGTCAAAACCTATATTATAAAATGATATAGAAATATGCGGTCAGTACTATACAATGTTCTAAGCATGGAGGGTATGTAAGCATGTGTAAAAGTTACACGACAAGTCTGAAAATTTATGATGCAATAACCAAGTAAATCACATAATAAAATTGATATCTTGTAATACCCTATATGTTGGAAAGTCGGAATAAGGGTGAAAATGCAGAAATTCTGTGTTTTGGCACTAGTGTAGAGACTATGAGCTAGTTTACAACTCATATATTATTGTAGATTGTAGATGGGAGCTCATAGATGACCCCCTGAATAAAATATTTTTGAAAACATTGAGGAGTTCTACGAGGTAATTTTATGGGTCGTTTAGTTGTATGGCTCGTAGGTCGAGCTCGTGGTTAAGATTTAGAAAGTGTGAAAAATTGACTTGACAAGACGAAATCCAATAACTGATCGTAGTCCGAATGCTGGGTTGTACAAGGCATTCGTAGATAGATGGTACTATCGAGTGATGTTTGATTAAATATAGAGGCCTTATACGAGGGTGTTCTACACAATCCGTATAAGGGATTACATGTCATAACTCTTTATCCATGGTTTGGTTAGTGGTGATAGTGACAAATTAACCATGCATAGATGGAATCTATGTATGGTTATTACGGCTCGTGAAAGGAACCATGAGATAGAAGGCGGTTCGTGGGTCAACTTGAGAAACCCAAAATTTCAGCCAGATTTTCACAAAAGGGTTCAACGAGTCATGCATGAATCTACTACTTGCAAACCCCTGTTTGTGGTTCACTCTGACATGTTTTAATGTAGGATATTTTTGGTATTTTCCACCTTCTTAACTCCTAAACTATGTCATTTTGACCCTATTAAACCACTAATAACCATTTTTATGCTACAACTTCTCCCCAAACCCAATTTTTTCCTCAATTCTTTACAAAATCACCTAAGTCTTTTTCTCCAAATTTTTCTCAAGCTCAAGGAAGGTCAGCTAGGGTTTCCTTCAAGTTGTATCATTAGAATCAAGGTTTCAAGCTATGCCTCTACTGAAGATATGTGGGTATACATCCATGGGTCTCTTTCACCCACAAAGCTCAAGGATTTTCTCACTTTTCATCCAAGTTCAAGTATGTATTTTATGGGTTTTTATGATCTCAAACCCAATAGCATGAATTATGATTTATATGATGATTAATATATAAGTATGCATGAATGCTATAAATTACAAGATTTCTACAATTTCCAAGTGAATTCTATTACAAGCTACCTAGGGTTCATGAGATTCAAAATGAGTTCCTTCAATATTGATTCAATTAATGTTATTTCACATGATTATGCATGTTTCTCAACTAAATTTCATGATTTTCAGTCAATTATATGTGATACCATACTTTGCCCTAGTCTTTACTTATGAAACTATGATTATGGAATTTCAATTGTTTAATAGACAATAGTATGATTACGAGTGATAAGTGGTGAATTTACGCTCATTTATAGCTCTTTTTCTTATAATATTTTTTTATTGTTGACTTAATGAATGGAGGCTAATTATGCTTTGAGTGATGTATATTCAAGGTACTTATGCTTTGCACGGGGATTTGCTAGAAATGAAGGAGTTTGGAGTTGATTTGGAGCACAAAGAAGCTTTAAAGGAAAACAATGTACTTGACGCACTTTTGTGCTCTGCGAATGCGAACATCAAGCCCGTGAATGCTGAGCAATGGAAAATAAAGAAGCGCAAATGCGCCCAGCAAGAGCATGTAGGGAGATATCAATGAAGATACTCTCAATGAATGTGAATAGCTAAGGCACAAATGCAAAGGTTTATAATATTTTGATGTCTGCAAACGTGGTCAAGCCTTCGCAAACGCGGTGTGTTATTGTGAGTGGCGTCTTGGCAGTTTTAGGATTTCACCATTTTAATCCCAAATTGAATTTGCATTCACTCTCAGCCCACAATTCAAAATCTCTGGAATCTGGAAAGTTTGTTCATACAATTTTGAGAGAAGAACATACCTTAGGATTAGATTTTAGCTTTGGGGAGGATTGAAAGGCATGTTTTCCATAATTTCTCGAGGGGATTGAAGAGTGTTAGCTTCTGTTATAAAAATCCTTCACTCACATTTTCTTTCCATGCTTTTTATTTCATACATTCTAGATGTAATGATATTTGAATTTTAATTTGTCTATGGGTATTAAATGAAACTCTTGTTTTTACACTTAGTTGATTATATTCTTGAAAATTTAGTGAATTTCTCCCTTATTGCTTGAAATTAGATTAATTTATAGGTTCATGTTTAATTTATGATTTAAGGTCATGAATTTAAATTCAGCTTAGATCTTCAGTTATTTCACGAGAATGAGTAATTGAAGTGGAGGATTTGTGTCATGGTCATGGGTTTATGCTTTAGTTGAACGCCTAATCAAGGATTCAACGATTAAGGTTTTAGGAATATTTTCTATCAATGTCTTTGACCCCAAGAAGTTCCTATTGTGATTTGGCACATGGGACTTAGCCCGTTCATGTGGAGCACTCCTCTCGTACGATAAGAGTTACTATTACAAGCATTCTTATCCAACCTATAGGGATTATATGATGCTATGTGTAATGGATTATTTGAGTTCTAATTGATTTCCCATTTTCCTATATTCTTTGATCCCTTGCTTGACAAATCCTTGCCTAGTTTCTTATTTTTAGCTGGTACCTTAATTCCCCCCTTTGGTTGATTATTATTGTGTTTGCTTTTCAAATTGGAACTTATAAGGACACGAATTTTCGAGCAGCTTTGCCGGACCTCTTAGTACTATCCCGAGCAAAAGCTTTCTAGGCATCACTTCATAGAAGGCCCACATGGGTTGTGTGAAGCCACACGGACTGTGTGGCCTCCCGTGGAGGGACACTTAGTCAAGACTTCGACAGGATAGAATGAGACGGAGGAGTTTTGACCAAGTGAGGGCACACGGCCACCCATACAGTCTGTGTGTGGTGTCATGGGCCATATGGCCCTCCGTGTAGCTCGCTACGTAAAAATTTTCTAAGTATGAAAGTACCATCTCGTAACTTTTTGTGCAGAAATTTCCCAAGTGTTATCACGCAACCAATTACACGACCTGTATAGTGTCACACAGGTCGTGTAGTCGTCCGTGTGGTACCCCTCAGCATCAGATGAATCCCAAGTGTTGGCACCGCAAAAATTACCTAAATGACGATTCATGATCACTATTCACGGTCTGTGTGATGACTCATGGGCCGCATAATGGACCGTATGGACCTGACGGTTCCAATTTTTGCCTGTTTCATTAATGGCGCTTATGTAATTTCAATTTATTTTTATTATGAATTGTGACCTTTTACCTATCCTAAACTCTTGATTCAGCTTATATCCCTCCCCTCTTAATTCATTCTTCTTAAACCTTCTACCCCTTATAAGATCACCTCCCAGATACTCTCTACCCTTCTCTTTCAAGATTCAAGGTTAGGATTTAATTGGAGCTCAAATTCAAGCTAAGTCCTTCCCCAAATTCAGCTCCTCAATCAGGGTATGTGGAATTGATTATTGGTCCCTTTCAACCAAAAAGACCCAAAATTCCTTTCAATTGATTTCATGAATTTTAATTCACTTTAAATATGGGTTTTCATTATTTGATTTTATTAAATCCAATTGATGTTTGGGTTGTACATTTCCTATGATTTTAACTTACTTAGATCACTATTATGATGATTTACATTGAGATATAAAGCTACGAACATGCATGTCCCCTTTTAAAGTTGATTTATGCATGGGTGATTTATCTTACGATTTAGATATTGATTTAATTATGGATTTATTCACTTTCATCTTATGATGTTGATTTTAACTTGAATCTATGTTATCCATGCTATCCTCACATCATGCATTGCATTTGCATTCATGAACAATGGTATATGGAAAGTTATGAAATTGGTTAAGCCCAATTAAGTCTTATGAAATGATTTGGATATGATTTTGGTAAGGCATTGGTTATGAAAAGTATGTGATCACATACATGTCTTATGATTATGTCTCTTTGAGCATCTCGGGTGTTTGCACCATCTTGTATATGTGCATGAGCTATTCCTTGCATGAGCATCATGACTAGGATTTACGATTTGGCATTAGAGCTTAAATGTTCATTAAACGGTTTTGTAATGAATATTGTATCTCATAAAAGCACGTATATGTATAAGTATTCCTGTGGGATGTTATTGACTTAGAACCAATGGATTGGGGGCGTTAGGGTTATCCTCAAGGGCCCTCTCCCTTTCCTTGAACTATGTGCCAACTTAGGAACGTTAGCCATTACCAAAATGACCTGGTCGTAAGGAATGGTTATTCGTTTATGATTATGATATGATATGGTATGATTATGAGAAATCCTTCTGAAATGGTGAGTTTCGTAAGGAAGGTGACCATCCCCCGAAATGGTGTGCTTCGTAAGGTATGATGTAGATTATCTTTGGCAAGTAATCTTCTCCTACTGATGGGAGGTCTTTATCGGACTAATTCATGTAATAGCTCGCATGGGTTTGATTTCTCGGTTATAGTCTATCCCCAATATATCTATGAGCATAATCACATTCATGCATCATGAATTTCATGACAACTTGTATATTTCTTCCTTGGATGTATGATTCTTTCTATATTATGTGCCCTTGTCAGCTAACATTGAAATGCAGGTTTATTAGTTCATATTCATTGCATGCCTGTATACATAGCAACTTCAAACATACTAACGCATACTCTATGCCTATATAATTTTACCATGTATGGATCGAGCATTTCAATTACCAATCATTCAATGCGTAGTCCAATCTAGAAGTGTACTTATGGTGAGTCCTATCCTCCAAGGATAAGCCATTTTCCTTGACCTATGCTATCTCGGATTACCATTCCTATTTGAGGGTGAGCCCAGAACATGTCTTAGCACCCGTTCCATCTTGGCTAAAGGCATTTGTTGGACAATATGTAGACTCTTTTAAAAACATTATGCTATGCATGGTATTTGGTCCATGTATTTGTTTGGCTTGATTTATGGAGATTTTTTATTTTGGCTATATGCGTATTTGGTGTGGAAATGTGGAAAAGTCCCAAGCCCCATATTTCCCCCATAGCGTTAGTTCTATTCTCCCGTCCTTTAGAGCTTTGTGTTGCTATTTGGATGTTCTTCCTGAACCGATGATGTGGATTTAGATACTTGAGGCTTGTTTGGGAACTCTCGGGTTCTCATTCGTCATGTTACATCTAGGCCCTAATCTCGGGTCATGACAAAAGATGGTATCAGAGCCTAAGGTTTATAAATGGTTTTTCGAGTCCAACGTGTCATATCAAGTAGAGTCCTACTCATGGGTGTGAAGTGCACTACACTTATGATTGGGAGGCTACGAAGGCGTCCTAGGAATTGTGTCACTTCTTCATGCCTTATGTCGTGCTATGACTTATATATTTTGTTTCCTCATCTTGACGGTGTCGTTGCTCCATTTCAGAAGATGCCTCAAGGAAGACCCCTCCCACCAAGGCCGGCTTTGGCTAATGAGGAACATGATCCTCAAGGGCCTATGGATGAACCCATCTCCAACCGTGGGTTCCGTTCAGCCTTTGCCATGCTTGCCCATGTGGTGACCTCTCAGACCTGCCACAGGATCCTACGGCTGCTTCTAGGGTGAGAGATTTCACCCTGATGAATCCTCCGGAGTTCCATGGGTCGAAGGTTGATGAGGATGCTCAGGAGATTATTGATGAGCTTACCAAGATAGTGAACATCATGGGTGTCACCTCTGAGGAGAAGGCTGAATTGGCTACCTACCAACTGAAGGATGTAGCTCAGGTGTGGTATACTCAATGGTCTATGGAGAGCGTTTGCGGTGGTGATGTCAATTTGGAAGAGTTTAGATTTGTGTTCTTTGATCGCTTCTTTCCACTTGAGCTTAGGGAGGCCAAAATGACTGAGTTTATCAATCTCAAGCAAGGAGGTATGAGTGTGAGGGACTATGCCCTCAAATTCACTAAGCTCTCCAAGTATACTCCGTCACTCGTGGCTGACCCCCGTGCAGTGATACATAAGTTTGTTTCTGGTGTCTCTGATTTGCTTGCAAAATAATGTTGTACTGCTATGCTCATACGAGATATGGCTATTGCTAGACTCACGGTGTATGTTGAATGGATCGAAGGGGAGAAACTTAAGGAGAGAAGGGTTGATCCCAAGAGAGCCCGTTTTGATGGTGGATTCTCTGGTTCTCAAAGTGGTGGCTTCGGTTACTTCCAACAGAGCCAAGGTCCTGGTGCTCGAGTCGCTAATGCTCGGGTGCCTTCTCCCAGGGCACCGGTTGGTGGTTTACAGGAGTATCCTCTGTGTTACAAGTGTCGGAAGCCCCACACAAGAGTTTGTTGTAGGGATTTGGGTGTTTGCTTCGAGGGTGGTGATAAAAATCACAAGGTTGCTGATTGTCCTAGGAATGCTAGTAGAGGCCAAGGTCAAGTGGCCCAACGCAGGCAAGGCCAACAAAGAGCTCCCTAAGGTGTTTCCCCAAGAAACAATCAGTTCTATGCACTCCACACCTGCCAAGATGTTGAGGAAGCTCCGAATGTTGTGATTGGTATGTTAAATGTCTTTGATTTTGATGCTTATGTTTTGCTTGATCCGGGTGCAAATTTGTCTTTTGTGACTCCTTTGTTGGCTTTTAAATTTGGTTTGTCCCAAGATTTTAAGGGATCCATTCTCAGTCTATACTCCCGTGGGTAGAATCTGTTATTGTATATAGAGTCTATCATGGTTGCCCTGTTTCTGTGTTGCACAAAAGTTTTCCGTGTGATCTTGTGGAACTTGCGATGTTTGACTTTGATGTGATTCTTAGAATGGATTGGTTGGATGCATCATATGCCTCTATAGATTTTAGAACCTGGAAGGTCAAGTTCCAACCTCTCGGTGAGGCCATTCTTGAATGGAACGGTGGTGAATCCTCTGTTAAAGGTCGGTTTATTTCCTACCTCGAGGCACGGAAAATGATTTCTAAGGGTTGCATTTATCATATTGTGAGGGTCAAGGATTTAGAGTCCGAAGTGCCTACTCTTGATTCAAGCCCTATGGTGAATGCGTTTTTGAATTTGTTCCCCGAAGACTTGCCCGGTATCCATCCTGAAAGGGAGGTAGACTTTGGTATAGATCTTCTTCTGGATACTCAACCTATTTCTATTCCTCCTTATTGTGTGGCGCCGGCGGAGTTGAAAGAGTTAAAAGAGAAATTAAAGGATTTGTTGGAGAAAGGCTTCTTTAGGCCCAATATATCGCCGCAGGGTGCTCCAATGTTGTTTGTAAGAAAGAAGGATGGATCTCTTCGGATGTGTATTAACTATTGGCAACTAAATAGGGTGACCATTAAGAATAAGTACTTGTTGCCTAGGATTGATGACTTGTTGGACAAACTTCATGAGGCTACTCATTTCTCAAAGATTGATCTTCCTTCTGGGTATCATTGGTTGAAGGTTAGGGAGTGTGACATTCCAAAAACAGCCTTCCAGAGAAGGTATGGACACTTTGAGTTTGTGGTAGTTTCGTTCGGCTTGACCAATGCTTTGGCTGTGTTAATGGATTTTATGAATCGAGTGTTTAAGTCATTCCTTGACTGTTTTGTGGTGGTCTTCATTGACAACATTCTCATCTACTCCCGAAGTGAGTAGGAGCACGGGGATCACTTGAGGATGGTCCTCCAAACTTTGAGAGAGAAGAAATTGTATGCAAGTTTAACAAATATGAAAATTTTGGCTGGGTTGAAGTGGCTTTCCTTGGTCATGTGGTATTCGGTGATGGTATCAAGGTGGATCCAAAGAAGACTAAGGTCGTGAAGAATTGGCCCAGACCGTTTACTCCTTCAGATATTCGAAGCTCTTTGCGGTTAGCCGGATATTATTGAAGGTTTGTGGAAGGGTTCTCGTCTATTTCATCTCCATTGACTAAATTGACCCAAAAGCAGGTTATGTTTGTATGGTCAGACGAATGTGAGAGGAGTTTCCAAACATTAAAGGATCGGCTTACATCAGCTCTCATCTTGACTTTACCAAATTTCTTGGAGGGATTCGTGGTGTATAATGATACCTCGTGAATTGGGTTAGGTTGTGGGCCTATGAAATATGCTAAGGTAATAGTGTATGCATCAAGGTAATTGAAGGTGCATAAACGTAATTACCCAACGCACGACCTTGAGTTGGCAGCGGTAGTTTTCACCTTAAAAATTTGGAGACATTATTTGTATCGAGTTCATGTTGATATGTTCACTGATCACAAAAGTTTGCAATATGTATTCACTCAAAGGGATCTCAATTTGAGGCAAAGGAGGTGGTTGGAACTCCTAAAGGATTACAACATGAGTGTTCTAATATCATCCCGGTAAGGCTAATATTTCGGCTGATGCTCTCAGTAGGCTTTCTATGGAAAGTGTGATGCATGTTGGGGTGGAGAGGAAGGAATTAACAAGGGATGTTCAACAGTTAGCTAGGTTGGGTGTTAGGTTGGCCGATTCGAGCAATAGTGGTATCCATGTTCTAAGCGAGGCAGAATCTTCCGTGGTAGTTGATATAAAAGCTAAGCAGGATTTGGACCCATCATTACTTAAATTGAAGAAGTTGGTTTCCAAAAAGGAGATCGAGGTGTTCTCCCAAGGGGGAGATGGTGTACTCCGGTACCAAGACCGGCTTTGTGTTCTGAATGTGAATGATCTTAGAAGGGCGATAATGAGTGAGGCTCACAATTCTCATTATTCTATTCATCCAGGGTCTACTACAATGTATCAAGATTTGAAAGAAGTGTATTGGTGGCATGGTATGACGAAGGACATCGCTAAGTTCGTATCCAAATGTACGAGTTGTCAACAAATGAAGGCAGAGCATCAAAGGCCCGGTGGCTTGGCCCAAGACATTCAGATTCCCACATGGAAATGGGAAGATGTATACATGGATTTTGTGGTTGGTTTGCCTTAGACCCAAAGGAAATATGATTCCATTTGGGTTGTCGTTGATAGGATGACAAAGTCAGCTCATTTCTTACTGGTCAAGACTAACTTCCGCGCCGAGGATTACGCAAGGTTGTATATCCAAGAGTTGGTGAGGTTGCATGGTGTGCCTTGGTCCATTATATTAGATCGTGGTACCCAATTCACTACCAACTTTTGGAGATCATTTCAAAAGGGACTTGGAACTAAGATTAACTTGAGCACTGTTTTTCATCCCCAAACCGATAGGCAAGCTGAGAGGACTATCCAAACCTTAGAGTATATGGTGAGGGATTGTATGTTGGAGTTTAAGGGTGACTGGGATAATCACCTTCCACTCATTGAGTTTGCTTATAATAATAGTTTCCATGCTAGAATTGGTATGGCACCATTTGAGGCCTTGTATGAGAGAAGGTGTAGGTCACCTGTAGGGTGGTTTGAGTTGGGAGAGATGGCACTAGTTGGCCCGGATATAGTGATGGAGTCCACGGGAAAGGTTAAAGTAATTAGGGAAGGGTTGAAAGCAGCACAAAGTCGTCAAAAGTCTTATTCGGATATTAGGAGGAGGGATCTTGAGTTTCGTGTTGGTGATTGGGTGTATGTAAAGGTTTCTCCAATAAAGGGTGTGATGCGTTTTGGTAAGAGGGGCAAGCTAAGCCCCCGGTATGTTGGCCCTTATGAGATCGTTGAGCGGATTGGGGGTGTGGCTTATAGGTTGGAGTTGCCTCTAGACTCAGTTCCATTCACCCAGTCTTTCATGTGTCTATGTTGAGGAAGCTAGTTGGTGATCCTAGCACCATTATGCCTTTGGAAGGGATTGAGGTTGAAGAAAACTTGTCTTCTTAGGAAATCCCGGTGGAGATCTTGGATAGGCAAGTGAAACGGCTTCGTAATGAGGACGTGGCTTCGGTGAAAGTGCTTTGGAGAAATCAACATGTGGAGAGTGCTACATGGGAAGCGTAGCTGGACATAGTGAAGCGATACCCTCATCTTTTCCAATCTACTCAAGCCTAAGGTACTAGATTGATCCTCTTCTAAATAGTCCTAATTCGTTCACTCCTGAGTCTCATGACATGACATGCATACATGTGCACGAAAAGGATTTTTATAATATTTTGAATGACTTGAATACGATTTTGATATGGGTTTAAAGGCTTTATGATTTCTTTTAAGTAATGAACTATGCATTGTACCTTATGTTGGGTGTTTCATATTCTATGTCAAGCCTTTCAAGCCTTGTTCTTGCACATTTGGGGACGAATGTTCCCAAGGGGGAGATGATGTAAGGACCCAGATTTTCGAGTAGCTTTACTGGACCTCTTAGTACCGTCTCGAGCGAAAACTTGCCATGCATCACTCCACGGAAGGCCCACATGGACCGTGTAAAGCCACACGGATCGTGTGGCCTCCCGTGGAGGGACACTTGGTCAAGACTTCGACAAGGTGAAATGAAACGGAGGATTTCAGACCAAGTGAGGGCACACGACCACCGACACGTCAGTATGTGGTGTCACGGGCCGTGTGGCCCTTCGTGTAGATCGCTACATAAAATTTTTCTAAGTATGAAAGTACAGTCTCGTAAATGTTTGTGCGAAAATTTCCCAACTGTTATCACACAGACCATGACACGACCCGTGTAGTCGTCCATGTGGTACCCCACAACATCGGATGAATCCCAAGTGTTGGCACCACAAAATTGTCTAAATGATGGTTCATGATCACTGTTGATAGTCTGTGTGATGACTCACAGACCGTGTAGGGGACCGTAAGGACCTAAAAGTTCTAATTTTTACCCATTTCATTATTAGCGTTTATGTAATTTTGTTTTATTTTAATTATAAATTGTGACCTTTTACCTATCTTAAACCCTTGATTCAGTGGATAGCCCTCCCCTCTTAATTAATTCTCCTTAAACCTTCTACCCCTCATAAGATCACCTCCCAAATACTCTCTACCCTCCCCTCTCAAGATTCAAGGCTAGGATTTAATTGGAGCTCAAATTCAAGCTAAGTCCTTCCCCAAATTCAGCTCTTCAATCAAGGTATATGGGATTGATTCTTGGTCCCTTTCAACCAAGAAGACCCAAAATTCCTTTCAATTAATTTTATGAATTTTAATTCACTTAAATATGAGTTTTCATTATTTGATTTTATTAAATCCAATTGATTTTGGGCTGTACATTTCCTATGATTTTAACTTGGATTACTATTATGATGATTTACATTGAGATATGAAGCTATGAACATGCATGTCCCCTTTAAAAGTTGATTTATGCATGGGTGATTTATATTACGATTTAGATGTTTATTTTAACTTGAATCTATGTTATCCATGCTATCTTCACATCATGCATTGCATTTGCATTCATGAACATTGGTATAGGAAAATTATGAAGTGGGTTAAGCTCAATTATGTTTTATGAAATGATTTTGATATGATTTTGGTAAGGCATTGGTTATAAAAAGGATGTGATCACATACATGTCTTATAATTATGGCTCTTTGTGCATATCGGGTGCTTACACCATCTTGTATATGTGCATGACCTATTCCTTGCATGAACATCATGACTAGGATTTACAATTTGGCATTTGAGCCTAAATTTGTATTAAACGATTTTGTAATGAATATTGTATTTCTTGAAAGCGTGTTTATGTATAAGTATTCATGTGGGATGTTTTTGACTTAGCACCGATAGATTGGGGCGTTGGGGCTATCCCCAAGGGTCCTCTCCCTTTCCTTGAACTATGTGCCAACATAGGAACATTAGCCATTACCGAAATAACCAGGTCATAAGGAATGGTTATTCTTTTATGATTATGATATGATATGGTATGATTATGGAAAATCCTTCTGAAATGGTGAGTTTCGTAAGGAAGGTGACCATCCACGGAAATGGTATGTTTCGTAGGGTGTGATGTAGATTACCTGTTGCAAGTAATCTTCTCCTGCCGATAGGAGGTTTTTATCAAACTAATTTATATAATAGCTCACATGGGTTTGATTTGTCGGTTATAGTCCATCCCTGATATATATATGAGCATAATCACATTCATGCATCATTAATTTCATGGCATCTTGTATATTTCTTCCTTGGATGTATGATTCTTTTTATATTATGTGCCCTTGTCATCTAACATTGAAATGCAGGTTCGGTAAGTCATATGCATTGCACGCCCGCATACATAGTATATTCAAACGTACTAACGCATACTCTGTGCCTACATGATTTTACCATGTAGGGGCCAAGCATTTTGATTACCAACCGTTCGACGCGTAGTCCAATCTAGAATAGTACTTGTGGTGAGTCCTATCCTCCAAGGACAAGCCATTTTACTTTACCTATGCTATCTCGGATTTCCCTTCCTATTTGAGGGTGAGCCCAGAACATGTCTTAGCCCCCGTTTCATCTTGGCTAGAGGCATTTGTTTGACAATATGTAGACTTTTTTAAAATCTTTATGCTATGTGTGGTATTTGGTTCATGTATTTGTTTGGCTTGATTTATGGAGATTTTGTATTTTGTCTATATGCGTATTTGGTGTGGAAATGTGGGAAAGTCCCAAGCCCCATATTACCCCCATAGCATGTGTCCTATTCTCATGTCCGTTAGAGCTTTGTGTTGCTATTTGGATGTTCTTCCTGAACTAATGATGTGGATTTGGATACTTGAGGCTTGTTTGGAAACTCCGGGGTTCCCATTCGCTGTGTCATATCTAGACCCTAATACCAGGTTCTGACAGAACTAGTATGTCGTGGTCCTTGGTCATTTCAATCTCCCTGACGTTGTTCCCTGTGGGATTCAATCCCGAACCTTAGTTGGGTTAATATATTGCTAATAATCGTCCATATTTCTGAAAGCAGGCATGATTTGACCGTTATCGAAATGGCGCCGTTGCTTGGGAAAAATTGGCACTTTGAGTTGATTCAGGACTTATAGTTTACTAGTTTTAATTCAATTTGTGAATAATTGTTTGTTTGTTCTTTATGTATTTTTTGCTATATGGCTACTTGTGTTGAAATTTACTTAATGGTTGTGAGCCCTATATCTATGACTGTTGTCCCCGATATGGAGGACTTCATGGTGAACAAACTTGTGTTGAGGACATGGATGGAGAGATGGGTGTTGTTAGTCAAAGCTGGCTCATGGGCTTTTTTCAAAGACTTATCAATGGAGCAGTTCAAAAAGACCAATTGCTCAACATGAGGGATGAATACAGGCAACTTCTCATTGCTTAATTTCATGTGATGGTCCAATTCGAGAATGAAATTGCAACTTTGGAGTTCAACATGAGAAAAAACAATGGAGTATGTAAAGCTCCTTGTCCAATGGCCATAAATCATGAATTGGAGTCTCACGAAGAAAGGGTGGTGCTTAATGTGAAAGAAATTTTGTGTGAGTGCATGTCATCAAAGCCAATGATCATCCAAGATGCTGAAATTGAGAAAATGATATTAAATTGCAAGAAAAAGCAAAGACACTCATTTATGGAAACTTTAGTTTATTAGGAAGTGAGGGTATCATTTTCTTGAAGGCCAAAATTTTTGAAGTTCGATGTGCAAGAGGCCTTTTAATGCTCTCGCTCATGCCTAATGTGCCAGAAAGGAAATATGATATGATGTTGGGTAGGAAATTTAAATCCTCAATGTGGAGAGACCGAATGAAAATTTTGGTGGCCTCCATTTGTCCCCATAAGTTTAGCTAGAACATTGATTTAAAGTTGGGGAGAAGATTCATTGCCTTGGAGTGGAAACACAAAAGGGTGATGTATCCGATGTCGCACCGCGAAATTAAATTGAACACTTGATGGGAGGTAACCCATCAGTTCAACAATTTTAGATTCTTAGTTTAATTTTTGCATTTTAAATTTTAATTTAGCTTTAGATTTTTAATTTTAGGATTTTGGCTAATCCTCACAATTTTTTAAGTCTTTGATAGTGGTTTACATAGGTTTGGAAGCACAAAATTGATTGGAGCTAAAGATTGGGATGGAAATCCATTCAAAAAAATGCATTTGGGATGAATTTGGGTCATTTTTACCGCTTTTTAGGCCCCAAGCGTCGCCCGATCCAAAGGGCGGATCACCGGATGGACCTGGGCATAGCCAAAAGTTACAAAAAGTTGGCCCAGGTCTTGCACAAAAATGTTCTCCACAAACACAGATACAGGATCCACGAATGCATAAGTTACATTACTTAATACTCCGTGAACGCGCCCTAATTCACACAAACGTGGAGCGTGGGGATTCATAAAGTGGAATGGATGCGCCTCAAGCTTTGTGCACGTGGAGCACTGATAGATGCCAGATAAGTGAAAACAAAATTAGAAAAAAAAGTGGTACTTGTGAGGTAAACAAACATAACTCGACATTATTGCCACAATTCAAAAATTTTCAACAAAAAACAATTCAAGCCTCTCATTGCTTCATCCATTTTTGTTCTAAAATTCAAGGTATGCTCAATTCATCTCTTCTCCATTCTTGTTTCAAAGCTACCAAACTTACGCAACCATGAAATTAATGATATGGTGATGATAATTATTCCATTCTTCTTTTCATGATGTTTAAATTTCTAGCTTTCCTCCATTTTTAGGTTCGTTGGCATGACATTTGTGGTATTTTGGTGATCTACCTCTAGACTTTGTAGGATGAATTTTTGGTGCTTTAAATTATAAGATTTCACTAATTGTTGGAGTTAATGCTTATGTGCTGCTTGGGTAGTGATCTTGTACTGTTGGCAAAGACTTGGGGGTGATTATTTTGCTAGAATGATACTAAAAACATATGACCTCTAAGTGTTTGATAAAATGTCCCTCGGATCTGAAAATTTTGTTGTTTGAAAAAACTTTGTTCTCCGTGAACATGGGCACAGTGTCGCGAACATGGAATTTCGAGAACTCTTTGTTCTCCGCATATGTGGAGTTTGAGTTACTTGAACTCCATGAACGTGCCTAGTAGGCTACGAACACAGAGTACTTTAGTTATTGTTCCAAAAATAGTAACTTTGCATTGTTTGATCCAGACCTTCTTCCATCAATTTCTTTGGCCTAAATACTTCCTAATACATTGTTTTAAGTGTCCTTATGACCTTTTAACATGTTTGCTTTACTTGTAGGTCTGTTGGGTGAAAATATGGATCCCGAGCACACACTTTATGACACCAAGTGTCATGACTCAATCCTAGAGCCTACGCGTAACACGGCGAATGGGGAACTCTAAGGGACCCCAAACAAGCCTCTTAAGTATACATGGCAGATCCTTGGTTGCAGAAGCAAAATTAAACAACAAACACATAGTTCTAGGGAAAAAGGGACTTTGAACTCAAGCTATGGGGATGCTATACGGAAGAGGGTTAGCATGAATACATAACAAATAATATCTAAGGGGCGGGTAATTATGATTCACACCATGAGGGTATTATGGACTTAAAAATTCCATCTCATCAATAACATACAACAAGCTTAAGGGGGGGGGAGGGGGGGGGAAGGTCTAAGATAGTCTTCCATAATACATAATCATAACAAGAGTCGAGCTCAAAACATACATATCTACATCAAACAACACCTCTAACATGAGTGGTACCGGGGCCAAGATATATCTCGGGCTCACCCTCAAAAGATAAATATTAAAAATTACAAGTCTTAACAAAGCGCAAAAGTAAATGGATATTGTCCATGGAATGGAGGACTCACCACAAGCAATCTTCGACTAAACTATGTAGTCACATGGAGGAGGGTGAATAGGAGCTCCGGTAGCTACATGGTGAGATTATGTAGGCAAAAGAGCATACGTTAGTACTTGGAAGGTACTAAGTATAAGGGATGCAAATGCAACAATGAACATAATCTATAATGAACCAATATATATAATCATAAACAACGGATACAAGCTCAATATATCATGAATGATAGATGCTTAATCAAAATATGCATGAGGAATCATCAAGTCACAAGATATATCATACATAGGTTAGAGAGGACCATAACCGACATGTAAGTCTGGAATTCCGATGTTCACTCCATACTGGACAAGGGTTGGTCTACTTTGCAAAAGTAAAACAAATACTCACCTTATGGCATGGCCTTTTTTGAAAGTGACTCCATATACCCCTTACCTTATGACTTACCCGTTTCGGTAGGTTTCATTGATTATCTTTACCTTACGACATTACCTTTTTTGTAGGTACAAGCCCATATAAGGAATCAATAACATGAACCTATGGTGGCACATTGAGGTCCTCTTGGTCCTAGATCAAAACCCTACAAAATACTTGAATCATAGTCATAGTTATATTAATCATAGTCTCAAAACATCATAATTTACTTCTTGGAGTAGCTCATTTATAAATAGCTTCTAGTATCCAAGATAGGGCTTTACATCATTCTTAACATTCATATCATGTTCATGAGCTCATAGCATACTTGTTGACCCTCCTATTAGTCTCGACATGTGTGACATACTTATCTTTCCATACAACATTCATCATATTAGAATCATGACATGCAACATTGATTAAATTATAGTGGGTACGTATTCATAACTTTAAAACCATGCAATTTCAAGAGTAAATGACACGAAAGGAGTAAAATAGAATTACTTAAGCATTTTTCAAAATAACCCACCAAAAGCATGAGAAGACTTGGCTAGGGCATCATCAAACCCTCATTTAAATCATAGATTACATGTGTTAGTGCACTGTATAATAGTATCCAAGGAAAAAACATCATAAAATACTTTATTATATCATCATATAAAAGAGTTCGTAAAATTTCCAGAAGTTTCCATGACATGTAAATAAATGAGGAAAAGGAATGGTTGAGCTTTATGGAGGAAATGTCTCCACAAATCAAAACCTATATACCTTGGTGTGATTTAATGGAAGAAAATCTAATTTAGAAGTGAGGAAACGAAAACCCTAGCTTGGACTCTTCTCTTTAAAGCCTTAAGAAATTTGAGAGTGTTTGAGACTTGGAAATGTTTTTGAATGAAGGATAAGGGAGTATATTACTATCATATAGAGCTGAAACGAGGTCATTTGGGGGTTAAAATGACATAGCATATGTTTAGGAAATTAAGAAATGACAAAACTATCCCTTCTTAAAACCCACCGAATAGGAACACGAGGCCATGATTACGGGCCGTGGTCCATTCCATGGGTAGTGAAAAGGGGCCTCATCTGTTAATATTTTGGACCCTCAGAAGCTTTCTTTGAAGCTCAAAGCACGACATGACTTACAACCCCTCAATCAATGTGTGAGCCGTACTAGTATCTTGCATTAAACTCTAAAAAACCATCTTTTCACCAAGACTATGCTCCATTCCATGAGCACAACCTACGTCCCATGGGACAACATACAACTGTTTCCACTAATACTTAGAAAATTCTAAAATTCACCTCTTAGGCACTTCCACTTCTTCCAACATGTAGGGCCTTACACGGAGATCCTTCCGAAGGTAGGAGAAGTCGAGTATTTTTATAATAGTAGGCTCCTATCAACTGGTGCAACCTAAAATATGATGACTACTTGGACTGGGCGATTGTCAAGGAAAAGGAGATTTTCTTGAAGAAAGTCAATGAGAAGATGCAAGATTTCTTTGGTCATCTTCAAACTTCTTGTTGGATGTATTTCGTAGATGAACCAATAAGACCCAAGCACACCATTGTAGTGGAGTTCTATGCCAATGCTTTGGAGACCATCTTTAGGGAAGTGATAGTCACATAGTCCTAGGAGTACAGGTTGATTTTATCCCAGCGACTATTAATCTTATTTATAATCTATCGTATGCATACAAACCGGGTCTACGGAGAGAGATTTCAGGAGTTGGATACCTAATAGCTGATGGGTTTTGTCAAAATATAGAACCTTTGATGATTAAAACTTGGAATTTTGTGTGTTCTCAATACGATGTTAGTAGATATGATGTGTTTTTATGTTTGTTTTGCTGGACTACGTTGTTGGAACAATTTTTGGGCTAAGTGTGCAGAATTTGTTGAAGCAGAGGTTCCACGAGACCCTTTACGGACCGTAGAGAATTCTAAGAGCCGTAATGATGGTTTCGTAGACAATTCCAGTAAAGGATGAATTTCTGAGGTTGAGTCTACGAACATCCAAATGACCCATAGAAGACTTTATGAGCCGAAGATTTTATGTTGAGCCCTGAGGATCAGAAAGTGGGAGTTAATGAAAAGTCATCAGATGAATCCCTCTATGGCTCATAGAACTTTATATGGGTTGTAGAGGGATGTCGTAAAAGTCAGCCCCAATTTTGAAGAAGCAATCCACAAAAGTCCGTTTACGGGCCAATAAATGTTATACGGCTCGTGGAACCTACCGTAGAGTCTACCGACCCAGTTATCTTATTTCATTTTGGTTTTCCATTTTAAACATTGTAAATAGGTTTTTAGGTTATTTTTCATGAGGAACAGTAAAGGGACAGAAAGGATCAGAGAAGGAACAACAGAAGAATGTGATAGAATATTAGAGAGTTTGAGAAACACTTGTAAAACATTATTTTATCTTTCGATTTCAATCTTGTAATTCTCATTAAAGAGTTTGGATTTTTTGTACTTAATTTTCTTGTGTAAGTGCTCAATTATGTTATTCAAATTCATAAGTCTTGTATTTACACAGAGCATGTGTAGCTAAATCTACAACTAGGATTGTGGGAACCATGAAAAACTAACAAGATAAAATTGGGTAATTCGAAATTGTTGAAAAGTGTGCATATATGAATTAATTAATTCTCTTCGTGTTGAATGCTTTCTAATGGTTTCCAAAATTAGAATTCGCCTAATGTTACTGACTGGATCAAGGTAGTAATAAATAGGAAAGGAGATTAATTAACGAGATTCAATTGATGTTTCTCGTCTAATCAACCGAACTGGGCCAAGGGGAGGTTGTACTGGAAGAATAGACAAGGGTTAGTAATGTCACACTATGGGGATGGACCAAACCACGTAGTTAAATTCGTCTTTAACCTGGGCCAAAGGGTTCGATGAAATTAAATTAACATTCTGCATGCTACACACTAGAAAATAATTCAATTATTTAGTAATAATGAATTAGGGAATCATAAGGAACACAATACCCTAGTTCCTCTTCATACTGGTTTAACACATGTCTTAGCTTAGGATTACTTTTTATAGTTGTCATAACCCCCCCCCCCCTTGGGGAGATAAGTTGGTTAGTCAACCCGAATAGCATTGAATTCTTCTAAGTCTTACCATATTCCCTATAGGGTTCGACCCTAACCTTGGTTAGGTTATATATCTTGAAAATGACTATTTTAGCCTAAAAAAGGAGGTATAGCTTGGGAGACATCAAGATATTGGCGCCGTTGCTGGGGAATACGGCTAGACTTGCCTAATTCAAGTAGTTTGGGAGTTAATCCTTATTTCCCTCATTTTACATTTTTTGTTATTTTTGTTTTATTTCAGGGTACAGGTGTAGTGTATGACCAATACGCGAAATTGAGGCATACCGTTGGCTCCGATTGACCCAGAGATTCAGAGAAGACTAAGAATGATGGTCTAAGATAACACAAACAATGCGGTAAATATAGCTCTGAACAGGAATAAGAATGAGCATGTGAATAATGACAACCCACCTCCACTTGAGGACATTGCTCCATAGCCATAGGACTTCAATGCCGAAGCTTATCAGCTGAACCCTGTGTCTATGGAGGTTACTGGAGTCATTATGTTACTGCCACTTTCGGTTGACACAAAGTTCATGGTCTCGAGTGAGTTGCTTCAAATGCTACAAAATTGTGGGTTGTTCGTGGGCCTACCATCAGAGGATCCGTATAGTCATCTACACAATGCTGCATTTGTCTGCAAGAGTATGATGGGGACATAGAATCTATCTATGGATGCTGTATGACTTCATGTCTTCCCATTATCTCTAACAGGCAATGCCACGCTATGGTTATATGAGCTCCAACAGAGTTTGATCAACATTTGGGCTGAGTTGCAGAAAGCCTTTTTGGAGAGGTACTTCCCGAGATCAAAGATGCTCAAGTTGAAAGATTAAATCAACAACTTTGAGCAACTCCCTGGTGACTCGATCAGTACTACATGAGAGCGGTTCACAAAGTGCTTGAGGAGTGTCCCGCACCACAAAATCGTTGATGATGCCTTGGTGGAGATATTCTATTGTGCCCTGGATGAGATAGTCAAGCATGTGTTGATACCATCACAGGAGCATGTTCCTGGATCAACCATTTGCAAGGATCGCTAAAAGGATAAAAGGGTGGTCAAGACAAATCATGCATGGGGAAAAGAGACAAGTCATCTACCAACAGTTTGTGCTATTAGTATTTGTTTGGAGCAATCTAAAATAAATGAGGAGATAATGCAAAAGCTTGCCCGGGTCTGTACAAGTATGGAGGTGATGATGAAACATAATCAGAAACTAGTTAATGCAGTTGTTCATCAGCCTCCGCGAGCACTCATGTAAAATGATCTCTAATAAGAGGAGGACACTTGCTTCATTGCTGATCAAGTAGGGGGTTTCCGGACCAACGCCCGAGGGTCCAATAAGGACTATTGGCGCCAAGGTCAATCAAACCAAGGTCAGAACTATAACAGAAATAGTGCTTTCAGAGACAACCATGGAGGTTACTTGTAACGCCCAAAGTCCCATTGACACGGACTGGCACCCGTTTCCGATAAGGCTCGGGAGAACCAACATATAACCATGCACTTTCTATGAACATTATAAGGGGTTTCCACATTCAACATGCTTTCAATAAAGTAAACTGTAATAAAAAGCCAAAAGGAAATACATATGACTAGGTTGTTGGAGCCACGATATCTGAAGTATGATACACGACCACATTTTACCTTACACAGTCTACAAAGCCTCTAGATAAGGAACAATATCTATTAAGGATCGAGACAATCCCTACCTAATGATCAACTATACAATACAAAAATATAAGCTCTAGACACATAAAGCCCCGAAGAAACCTGGAGCTTAGTAACAACAGTTGGATATCATGTACTCCTACTGGGGAGATCTACTAGCTCCTGTACCTACAACATGAAAAGTAGGTCCCCCGTAAGGGACGTCAGTATGAGATAATGTATTGAATATGTAAGGTAGGAAGTACTATATATGAAATAAGAACAAAAATGAAATCATACACTGGTGTAAGGATAAGAGACCACCTTTAGTCACACTGTGGAATTATGTACTTTACATCCTTTTTATTACTTTACCTTTCTTTATTGTATAATCTATCCGAAGTATATCATATAAAAGACCAGTTGATCAGTGGTAAATCAATATCCAGATCGACGCATGCTAGGCTTTCCTTTCACCCATGGGATACCCCTCGGAATATGGGGTCGACCCATGCTAGGTGATTCTTCCACCCCTGGGGTACCACCTATCAATAAGATTGAATTTATCTTCTATTTACTTTTGAGATGATTCTTTTGGTGGTCATAAAATTTAGAGATGTAGGACTATAGATATATCATGTGACATATAAACAATCATACAAGACAATACCACAATGAAAAGAGAGTTACACAACAAATGAAATGTGTACGAGATTAAACAACACATGGACTTTACATAGTAAAAAAAAACGCGTGTATCTTTGGTATCCAAGTATGCATGCATATTTGACAATGGCTATGTATGGGAACATATGAACATGTTAAAGAGTGGAGACATGGTTATTAATTATGTCTGAGTTTGTAAGTGCCTCTATGTTCCAAGGAAGAACCTAGATTTCATGCCAAATAATAGGAAATTGAGTTGCCTTACATACCTCATTGTGCTATGTCGTTATTACCTCGAAGTAACCTTCTTTTTTCCCTAAATATTTATCTACAACACGGTAGGTAATAAAACTAGTATTAGAAGCTAATAAACACGTCTTGGCAGTCAAATCTTATAAAAAGAAAACAACACTCGGGTGGTATGCTTGTAATTATTAACCCAAGAGTATTCTTTCAACCTTTCCACTTCTAATCATATTTTCTAGTACACATTCTCATGTACATGTCATATACATCATGTTTTAGTCCCATAACAGTGTTACAATATCTCACAAAGCACAACACATAACAATTCTACACGACACACAAGTAGGCAGCATAGTATTACGTCTTATCGCTACATTTTGAAGTCAATAATCCCAAACCTGTTTCAACTTCAACCAAACTATCTCCAACATATTTAAATATAAAAACAGTCCAAAAAAGTCTCAAAGTAGATGGAGGACGTGCAACAATAATTCCCAATTACCAGTCCACAAGTTCTTACCAACATTGCAATTAAGATGTTATAATAACTCATTCTTGCGGAAGATAACAATGGTGCAGCAGCCTTGTTACATCACTATAAAACTGAACCTTGTTAAAAAACATAAAACTTAATTCAAAGTCCAGCCAAACAAGAAGAGAAAAACCTCTTAATAAACAAGAAAAGTGTACAACAATCTTTTGAACACATGCTGTCCAAAATTCCAACACAAGTATAACCAGCCTATTTCTCTTATTTTTCATGAAAAATCCGTACTAAATACACAAGTATATTTACTTACCTTTACCTTCAAGGTTGAGGTCTTCTTTAGTAACCCTAGTAAGGTTGTGAGGGCTTCTTTTTAGGAGTTGAAAGAGAGCAAAAAGGAACCCAGAAAATTAGAGTTTTTGTCCAAGTTGAAATGGCTTAGAGGGGCTGCTTTTAATCCTTTTTAAAGGGACCTCTTGGCTAACTTTCTTTTGCATTTTAAGACTTACTTTATTAAGGTGGTGATGCACCCGCTTGTCACTTTCACTTGGCTCTTATTGGGCTCCAATTTGATGGGCTTTGGCTGCCCATTTATCTCTTTTCCCTTCACTTAGTTTTGGCCCAAATCGTCAAGTGGGTTATGAATGTATATGGCACTTTTTTCTATACATCTTGGGCTGAAAATATTGTCCCTTTATAATTCTAAACAATGGTCTAAAATTACACCCTCAACTTGGGTTTTATATTCATTATTGACTTGAATATATTTGGTGTTGGCCCTCGTCTCCATCTACTTAACCTATTTAAGCTAAGCACGTAGGTGACTCATCTGTTAGCTTCCTAATTCCTACAAGCACCTCATTTTTTCCCACTTTATTTAAGGCTGCGATCTCCTCAATTTGGCTTAAAACGTATATACACTCACTCTTCTTAAGTATTAGACATAAATATATCCATGTAGTCTAAACGTTAGGCACTTTTAAAGCTGGTGCTCCTTCTACCTAATCGTATCATGTTTCATATGCATAGGACTAGTAAAAATAAGATGTGGGGTATTACATCGTCCCCCCTTAGGAACATTTGTCCCGAATGTTAGCAAAAAATTAGATAGATTAAACAAGTTTAGACTTTCATTTAAACAAACTTATGACAATAGAATAAGTATTCAAACACACGTACCTACTAATTATAAGGACTTGGATTTTCGAACGACTTATCAAACCTCATAATGTTACCACGGGAGAAAATTTGACCAAGTGTCACTCCATAGGAGGCCCACATGGCCAGGGTGAATTCATACTGACCGCGGCGCCTCCAGTGGAGGGGTACTTGGCCATAAATTTGATTATAGGGACTCGACAGAGAGTTTCAGGCTAAGTGTGGGTGCATGACTGCCCACACAGTCCGCGTGGAGTGTCACAGGCCGTGTGGCTTGCGACGTGAAATTTTTTTAAGTACAAAATCACTGTCTTGTAACGTTTTTGTGCAAGACCTTTTGTAAGTGTCATCTCACAATTCTTGATACGACCCGTGTAGTGTTACACGGGCCGTGTGGCCATCCGTATGGTAACCCTTCGCTCCTAAAAATTCTAAGTGTTGAACATTGCAAAAATTCATTTAAGTGTCACCTCACAGGCAGTGTTCACGACCCGTGAAGTGTCTCATGGATCGTGTCAGTGCTAGTGAAGCCCTGACGGCCCAATTTTCATAGTAAATGTGATTTGTTTTAATTGTTTTTATAACCTTTTTACGTACCCTAGACCCCTAAATAAGCTGATATCCTTCCATTCTAATTCATTCTCATTGAAAACACTCTCACCCTAAGATTATTCTTAAAGCCTCTCTAAGTTCCTCTCTCAAGACTCAACCAAGGGTTCAATAGGGGATTCAACTTCAAGATAAATTCTCCTCAATTTCAACTCCTCATTCAAGGTATATGGGATTGATTCTTGGTCCCTTTCAACCAAGAAGACTCAAACTCTTTTCAATTAATTTACATGAAATTAATCTTACCTTAAATGTGGGGTTTTCATTATTTGATTCTAGTAAATTCAATTGATGTACGGGTTGTACTTTATTCATGATTTTAAGTTATTTTAAGCCCTATTTTGATGATTTACATTTAGGTTGTGAAGTTATGAAGATGCAAGTCCCCTTTAAAGCATGAATTGTACATGGTGATTTATATTATGATTTAAATGTGAATTTAAATAAGGATTTACTTTAGTTTTTATATTATAATGTTGATTTTAGCTTGAATCTATATTAACATGCTATTCTCACATCACTCATGGCATGTTTATTCATGGACATTGGTTTTTATGGAAATTAATAAGTGGGTTATGTGAGACCCCGTGTTTCTCGTCTTCCATTATTTAAATAGTGTGGCGTTATATAAGGCATATGTGATTTTTTCTAGCACCTAAGGATAATAAGGCTGCAAATAAGTGGTAATATCGAGTACCTAAAGTTTTAAGCCAAAGGAAATACCCTAAATGCACGTTCGGGATTAAATAAATGACCCGAGCGGCACCTTGACCTTTTCGGAAGGTTTAAATTAGGTATCACTTTTCGGATGAGACTAAAAGTTTATAATTTGCTAATAATGGATTTCTTTAAGTTATTTTAATAGCACAAAGTTCATACATTGAGCTTTGGAATCAATAAAGTTGCAAGATAAAGGTTGGCCAAAGTTACCGTAAGTTTCTTTAAGAAATCCTTCTTAAATTTGGGTCAAATGTATCAGGTCATATCACCCAAACTATAAAATGTTAGAAGGTCCATGACCTATCAAATTGAAGATCTATGAGTCTAGTTTGCAATGCACAAAACCGCGCATCCAACTGACCTCAGAATAAAGAGTTATGACCATTTTACTGAGACTACTCAAGCTGGAAACCGAGTCATGGGTCGGGTCGGGTTGGCCCAACTTAATGTCGGCTAATTTGACATTTTAAATCTCAAAAATGAGCCATTTTCGTCCCAAACCAGTTTAAAACTGAAGAGAAAGCTCCCAAAAATTCTCTAAGTGATTTAGGTAAGTTTTTCACCTTTTTACTGTTAAAATTCGTCCCCGTGCCTAGAAATGTGTGTCTTATGCTTTGCAATTGTTTTTCCCTCGCATTAGCTGTGCTTGGAGCTGTTTTTGGGCTGTAAAGAAAGTGGTGTTCTTGCTGGTATTTTTGGTTTGCAACTGGTGTGTTTAGGTAATAATTTTGGAGCTCTTTTACGGTCATTTTTACGAAGTTCTACAGACATTTCCACACGTAAATGCTCCTTGCCGAATCTGGTCATTAATGCTGAATTTTTTACTGTTTATTAGTGTCTTTAAGATGCGTATATATAGTCGTTGCGAAGCTTAGGACATAAGGAACAACTTTCGTGAAGGAACTTTTGGAAATTGATGTTCATTGGAGAGGTATGTTAAGGCTAAGCTCCATCCCTCATTTTAGCACGAAATCCGGGAAGTTTTCCAAAATGTCAAATGTGATATCTTACTATTATGTTGGTAGAAAGACCTTCTGTGAAAGGCATCGGGATGGCAGCTGAGTTATATTCACGATGGTATTAGGTTGAAATTCCATTCATTCGCTTAAACTAGACATTCAATTTCTATATACCATTTTGTCGGTTTCCCGGCTACCTATTCATATGTTCAAGGTGTTACTCTCTTTGGTGTAGTGCAATTAAAATAAATGTAGAACACAAAGGGAATGTAAAATTTTGAATCAGTCCTTCTTCCGTACAAAAATATAATTGAAGAATTTAACAAGTAACGCGTTGGTTTCCAATATTCTCAAGTGAAATGCTCCTATCTAAACTACTAAGGCACTTGACCCTGTTTAAATACATTCTTTTACTAATTGACATGGTACCAAATATAATAATTATGTAAAGCACCTTTACGAACATTTTTAAAGTTAAGGCTTCACTCTAAATATTGGGTTAAGTTCCCAAACTGGTTAAAAAGGACATGTATGATTCTAGGAGTCATATGTATATGCTATGACAACGATTATGATGTTATGAGAATAAGTGTACCAATGATCCAAGATTGGCTAAATGGCAATGATTATGATGCTTTTAGAATAAGTGTACCAATGAGCCAAGATTGGCTAAGTTCTTGCTATGGCTTGCTATGTGCATTCAACATTCATATTATGCATTGCACGTTATGCATGGACTTCGAGCTATAATCGAAAGTATGGGCCCTATTTGCCCAACTATATATATTTATATGGTACAAATGGGAACAAGTTGGAAGATATGATGTCGGTTAGCTACTAGAAAGGACCACCAGTGCTAGCATTTGGTTGGGTATGTCATGCATTTGCATCTATATATATGCATTCAAGACATGTGATACTCGAGCATACCATGCATTTCTTATCACTAGGAGGTGGCTTATTAGCTATTAAGGCTACTTGAGTTTTGGTTTACAGGTGGTGATTCTATTAACCTTTTTACGATGGATATCTATGATTTTACTTCCTGCCTTACATACCAGTATATGTTTATTCGTACTGACGCCCCTTTGCCTCAGGAGGCTACATTTTATTGTGTGCGTGCAGGTTCAGGTAGGGGTTTTGATTTACCCCTCCACTAGGAGCCCCATTCAGCTATGAGTTGGTAAGCTCCACCTCTTCCTGGAGCTTTCACAGGATGTTTACTTTTTGTTGTACAGTTGGGTATGTCGAGGCCCTATACCGACAGTGTTAGTGATTCTAGTTGAGGCTATTATGGACATGTTATTGTGGGTTGGTCCTTTTGTGCCTTTCAGTCTCCAGTGATAAGATTGGCATGTATATATGGTGTGTGTCTGTACCTCTATGGTGGCAGCCTCGTCGTCTAGCTAGTACCTTATCACTTGGGTTTACTTATCTTGATGTACGTGATTTACTGTTGACCAGGTCATGACCTAATGTCCAGGCTTAGTCTTTCAGATGTTATACTACCTGATTTTCTTCTGGTCCCTAGCTTACTTAACATGTTTAGTGGCTTACTCGGCCAATAACGGTATCGGGTGCCAATCGCGCCTCCGCTCTTTTTGGGGTGTGACAAACATGGTATCAGAGCAGGTCGTGTCCCAGGGAGTCCCCAATGTCGTGTCTAGTAGAGTCTTGCTTATGGGTGTGTTGTGCACCACACTTATAATCAGGAGACTACGAGGCATTTAGGGATGGTTACATGTCTTTCACTTAATAGATCGTGCTATAGAGCAAAGCTATAGGAACATATGAAATCTATATCATGTTATGTTGTTCTTATTTAATGGATTACCTATGCTCAGGAGATGGCACAACATGAGATAAGTATGGATCCGAGAGAAGGTGTCAATCATGTCTTGCTTGGTGAGGAAGATATATTCCCTATTGAGGCATATAGGGTGTCTCTAATGCCCATAGTACCTGATTCACCAGCACCAGTTGGGGCCCAAGGAGATCTAGTACCCCAAGCCCTATTAGAGACTGGGGATCAGTGGTTGAAGGAGGCTATTTAACTACAAACTATGATGATTTCTATTCATGAGAGACAACTATAGGTGAGAG
This sequence comes from Solanum rostratum, assembly GCA_029948455.1. Taxonomy (NCBI): domain Eukaryota; kingdom Viridiplantae; phylum Streptophyta; class Magnoliopsida; order Solanales; family Solanaceae; genus Solanum; species Solanum rostratum. The sequence continues at coordinate 35,100,523 of CM057056.1, forward strand.
CAGACACCATAAGGGATAAAACAAAAAGCTCAAAGGTACGAGAGTTTCTTCGATTGGCCCCTCCAGTATTTACAGGGTCAAGCCCCACTGAGGATCTACAGGACTTTATAGACCATATGTATAGAGTATTGAGGGTGATGCATGCCTCAGTCACCAAGATAGTGGAGTTGGCTTTTTTTCAACTATGTAATGTTGCCATCTTATGGTACAAGGAGTGAGAGAGATCCAGAGGGCCTGATGCTCCGCCAATAGAGTGGGAGGACTTTTTTGAGGCATTTTTAGCCCATTACGTACCACGGGAGGTGTGGGAGGCCCGTCTTGACCAGTTTATCAGTTTGAAGCAGAAGGATTTGAGAGTAAGGAAGTATAGCCTTAGGTTTAATTCTTTGGCTAGGTATGCACCAGATATTATATGCACCATGAGTGCTAGAGTTTATCGTTATATGGATGGTTTAGGGGATCATTTGATCAGAGACTACAAGATAGCCACTTTACAAGATGGTGTAGATATTTCTCTTATTTAGGATTTTACTCAGACCACATAGGATCTTTCTCAGTGTAGATATTTCTCTTATTTAGGATTTTACTCAGACCACATAGGATCTTTCTCATCGAATTCTAGATACCCATAAAGATATGGAGAAGAATAAGAGGGCTTGTACTATAGGGTCTTATAGGGAGCCACAGGGTGATTTTAGGCCTCCTTTTCATTGATATCCATCCCCGACAGTAGGTAGTTCCCCGCTATAAACACAGGGCCAGCGAATTGATCATTATATTCAATTAGGACCAGGGCGGAGTTTATGCCAGCCTGAGAGGCGTCAATAGGAGCGTTATGCACAAATGAGACAACCTATTCCCCCATGTACACAATGCGGTAAGCTTCATACTAAGCAGTGTAGAAAGGGTTAAGGTGCATGTTACCATTACAGGAAGACAAGATATTTTATTAGCAACAGGCCCTTTAGTTAGTTCCTACTGTGAATGAATTCATGATAATATTCCCCGATAAGCTTCCGGGGATCCCCCAGAAAGGAATATCAATTTTGCTATAGATTTTCCTCCTCATATGCAACATATACCCATTCCTCCTTATAAAATGGCTCCTTTAGAGCTAAGAGTCCTGAAGGAACAACTAAAGGGCTTTTTTGTTAAAGACCTTATTACGCCAAGCACATCTCCATGGGGTGCTCCAAGGCTCTTTGCTTGAAAGAAAGATAGCTCCTTACGGATGTGTATCAGTTACTTATAGCTAAAAAATTCACTATCAAGAATAAGTATCCTTTTTTGTGGATTGATAGTTTTTCAAAGATTGACTTGTGACCCAGGTACTACCAGCTACGAGTCAGGGATGATGATATTCCAAGGGCAATATTTAGGATGAGTCAGGAGCAGAGCATGCAGACCACTTGCGAGTTATATTGCAGACCCTCCAGAACAACAAGTTTTATGTTGAATTCTCCAAATGTGAATTTTGGTTAACTTCTATAGCTTTTCATGGACATGTTATTACGAGCAATAGTATCAAGGTCGACGGCCAGAAAATTGAAGCAGTAATGGTCTGTCCTAGACCATTGAATCCGACTAAGGTCTGTAGCTTTTTAGGCTTTGCAGGATATTATAGGAGGTTTGTTGAGGGATTCTCCTCTATCTCTGCACCACTAACGAGGTTGACGTATAAAGAAACTAAGATTCAGTAGACTGAATCATGTGAACAGAGTTTTCAAGAGCTAAAGAAAAGGCTTACCACCACACCTGGTCTGACTCTTCCAGATGGAACCAAAGGCTACATTGTATATTGTGATGCCTTGATAATTAGCCTAGGTTGTGTTCACATGCAGCATGGTAAGGTTATTGCATATGTTTCCAGAAAGTTACTAAAACATGAACAAAACTATCCTACCCATGGTCTTGAGTTCGCTGCAGTTGTTTTTGCCCTATAAAAAATTTGGTGGCACTATCTGTACGGAGTTCATGTTGATATTTTTACCAACCACCAGAGCGTCCAATATTTATATAAGTAGAAGGAGTTGAACCTATGACAAAAAAGGTGGCTAGAATTACTAAAGGATTATGATGTTGACATTTTGTACCACCTCAGTAAAGCTAATCTTGTTGCTGATGCACTTAGCTGAAAGTCCATGGAAAGTCTAAGTCTTGTAAATGATAAGATTGAAATGACAAAATATTTACGTCAGGTAACTAGTTTACAAGTGCTACTAGCAGATGCAAAAAGTCAAGGTGTGATTGTTCAAAATACAATTGAATCTTCCATTGTTACTGAAGTAAAAGAGCAACAACGTGAGGATCCTAAGCTTATGATATCAAGAGAAAGTGTTCCACAACAGTGACATCCTCTAATTGAGCTAACTTGAGATAGAATCTTTCAATACCGGGGCCTCTTACGTGTGCCAAACATCGGAGGGCTTCGTGCCAAGATTCATTTTGAGGCTTATTATCTAGATATTCGTCCCAGCCTGGGGCAATAATAAAGGGGGGGTATTGAGACCTGCAACAGAGCTATTGGTGGAATGGCATGAAAAAGATATTCCAAAGATGGTGGCAATTGCCCCAACTACCAGCATGTTAAAACAGAACATTAGAGACCTGGAGGCCTAGCTAAGTATACGGATTTTCCGTTATGGAAATTGGGACATGATAAATATGAGCTTCATCACTAGATTGCCTCATACTTTGCGCTGGTATGACTCTATTTGGGTAATCATTGATAGTTTGATAAATTCTGCTCATTTATTGCCAGTAAGAACGACATATTCAGCGAAGGATTATGCTAAGCATTACATTCAAGAGATTATTTGCCTTTATGGAGTTCCATTATCTGCTATCTTTGATCAAGGGGCTCAATTTGCCGTACAATTTACAATTTTGGAAGTCTTTTTAGAAGGGTCTGGGCACTCAAGTGAATCTCAGCAATGCTTTTCATCCACAAACTGATGGGTAAGCAGAGCGTACCATCCAGACCATTGAGTATATGTTACATGCCTATATGTTGGACTTTAAAGGAAACTGGGATAATCATCTACCCCTTATTTAGTTTGCTTATAATAATAGCTTCCATGTTAATATTCAAATGGATCCTTAGGGAGAACTATACGAGCGATGATGTAGGTCACGATTGATTAGTTTGCAGTTGGGGAGGAAAAATTTCTAGGCGCTAATCTAGTTCAGCAAGGGATGGACAACATGAGACTTATTAGAGACCGATTGCAAACTACCCAGAGTCGACAAAAGTCTTATACAAATATTTGACGACGAGACTTAGAATTTGATATAGAAGATTGGGTCTTCTTGAAGGTATCACCTATGAAGGGAATCATGCAGTTTGGGAAGGCAAGAAAGCTTAGTCCTAGATATGTTGGATCGTATAAGATTATTCGAAAAATTGACAAGGTCGCATATGAGCTTGATTTGCCTTTAGAATTGGGGGCAATCCATCCGGTGTTTCATGTATCGATGTTGCGGAAGTGCATTAGAGATCCATCGTGTATTACCCACATTGAAAATGTCCACATTGATGAAGATTTGTCTTATGATGAGGTGCCAGTGGCTATTTTAGACCGACAAGTGAGAAAGCTTTGGAATAAAGAAGTGGCCTCCATGAAAGTATTGTGGCGGAACAACAATATTGAGGAAATGACTTAGGAAGCCAAAGAAGAAATGGTGAGGAATCACCCCCAGCTATTTATAACTTAAGATGGGTCGCGTTCCAAAACTAGCAGTTATCTTTTTTTTAGTAACTTAAGTTCTAAATGATATAAAGGTGTAACTTGTATGTTTTGTCGCGGGATAGCTATACAAAGCTTAGCGATTGGAGTTTTTGGAAGCTAATTTATGGTTTGAAAGGGTAATAGATATATCTTAAAAAAACATTTTTTGTAGATGGTAATGCAACCAAGGGGTTGTCTTGACACATTCGCGGACGAATGTTCTTAAGGGGGAGACTGTGAGACCCCGTGTTTCTCGTCTTCCATTATTAAAATAGTGTGGCATTATATAAGGCACATGTGATTTTTGCTAGAACCTAAGGATAATAATGCTTCAAATAAGTGGTAATATCAAGGGCCTAAAGTTTTAAGCCAAAGGAAATACCCTAAATGCACGTTCGGGATTAAAGAAATGACCTGAGTGGCACCTCGCCCTTTTCGGAAGATTTAAATTAGGTTTCACTTTTTGGATAGGACTAAAAGTTTATAATCTTCTAATAATGGATTTCTTTAAGTTATTTTAATAGCACAAAGGTCATACATTAAGTTTTGGAATCAAGAAAGTTGCAAGATAAAGGTTGGCCAAAGTTATCGTTTCTTTAAGAAATCCTTCTTAAATTTGGGTCAAATGTATCAGGTCATATCTCCCAATTTATAAGGAGTTAGAAGGTTCATGACCTATCAAATTGAAGATCTATGAGCCTAGTTTGCAATGCACAAAACCGCGCATCCAACTGACCTCAGAATAAAGAGTTATGACCGCTTTACCGAGACTGCCCAAGCTGGAAACCGGGTCATGGGTCGGGTCGGGTCGGGTCGGGTCGACCCAACTTAATCTCGGCTATTTTGACATTTTAAAGCTCAAAAATGAGCCATTTTCGTCCTAAACCAGTGTGAAACTGAAGCGAAAGCTGCCATTTTCGTCCCAAACCAGTGTGAAACTGAAGCAAAATCTCCCAAAAGTTCTCTAAGTGATTTAGGTAAGTTTTTCACGATTTTACCGTTAAAATTCATCCCTGTGCCTAGAAATGTGTGCCTTACGCTTTGCAATTGTTTTTCCCTCGTATTAGTTGTGTTTGGACCTATTTTTGGGCTATAAAAAAGGTGGTGTTCTTGCTGGTATTATTGGTTTGCAGCTGGTGTGTTTAGGTAATAATTTTGGAGCTCTTTTACGGTCATTTTTACGAAGTTTTACAGATATTTCCACACGTAAATGCTCCTTGCCGAATCTGGTCATTAATGCTTAATTTTTGACAATTTATAGGTGTCTTTAAGATGCGTATATATATTCGTTGAGAAGCTTAGGATGTAAGGAACAACGTTCGTGAAGGAACTTTTGGCAATTGGACGTTTGTTGGAGAGATATGTTAAAGGCTAAGCTCCATCTCTCTTTTTAGCACGAAATCCGGGAAGTTTCCCAAAACGTCAAATGTGATATCTTACTATTCTGTTGCTAGAAAGACCTTCGGTGAAAGGCATTGGGATTGCACCTGAGTTAGATTCACGATGGTATTAGGTTGAAATTCCATTCATTCACTTAAATTGGACATTCAATTTCAATATATCATTTTATCGGTTTCCCGGCTACCTATTAGTATGTCCAAGGTGTTTCTCACTTTGGTGTAGTGCCATTAAAATAAATGTAGAATGCAAAGAAATGTAGTATTGAAAATCAGTCCTTCTTCCATACAAAAATATAATTGAAGAATTTAGCAAGTAACACGTTGCTTTCCAATATTCTCAAGTGAAATGTTCCTGTCTAAACTACCAAGGCCCTTGATCCTATTTAAATACATTCTTTTACTAATTGACATGGGACCAAATATAATCATTATGTAAAGCCCCTTTATGAACATTTTCAAAGTTAAGGCTTCGCTCTAAATGTTGGGTTAAGTTCCCAAACTGGTTAAAAAGGACATGTATGGTTCCACAAGCCATATGTATATGTTATGACAACGATTATGATGTTATGAGAATAAGTGTACCAATGAGCCAAGATTGGCTAAATGGCAATGATTATGATGCTATGAGAATAAGTGTACCAATGAGCCAAGATTGGCTAAGTTCTTGCTATGGCTTACTATGTGCATTGAACATTCATATCATACATTGCACGTTCTGCATGGACTTCGAGCTATAATCGAAGGTATGGGGCCTATTTGCCCAACTATATATATGTATATGGTACTGATGGCCACAGGTTGGCAGATATGATGCCGGTTATTTACCGGAAAGGACCACCAGTGCTAGCATTTGGTTGGGTATGTCATGCATTTGCATCTATGTATATGTATTCACGACATACGATACTCGAGCAAACCATGCCCTTTTTATCACTAGGAGGTGGCTTATTGGCCATTAAGGCTACTTGAGCTTTGGTTACAGGTGGTATTTCTATTAACCTTTTTACTATGGTTATCTATGATTTTACTTCATGCCTTACATACCAGTACATGTTTATTCGTGCTAACGCCCCTTTGTCTGGGGACGCTGCATTTTATTTCATGCGTGCAGGTTCAGGTAGAGGTTCTGATTTACCCCTCCACTAGGAGCCCCATTCAGCTATGAGTTGGTAAGCTCACCTCTTCTTGGATTTTTCACAGGATGTTTATTTGTTGTTGTACAGTTGGGTATGTTGGGGCCTTGTCCCAATAGTGTTAGTGATTCTCGTAGAAGCTATTGTGGGTTTGTCCTTTTGTGTCTTTTAGTCTCCAGTCATAAGATTGGCATGTATATATAGTGTGTGCCTGTACCTCTGTGGTGGCAGCCTTGTCGGCTAGCTAGTACCTTGCCATTTGGGTTTACTTATCCTGATGTACGTGATTTACTGTTGACCAGGTCATGACCTAAAATGTCCAGGCTTAGTCTTTTAGATGTTATGCTGCCCAATTTTCTTCTGGTCCCTAGCTTACTTAACTTGTTTAGTGGCTTACCCGGCCAATAACGGTATCAGGTGCCAGTCGCGCCTCCCCTCTTTTTGGGGCATAACAGGTTAAGCCCAATTAGGTTTTATAAAATAATTTTGATAAGATTAGGTTTATGACAAGAATGTGATCACATTTGTGTCTTATGGTTATGGCGTTTTGAGCATTTTGGATGCTTGCACCACTTCGTATTTATAATCGAGCTAGTCAATTGCATGAACATTATACCTACTACCTATGATTTGGCATTTGAGCCTAAATGGGCATTGATCTGATTTGAAATGACTATTGCCTTTTGAAAGCATGTATATATATACTATAAGTATTTTCATGGGATATTGACCTAGCACTGATGGATTGGGGACGTCAGGGCTATCCCAAAGGGTTCTCTCCCTTTTCTCTAACTATGATCCTAGCATATGTGATGAGAATCCTATCTGAAATGTGTGATGATCCCATAAGGATAATTACTTCATATAAATTGGGTGATATTCCCATAAGGTGAAGTATTATGTTATGATATGAAAATCTTTTCCTAATTAGGTGGTGTTCCCATAAGGGGGTTGCTTCATATAAAATGGGTGGTGTTCTCGTAAGGTGAAGTGTGGTTTACCTTTGGCAAGTAGACCACTTCTGTACCAGTGAGGGGATTTCATCGAGATTCCAATTACTAGCTCACTTGGTCTTACTCTTGTCGGTTGAGGTCACATCCCCGCTATATATGAATATCATTTCATACATGCATCACGAATTTCATGGCATATTGTTTATTTCTCCCTTGGATATACGATTCTTCTTATATTATGTGCCCTTGTCATCGAACATTGAAATGCAGGTTTGATAAGTCATATGCATTGCATGCCCGCATACATAGTACATTCAAACGTACTAGTGCATACTCTATGCCTACATGATTTTACCATGTAGGGAACATGTGTTACGATCATCCACTGCTTGATAGGTAGCTCAAATTTGGAGAGTTGATATTGTGGTGAGTCCTATCTTCCAAGGACAAACCATCTTCCTTCTACCTATGTTATTTTCTGTTTATCTTCTTAATTGAGGGTGATCCCGGGACATGTCTTGGCCCCCGTTCCATCTTATTACTAGAGGCATCGTTGGACATTTTGTAGACTTTCATAGATTCAATATGCTATGTGTTGTATTTGGATCTTATGTTTTCGGTTATCTGTTGGAAATGGCCATTATGGATTAATTATGGAAATTATGTATGTATGCATGTTTGGTGTGGAAATGTGGAAGGTCCTAAACCCGTTTGCCCCCATAGAGTGAGTCATACTTACCCACCCCTTAATTCTTATATGTTATGTGCTACATAAACCCTTGTAAATCCCCCTCCCCTCGGTGTCCCTATAGCGTGAGTCCTACTTTGCCATCCCGTAGTATTATGTTTTAATTATTTGAATGCGCTTTTGTACCAGTGATTCAGATTTGGATACTTCGAGGTTTGTTTTGGGACTCTCGAGTTCCCATTCGCCGTGTATCTCCTAGGCCTTAGTCTTGGGTCGTGACAAAAGATGGTATCAGGGACCTAGGTTTATAAATGGTCCTCGGAGTCCAACATGTTGTGTCAGGTAGCGTCCTATCCATGGGTGTGAAGTGCATCATACCTATGAGTGGGAGGCTACAAAGGCGTTCTAGGAATTGTTTCACTTCCTCATGGCTTACGTCGTCCTATGGCTCGTATATTTAGCCTCTTTATCTGGAAGGTGACATTGCTCCATTTCAGAAGATGCCTCGAGGAAGACCCCACCTACCAAGGCCAGTTCCGGATGATGAGGATCAGGCACCTCAAGGCCTTATGGATGAACCCATCTCCAATGGTGAATTTCGTGTTGCCTTTGCTATTCTTGCCTAGGTGGTGACATCTCAGACTAAGCAAACTAATCTTCCACGGGATCCCACGCCAGCTTCTAGGGTGAGGGATTTCACTCGAATGAATCCTCTTGAGTTCCATGGGTCGAAGGCCGATGAGGATGCTCAGGAGTCCATTGATGAGCTTACCAAGATATTGAAAATTATGGGTGTCACTTCGGAAGAGAAGGCTGAATTGGTTGCCTATCAACTGAAGGATACGACTCATGTGTTGTACATCCAATGATCAATGGAGAGGGTTTTGCATTGGTGACGTCAATTGGGAAGAGTTCAAACTTGCATTCCTGGATCTTTTCTTTCCACTTGAGCTAAGGGAAGCCAAGATGACTGAATTTATCAACCTCAAGCAAGGGGGAATGAGTGTGAGGGACTACGCTCTCAAGTTCATCAAGCTCCCTTGTGCGAGGATGCATAAGTTCATTTCGAGTATCATTGACTTACTTATGAAAGAATGTCGTACTACCATGCTCATATGGGATATGGATATTTCTAGACTCATGGTATACGCTGAACAAATCGAAGAAGAGAAACTCAAGGGGAGGAGGGTACACGATCCTAAGAGGGCCCATTTTGAAGGCAGATTCTTCGGTTCCCAGAGTGGTGGTTTTGGCCACTTCCAACAGGGGATAGGTTCTAATGGTTAGGTGCCTCCTTGTAGGTCATCGATTGGTGGTGGACAAGGGTATCCTTTGTGTGGAAAGTGTGGGAAGCCCCACACGGGTGCTTGTTGGAGGGATTTGGGTGCTTGCTATGGGTGTGGTAATAAGAATCACAAGGTTGTTGATTGTCCTAAGATTGCTCATAGAGGCCAAGGTCAGGTGGCTCAAGGTGGTCAGGGCCAACAAAGAGCTCCCCAAGGTGTTGCTTCAAGGAACAATAAGTTCTATACACTCCATGCTTGTCAAGAGCTTGAGGAAGCTCCGAATGTCATGACTAGTATGTTAAAAGTCTTTGATTTTGATGCTTATGTTATGCTTAACCCAGGTATAAATTTGTCTTTTGTGACTCCTCTGTTGTCTGTTAAGTTTGGTTTTAGTCCCAAGATTTTGAAGGACCCTTTCTCAGTTTATACTCCCGTGTGTGAATCTGTTGTCGCACATAGAGTCTATCATGGTTGTTCTATTTTTGTGTTGCACAAAGTTTTCCTGTGTGACCTTGTGGAACTTGAGATGTTCGATTTTAACGTGATTCTTGGGATGGATTGGTTGCATGCATCATATGCCTCTATAGATTATAGAATCGGAAAGGTCAAGTTCCAACCTCCCGATGAGCCGTTCTTGAATGGAAGGGTAGTGACTCCTCTATTAAAGGTTGGTTTATTTCCTACCTCAAGGCCTGGAAAATAATTTACAATGGGCGCATTTATCATATTGTGAGGGTCAAGGATATGGAGTCCGAAATGCCTACTCTTGAGTCCTTTCTGGTATTGAACGAATTTTTAAATGTGTTTCCGGAAGACTTGACTAGTATTCCACCCGAAAAGGAAGTAGACTTTAGCATAGATATTCTCTCGGATACTCAACCTATCTCCAGTCTTCCCTATCTTATGGTGTGGGCGGAGTTGAAAGAGTGAAAGGATCAATTGAAGGACTTGTTTGAGAAAGGTTTTATTAGCCCAAGTATATCGTTGTGGGGGGCCCAAGTGTTATTTGTAAGGTAGAAGGATGGATCTCTTCGAATGTGCATTGATTGTTGGCAACTGAATAAGGTGACCATTAAAAATAAATATTTGTTGCCCAGGATCGATGACTTATTTGACCAACTTCAAGGAGCTACTCACTTCTCAAAGATTGAACTTTGTTCTGGGTATCATTAGTTGAAGGTTAGGGAGTGTGATATTCCCAAGACGGCCTTTCGGATAAGGTATGGGTACTTTGAGTTTGCGGTGATGTCGTTCGGCTTAACCAATGCTCCTGTTGTGTTCATGGATCTAATGAATTGGGTGTTTAATCCATTTCTTGACAGTTTTGTAGTGGCCTTCTATGATGACATTCTCATTTACTCCCGAAGTGAGCAGAAACACGCGAATCATTTGAGGATGGTTCTACAAACCTTGAGGGAGAAGAAGTTGTATGCCAAGTTTAGTAAATGTGAATTTTGGTTGGGTGAAGTGTCCTTTCTTAGTCATGCGGTGTCCGTGATGGTATCAAATCAGATCCGAAGAAGATCGAGGCCATGAAGAATTGGCCTAGACCGTTGGCACCTTCGGATATTCACAGCTTTCTGGGGCTGGCCGATTATTATAGGAGGTTCGTTGAAGGGTTCTCATCTATTACATCGCCATTGACTAAATTAACCCAAAAGAAGGTTAAGTGCATATAATCAGATGAATGCGCGAAGATTTTCCAAACTTTGAAGGATCGGCTTACATCGGCTCCCGTCTTGACCTTACCAAACGGCTTGGAGGGAACTGTGGTGTATTGTGATGCCTCACGGATCGGGTTGGGTTGTGTACTTATGCAGCATGGTATAGTGATAGAGTATGCATCAAGGCAGTTGAAGGGGCATGAGCGTAATTGCCCAATGCATGATCTTGAGTTTGCAGCGGTGGTTTTTGCCTTGAAAATTATGAGGCACTACTTATATGGGGTGCATGTTGATGTTTTCATCAATCACAAGAGTTTGCAATATGTATTCACTCAATGAGATCTCAACTTGAAGCATAGGTGATTGTTGGAACTCCTAAAGGACTATGATATGAGTGTTCAATATCATCTCGGCAAAGCCAATGTTATAGTCGATGCTCTCAGTTGGTTGTCAATGGGTAGTGTGACGCATGTTGAAGAGGAAAGGAAGGAGTTAGCAAAGGATGTTCACTAGTTTGCTAGGTTGGTTGTTAGGTTGGCCGACTTAAACAATGGTAGTATCCATGTTCAAAGCGGGGTAGAATCTTTCGTGGTGGTTGCTGTAAAGGCTAAGCAAGATTTATATCCATCGTTGATTGAATTGAAGAAATTGGTTGCCAAAAAAGATATTGAGGTGTTCTCCCAAGGAGGAGATGGTGTACTCCGGTACCAAGACCGGCTTTGTGTTCCGGATGTGGATGATCTTAGAAGGGTAAGCGTGAGTGAGGCTCACAACTCTCATTATTCTATTCACCGGGGGTCTACTAAGATGTATCGGGACTTGAAGGAAGTGTATTGGTTGTATGGTATGAAGAAAGACATAGCTAAGTTCATATCTGAATGTCCAAGTTGTCAACAAGTGAAGGTAAAGCACTAAAGGCTCGATGGCTTAGCTCAAGATATTGAGATTCCCACTTGGAAGGGGGGAGATGTGAACATGGACTTTGTGGTTGGTTTGCCTTGGACCTGAAGACAATTTGACTGCATTTGGGTCATCATTGATCGGATGACTAAGTCGGCTCATTTCCTACCGATCAAGACTGCTTTTAGCACCGAAGATTACGCAAGGTTGTACATCCAAGAATTGGTGAGACTGCATGGTGTGCCTAGGTCCATCATATTGAATCGTGGCACCCAATTACCTTCCCACTTTTGGAGATCATTTCGGAAGGGACTTGGAACTAAGATTAAGTTGAGCACCGCTTTTCATCCTCAAATCGATGGGCAAGCTGAGAGGACTATCCAAACCTTAGAGGATATGTTGGGGGCTTATGTGTTAGAATTCGAGGGTAATTGGGATGATCACCTTCCACTCATTGAGTTTGCCAATAATAATAGTTTTCATGCTAGCATTGGTATGGCATCGTTTGAGGCATTGTATGGAAGGAGGTGTAGGTCACCAGTGGGGTGGTTTGAGTTGGGGGAAATGGCATTAATTGGCCTAGGTTTAAGGTTGGAGGCTATGGAGAAGGTGAAATTGACCAGGGAGAGATTATAGACGGCCCAAAGTCGCCAAAAGTCCTATTCAGATGTTAGGAGGAGGGATCTTGAATTTCATACTGGTGATTGGGTGTATGTGAAGGTTTCACCTATGAAGGGTGTGATACGTTTTGGTGAGAAGGGCAAACTAAGCCCCCGGTACGTTGATCCTTATGAGATCATTGGGCGGATTGGGAGCGTGGATTATAGGTTGGAGTTGCCTCCAGACTTGAGTTCCATTTACCTTTTCTTCCATATGTCGATGTTGAGGAAGTTAATCGGTGATCCTAGCACTATCTTGGCTTTAGAGGGAATCGAGGTTGAAGCGAACTTGTCCTATGAGGAAGCCCCAATAGATATTTTGGATAGGTAGGTAAAGCGGTTTCGTAACAAGGATGTAGCTTCGATGAAGGTACTTTGGAGAAATCAACATGTGGAGAGTGCTACATGGGAGGCATAGTTGGACATGATGAAGTGTTATCCCCATCTTTTCCAATCTACTCAAGCCTAAGGTACTAGGTTCTTCCTCTTCTAAATAATCCTAAATCTTTCACTTTTGAGTCGTATGACATGACATGCAAACATGTGCATGAAAATAATTTTTTATAGTGTTTTGAATGATTTGAATACATTTTGACATGGATTTTAAAGACTTTATGATCTTCAACGATGAACTATGCATTATACCTTGTGTTCGAACATTTCTTGTCTAAACTCAAGCTTTCAAGCCTTGTCGTTGCACATTAGTGGATGAATGTTCCCAAGGGAGAGATGATGTAAGGACCTGGATTGTTGAACAACTTTATTAGACCTCATATTGTCGTCCCAAGAGAAAATTTGACCAAGTTTCACTTCATGGGAGGCCCACACGACTAGTATGAAGTCACACAGACCATGTGGCCTCCAGTGGAGGGGTACTTTGCCATAATTTCGATTACGAGGACTCCACAAAGAGTTTCAGGCTAAGTGTGGGTGCACGACCACCCACATGGTCCGTGTGGTGTGTCACGGGCCGTGTGGCTCACTGCGTGGCTCATGACGTAAAATATTTTTAAGTACGAAATGATCGTCTCGTAACTTTTTTGTGTGTGATTTTTTCTAAGTGTCGTTTCACGGTTCTTGATACGACCCGTGTAGTGTCACATGGGTTGTGTGGCCATTCGTATAGTACCCCTTCGCTTAGGAAAATTCTAAGTGGTGAACATTGCAAAAATTCGCTTAAGTGTCACCTCACGGGCACTGTTCACAGCCCGTGAAGTGTGTTACATACCGTGTCAGTGCCAGTGAAGCCCTGCAGCGAAATTTTCATCTGTTTCATTAATGGCTTTTACATAAATATGATTTATTTTAATTGTGGTTTATGACCTTTTTACCTATCCTAGACCCCTAAATCAGTTGATATCCTTCCAGTCTAATTCATTCTCATTGAAAACACTCTCACCCTAAGATCATTCATAAAAACCCTCTCGAAGTTCCTCTCTCAAGACTCAAGCAAGGGTTCAATTGGGGATTCAATTTCAAGCTAAATTCTCCTCAATTCCAACTCCTCATTCAAGGTATATGGGATTGATTCTTGGTCTCTTTCAACCAAGAATACCCAAACTCTTTTCAATTGATTTACATGAAATTAAGCTTACTATAAATGTGGGTTTTTCATTATTTGATTTTATTAAATTCAATTGATGTATTGATTGTACTTTATTCATAATCTTAAGTTATTTTAAGCCCTATTTTGATGATTTACATTGAGATTATGAAGTTATGAAGATACATGTCCCCTTTAAAGCTTGAATTATGCATGAGTGATTTATATTATGATTTAAATGTGAATTTAATTAAGGATTTACTTCAATTTTCATATCATAATGTTGATTTTAGCTTGAATCTCTATTACCCATGCTATCCTCACATCACTCATGGCATATGCATTCATGGACATTGGTTTTTATTGAAATTATGAAGTGAATTAAGCCTAATTATATTTTATGAAATGATTTTGATAAGATTATGTTTATGACAAGAATGTGATCATATAAGTGTCTTATAATTATGGCTCTTTGAGCATTTTGGGTGCTTGCACAACTCCGTATCTGTAATTGAGCTAGTCCTATGTATGTATATTATAACTACAAGCTATGATTTGGCATTTGATCCTAAACGTGCATTGATCAGATTTGAAATGATTATTGCCTTTTTGAAAGTATGTATATATATACTATATGTATTTTCATGAGATGTTGACCTAGCACCGATGGATTGGGGGCTTCAGGGCTATCCCAAAGGGTCCTCTCCGTTTCCTTGAATTATGTTCCCAACATATGTTATGAAATCCTATCCGAAATGGGTGATGTTCCCGTAAGGAAGGTTGCTTCATACGAAATGGGTGATGTTCCGGTAAGGTGAAGTATTATGTTATGATATGAAAATCTTTTCCTAAATGGGTGGTGTTCCCATAAGGGGGTTACTTCACACGAAAAAGGGTGGTGTTCCCGTTAGGTGAAGTATGGTTTACCTTTGGCAAGTAGACCACCTCTGTACCAGTGAGGGGATTTCACCGGAATTCCAAGTACAAGCTCACTTGGTCTTATTCTTGTCGGTTGAGGTCACATCCCCGCTATATATGAATATCATTTCATTCATGCATCACGAATTTCTTGGCATATTGTATATTTCTCCCTTGGATATATGATTCTTCCTATATTATGTGCCCTTGTCATCTAACATTGAAATGCAGGTTTGATAAGTCATATGCATTACATGCCCGCATACTTAGTACATTCAAACATACTAACGCATACTCTATCCCTACATGATTTTACCATGTAGGGACCATGTGTTATGATCATCGACCACTTGACGGGTAGCTCAAATCTGAGAGTTATTAATGTGGTGAGTCTTATCTTCCAAGGACAAACCACCTTCCTTCTACCTATGTTGTTTTCTGTTTATCTTATTGATTGAGGGTAAACCTGGGTCATGTCTTGGCCGTTTCATCTTATGACTAGAGGCATTGTTGGACATCTTATAGACTATCACAGATTCTATATGCTATGTGTTGTATTTGGAGCTTATGTTTTCGGTTATCTGTTGGAAATGGCCATTATGGATTGATTATGGAAATTATGTATGTATGCATGTTTGGTGTGGAAATGTGGAAGGTCCTAAGCCGTGTTTTCCCCCATAGAGTAAGTCATACTTACCCACCCCTTAGTTTTTATATGCTATGTGCTATGTGAAACCATGTAAATCTCCCTCTCCTCGGTGTCCCCATAGCGTGAGTCCTACTTTCCCATCTCGTAGTATTATGTGTTTATTAGTTGAATGTGCTTCTGAACCAGTGATGTTGATTTGGATACTTCTAGGCTTGTTTGGGACTCTCAGGTTCTCATTCGCCAAGTCACTCCTAGGCCCTAGTCCTAGGTCATGACACTAATTTCCAACTTTGCATCTTAGACTTCCTCTTTAGCTTCAAAAAAATAAGGGTATTTAGATCTCATCGCTTCTTCAGCCTCCCACGTTATCTCTTCCACTTGTTGGTTCCTCCAAATTACCTTTACTGAAGGTATTTCTTTATTCCTTAGCTTTCTAACTTGATGATCCAGGATAGCAATAGGTACCTCTTCATAGGTAAGATATTTTATAACCTGCATATCTTCAATACGAGTGATACGAGATGGGTCACCTATACATTTTGGATGTTTTGAGACATGAAACACCAGATGAACCATTGAAAGCTCCTGGGGTAGCTCTAATTCATATGCAACCCGTCCAAACCTTTTAATAATCTTATATGGCCCTATGTAACGTGGGCTTAGTTTTCCCTTCTTATCAAATCTCATAACACCTTTCATTGGGGATACCTTTAAAAATATCCAATCTCTCACCGAGAATTCCAGTCCTCTCCTTCTAGCATCCGCATATGATTTGTGACGGCTTTGGGCTATTTCTTACTGCCGACGTATTACCTTTACTTTTTCCATGGCTTGTTGGACTAGATCTGGTCCAAGCAAGGTTATTGCACCTACTTCAAACCATTTGATTGGCGACCTACATTTCCTTCCATAAAAAGATTCATAAGGTGCCATCTTGATGCTTGAATGGTAGCTATTATTATAGGAAAATTCAATAAGTGGCAAATGGTCCACCGAACTACCTTTGAAGTCCAATGCACAAGCCTATAACATATCCTCAAGTGTTTGAATGGTGCGTGCTTGACCATATGTTTGAGGGTGGAAAGTTGTACTCAAATCCACTTGTGTCCCTAAACTCCTTTGGAAAGACTTCCAAAACATTGCACTGAATTGAGCTCCCCGATCAGAAATAATGGAGATTGGGACCCCATGTAGCCTAACTATCTCTTTGGGGTATAACTTTGCATATTCTTCAGATGTATAATCACTCTTAACTGGAAAGAAGTGTGCTGACTTTGTGAGTCTATTGACTATTACCCATATGGATTCAAACTTCTGAAATGAGCGAGGCAACCCAGTAACAAAATCCATATTAATCATATCCCACTTCCATGTTGGAAGCTCTATACATTGCATGTAACCTCCCGGCTTTTGGTGCTCCACCTTTACTCGTTGGCAAATTGGACATTGAGCCACAAATTCTGCAAGTTCCTTTTTCATGCCTCCCAACATTCCCTTCAGATCATGATACATCTTAATTGGTCCTGGATGGATGGAATATCTTAAATGATGGGCTTGTTCCATTATCCTTCTTCTTAGTTCGTCAACATCAGGCACACATAAACTATTTGGGGAATAAAATACTCCATTTTGTGTAAGTTCAAAGCCCTTCATTGTACCTTGACTCACCTTTTCCTTAAGTTGTCATAGAACAGGATCCTTGAACTACTTTTCTCTCACCTCCCTTACCAATGAAGACTCTATAGAATTATGCAAAACAACCCCTTCCTTTGGAATTTCAAGGAGGCGAACTCCCAAATTGGCTAGTTGATGTAGATCCTTAGCCACTCATTGACGTACCATAGTTTGATCACCAATATTCATGATTGTCGTACGACTCAGAGCATCGGCTACTACATTTGCTTTCCGTGGATGGTATTGTATATCAATGTCATAATCCTTTATTAGCTCCAGCCATCTCTGTACTCTTAAATTTAGGTCTTTCTGCTTAAAGGTGTACTGTAGGCTCTTATGATCAGTATATATGTCAACGTGGACCCCATACAAATATTGGTGCCACATTTTCAAGGCAAACACAATAGCCGCTAGCTCAAGGTCATATGTTAGATAGTTTCTCTCTTGCAGTCGCAGTTGTCTTGAGGCATAAAAAATTAACCTACCATGTGGTGTCAGTACACACCCTAAGC
Source organism: Solanum rostratum (assembly GCA_029948455.1). Taxonomy (NCBI): domain Eukaryota; kingdom Viridiplantae; phylum Streptophyta; class Magnoliopsida; order Solanales; family Solanaceae; genus Solanum; species Solanum rostratum. The sequence continues at coordinate 35,118,230 of CM057056.1, forward strand.
GAACACCTGAGCATCACAATACACCGCATACCCCTCTGTACCCTCTAGATGCACTAGCACAGGTGCAGAAGTTAGCCTGCTTTTCAACTCATAGAAGCTCCTTTCACATGCATCACTCCATTCGAACTTGGCTGCCTTATGTGCCAACTTTGTTAGAGGTGTAGAAATAGAAGAAAATCCCTTAACAAACCTTCTTTAATAACCTGCCAACACTAGGAAGTTTCGAACTTCTGTGGGTGTTGTTGGCCTTTGCCAATCTTTCATAGCCTCTATCTTCTGTGAATCAACCCTTATTACTTCATCGGATACAATATGACCCAAGAATGCCACTGATTTTAACCAGAATTCACATTTGGAAAATTTGGCGTACAATTGTTGATCACAAAGAACTTGTAATAACTTTTGTAAGTGATTTGCATGGTCTTCTTTTGAGCTTGAATATACCAAGATATCGTCTATAAATACTATCACGAAAACATCTAAGAATGGCTTGAATACCATGTTCATTAAATCCATAAAAACTGTTGGTGTATTTGTCAGCCTAAATGACATAACAAGAAATTCAAAGTGACCATAACATGTCCTAAAAACTGTTTGAGTATATCTTTCTCCTTCACTCTCACTTGGTGATAACCTGATCTTAAATAAATTTTTGAAAAGCATTTGGCACCCTATAACTGATCAAATAAATTATCAATCCTATGGAGGGGGTATTTGTTCTTAACTTTTACCCTATTCAATTGCCGGTAATCAATACAAATTCTCAAGGTGCCATCCTTTTTACGTACAAATAACACTGGTGCACCCTAAGAGGACAACGAGGTCTTATAAAACCTTTCTCTAGCAAGTTTTTTAATTGCTCCTTTAATTCACGTAATTCTACTGGGGTCATTCTATATAGAGGGATAGAAATAGGTTGACTGCTTAGAAGTAAGTCAATACCAAAATCTACTTTTCGTTCTGGAGGTAAACCCGGAAGATCTTAAGGAAACACATCAACAAATTCATTCACTACTGGAACAGATTGAAGAGTTGGTGATTCTGCCTTTATATCCCTTACTCTAACTAGATGACATATATATATCCCTTTGACATCATCTTCCTTTCCTTAAAATAAGAAACAAACTTACCCTTTGGTGCCCCAACATTGCGTTCCCATTCAAGGACCGCCTCATTTGGAAAGTGGAAATACACTTTCTTAGTTCGGCAATCCACAGTAGCATAGCAAGAAGCTAACCAATCCATACCCATTATAACATTAAATTCCACCATTTCTAGCTCAACAAGGTCAGCCAATGTGTCACGGTCACAAACACTTACGACATAGTCATAATAGACCCTTCTAGTTATAATAGATTCACCTGTTGGTGTAGATACTTCAAATAGCTTGTTCAATAATTTAGGTGTTCTCTTAAGCTTCCCAGCAACTAGTGGTGTGATATATGATAGTGTAGAACAAGCATCAATTAATGCATACACATTATGTGAAAAGATGAACAATATACCTGTGACCACATCGGGTGAAGCTTCCGAATTTTGCCAACTCTGCAGAGCATAAGTGCGATTTTGGGCTCCATTAGAGCTAGTTGCCCCTCTACCACCTCTACCACGACCTGTAGGTGCTTGCTGACCCTTACCTAATGGAGGAACTGATGATGATGATGCAACAGCTGAGCCAGTAGGTTATGCGATATCACCCATGCGTCTCCTCGGGCATCTGCCCCAACATGGCATATACTTTAGTGACTCCTCCTACATTGTTTGCAAGGCTGCCTAGGAGGTATTTGCTAGCTTGCCAAATATACTATTGTCTATGCACCTTGGCCTTCACTTCTTTGACCAAACTGATTACTTCTAGACCCTTGAAGTTGTGGTGTAGCACTAGATGCAAAAAGTAGGAGCAGAATGGCCTAGGTGGTTTATTAGAAAACCGAGGCCTAAACTCACCTTGGGATGGTATGAACTACCCCGTAAATCTGGCCCTCTTGGAGTGCCCCCTTTCTAACTCTTGTGTCTTTCTTCTTTGCTTTTGATCCTCCAGTTTTTGTGCAAATGCTTATACCCTCGCTATATCCATGTCTTTATTCAAAGAAGCAATGGTATAGTCTCTGACCATATACGAATCCAATATATCCACATATCGATGGACTCTACCTGCCATAGTAGCAACTAAGTTTAGGAGCATACCTGGCCAAGGAATTAAATTGAAGGCTATACTCCCTCATGCTCATATTCCCTTGGTGGAGATTCAGAAACTGATCTGCACAAGCCTCTCGGATCTTTAATGGCAAGTAATGGTCAAGAAATGCCTCTTTGAACTCCTTCCAAGTAGTAGGAGGTGCTTCTAAACCCTTAGATTTCTTCCAAGCTTTCTACCATAGTATAGCCACACCCTTCAATCTATATGTTACCAGCTCCACAACTTCTGTACCGCTTACTGCATAACATCCAAAGTGTGTTGCATCTGATCGATGAAGTCTTGTGGATATTCATTAGAATCTGACCTGATCCAAATTAAGGAAATCACGTATCCTTATGCTAGCTTCCTTATTCGTACAACCTTCACCTGTAACTGGGCCTTCTTGTCTTTGAACTTGGCCAGCAATTATATGGGTCAATAGTTGGACTGCATTTCTCAAATCCTGCATAGTAGCATCGGTAGGTGGTTCTAGGGGAATTTCACTACTTCCTGGTTCATCAAGAGCTGGAGGAGTTGGAGATGTTTCTGAAAAAGACTCGTCTTGGGCCTCATTTTGTTGTCCCACCCGACTAGGTGCACCAACTACCACTTCTACTTCCTTTCATTTGCCTTTAGTTTTCCTTGTTTCTGGCATACTCGTTGTACAAAACAATTTAGAGGTTGGAAACAATCAACCTATAACACTTGGCTCTATGGCATGGTCTAAAGAATGAAAAGAAAGTGACAACTCCTAAATTCCACGTAGCCTCCTTCTTATTAATGTGGTGTACAACACATTCATATATAAGACTCTACATAGGCACGGCTTTGTAGGCTCTCTAGAACGACCTGCTCTGATACCACTTTTTGTCACGCCCAAAGTCCCATTGAGACAGACTAACACCCGTCCCCGACAAGGCTCGGGAGAACCAACATATAACCATGCACTTTCTATGAACATTATAAGGGGTTTCCACATTCAACATGCTTTCAAGAAAGTAGACAGTAATAAAAAGCCAAAAGAAAATACATATAACTAGGCCGTTGGAGCCACGATGTCTAAAGTATGATACACAACCACACTTTACCTTACATAGTCTACAAAGCTTCTAGATAAGGAACAATATCTATTAAGGATCGGGACAAGCCCCACCTCATGATCAACTATACAATACAAAAATATAAGCTCTAGACACACAAAGCCTCGAAGCAACCTAGAGCTCAGTAGCAGTAGTTAGTTATCCTGTACTCCTACTGGGAATCTACTAGCTCCTATACCTACAGAATGAAATGCAGGTCCCCCATGAGGGAGTTAGTATGAGATAATGTACGAAATATGTAAGGTAGGAAATACTGTATATAAAATAAGAACTCAAATGAAATCATTCACTGGTATGTAAGGATAAGTGCTGGTATGTAAGGATAAGAAACCGCCTTTAGTCATACTGTGAAATTTTGTACTTTATGTCCTTTTTAATACTTTACCTATTTTTACTATATAATCTGTCTGTAGTATATCATACAAATGACCAGCGGATCAGCGGTAAATCAATATTGTGATCAAACCATGCTTGGCTTTCCTTTCACCCCTGGGATACCCCCAGTAATATGGGATCGACCCATGCAAGGTGATTCTTCCACCACGAGGATATCACACATCAATAAGAAACTTCAATTTATCTTTTATTTACTTTTGAGATAATTCTTTTGGTGGTCGTAACATTTAGAGTTGTAGGACTATAGACATAACATATGACATATAAACAATCGTGCAAGACTATAATGAAAAGAGAGGTACACAACTAATGAAATGCATAGGAGATTAAACAACATATGGACTTTACTTAGTAAAAAGGAACTCATGTATCTTTGGTATCCAAGTGTGTATGCAGATTTGACAACGACTATGTATAGAAACATATGAACATGTTAAAGAGTGGAGACATGGTTATTAGTTATGTTGGAGTTGGTAAGTGTTTCTATGTGCCAAGGAAAAGTCTAGATTTCATGCCAAATAATAGGAAATCGAGTAGCCTTACCTACCTCTTTGTACTACGTCGTCATTACCTCGAAGTAACCTCCCTTTTCCCCAAATATTTATATACAACATGGAAGGTAATAAAACTAGTATTAGAAGCTAATAAACACGTCTTGGCAGTCCAATCTCATAAAAAAATACTCGGGCAGTAAGCATGTAATTATTAACTGAAGAGTATTCTTTCAACCTTTCCACTTCTAATCGTATTTTCTAGTACACATTCTCATGTACATGTCATATACATCTTGTTCTAGTACCATACCAGTGTTACAATAGCTCACAAAGCAAAATACATAACAACTCTACACAACATACAAGTACGCAACATAGCATTACGTCAAGCAAAATACATAACAACTCTACACAACATACAAGTACGCAGCATAGCATTACGTCTTCTCCGCTACATTTCAAAGTCAACAATTCCAAACCTATTTCGACTTCAACCAAACTTTCTCCAACATATTTACACATAAAAATAGTCCTAAAACAGTCCCAAAGTAGATGGAGGACGTGCAACAACAATTCCTAATTACCAGTCCACAAGTTCCTACTAAGAGCGCGATTAAGATGTTATAAGAACTCATTCTTGCGTAAGATAACAATGTTGCAGCAACCTTGTTACATCACTACAAAACTAAACCTTGTTAAAAACCATAAACTTTACTTCATAATCCAGCCAACAAAAAAGAGAAAAGCCTCTTAATAAACAAGAAAAGTGTACAACAATATTTGGAATACATGTCCGAAATTCCAGCACAAGTATAACCAGCCTATTTCTCTTGTTTTTCATGAAAAAACCATATTAAATACACAAGTATCTTTACTTACCTTTACCTTGAAGGTTGAGGATTCTTTACTAACCATAGTATGGTTGTGAGGGCTGCTTTCTCGGAGTTTAAAGAGAGCAAAAAGGAACCTACAAAGTCAGATTTTTTGTCCAAGTTGAAATGGCTTATAGGAGCTACTTTCAATCCTTTTTAAAGGGACCTCTTTGCCGACTTTCTTTTGCATTTTAAGGCTTACATTATTAAGGTGGTGATACACCTGCTTGGCCCTTTCACTTAAGCCTTATTGGGCTCCAATTTGATGGGATTTGGCTGCCCACTTTTCTCTTTTCCCTTCACTTACTTTGGTTCCAAATTGTCAAATGGGTTGTGAATGTACTTGGGCCTTTTGTCTATACATCTTGGGCTGAAAATATTGTCCCTTTATAATACTAAACAATGGGCTAATTACACCCTTAACTTGGGCTTTATTCATTATAGGACTTGAAAAGATTCGATGTCGGGCCTCGTCTCTGTCTACCTAACTTATTTAAGCTAAGCACGTAGGTGACTCACCTGTAAGCTTCCTAAGTCTTACGAGCACCTCATTTTTTTCCCACTTCGTTTAAGGTTGTGATCTACTCAATTTGGCTTATAACTTATATACACTCACTCGTCTTAAGCATTAGATGTAAATATATCCCTCTAGTCTAGAAGTTAGGCGCTTATAAAGTTGGTGCTCCTACCTAATCATATCAGGTTCCATATGCATAGGACTAGTACACCTAAGATGTGGGGTGTTACATTACTATGACAAGAATCGGGGCCAAGAAGAGATGCAGATTAGGGTCACAGAGATTGCTACAGAAATGGTCCATATGTGCCACCACACAAGTGGTACCGGTGCTAGTAGTTCCAAAGTTGAGGAGATGTTTGACCGCTTGTTGAAGAAAGGTGAGACACGGGATGAGACCTTGAGAGAGATGAAGTCTAACATATCCAGCATGAATCAGAAAATCGGTTCTCATTCTATTGCTCTCAAACAGCTTAAGCAACAGTTCGGTCAAGTGTCAACTCAACTCAACCAGCATCAGAGAGTTACATTGCCTAGCAACAAAGTTTAGAACCCAAAGAATAAGGGTAAGTGCATGGCGGTTACTACTCGTGGTTGCAAGAGTACCATTGATCTTCCCATGGCAGTAGATGATAATGAAGTTCGAGAGGAAGCACTTGAGGTCAAGGATGCAGATACCGACATTGATGGCTGAACGTATGGTGAAGAAGCCAGTGGGGATATTTTATCAAGTGCTTGTCAAAATGGATAAATTTATATTCCCTGCAGAGTTTGTTATCCTAGATTACGAGGTTGACTTCAAAGACCCTATCCACCTTAGAAGGCCCTTCTTAGCCACTAGACGCACCTCAGTAGATATGGAGAGGGGACAACTCAAATTCAGGTTGGGAAAAGATGAGGTCGTGTTCAACATTTTCCAACATGCAAAGGAAGAGGATGATTTAATGGTAGTCTCTATTATTGAGAATGTCGATGATGTTGGGCCAAAAGTACCACTTGAGGAGAGACTGGTCGTCGTCACTTTGGAAGTTGTATTGATGAATTTTGATAGTGATGGCATCCCAGACTACGAGGAGACAGTGAAAGTGTTGGGGGTACCTTACGCCCCTAGGCGCCAAACTAAATTAGAGTTAGACTCATAAAATCTAGACACCACCTACAAAGTCATCTATAGAGGAGCCACAGGTGCTAGAATTGAAGGCTCTTCAATCCTATCTGATATATGCATTTTGGGCTGTTAACAACACCTTGCTAGTCTTAGTTGTTGCAGACCTAAACGGTGAACAGGTGAATACCTTTGTCAGGGTAATTAAGCAGTTCAAGAAGGCCATGGGGTGGACGATTGCAGGTATCATTGGTACACATAAAATATAGTTGGTCAAGGACTACAAGCCAAGTATTGAGCACCAAAGGCATCTCAACCCCCTATGCAAGAGGTCGTGCGCAAGGAAATCATCAGATGGTTAGATGCAGGAGTGATCTATTTGATCTCCGATAGTGAATTAGTGATTCTGATTTAGTGTGTTCCAAAGAAGGGGGTATCACTGTGGTCCCAAATGCTAACAACGAGTTGATTCCCATGTAGCCAGTCACTAGGTGGAAAGTGTGCATCAACTATCGGAAGCTCAATGTGTTGACAGAAAAGTACCACTTCCCTATGTCGTTCATGGACCAAATGCTAGATTGATTGGCTGGAAAGGGCTGGTATTGTTTTCCTAATGGGTGTTCAGGCTACAACCAAATAACCATTGCTTTGGAAGGTCAGGAAAAGACAATGCTCGCATGTTCCTATGGCATCTTCACATGCAAGGGGATGCCATTCGGGTTGTGCAACGCACTAGAAACACTCCAAAGATGCATGATGTCCATTTTCTCAGACATGGTAGAGGACACTATTGAGGTCTTCATGGATGACTTTAATGTGGTTCACTACAAGAAAATAGGTTTTTAACGAGGAGAAATTTAGTCGTTAAAAGTATAAATCCAGTCATTATTAGTCAATAACAACCGGGAAGAATCTCGTCATCATCGGTCATTAAAAGCTCCACCATTAAAAGTTAACGACCAAATTGAATTCAATCGTTAAACAGGTTTAACGATGATAAAAATCCAGTCATTATACCTCTTTTTAGCAACTAGATTTTTCCTTCACTAATTGATATTCTAGTTATTAAAAATAAACGAGGGTAAGCCCGGTGCACTTCCGAGGAAGGGCCTGACTACAAGGATCTATTGTACATAGTCTTACCTTGGATTTCTGCCAAAAGATATTTCCAAGGTTTGAACCTGTGAGGTCACATGGCAACAACTTTACCAGTTACTCCAAGGCTCGCTTCGGTTCTAGCTATTAAAACTTAATCATAAACACAAATCAGATCAACAAAAGTGCATATATATACGCACACATACAAATACATGCACATATGAAAATATACAAATTGATTATATTCATATAAAATTTCATAGTTAACTATGAAAAATGATATTGCATAACGTTATAAAAATATAGACACACAAATAGTGTGATATTATATTTTTTTACTCTTAGTAAAAGCAAAACTAGAATATCTTTAAACAATTTCTGAAATATGAAATGTATTCTTCCTTTGCTTCAAATTTTCTGTTTCTTATACTTCTTTACACTTTCTCTGAGGATGAGTTCTTCAAACTGCATGATCTGTCAAAAGACAAGTATAAAAACTTCATGTGAGGTAATTAATAATACTCATAATAACAATTATCTTCTTTTTTCTTTTCCGAAAAATCAAGGATTAACCACATTGAAATATAAAATTTATTTCTATTCTCACAACCAAATAAAGAAAAAGTTGGGTTTTCTAGTTCTGGGCATATAGTTGTTTGTTTTGTATTTTGCACCTTAAGTTGTTGACTTTTTGCATATTGCTTCATGGAAAAAACCCTCAACTTCTTTTAGTTTCACTTTTTATACTAATGGCATTCGTACAGTAAATAATTCAATATCATTATAATTATTATGAGATGCAAGTCAATTATATCATCTTAAAATTTAAATAATAAAAAATTCACAATTTCTTAATTAAATAGTAGTTGATTATATGTCATGTAAAGATTTTTAAATTTTTAATTTGTAAAATTTCACTTTATAGATTTCTAACTCAAACGAATGATTTTTCTTTGTATACACCTGTTAGTTTCACAACTAATAATGAAAAAAAGTCGACACAATATATATCTTTTTTATTAGAAGAAACATTATTACTGAATAGTGATTCTTGAGTCTATTGATCGAGGTAATTTGTAAGTGGAAAACATCTGTCTTCTTAAGGAAATTACTTACGACCAAATTTATATAATTTTCTACCGTAAATTAGTCTCATAAGCTCATAATTATATATTTAATATTATTATTTCTATTTTTAATTTTTTGTTTCATTACAATTTTTTGTTTACTTCATCTTGCATCTTTAAAAAAGTCAAGTAAAGATGAATAAACTGTCTCGAAAAATAAAAACATATATAGAAACTATATCAACAAAATATTTAAGTTAAAAAAATTGTGCCAAAGAGATTGTAACTAAATGTTTCAAAATTTTATATAATTAACTATAATAAGAATGATGTATAGAGTTATTACAAAATAATACATTAATATTCTTTTTATTAAACTTTTTCAATGAGATAAACAAAATTATAAAAGATAGAGGATTCTTATCACAATGGCAGAATGATTAACAAAACGTCACTTGTTATACTTATAACATGATTTGGTCTGATCTATTTGCACTCATATTGATTAAAACATACTTTTACACAAACTAATATGTTTTAACGATGAGATGTTATGCTTTTTAACGATTAAATTTATCCTCTCGTTAATGTTGGATTAAAATTTGTCCTTAACAATCGACAAAAATTTTAGTCACTATAAGTGTATCTATAACGACCAGAAAAAAAAATTTGATTACTATAAGTATATTTATAAAGACCGAAAAAATATTTGGTCACTATAAGTATATTTATAACGATCGGGTTCATTTCCCTTCATTAAGAAATAGTCGTTAAAAGTCTTTTTTCTTGTAGTGGTTGGTGACTCACTCGAGGATTGCTTGAAACACTTGCATGTTGTGCTTAGAAGTTGTGAGGAATGCTATTTAGTGCCAAATTGGGAAAAGTGTCAGTTCATGGTGAAGGAGGGCATTGTGTTGACGGCACAGAATCTCCATCAAAGGAATTGAGGTTGATAGAGCTAAAGTGGAGGTGATTGAGAAGCTTCCCCCATCCATCTCTTTGAAGGGTGTGAGGAGCTTCCTAGGGCATGCAGGGTTCTATAGGCGTTTCATAAAAGACTTCTCTAAAATTGCACATTCATTGTGCAAGCTGCTTGAGAAGGATGTTAAATTCATGTTTAATGATGCATGCCCAAAATCCTTTGAAGGAATGAAGCAAAAACTGATTTCAACTCCTGTCATTATAGCTCTAGACTGGTCAAAACCCTTTGAAATCATGTGTGATGCAAGTGGGGTCGCGCTTGGTGTAGTATGGGGAGAGCATAAAGAGAAGTTATTACATCCCATATACTACGCTAGCAAAGCCCTAAATGTAGCCTAGAAGAATTATACTGAACAAGAGCTACTTGCAGTGGTCTACGCGTTTGAAAAATTCAGGTCATACCTATTGGGGACCGAACTCGTGGTGCACACAGATCATTAAGCATTGCGGTACTTGATAGCGAAGAAGGATGTAAAACCAAGGTTGATGCGATGGGCACTCTTTCTTCAAGAATTTGACTTTGATATCATTGATGTCCCCCAAGTTACACCTTCTTTTTTAGAGGATAAAACGATCGTTATCCAGATATAGAACCTAACTAAGGTTAGGGTCGATCCCACAGGGAATACATAGACTCAAGAGAATTTACAAATTCATAATCCAAGTATTTAACCAACTTGATTCCCCAAAGGGGGCGGGGGGGATTGCAATAATCAATGAGAAAATAAAACTAACTCACTATTATAAGAGAGAAGTCAATAATGGAGAGAAACTGGGGTATTGTGTTCCCTATGATTCCCCAACTCAGTATCAGCAGATAACGTAATTCTTTTCTAGTGTATAGCATGCAAGACGGTAATTTAAGTTCACCAAGCCCTTTGGTCAAAGGTAAGAGGTGAATTTCACTATGTGACTTGGACCATCTCCATAGTGTGCATTACTAACCATTACCTATTAGTCCCAGTACAACCTCCCCTTGGCCTAGTTTAGTTGATAAGATGAGAACACATCAATCGAATCTTGTTAATTAATCTCTTTTCCTATTCATTACTACCTTAGTTCAGTCAGTAACACTAGGAGATTCTGATGTTGGCCACCGCTAGAAAACATGCAAAACGAAGAGAGTTAATTAATACATGCATATACACCTTCCAAGAATTGTGAATTATTCGATTTTACTTTTTCAATTCTCCATGGTTCCCACAACCCTAGTTGTGGATTTAGCTACTGATGCTATATGTAGATGCAGAGATTATGAATTGAGAAGACATAATTGAACACTTACACAATAGATGTAAGAACAAGCAATCCAATGTCAATAAGAATCACACGCTTTAAGATCAAATTCAACCACAAGTGTTTGCAAAGACTCTTAAAATTTTCTCTCTTAAAATATTGAGTTCTCCGAGTACTAGGCGAAAACTTATGAAAAATAACCTAAAAGACTTATTTATAATAATTAAATTCAAGTCCTAAACAAAGTAGGAGAACTGGTTGCCTTGCCATACGAAAGGTAGTTTACGGCCTGTATTGAAGTTTACGACCCGTAATAGGGGTCTCATACTCAGCTACTGAAATTTTGGACTTCAACTCTACGACATCCCTCTACGGCTCGTAAAGTGGTTTACGACACATAAAAGGGGTTTCTTCGAATAAAATTCCCGCAAGTCCAAGTCTCTGATCCTCAGGGCACAAAGCCTCTTCTACGACTCATCTGCATGTTCATAGAATCAACTTCAGAAATCAGCCCCTCACTGGAAATGTTCATGAACCTCCCTACGGCCTGTAGTCTACGACCTGTAGAGGGTCTCGTATAGCAGTAAAAATGCAACAACTTCTGTAACTTCGTCAAAAATCAAGGTCAACTTGTAGTCCTGCAAACATAAACACAAAAACACATAAAACCCACTTACATCGTATTGAGAACACGCAAAATTCCAAGTTTTAAGCATCAAGACCCTCAATTTAAAATTGTTGTTTGCCCTGAAGCGACAGACTCAATCTATATAGACAATACAGTAACACACAAAGCTCAACTCAATGGCATACATCACATAAATCTCAGACTCAGATACCCACAACAACCTTTCAAAACAGGATCAGATAGATATTTAGCAAACCAATACAAATTGGTGCATGTGACAACACAACTATGACAAGTAAGCTATTATGAATAATCCACAATTCCTGAACAAGCCTATTGCTAACAATGCAATGCAAGTACCCTCACAGAAAGAAGTTGCATATTTGACACTCAATGATGTTTCCATATTTAGCATTGGGACTGTGCAAAATCACTCACTCTCACAACAAATATTCATGCATAATGTATAATATCATAGGCTTGCCCCTATACTCATGACTCAGACCTTCAACTAACTAGACTAGGATCATTCATGCCCTATACTCATGACTAATACCATAGGCGCAGGGGCCTTTGGTATGATATTATGGGAAAATAATGACTAAAGGCCCTCTTTTACACTGCGTTTCTCTACACTTTTGCCCTACCAACTTTGCTATTTTCACCTATTCTCCCTTTTCCCTATTTCAAGCTTTTCTGGGTGCTTTCTTATCATTTTTCAGCGTTTTGCCTTGTTTTTACACTCCATTTTGCTTTTTAGCTTACATTAAGGCATCATTTTTTCAAACAACACACAAAAACATTCGATATGCCAAAAGTTTTTGTACTATATGCTACAAATATTATCTAAACATCCTAAACATGTCGTTTCAAAAGAAATTTAATATTCATAGGGAAATAGAACACATGCAAGAAAACCCCAGGATCAAAAATTGGGGTAGTTATGGACCCAAGTTACTCAGACTTCAGTGAGGCCCATAATTACTCACACCCTATCGAAAAAGATGTGCATTATCCCCAATGCACAAAATCCAAACAAAATAGAACATAAGGGGTCAAAAAAACATACCTAGGTGCCTAAGCGCCAAGGTTTCTTGTGTTACCTCCCAAGCAGCGCCTGGTTTATTGTCACGACATGACTTGGAAAAATTGGTTATTCAGACTTCACGAATTGCCCAGACTTCGCTCTTCAACTCATCTGGATACTTCATGGACTGACAAATATTGAAGATGACTTCTTCGTCATTCAATATAAACCCGAGTCGACCAGCTTCCATATCTACTAAGACTCGTCCAGTGGCTAGGAATGGTCTTCCCAAGATGATTAGGACATCGAAGTCAACTTTCCAATCTAGGATCACAAAGTTTGTAGGGAATATGAACTTCTCAACTTTGACCAACACATCATATAGTATCCTCACAGGCTTCTTCACCGTGCGATTTGCCATCAATAACTGCATGCTAGTTGGAGTAGGGGCTCCCAATCCAAACTTCGTGTAGACCGCAAGGGGCATCAGATTTATACTGGCACCTAGATCACATAGTGCCTTTGCGAACTCCGCATCTCCAATGGTGCAGGGTATGGTGTAAGCACTCGTATCTTGTCTCTTTTGAACCAAGGACCTTGTGGCGATAGCACTGCAATGTTGAAGCTTTTGAGAAAGCTCCTGACTCATAGTGCACTTTTTGGTGACCAAGTCCTTCATGTACTTAGCATACCCTGACATCTTCTCCAATGCCTCAAGGAGAGGGATGTTGATGGAGAGTTGCTTTAGCATGGAGAGAGTTCTTGAACTTTCCTTCCTCCTCCCTTTTTTTGATTCTCTAAGGGAAGGGAGGAGAAGGCCTAGGAATGGGCTTCAACCTCTATGGCGCATTAGCAGCTTCACTCACCCCATCCTTGCCATTATCATCTCCTTCATCCGCATCCTTTGCTGCAATCGCCTCCTCTTAAACATCTTTTACATCGACCGGCATGGGAGGATCAATAGTGCTTTTGCCATCCCGAGTAGTAACCACCATACGCTACCCTTCATTTTTAGTTTTGCATTGTGTTGCTAAGTAGTGTACCCCTCTGATGCTGATTAAGCTGAGTTGACACTTGACCAAACTGTTGTTCCAGCTGTTTGATAGCCACAAAGTGAGACTCTATTTTGTGATTAATACTTGAAATCTCTAATCTCATGCCCCTTAGAATCTTATCCTGCGTCTCAGCCTTCTTCAACAGGCGATCAAACATCTCAATTCTGGAACTGCTTGCACCTGCATCGCGGTTGTGTGGTAGCACATAAGGAACATTTCTGAAGCCTTCTTTGCGACCCCAATCTGCATCTGGACCTCTGTTCCTATCATAATAACCTCCACCATTGTCCATGTAAGCTCCATCTTTACCAAAGTTCCAACCTTGGTTTTATTGACCTTGGCACCAATAGTCTTTATTGGAACCTTGGGTGTTAATCCGAGAACCCCCCGTCCGATCAGCAAAAAATAAGCATCCGCATCATAGTATGGCTCCTCATACATGGGTACATGTGGAGGTTGATTAACCACTGCATTCACTCTCTCTTGGCTCTACTTCATCATCACCTCCCTGTGCGGATCTGAGCAAGTTGCTGAATGATTTCTTCATTAATTTTGGCTTGCTCTAGACCCACACTAACAACATATGAACTCTTTGTGGATTTTCTATCTCACTGCCCCTATGCACGATTTGTCTTGACTAATCTTTCCATTCGTTCTGCTATCCTTGCAAATGGCTGATCTAAAAACATGCCCCTATGATAGTGATAACATAGGCCTGACTGTTCTCATCAAGGGAATGGTTGAAGATCTCCACCAAGGCCACATCAACTATCTTGTGGTGAGGGATGCTTCTTAGACATTTGGTGAACCGCTCCCAAGTAATACTTATCGAATCACCAAGAAGTTGCTCGAAGTTGTTGATCTGGTCCTTCAACTTGAGCTTCTTCGATCTAAGGAAGCACCTCTCCAAAAAGGCCTACTACAAGTCTTCCTAACTGGTGATTGAACTCTACGGGAGCTCACATATATATATAATGCAGCATTTCCCGTGAGAGACAATGGGAAGACACGAAGTCCTAGAGCATCCATAGACAGATTCTGTGTTCTCATCACACTCTTACAGACAAATGCCACATTGTGTAGGTGGTTATGAGGATCCTCCGATAGTAAGCCCATAAATAACCCACAGTACTGCAGCATCTGAAGTAACCCACTCGATACTGTTAACTTTGTATCTGCCGGTAGTGGTGGCAAGATAGTAGCTCTCGTCACCTCCATAGCCATAAGATTCAACATGTACTGAGTCCACTGGTAAGCATTAGCATTGAAGTCCTGAGACTGTAAAATTTCCTCCAAAGTAGGTGGGTTCTCATTCTCACAATCCTCGTTATTGTTCCTATTCAGAGTTGCATTGGCGGTTGTTGGCGTTGTCTTGGGCCATTCTTCTTAGTGTTCTATGGATCTCTAGATCAAACGGAGTTAAGGGATTGCCTTGACTCCGAGTGTTGGGCAAACACTGCACTACACCCTAAACGAAACAAAAACAACAGACAAAACTAAAATAAGGGAACTAAGAATTAACACTCGAATTACTAATGAATTCACTAAGTTTAGCCGTATTCCCCTGCAATGGCGCCAAAATCCTGATGTTGCCCAAGTTACACCTCCTTTCTAAAGGATAAAATGATCGCTGTCAGGATATAAAATCTAACAAAGGTTAGGGTCGATCTCACAGGGAATGTGTGGACTCAAGACAATTCACCAATTTGTAATCCAAGTAATTAACCAACTTAATTCCCCAAAAGGGGGGGTTTGCAATAATCAATGAGAAAATAAAACGAACAATTACAAGAGAGAAGTCAATAATGGAGAGAAACTAGGTATTGTGTTCCCCATGATTTCCCAACTCAGTATCACTAAGTAACCAAATTCTTTTCTAGTGTATAACATGCAGGACGATAATTTAAGTTCACCAAACCCTTTGGTCAAAGATAAGAAGTGAATTTCACTATGCGACTTGGCCCATCTCCATAGTAATCATTACTAACCATTACCTATTAGTCCCAATACAACCTTCCCTTGGTCCAGTTTAGTTGACTAGACGAGAATACATCAATCAAATCTTCTTAATTAACCTTTTTTCACATTCATTACTACCTTGGTCAAATTAGTAACACTAGGCGGGTACTAATGTTGGCCACCATTAGAAAACATGCAAAACAAAGAGAGTTAATTAATACATGCATATACACCTTCCACGAACTGTTAATTATTCAATTTTACTTTTTTAGTTCTTCATGGTTCCTACAACCCTACTTGTGGAATTAGCTACTGATGCTATGTGTAGATGAGAGGTTATAAATTGAAAAGACATAATTGAACACTTACACAATAGATTTGAGAACAAGCAATCCAATGTCAATAAGAATCATAAGATTTAAGATCAAATTCAACCACAAGTGTTCTCAAAGACTCTTAAAATTTTCTCTCTCAAAATATTGAGTTCTCTGAGTACTAGGCGAAAACTTATGAAAAATAACCTAAAAAACCTATTAATAATAATTAAATTCAAGTCCTAAACAAAGTAGGAGAACTGGTCGACATGCCATACAAAAGGTACTTTACGGACCGTATTGAAGTTATGACCCGTAATTGAGGTCTCGTACTCAGTGGCTGAAATTTTGGACTTCAACTCTATGAAACCCCTCTACAACTCGTAAAGTGGTTTACAACACGTAAAGAAGGTTTCATTTGATGAAATTCCTGCAAGTCCAAGTCTTTGATCCTCAGGGCACGAATCCTCTTCTACGACTCATTTGCATGTTCGTGGAATCAACTTCAGAAATCAACCCCTCACTTGAAATCTTCACAAAATCTCCCTACGGCCCGTAGAATAGTCTATGACCCGTAGAGGGTCTCGTATAACAGCAAAAATGCAAGAACTTCTATAACTTCGCCCAAAATCAAGTCCAACCTGTAATCCTGCAAACATAAACACAAAAACATATAGAACCCACTAACATCGCATTGGGAACGTACAAAATTTGAAGTTTTAAGCATCAAATGTGCTTGTATTTTGGCAGCATATCAATCATCGACAAAAGAGGGACCGAAAATCAGGTAGAAAATCACCTCTCCAAATTAGAAGATGGAGCCATGACAAAGTTTGATGATGGATTGGAGATTAACGACTCATTCCCAGATGAGAGAGTGTTAGCAGCATCTCATGATTTGATACCATGGTTTGTAGACTATGCAAATTATTTGGTTAGTGATATTGTGCCACCAGACCTGAATACCCACCAGCATCGCAAGTTCATGTCTGATGTGAGTAAATTCTTTTGGGATGATCCATACTTGTTTCGAGTATGCGCAGATGGGATTATTTGTCGTTGTCTTCTTGAGGTCGAAACGATGAGTATCCTCAAGGCACGTCACTTGTCTATGGTAGGTGGGCATCATAGTGGAGTCTGAACATCATATAAGTTCTTGTAGTGTGGTTACTATTGGCCAACCATCACCAAGATGCTCACAACTATGTCAAAGCATGTGATACATGTTACAACTTTGGCATAGTCGTGAGCACTACGCATGTGGTGTTTCCCCCAAGCACGAGCTCCTTCTAAACCGTATTATGGTGATTGAATTATTTGATGTATAGGAATAGATTTCATGGATCCTTTCGTCAGTTCACATGGAAACAAATACATCTTAGTTTCTGTGGCCTATATATCAAAACGGGTGGAGGCAGTTGCTCTCCCCAATAATGAAGGGAAAAATATCACAACTTTTCTGAAAAGGAACATCTTCTCAAGGTTTAGCACCCCTTGGGCGATCATTAGCAACGGAGGCTCTCACTTCTGCAAAAGATTATTCAAGGCCTTACTTGAAAAATATGAGGTAAAGCATCGGGTGGCAACCCCTTACCATCCTTAGACAAGTGGGCAAGTGGGGGTGTCTAACAGGGAAATTAAACAGATTCTATCTAAGATGGTGAATGCAAACCAAATAGATTGGTCGCGGAAGTTTGATGATGCATTATAAGCATACCAGACTGCATTCAAGACCCCTATAGGCATGTCTCCCTACCAACTTGTCTTTGGGAAAGCTTGTCACTTGCCACTGGAGCTTGAGCTTGAGCTTAGGTTATGTTGTGTGGCATACGGTAATATGGTTACACTAGCATTAGTGGGGTTAAGAGACGATTGGGTAAGATATGAGAGAGATGTCTACAAAAGTTGGATCAAGTGTGAGAATGGGTTTCTTTATGGATTTTGATTCAGTGAAGAGTACTACTTGAGTTGCTAATGATTGGCACTACTAGATATATGAGGAAGCGATTGATAATAAACTAGGGTATGCAATCTCTAGAGATCTTCAAGGTATGTATTAATCAGTATTGAGAAGAGAATCAATTGCAAAGTATGAATCGGGAGCTAGGATTTCATCGTAAGTTTTCATTCGTGATAGTTAATTTTGATAGCGTATGGAATAATTAGGTAATGAGATGACCGATTATGTTGGTTACTAAGCATTTTGAAGGGAGTTTGAGCATGACTTCGATTATGGATTTTGTTACTTTTGATGGTAAAAAAACTTAATGAACTTTCATTTAAGTAGTTTATTATGAAGTAAAAGGTGGAGTTTTTCTAGGAAATAATAACAATAAATGGGTTAGGAGTGAGTACATGAGCCTTGGGCATCAAAGAGTTTGAGCATTTAGGATTGGGCCATGAGTATAGGTTGAATATTCAAACATCCTTGCAGCATTGGCAATAGACACAAGTTAAGAAAGAAAAGGAGATTAGATATCATGTATAGATCCATGGTTTAAAGTTGTAAATTGTAAGGATTTTCAGTTGTGAGATTGTGTGACAAATGTGAGGTGGGTTGACTCACTATCTAGTTATGAAAGATTATTGACTCCTTTTAAAAAAGTTTGGTTTGGGTTGGTTTAAATAACAAACAATCATATGTGAGAAATTATGTGTTTCATATTAGGTTGGATTGTTCAATCATAATAGGTGACTCATCCAAACACTACAGAGAGGAGTTACGATTTTATGTGTGTCATCAATGATCTCAAATTGGATATGGACACTACATAGTTGATGAAAGTTAATGTAGACTATTTTGATGGGTTATGTAGATATTTAGTTGTAAATAAAGGTTATATGCTTATGGTATACAAAATTCATAGGGTGATCAAGAATTTCTTATGTTTGGAATGAGGGTACGAGTGTTTGAGTGGATGTTGAGGTATTTTTCCCCCTCAAAGGGTTACATGTGATTGAGGTTGATTCCTAAATTGAATAGTTGCAGCTCGTGGAAAAGGCACCATACCTGATTTAGCTACTTGTCCTAGCATCTAAGCAGTGTTAATTGAGGTTTTATAAGCTTGGGAGTATCATATACTGGTTGTCTTTCCTTTTTATTACCTTCCTTTAGGTCAGGTTTAAATGCATTCTCTCTTACAAATATGTCTTGTGAAGTATTGGATTTGCAAAGGAGGATTGTATTAAGAGAATGAATCTTAGATAAGGTTTGTGATGGGTTGTATATTGCAATTGGCTATGATTGGTTCAGATTCACTCTTGGCCTTCACTGGAAATAGATCTGAGTTGCCTTGTGGTCTCGTGGGTGGATGTTCATCCAAATGAGTACACTATGGTATGAGGGTGTTGTTTCAAGTTTGGTTCATTGACTAGTTTCTAGATTGGTGATTACTCTTGGAAGGCAGAATTTCATGTTGGTTCCTATGTCCTATTCTAGATAGTATATTCCGATGGTATAGCCCTCAAAAATAAAATTACTTGGAAGCAAGTAATGACTTTGAAAATTGTATTTCATACTCTTGGTTACTTCCAGTGAGGCTCCCCTTTTTGCTTTATGTTCGAGGACAAATATGTTTTTTAGTGGTGAATGATGTAATGACCTCAAAGGTCAATTTTGGCATTTTCAATGAAATTGCCATTTGCTCTTCCTAAAAGTTGTTTTGAATCATTGTTGGATGAGTTGAATAGTCAGATTTCGAAAACCTCGTGAAAAGTTGGAGTTTGCCAGAAAAACTATTTTTGAAGGCTTAATGTTTGAAATACTAATTTTTGAGGTCATCTTGGCTTTCGGGTGTCGGAATGCAATTTCATTGATCCCATTAGCTTCAGATTGTGAAATTTGATCTAGGAAAATTGACGAAACTGAATTCGGTGTTAAAACGAAGATTTTAGACCCAAAATTGCATTTTCAGTTGAAGTCGAATAATAAGTTTAACTTGGTAAACATTTAAAATTCGAAATCCCTGATGTAAATTTATGATGATTCCATTGTGTTCGAAATAGCATTTCTGGTAGGGTTGCATATTTAGTCCACATTTATAGGGTTTCAAATGAGTTTGGGGTCAAAACACATGTTTTGAAGGGTATTGCAAGTTGACCACAGTCAACACCCGGTCCAATTCATAAAAGCTAATTTTTTTCTGATTGCCTTTAAGACCTCTCACTCAGTGTACTGCTATAGAAGAGAGATACTATACATGGTCAAATGGGTAACCAGACACGTTTTGCAGTAGAATTGACAGAGCTATTGGGACTTCGAATAAATGATAAAATCGGGTCACTGTGTGGTGTAATATGATGCCCCTAACATTTCAGACCATGCACCAACGCTGCTCACTGTACGAGGTCATCAGCAATGCTATAAACTGCCCTTCAAATTTTTATTAATGTTTGGGCTGATGATCAAGAGTTCTTTCTTACAGTAGAAGGGGAATGGAGGCACAAAAAAGCTCTAGATCGCATGAAGAACATTTGGTTTTAGTTGCCATCGAGCCAGCATTTAGACCCCTTGATGCTGATCAGTTCAAGACAGCGTCACAGAGAATAACTCAGGATAGAACAGAGTTGCAAGGTATACTAGAACACACCTTGCCCACTGGAGAACTGACTTACAAGAAAAGGAGAAACAAATACTGCAAGACTTGGAGAAGTGGTCTACGAGTGAGGAGAACATTCTTAAACAAAATCTAGGGACAAGTGGATAAAACTAGGTGATTCAAACACCAACTACCTTTCAGCAATATATAAGGAGAGAACACATAGGAAGCAAACCAGTGCGTTGACTTCTACGGGTGGGCTAGACTAACCATTCCTATAGCCATCAGGGAAGAGGTGGTACAGTTCTACAAAGGCCTAAAGGACACTTCCTCAGGCACACATACAACAGTTAAGTTACGAGGTTTGGCCCTATCCTATCCCACCAATAAAGATTGGACCTTTGTGCCGAGGTCATCAAGATGGAAATTATTAATAGCCTGAAAGGCTGTAGGTGAAGACAAGGCCCCAGGCATTGATGGCTACAATGAGGCTTTTTTCAAGAAATCCTGACAGGTAATCAAAGCGGATATTATAATTGTTGTGTTTTTCCAAACTAAAAAGATATACAGACCTGTTAGTTGCACTGCAATAATACTGGTACTTAAAGGTTCAGAACCCTACAACCATATGGAGTCAGGTCATTCCCTGTTGCACAGTATTATACAAACTCATAGGCAAGATCCCGGCAACAAGGCTGCAGAAATTTATTGCTAGTTTATATAAATTTGAACATAAATAGCTGGAATTACAGTTATGTCAAAATCTTTTTAGACGTAACATAAAAGTTTACATAGGAATAACGAATGGCTCGCAAAATATCTCAATACCGAATATATAGAACTAATATGTTATTCGTGAAATATTTAGCTTTTCAAATTTGATAAGCACTGGTTATGAAATAGAATCTTTACATGCCTAATACACTTAAAAATCAGATTATCTATTAAAAATCATAACGCCTGATACACTTCAAAAATCAGATTATCTATTAGAAATCAGAACCCAATAATCTTTTCACTGGTTGTACAAAA
Source organism: Solanum rostratum (assembly GCA_029948455.1). Classification (NCBI taxonomy): domain Eukaryota; kingdom Viridiplantae; phylum Streptophyta; class Magnoliopsida; order Solanales; family Solanaceae; genus Solanum; species Solanum rostratum. The sequence continues at coordinate 35,139,828 of CM057056.1, forward strand.
GAAGAACAAGATTATGAATTCAGTAACTTATTTAATGTTATATAATTGGAGGAAGAAGAAGGGTAATTAACATGAATAAATAAGAAAGAAGGACATCTAAATACATTATGGAAGAAACAGAGCAACTCAATGGGAAGAAAAACCAACCTATAGGTCTGAGCTGTCATGAAATTCCATTTTCAGCCAATTTAGGGCATAACATCGATGGAAATTAGAGTGGCAACGTCAGATTAGAGAGGGTTGAGCAGAAATCTCCCCAGCTATGGAGATGAAGGTACACTGAAGAAGAGACTAGGGGCATAACATTTTAGAGACTATGATCTTAAATATGAGAAGAGGCGGTCTTTTTCCTGAAAATTTTTATCAGTCCCAAAATTTGTCGCCTAATTAATTTTAGGTAAAAATGATTGGTCTTCATATTTTGAGAAAATGTATATATAGTACGTACATAGCTTCAATCTCTTTTCTTTAGTTTTACTTGAAATAATTTTTTAGTATTACCTCTGTCCCAATTTATGTATCATTATTTTCTTTTTTGTTCGTCCCTCAAAATAAACTTTATTTGAATTAGAAACAATTTTGAGTTAAATTCTTTTTTTACCTTTAATGAAATGATTTTCAATAATATAAATATTTATGAATGATTTTAGACTACAAGTTTCAAAAGTCTTCCTTTTTTTTTTAAACACAGTGTTATGTCAAATAGTGTCACATGGAATAGAACAGAGGGAGTAGTTAACTAGTTATGAAAGCCTATGCTAGCATGGACATAATATAAATTATTTTTTTGTCTCAATTTAAGTGAAATTAATAGATTTTTTAATATATTTTTAAAAAGTTGTAAGTTGCCAATTATTGAGACTTGTGGAACATTTTATTTGCTACCTATTTTGTTCCAATTTATATGGCACATATAAAATCTTTAGAGTATATCAAAATTTTATTTATTAATATACATAAACTTCTTGGTTTAATTATACTATTATATTTTTTAAAGTATTTTTTTGTAACACAAATGTAATTATTAAAATAATTATTTAATTTTATTTGTCCATCTTAAAAAGGAAGATTCAATTTTGATTTTATATTTAGTTTGTCTTAATTTTAACGTTTAATGCTTAAAGTAATTTATGAGGACGATATAGTAAAATCATAATTGAAGCAGCTGTAAAAATGATTTATTATGAATAATATTGTAAAATCATAGTTGAAGCAGCTGAAGAAATATAAGGAAGCAGCCGAAGCAGACACGTCAATACCAACTACCATAGAAAAATTAAATTAAAAAATCTGCAAAATATTTTTTTAATGGTCCTACGTAATAAAGGAGAAGAACCAAGCAGTTGAAGAAGGTAGAACAACCAAGGAGAAGAACCAAGCAGTTGAAGAAGGTAGAACAACCGGAAGTTGTTCAAGCAAGCAGCTCGATCGAAAGTTGTTGTCTTATTTGCTTACTAGTAAACAACACTCAGGCCCAATAAATATGTTTGATTATTTTTACACATTCTTATTCATATGACTAAATTTAAATTTAAAATAAGATATTTCATTTTAGTTTGTTTGGATTAGTTTTAGTTCAACTAAAAAAGAATGTCTCTTTTTTTTTTTTGTTTGCTAGCTTTTAAAATTTAACTTTCCACATGATATGTTACCACAAGACCAAAAAATATTTTTCTACATTTAGGTCAAATAGTTTGACATATATTTAATTTAAGATTACAAAATATATAAATTTTGTTAATTTTTTTATCAAATTAAATAGAAACAATTAATTAAAATGGAGATAATATTTAATTTTGTCAAAAAGTTAATAATTTAATTTTTTTTTATCAAATTCAATAGAAACAATTAATTAAAATAAAGATAATATTTAGTTTGGTCAAAAAGTTAATCAATCTTGGGCCTAGAAATATTTTTTTTGCCTTGATTTATGAGATACATATAGATTTTTTATATATTTTTAAAAAAATTAAAGTAGTCACCATCGAATCAATTTACATGCAATTCAATTAATTTAAGGAGATATTTTCACCTTTTATCATATATAGATATAAATAATTTTATTCATTAAAGTTGAGACAAATGGTAAGAAATTACTTATTTTTTTCTTCAATCAAATCTAAACCCTCCTTATATTGAAGTTGGTAATGAACTAAACTTTTTTCATATGCAAACAAAATAGAGTTTATTCGATGAAATCATCAAGCACCTAACTATTTGAAGTATTAAATGTTTCTCTAATAAGTAAATTTTGTAAGTTTGACCATATAAATCGCAAATGTTGTTAATATTTTTTTTCTTTAATATATTTAGATGGGATAAAATAAAAAATAAAAATATTGCAATTAAATAGGAGTAGTCTTAGTGAAGGACCAAATGCTGAAAGCGAGATTAAAATGATTCCGACATGTAAACATGAGTTACATGACTTTCTAATGTGGATGTGTGAGAAGTTGGCTCTGAGTGACATTTTCGACTGGTTGTGATTTTTCTTAAAGGTTGTGACTTTTTCAAAGGGTTGTGACTTTTCTGAAGGGTTGTGACGTTTTCAAAAAATTATGACTTTTTCAAATAGTTGTGACTTTTTCGAATGGTCATGACTTTTTCAAAAGGTAGTGACTTTTTCAAAAAATTATGATTTTTTCGAAGAGTTGTGACATTTTCGAATGGTTGTGACTTTTCCTAAGGGTTGTGATTTTTTTGAAGGGTTGTAACTTTTTTAAAAAATTATGACTTTTTCAAAGAGTTATGACTTTTTCGAATGGCCATGACTTTTCCAAAGTGTTGACTTTTTCAAAGGGTTATGATTTTTTCGAACGGTTATGACGTTTTAGAAGGGTTCAACTTTTCTAAAGAGATTACTATAATACCCCCAACTTAAAGACCAATCTATTTAATTATATTATATTATATAAAAAGTAGATAATTTTTCATATTGAAGGATTGTAACTATTTCAAAAGGTTGTGACTTTAAGGAGTTCTGACTGTTTTGAAATATTGTGTCTTTTTCGGAGAGTTATGAATTGTGATTTTTTCGAAAAGATGTGATTTTTTCGAGTAGTTGTGACTTTTTCAAAGACTAGTGATTTTCTCAACTTCGAAAAGTTATGACTTCTTCGAAGGATTGTGCTTTTTTAAGGGTTGTGGCTTTTCAGGCTAAAGTATCCTTTAATCAGAAATGACGTCTTTTGAGTTTTTTTAACTTCTATTAGACAATTTAATTGAATTTTAAAATATTGAATTACTTAAGAAAAGAATAAATATGAATTATGTGAGAGCACCATGTAGGCTGGTCTAATATATATATATATATATATATATATTATTGTGGCTTTTCAAGCTAAAGTATCGTTTAATCATAAATGGTGTCTTTTGTGTTTTTTTTAACTTTTGTTAGACGATTTAATTGAATTCTAAAATATTAAATTATTTAAGAAAAAATAAATAAGAATTATGTGAGAGCACCACGTAGGTGGGTCTAACATTCTCTTATATATAGGATTGTATGTAATCAAATATAGCATGTACTATTAGTAAATTGAGACAATTTACAAGTAATCCTAGTCAAACTCGCTAGATGGCAATGAAATTAGTTTTGAGGTATCTAAAACATTCACAAAATTATGCTTTGCATTCTAACAAATATTTTATTGCAAATTGAGAAAAATATAGTAATGCAAATTGGATCACCAATTCAAATGATATAAAATCTACAAGTGGGTAAGTACTTACCATTGGTGGAGGAGTAGTTCTTGGAAATCATCCAAACAGGTATGTATCGCTCACTCTACAATAAAATTTGAATTTATTGATTTACATAAGGCCAGTGAATAAGGAGAATGGCTCTGAAATTATTCAGAAGAAATTACATTATGGTCCAAACCTGAAGGACCTATATGCATACACTGTGATGGTCAAGTAACAATAGCTAGGACAGAAAGTGTTATATACAACGAAAAATGTCATAACATGCGATGAAGACAGAATACTGTGAGACAATTACTCTCTACTGAAATTAACACTATACTATGTCAAGCCTAAGATATAATGTGTCAGATCCACCTATAAAAGGCATAGCTAGAGAGATAGTTGAAAGATCATCTAAGAGAATGGTCTTAAGGCTTAGGACACGTCATCATGGTGGTAACTCTACCTAACAAATAGAGATCCCTAAAAGCTAGATTCAAGGAGATCAAACAAAGTTGTGAATGATGGTTCGACATTGTCAAACAACTCAATCATTCTTGTGATGAAGACAATGTTAAGTGACAAAAATAAGACATTAAAGTTTTTAAACGAGTTAATAAAGCTTAAAGTTTTTTAATGGTTTCTATGTTTTGCATATTTGATCAAATAGTGTGTTTATATGATAAAATGGTTTAAAATCACCTATGTGAGTGTGAAGTGTAAGTCACTTCAAAGAGGATGATAGTAAAAGTCTATTCTCTATACACTTATAATATCAGGAGATGTTCATGGTTGAAACAAACACAACTATAAGAACCATAGATGGTAAAGGGTTGATTGTGTGACGTATTATTATCTAGGTATATACCAAAGCTCGGCAGTTCAAAGATATCAAATTTATCGATTGAAGTACACATTTGTCCGATGCCATTGTTCATTTATGTGGGACATTGTTGAGTTTTGAAAGGTGCGAATGGAAAATGAAGAGATGTGCCTTTTTTGAAAGGTTGTGACTTTTGCAAAGGATTGTACCTTTTCATAAAAAGGTTGTGACTTTTGTGAAGGATTGTGACTTTTTCAAATGAAGAGTTGCGACTTCTGAAAGGTTGTGACTTTTACAAAGGGCAGTGACTTTTGCAAATGGTTGTAACATTTCCAACAAGGCACAATATATATCTTTTGTTGCCTATAAATAGAGTATTTTCATCTCATTTCTAATAACAAATTTTCTGACTTCTTTTTATTCTTTTGCGCAAGCAAATTCTAGTGTACTTCATTGCCATTTAGTCGTTTGCTAACATTGTGATTTTACGTATTGATACACTGGTGAGTAATATCATTCTATCCTAGGAGGATATATTCCACTAACCTCAGTACTTGAGGAGAATAATTTTCTTTAAGGAAACACTGTGCATTCAGTGGCTCAATTTTCTTCTTGTCAATTTTATAATATTTTTCTTTACAAATTTTAGTTTCATTACTAGTTTTATTTTTTGAGTTTTGAATACTTATTAGAATCTTTGTATTTATTATTTATACAAAGTTTTATTCTACAAAAATATGTTTTGGTTCTAAGTATTTTAGTAATACAAATTGAGCAACAATAGCTAGGTAAGAAAATCATATAATTATATGAATTAAGAGTATGTATGTATTTTCATGGTGGATTTGGCGTATTAATGTTGTTGGACACAGTGATGACTTGAGAAAAGCAGTGTCGTCTCGACCATAAGGCCATTAAAGCAATCGCGTGGGGCTCCAATTTTTTAGGGCCCCTCTTTTTTTCATAGATGCATAAATATATATATGTATATTTTATTTAAAAAGTTACATGTATTGAGAAATTTGAAAAGAATTTCTTGAATAGAAAATATAATAAATTTTTACCTCATTTAATATAGTGGTTATTATAATAACTGGGCAATGTAATAGTGTCTAGTTAACTATAACATCCTTTCTTATGTGGCTATCTATTTTATTGTCTCATTTTCTAACGATTATTTTGAACCAACATTATCATTTTCCGATTTTTTTTTTCCAATTTTTAATCCCTCGTTATTAACTTTTTCTAAAGTCTCTCAAACGATCAAACCATTTGCATTATGCAAAACCTATTGTTATGTATTTATAAATGATCAAGCTTAATTTTTGATGTCTTCTTCAAATTCACACATTAAAACTGATCGATACTATATACTAAATATCATTATGTCAACTTATCAAGCTGAGCATAACAGTATTTTGATATATTATATGAACTTTTCATATTTTTGAGCCAATTTTTATTATTTTAACTTTATATTTATATATTTTTCCTTAGTAAAACATTGTTTACATTCTTACTTCATAATGTTTTGTGTATGTAATCTCATTTATAGCATTACACTGAATATGTTATGATTATTCATTTATATATGTTAACTAAAAAAATAAAATCTTTCTATAAAGTTTGATTTTAGGCCTCCAAACTTATTAAGACGACCCTGGAGAAAAGGACACAAAATTTGTGTAAAATAAATAAAATTTAAAAAAGGGATCACCCCATGAGGTTGTAGATGATTGTGAAAGTACATATGAGTATGTATGCATTTTCATGGTGGATATGGTATATTACAGTGGCTGGAACACGGTAATGACTTGGGAAAAGGACGTAAACTTTATTTTAAGGAAAGAAACAGATTTTAAAAGAGAGTACAGTAATGAGATGTAGTTGGATGTGAAAGTATATAAGAGTATGAATGAAGAGTATGCATACCTTTTCATGGTGAAATTTGAGATGTTACAAGTGGTTGTGATGTGATAACTGAAAGAATATTTTGAAAGAATATTTTCCTTGCTTCTCATTACTCCCAAATCACCAATATATACAAAGATATCAAAGATAGATTAGGCATAAAATAAACTAACTTAGGAAATAAAGATAATTATCAAAAATACAAAAGATACTAAAAGATATATACAATAATAGAAGATATATACAATAATAGATTATTTGACATAATCTATCACACCCCCGCAGTCGAAACGGTAGGTCGACGAACATTGAGACTGTCCCGGAAATCATCAAATAAAACTCTAGGCAGACCCTTGGTGAAAATATCTGCAATCTGATATCGGGAAGGCACATGAAGAACACGAACTTCGCCTCGTTGGACCTTTTCACGAACGAAATGAATGTCCATTTCAATATGTTTAGTGCGTTGATGCTGAACTGGATTACTCGATAAGTAGATAGCACTAACATTATCACAATAAACTAATGTTGCCTTAGAAATAGGACATTGAAGTTCAAGTAGAAGATTTCGAACCCAACATGACTCGGAGACAACATTAGCAACCACTCGGTACTCAGCTTCGGCACTAGACTTAGACAAAGTAGGTTGTCGTTTAGAGGACCAAGAAATCAAATTATCACCAAGGAAAACACAATAACCTGAGGTTGAACGGCGAGTATCTGGACAACCACCCCAATCTGCATCTGTGTAAGATAGAAGAGAAGATACAGATGACTTAAACAAATGTAGACCAAAATCAGATGTTCCTTGAATGTACTGTATAATACGTTTCAAAGCTGACATATGCTCAACCAACGGAGCATGCATAAACAAGCAAACTTGTTGTACAGCATACGATATATCCGGGCGGGAAAAAGTTAAGTACTGCAAGGCACCACATAACTTTCGGTAAAAAGTGGGATCATCATACAGAATGCCAGATTGAGAGCTCATTTTTCCTTTTGAGTCTACAGGGGTAGCAGATGACTTGCAGTTTGACATCCCTGCTTTTTCTATAATTTCTTGAGCATATTTCTTTTGAGAAAGAAACAAACCTGTTTTAGTACGGGAGACAGCAATGCCCAAGAAATAACTGAGTTCACCCAAATCAGTCATAGAAAATTCGGAACTAAGTCTGGAAATAATCTGTTGTCGAAGAGACTCGGAGGAAGAAGTAAGAACAATATCATCAACATACAATAGAATGTAAGCTGTAGCATTACCATGGTGATAAATGAATAAAGAGTTATCCGATTTGCTATGAACGAAACCGATGGATGCCACAAAATCAGCAAACCGTTGATACCAAGCCCGGGGAGCCTGTTTCAAACCATAGAGAGACTTTCGAAGCAGGCATACATGATCGGGTCTAGTAGGATCTTTGAACCCCAATGGTTGATACATGTAAACAGTTTCATTCAAATAACCATGTAAAAGAGCATTTTTAACATCCAACTGATGAATCGACCATGACTTAGATAATGCAATACTAAGAACCATTCTGATGGTAGCCGGCTTGACAACTGGACTGAAAGTTTCATCACAATCTATCCCCTCTTTTTGAGTCTTACCATCACCAACTAAACGAGCCTTATGTCTCTCAAAAGATCCATCTGACTTCGTTTTATGCCGAAAAATCCACAATGAACGAATAATATTGACATTATCCGGGCGAGGGACTAACTCCCAAGTACCATTTTTAATTAGAGCATCATATTCATCCTGCATAGCAACTTTCCAATTTGGGTCACAAAGAGCATGGACCGGGTTCTTTGGAACGGGAGATATGGAGGTAGAGGTATGAAGAGCGTGGTATTTAGGATTAGGCTTAACAATTCCATGTTTGCTATGAGTAGCCATGGAATGAGAGATGGTAGAGGAAGGAGGAGCAGGGATAGGAGGTGAAGGGGGAGGTGGCAGCGTGCTCCGCAGCACGGTGGAAGCTGGCGCACCGCAGGTACCCCGCGGTGTGGGCTGCCGTGAGCTGGGGAGGGTGACACTCTCGGGTATGGCTATGTGAGGAGTAATAACATGGCGAAGAGAAGGATTGTCTAAGGCGGTATTAAACTCACCTAGGAAATCATAAGTATGAGTCTTAGGAGTATGAACTTTAGAGAAAGGGAAGACCGACTCATCAAACCAAACATGCTTAGCTATTATAATCTTTCGACTCGATATAGCATAACATTTGTAACCCCGATGATTTGAAGGATACCCGAGGAAAACACACGGGGTAGAGCGAGATTGAAGTTTGTGGATTTTAGATGATGGAAAAAGGGGAAAGCACAAACAACCAAAAACTCGTAAGTGGGAAAAATCGGGATCACGTTGATATAAAATTTGAGTGGGAGATTTATAGCTAAGAATTTTAGTAGGTAAAATATTGTGAAGGTAAGTAGCCATTTCTAAAGCATGGTGCCAAAAAGAGGGAGGCATAGAGGCATGACAAAGGAGAGTCCGAACAATGTTATTGATGGTTTTAATTTTTCGTTCGGCTTTGCCATTTTGAGGAGAAGTATATGGACAAGAAAGCCGGAGAGACATTCCATATTGGTGACAGAAATTCGTGAATGGGGAATTAGCAAATTCACGACCATTATCACATTGGAAGGATTTTACTTCCCGTTCAAATTGAGTTCGAATATATGATCTAAGTCAGAGAAACAAATTAAACACTTGCGACTTTGTAGAGATAGGAAAAGTCCACAAAAAATTTGTGTAATTGTCAAGAAAAAGAACATAATATTTATGACCATGAGAACTCAAAATAGGAGATGTCCATAAATCACTATGAATGATGTCAAAAGGCATAGTAGTATAAGATAGAGAATCATAAAAAGGAGTTTTAATTAATTTGCCGAGAGGGCAAGAATGACAAACATCTGGAGTAGCCTTATTACATTTAATCAAACTACTACTACGTAAAGAACCAAGAACAACATTGCCCGGATGACCTAAACGGGAATGCCACACACTAGGAGAAACAACTGTAAAAGCTGACGGAAGATAGGATGAAAGAACTTGACGATTTGTGAAGAAAGGATAGAGATTGCCATTGCTATTACACCTCACTATCTTGCTCCCCGTTTGCAAGTCCTTCACAGAAAAACCAAAAGGATCAAACTCAATAGATACATGATTATCAGTGGTAAATTTTCGAACGGAAATGAGATTTTTAATCAATTTTGGGACATGTAAGACATTTTTGAGTTGAAGTGTGTTTTGGTTAAGAGATTGGTGACCGTAACCCTTAATTGGAATTTTGCTACCATTACCAACAACAATTGCATTATCAATATGATTGCTCAAATTAAAATATGGAGATAAATTACCTTGAGAGTTTGTCATGTGTGAGGTAGCCCCGGTGTCCATATAATAGTTGGGATCATTCAACGACATAGTGTGCATTGCTTGTTCAATGTTGGTAGGCATACATCCCGAGGTCTGAGAGTTGTCCATGAAGTAAGCCTGCTGTGGACGAGGCCCAAGGAGACCAGGATTAGGATTCTGTCCTGGCCTAGGAGCAGCCCATGGATAAGGGGTTTGACCCTGAGTTGGGTATGGGCACGGTGGAGTTGGCCAGGGGCCTTGAGGCCAATAACCCCACGGTGGAGGATACCCCCAACCCGTGTTAGCAGGCTGCTGCTGCAAACCACCAAAAGAACGCTGCTGGGGTTGTTGTTGCTGATTGTTCCGGTTTGACCCACCGATGCCTTTACCCTTGCTGCCACCGCCTTTGTTCTTGCCAGATTTTTGACCACCCCCACGGGAATTACCTCCACGAGAAGAAGAAGAATGCTGGGAGGATTCAAATGATGGGGTCGAAGCCGTTGGAGGAGTTTTAGCAACGTGCGCCTCCTCATGGGCTTCAGTAACAAGATCAGATGCATTACCTTGTTCCTCAAGTTCAAGCATGGAACGTAATGTATCAAACGAAGGCAAGGGAGTCAGATGACGAACCGAAGTACGGAAAGGCTTATACTCCTCAGAGAGCCCTCTTAATAATTGAAGCGCCATCCGATTATCGGACACCTTATCACCCACGTTCTTCAGACTATCAGCAAGGGTCTTAAGACGGGTGCAGTAGGATTTAACACCATCAAAATGCTCAAGCTTGGTGTTGGTAAATTGCGCATCAAGATTCAGTGCTCTGGCAGACTTGTTGTTATGGAAGAAATTTTCAAGACGTTGCCATGTATCCATGGCCTTGTCATCGGGATCAATAATGGAGTTCAGAAGGTCATTAGAGATCGTACCATAAATTCACTGTCGAACAATGTCATCAAGTCGTTGCCATAAAGCAATGTCAGAAGGAGTCGGAGCCGGAGACTTTTCATTAACTGGAACTGGAGTAATATGATCCATGACCATATAAGCGCGGCAATGAAGTTTAAAGAGGGTAGACCAGTTATTGAATTGAGAGCCATCATAATCAAGAACAATAGGAACGTGTTGCTTGATATTAGTGACCAAGGTTGCCGGATGAATTTTCTGATCAGCCATGGTGATCGGCCGAATAGGGAAGAGGAAGAGAAAGAAAGGTGCGGAAGAGAGGTAGGAGATAACCTAGACTCGTGATACCATGAAAGAATATTTTGAAAGAATATTTTCCTTGCTTCTCATTACTCCCAAATCACCAATATATACAAAGATATCAAAGATAAATTAGGCATAAAATAAACTAACTTAGGAAATAAAGATAATTATCAAAAATATAAAAAAGATACTAAAAGATATATACAATAATAGAAGATATATACAATAATAGAAGATATATACAATAATAGATTATTTGACATAATCTATCAATAACAGACTGAAAAAAGATTTAAAATTTGAAAAGGTTGGCTACAGTAAACTCCAACTTTGTTGGTGAGAGTTCGATTCTCCATATTGTAATCCCCTTTCTATTTCCCCTTTCTTTACCCCTCAAGAAATTAAAAAAAAAGAATTTTAAATTTAATTTTTTAGAAAAACACTTAGAGGTCGGTTTAATAGAGCGTATTAAGAAAAATAACACATGAATTATTTTTGTATATTATTTGTACCTTGTTTGGTGTTTTGTTCAACCTATGTATAAGTAATGCTTGCATTAGTTATACACTATTATGTATAATTAAGGAGTGTATTACTAATATCATGAACTTTTTAGGTATTAGTAATGCAATAACTTTAATGCACGTATTAGCATGATTAAAGACTCAATTGCCCTCAAAATATTTTTTACATCTTTTTTACCATAAATATGAAGGAAGTTTTTGCAAATAAATTTTTAATGCAATTCATGCATGCTATTTTAATGCATCAAATCAAACATAATTAATTAAAACATTACTAATACAATTATTATTAATACACTCTATTTAATACTATTCTTATACACTTTATCCAACCACTCCTTAATGAAATAACTTACATTTACTATCCATAAAAGGGATTAACAACGTTGGGATAAGGTAAAAAGTCAGGAGTCTAGATAATATCACGTAGCAAAATCTAGTAGGAGTCTCGATAGACACCTAAGCTTGTACGTATTTTTCACTTGGACACCTCAACTAAGACTAGCACCTATTAAGCACTTAAACTATTAACAAATTAATCCGGTTAGACACTTTTTGATAATCAGCAAAAAGTACAAGGAGAGTGTGATACACTCCTATGGTGACATGATAAAACAACCAATTAGAAAATAACACGAGGCACTGAACCTTCAAAATTATACAAAAACTAAATTTATATTTAAAATTATTTCAAATACCTTTTCTATCTAATTTTTTTTTAAAAAAATGCCAACATTTATTCTACCCGCCCCCACCCCTACCCCAACTCCATTCTTCTTCATCTTCTTCCCAAAACACATTGTTTCTCAAACCATAAAATTCAATTTCTTTTCATATAACCTGAAGATTCAATTTCTTTTTTAAAAAATATTTTTCACACTTAATGTATCACAGCAAACGGTAAATAGAAAGAAAGAAAGTTTATCTGAGATTTTTCTCACTTTTAGATAGATGATAAAAAAAATTGATAATTCATTAATTAATTCTATCAAATTTTCAGATATCATTTTAGATAAATTTAGTGGGTATATATTTAATTTGAGTAGTAGCAAATTTTAGAGTGATCGAAAATGGTGATAGACATACATTAACTAACTTTTTTTTCTTCCAATTTAATTAGTTAATTCGGATTTGAACGATTTCTTTTTAAAGATGCTGGAATTAAAATGGAGACACTAAAATAGAGGCATTACGAAAAAGCAAATGAGGAAGAAGACTACTTGGGGGTTGGGGTGGGATACTTTTTATTTTTTTCTTGAAGAACGTGTCCAAGGAAGAAATTTTTTTTTTAAAGTTAATTATAGTGTCAAATATTAATAAAGGAAGAAAAAGTGTACTTTAAAAAAAACTATCTTGAATTTCTGACGCACTTTGGGGAAGTGCATTACACATTTTTTGCTAAATCAATATTTTGTGTTTAATAGGTACATATTTTAAATAATTTAGATGTTTAATAGGAATTAGTCTTAATTGATGTGTCAAAATGAAAAAGTGTCTATAATGACTTAAACCTAAACTCAACTATTAACAAATAGCATGCCTTGGTCATTGTTGTCATAATTGAGCTTTTTCCCTTTTTAAAACACTAACATATAATTCCTCTCAATTATTAATGAAGAACATATATAAATGGGGTGTGTATGAGCTCTAAACAATTTCCTGTAAATACCATATGCACTTTGACAAGAACCTGGAAATCAAGAAAAAAAATATGTATAAGATCTCTTTGCTTCAAGATCAACATTGATGAAATATTGAACAACACCGAGTTCAAATTTTGCTTGTACAAACCAAACTCTTCCCACCAAGGAAAGGAGTATAACTGGATTTGTTGCAGAGACAGACAAAAAATAATGAAAGAATGAACCAACAAATCTTGAGAATCTAGATGAATAATGGGAAAACAGAAAAATATTAGATATGCAAAGGGTAGAGCCGGAGAATAAACCAGTTATATTTGGAGTATTTATACATAGCAAAGCAGTACTCAACTTATAAATTAGATAAACAAATCAGGCTAAGGTGCCTCAGAAGATAAGAGCTCGAGTTCAGCCCACCACAGGGGAGAAAGCCTTGGAACTGCGGCATCAGGTGATATATCAATCGCTTCCCTTAATTTTGCAATGGCTTCGCTTATCGTTGGTCTCTTCCTTATATTTTCTTGAAGGCATTCTTCAATTACCATACAGATTACCATAAGCTCATTATTTTTGAAAGACTTGAGTGTTGGATCAACCAAGGAGCTCACATTTATCTTATCTTTAAGGTATTGCTCCGCCTAAATAAACCAATAATTATCAATGCTTTTGCACGTCTGATAGAACAGACATTCACACAAGAAAGTGTAGACTAGGGAATTTATCTTAACGATCAAGTATAAGAAACTAAGGGGAACATATGAAATAGAATTAGAAAGAGATTTACCCAGTTCAGAAGAGATCCTTGTTCTTCTGAATATAGTGACTTTCCAGAAATTATTTCTAGTAACAGAATCCCAAAACTATAGATATTTGTTTCAGGATCAGCAAGTGCTGGCAGCTCAGAATTTTCTAAATCATCCCTCAAGTACTTTGACTTGGCTATCAGATCTGACCAGAAACCAATCTCTGTAATCTGTGAAAACATATCAATTCTACTTCATTATGATATACAAAAGAAAAAGATTTTCTCACTTCAATATGGTAGATAAATTAAGTGCTCTTTTTGTACAATCTTCTGGACATGCACGCATTAAGGAAACTGTATATATTGAAGACGACGGAGCAGACCTTAGCAGCATAATCATCAGTCAATAATATAGCATTTGAATTTAAGCCGGAATGAGGCACTGGAGGATTCAGATTATGCATGTACTGAAGACAATACGCTGTCCCCATTATGGCTCTCATCCTTGCAGACCAGTCAAGGGGATCGGTTTCTTTAACTGAAACAATGAAACTTATATTACACCTCATTCTGATCATCTTTTTTTTTTAAAAAAAAAATGAAGTGTTATTCTAAACTAAATCAAGCCATCATCGTGAGTAATTAAAGATGAACTGTGCACTACCGGAAAAAAAAAAAAAGATGAACTATGGACAACAAAGAATTTTACCATGTAGATGCTCATAAAGAGTTCCATTTGGAGCATACTCAAAGACCATCATCCTAGTGAAAGGTTCATCCTCTTCACAGTATCCAATAAGATTAACAAAATTTTTGTGGTTCACTCTTGAAAGCGTATCAATCTGTTCATATGCAAAACCACAAAATATCATGTGTTTTACAACCGAAAAGGTGAAGAGACAACAAAAATGTAACTAATGAGAAGTGTCAGAATGTGAAGTCAATGGAGAGATTTGAATTTTGATGTAAATGGAAACAATAAACCTTTTTCCTGAAGGCCATTTCTGAACTCTCAGACCAATCTTTGAGAGAAGTTAGAGCAGTCGAGGCAACAGCAATCTCTACTCCACTAGACAGAGTTCCCTTGTAAATTTTATATGCATCATGACTACTAATTATATTGCTAAAATCCTCACATGCTGTTTCAAGCTCAGACCTGTTAAGCTTAGGGACCCCTGCAATGTTTTCACACAGAGTACGAATGCACCATTACCATAAGAAACAAACTTTTGCAATCAACATCAGGGTTATACCTTCTTATGACTGTGATTTAAGAGAACTTTTTCTAGAGAAGTACATGAAAAAATAAATGGATAAAAAAGACAAATCATTTTCCGAAAGAAGCAAAAGTGATGTCAGTCTCCAGCATTATCATTTCTAGGATTTTGGGCCAATAAAAACTTCTTAGTCTACTTGTTGTCAGAAAATCTCTTTAGACAAATGCTTCTTGTGGAAAATAAATGAATTTATTCCTTTATTCTGCTTACTTGTCTTTGCAAAAGAAATACTGAAAAAGGTACATATACCAAACACTAGGCTACTACCATTATATCGCATATTTAAATTAAAGCAGTTATAGGCATAGAGTGTTAGAACTATATTAAGCAACGGTGATTTTGTCACTGAATATCAGAATGTGGGCAGAATATTAACAGTAATTCTTGACACAAATTTTAATTCAAGTACCTGTGACAAATGCTTTTTGCAGCTGTCCACTCAACCCAGTTTTCCAAGGGCCTATTGTTCTTGCAGCTCTGCTTCTGCAAATTAAGAACATGATTGCAGCAGCAATGAGAAGAAAAACCCCAAAACCCCCAACGATATACTTCCACGTATCTCCAGATTTTTGGGCAGGTGAAGCTTGTCTATTAGCTGGCTGTTTAACAACAGTACTTGACTGTCCCCTTGGAGTTGGTTTGGATTGAGACTCGGACTGCGGATGCGAGGCAGGTAAGGGAGTAGGAGGTGTTCCTTGGGTATTTGGCACAGCATGAAATGACCCACTACTTCTGGTGCTTGGCACTGAAACAACAGGACCCAAAGGTTTCCCACCATAGGCAGGAGCAGCAGCAAGGTTGCTGGATTGTTCAACTAGCTTGCGGCGTGCGATATTCGCCTGGTTCTGAACAGTATGGATGATATAAGGCCTACATGAACCTGCTAAAAAGAAGAGTGAAAACAATCTTTTGTGCACTTTCAACATAATTCTTTCTACTGATGTGGAGCAAGACCTTCTCACTCACTTGGTAGATTGTCAGAGGAATACTCTGTCTGATTATCTAATGAGCCACTTCCAAGTTGACTGGAGAACCTTTATTGACACAAAGACGCTTCTAGAGTGATAAAATGTGAGTAGAAACACATGGTGATTGAAAACCATTTAGTTACTTACATAGTGAGATAATGCAGAAGTGTCTCTTTAAGTGGTCTGATAAAGGAGTCTACGGTCTTTGATGGCATCAGACTGCCATGACAGATGCTGCCAGAAATAGACATCAAATCATCAGAGAGAAGCAGGCAACTGAAAATATCTGATTGAGAAGGCAACTGCTATTGAAAGGCAGGTAATTTGAAGTAACCATCCTATTAGTTTTGATAGTCAGTATTCTATGAAAGGGTTAAAGCTAAAACTGAGGTCACTGATCAGAGAAGAGTATCTTGATCTAAAGTTGAAACAAATTAGAATCAATATGATAATTTTCATGCTTTTAATGCTCTCTTGATTCCAGGATCAATTCCAAGATCTGGGAGCAGTATCTCCAATATTGCATCCCTCATCCTCAACCCCAGCCTTGGATGGGTGCAATAACTGGGAAATCACCTCCTTGTAATTTACAAAGATTTTTCGTCTGAGTTGATGTAAGGTCAAATATTACTATTAGATGTCAACCTAGACAATGAATTTCAAGCATCAGATTGCTAAATCAGAATTGACTGCCAAACACGGGCATGAAGCAAAAGAATGCTCCATTCCATTGCGTTAGACGGTCACTGCAATTCTTTGAGCCTCATTGTTGCTTTACTTAACCATTCTCCCTATTTCATTGAAGCCACCTTTCTGCATAAGACAAAAAAAATTCAGTTTGCTGCTTTCTGTAATCTGACAGCTTCAGGCATTAGCAGCACAGGTCATTGCATGACTAAATCCTAACAGTACCACATCTGTGAAAGGACTCAACTCCCATGCTCTATGCATTACCACAATGGCTCTTGGTGTCATTCATAAGTAACACTATCAACTGCTTGAGTCTAAAAAAATGCTGTTTTCTGCTTGCAGAGATCTGACATTTACAACATAGAAGCACAAGTCATTGCATCATCACATCTATGAAATCACCTATTTCCCAGGCCTTATTTGAATTGACACAAACCACAATATTCCTGTTTGTCATTAATACTCAACTTTATCAACTTGTGTTCACCCAACCCCTCACTCCCACTCATAAAAACTTGTGGCAGGAGTTATGAGCATACTCTGAAAGTAATGCCAGCCTGAAATGGCTTAAATACAAATTTCATACATTTCAGACATCTTTGCATGCTGATATTTGGTTATATAATTCAGCAAGAACCAGAACACGGATATGAAAGGTCCAATAAAAGCAAAATAACGTTACCAGTGTGCAAATTTTCTATTGACACAACATGTTCCACCGGCAGCAGGGATGAGTGCTTTGTCAAATTGCAATTCAGAGAGCAAATGAAGCTTCCCAATTTCAAATGGAATTTTTCCTTTCAAGTTGTTGTTACGAATCAACCTGGGAAAAGGTATTAGACAGTTCGAGAGGCATCTTTTTGTGGTTCTTCTGCGTGAATACTCACATATATAAACTTATCTAGGAAGCATGTATCTTTACATGCACAAAAATTAAACTATGAACTCACAAGCTTCTTAGCGAATGCAGGTCTCCTATTTCTGCTGGAATTCTTCCACTCAAATTATTATTTGTCAAGTCAAGCACTTCCAACCTTTGAAGTCGTCCAAATTCTTTTGGAATGACACCAAAAAAATTGTTTTCTGACAGCACACTGTGAGGCAATCATAGAGGGAAAAAAATTAAAATTGCTAAGATTAAAATAGAAGTAATGCACAGCACACAGGAAGACACAGTATGCACGGTGATGAAAACTATGACTATTAGACATCCAAACTAATTCTCTTTAGTTTATTCCACTCAATTAAGACTCAATATTTAATTAAAATCAAAAAAAATTTTGTATATTAAAAATTAATGGCATGAAAAAATCCTTTTGGTAACGGTAGCAATATAGGTGAGCCAACTTTTAACGATGAGCCATTTCGAATAGTTCGCTGACATATTTGAGCATTTTCCTATATTAAATGTGCATATTCACACTAACGTATTTGAATTTTGTCAAAGCATATGGATCAAAAGCCTAGTGGCTTTACTAAGTACCTATGGTTTCCAAAACACCATGACCATACAAATCATTTGAAAATATGTGGTAGTGATATTAAGCATATGTTGGATGCAGTCTGAGCTGATAGAAGTTGTACAGGGTTATGAAATGATTCTAGTGAGAATAACTTTGGCGAAATCATAAAAAATATGAACCCCAACCCACTTAAGAATCTTTATGGAATTCTTTGGTGAGTTCAATGAAACAATATAAGCCTCATAAATTTGTGTTCAGACTCACACTCAACCAACCTACATCGGACAATAGGAAGGATTACAAAATAGAAGCTGTAGCTGTGCAGAAGAATTGGCTGAGTGGCTTTTGGAACCTCCAAGAATAACCAACCTTTGATGTAATACTGAACATCAATAAGGAGCAGCAGATGCATGCTGTCATCCAACGTTTACAGTGATCTCACCAGTTTTGCAAACATATATCATACAGACAGAATGGAAGCTATCTCAACTAGAAAAGGAAGTAAAGCACTTCAAAGTTTTATTACCAAAATAATAAAGATCGTAAAGCATTACGTTGACAATGTAAGACACAGGTCTACCCCATGCCTATCTCTTTAACAGAAGCAACCATCGTCTACCAATATGGCACAAGTAAATAGATATGAACCAACAGTTGTTTAAGAAAACATTCAAGTCTTATGAGCTAGAAAAGCAAAAAGCATTTTGTTGTAGGCTAAAAACTTACATTGATCTTAAGTGAGTGAGATTTCCAAGCTCTGGTGCCAGTGTGCCTTCCAAAGAATGTCCATGGAGATCCCTAAACAGAGAAGAAAAAGCAAATAAATATCAACATGAGAGATATGACGAAGACAAAACCATATGAGTTCATCTTTTGCACATTTGTCTGTCATTAATATAAATCTGACAGACTTGTTCTTATATTATAAGGTAAGTTTTATCGGATGTTCATTAACAGATATGATTGTACGTAACAAGGGCTTACAGCATTTGCACTTTGCCTGCTAGACACTGTACTCCAGACCACTTGCATGGGTCACAATGATCAGGATTCCAGTTTGCAAGAACTCCATGTGGATCACAATTCACTTTAGATCGCAGTCCCAACAATGCCAATCCTTGTTTTGCAAATCAATAACAGTCAACGAAGTAGACCAATCCAATATTCAAATGGACATCCAAAACATAAACACTAAAACCAGTGGGACAGTCAAAGCATAAAATAGAATTACCTTCAGAATTGAGTGAGGTACATCCTTGAACATCATAAAGAATAATCAGAAGTGCAAGATATAATGACTTGAATCCATAAGTATTCCATCTACCACCCATTTCTAGCAGAAGCATGTGTAGCAGTGGTTGAGGCAGTAATAATATCTGCCACCAGCCAGGACTCTACACAAAATCGCCAGTTTTCTTATATGCAATGACTCTCCGAGTGATGAAGATCACTCCGGAAGATTTTACAAGTAGAAGAAAAGAAAAATCAGCTATTTTCTTATGTACACAGATGTATTCTACAACCTATACAACTAGCAATGAGAAAATTAAGATATCAGCTCGCTTAACACAAATGAACAAATCAGGGTCTCTCATTTTCTGTGCTTCTAAATTTAGGTTATGACACCTCCATTTTCATCAACAACTGCGTAAACCAGGATGGATGAACTTCAAGGAATAAGCTTTTTATAGCTGAAAAAGCAAAGCAATAATAGGAATTATTGATTGGAATAATTGCACAAAAAGTAGGAGTAATTTACAAGCCAAAACCATAAAAAGATGACCAGAGAATAACCATATTCACAAGCAATCCAAAATCTCAAATGAAACAAACAGAAAAAAAGTTGTAAATATATGCCAAAATATTTTTTACCAGAAAGTAGTGACAAAAGGGCAGTCAATGAAAAGATTGCACAAGAAAATGCGGGTAGCTAATGACGAAACAAAGGTTGTAATGGGTGATCTGAGACTCCAAAAAGAAAAAATGACGTCGATTTTTTCAACAAAAGAGGGAATGTATGGAGTGATTAGTTAAAATCAACGAATGTTTCTGTTTTCTTGACTGCCCTTTTCAGGATGATCTCAGAAAAAGAACCTCTCTTCGACCATCTCTCTGAAAGAGGGTTGAGGGACGAACAAAAAACAACACTTTTCTCTCTCTAAAACTTTTCTGTTAAACATTACCCCTGCCCTGCCAACAACCTCTGGGAAAATTTTCCATGGACCAACTTATTTTTCTTACAACATTTTAATTTATTTTTTTTGTCACCCCGCCTCCCAAAAAAGATATATTTTCGACGAGGTAATCGGGTCAAACCGAATACTAATTAATTGCCGACCCGTAAACAAAGAGTCCCAATTGCTGTATGTGGTTTTATGTACGTTGACTCACTCCTACAAATACTCTTTGCCCTCTACTGCCAACAATTTTTTTTTCAACGCAACAATAGTTTATTCTTTTTTTCACTTTATGCATGCTTATTGTCTATTCAAGTTAATTTTTAAGATTTTTTTGCTCAAACTCATCTCATGTATTATATTGCTATTTTATTTAATATAAATCTTTTTTGGCGTGTTACGACCTCAAACCTCCGCTTGTGAAAATGACAACAGGAAAGTGAAGCTATGTCCAACTCTTTCTTCCTACTCAGATTCTTCATCATCTACCCCTAGGTTTCAACATTCACCCAACTATGTATAGCTAAAATTATTTTTCTCTTTTTTAAGGAAAAAGTAGATTCTAAATTTTTATATGCTCAAAGATTACTTTTTAATTTCTCTCATCTTTCTCTAGCTAGTACTTTTGGTGAGATTGTTGTTTTACATTAGCACTTAGAGATTTGAAAATTGTATTTTTTTTTTCTATTTTTTGGCTAAATTTGAAATAAAGTTGTTAAGTTTTTATCTTTTATGGATGAAATTGATCTGAGTTCTTTATATTTACTTCTTTTATTTGAATTTGTGTTGATGTTAAATGAACCTATATTTTAAATCGTCGTGAATCCAATTTTTGTTTTTGTTGTCCCTTTTACATATTTGGGATGTTATTTGCACTTTTTTTTTTCAATTTCAATTTTTGTTTTGTTATTTAATAATTTATTCGGTTATGATGCATTTCATTTTTATTTTTTTTTGCCACAAACGATAATTAATTTGGTCTTCTTTCTTCAGCTCGCTTAATTAATGAATCGTAAGTTCTATAGGGATATAATAATGAATTATCCTGTAAGATCATTCCTTTGAGAAATGTTATTTTTAATTGTTTTTTTATGATTATCCTGTAAGATCATTTCTTTGAGAAATGTCATTTTTATTGTTTTTTGTTTTTCTTTGGTAAATCTCCAAATGCATGTGGAAATGAAATAGTTTGGTAATGGCTAGTATTGTTGCTAACTACTTGAGTAATGTCACTGTCAGCATAATTGATGTGCTTTTGGCCATCAAGATTGAGCATTCTACTTTGATGATGTTCCTTCTGTTTGTAGATTCAAGATCTGTAAGTGGAAAATTTGTACTATTTTTAACTCTCAACAATAATATACATTGCTTTGTATTCTTTTTTCAATCATCTTGGTGTATATTATTGCTTTGTATTCTTTATATATGTGTGTGTTTCGTCTTTTCAATAGTCCACGAATGCTCTACTCGAATTTGTGCTACTTTCATCTTCAAATACAACTCATATCTAATAACATATCAAATTTATTTTTACTTGAAATATGCTATGATGAGATGCAAATAAATGTTAACGATATATGAGGCACCTATTAAATGGGATAGCTTCTTGTCCTTTATTATTATTATTTTTTTTGTATCCACAAAATTTCAACTTGTATAGGAGGTTGAGTGGAGGTGCAGTTGCATAGTTGTTCTCATAGCATGTTGGCTTTAAACTATCTTACTTGCTTTAGTGACATATTCTATTGTTTGTAAGTCATCTTCCAAGAATACGGGGCAAGTAATGGCTGCCTATGATTGTGGAAAGGGTTCATTTCTGTTACCTATTTCTAATATTTCTCTGCATTTATGTCAATAAGACTAAAAGACCTGTCCACTTCAATATAAATAGTCCACTTCCACAAATTGATTCTATATTAAATTTCTAAACATCTAATAGCTTGTATAATCATGTGAAAAAAGGTTAGAGTGAAATTAGTAAGTTAGATTTTGTGACAATACCTATAGTAAAACTCACTCTCTTCCTTACTCTTTAGTGCATGAGTAGTCTATTGTCTAATGTCCCAACGTGAGTTAATAATACAGTATGATTGTTTCACTTATTTTAGGCTCAGGGTAGATCAGAGTAATATATAGGGAACAACTAGACAACATTTTCCTTCATAGGCTGCAGTAAGTAGATTAAAAGGTCATCCCCCCTCTCCATTGTCACGATCCGAGCTTAGTGTCTAGGTGCAACACGGCAAATGGAAAATTTGAAGGCAACCCAAATAAGTTTCTTAGCATACTGCTTGCACATCCTTGGTTACAGAATAATAAATAAATATTTAATAATTAATTCTAAGGGAATAGGGACTTGTGACTCACGCTATGAGGATGGATGGGGGAATAGGATTTTCATGAATCACATAACAAGCAAGACTAAGGAGAGGGTAAGTATGACTCAAGCTATGGGGAAGTAGGACTTTCAACACTTTCCATCATCATCATTAGTATCAAATAGCATTACATAGGGGACAGGGTCTAAAGGACAAGTCTCCATAAAAGCTCAATATTTCATCATAAATATGTAGCATAAGTATCCAACAACACCTCTAAATCATGAATAGGACAGGGCCAAGCCATGTCCCAGCTCACTCTCAAAGTACATAGAAAATAAAGCGAATTAAGTCTCAACATAAATAAAATAGGAGTCAGATATTGTCCCCGAAATGGAGGACTCACCACAATAACAAACTTCACAAATCCAAGCTAGCCACATGGAGGATGAATAGGATCTCCAGTCCCTATATGGTTAGATCATGTAGGAAAAAATTATGCATTAGTACTTGGGGTGAACAACTATTTGGGGTGCAATGCAACAATAGATAATAAGCTTCATGAGCATGATGCACGACCATATATAATAGAATATAAGCTCAATATGACATGCATGAGTATGCTTTAATGAAAACTTACATAAAACATAACTTCTTTATACCATACATATGTGGGAGAAGACTGTAGCCGACATAGACCATGCGAGCTACTACATGAAATCCAACGAAATCCTTCCATTGTGAAAAGGCCAATGAACTCCTCCCATTAGGAAAAGGGGAATCAACTTGCCAAGGTAGCTATCCAAAACTTTTGTAACTTCGCACATTGCATCTTTAAGAAACATTATGGCTTACATGGATCCACTAGCCTAAGCTTAGCATACAAGGGCTATGATGGTGGCACATAGTTTGAGAGGCAAAGGGTTGCTACTAGGACTCTCTAGTTGAATCCCACCTCAATGCCTCATTCGCTGCTAAGTCACTCCCCATGGAATACATTTGAAAACACATGTATAATCATAGTCATCATAAACTTAAAAGCATAGCTTTAACATTATATAGATATATGAGTCCCTTAACTTAAGATCTACATATAGGGCTCGCCCTTTTTAAAGGATCTATCTTTAACATAACTTTGAGGGATTCAAAAACATCATAACTTTAACTTCCACAAACATTCATAGCTTTGAATTGAACCCTCCTCTTCAGATATCATGTCTCCCATTTTAAAACTTTGATATGATAATTGAGTGGGCTCATGCATGCAAACTTTAAATCATGTAACTCAAGAGGATTATGCATCATTGTAATGAAAATCATCAATTTAAATCATTATTAGATAACCCACCACAATCATATAAATCATCTTTGAACTTAAGACATAAAATCATGCAATTTATCTCATAAAATCATCATTCTCGTAATAACTCATGGCAACATAACTTTCATAACTTTGTATAAGATAGCTTCATAATTGAAAAATTCTTGAAATTGACTTATACAATTTCATGCAATAGATGTGTAGTCTATGCATAATTCATGCTAAATAGGGTAATTTGGAAGAATCCATAAGAAATCACCATTAAAATTTGAAGGATTTAGTAAAATAGGTTTTGGAACTCCATGGGTGGAAGAACCCATAGACGAAGAAAACCCAGATACCTTTGATCTTTGAAACTTGAGGAAGAAGACGGCTTGAAGAACTTTGAGAACCTTTTTTGAAGCTTTGTCTTCAATGGAAGAGGCTTGATCAACAAGAAGTTTGAGAGAACTTGATGGAGGATTTTAAAGAGAGATTTGGGAAGATTTGAGAGTGTTTAGAGAGATGTTTAGCTCTAAAAATAGGAGGATTTTCGGTTGTCTACGTATATATAGGTGTTAGGATTAGTCCCAACTAACTTTCCTGACATAAAATGAAACTCAAAAATTTTTGAACTGTGGGGGAACAGAGACACAATGCTCCTCTATTGTGACCCCTTTCCTACACAAGTTTGCCTCCTAAAAAGTAATACAAAGTTGGATTTTCAAAATAATGCATGGATTTTAAGATATTCAAGAAGTACATCATAGGGTCTTTCTGAGCTATGTTGGGAGGTGTTACAATATCTCCCCCTTGGGAACATTCGTCTCTTAATGTTATGAAAGTATTCTTGAGAGGAATGATATGATACTTTTTAGCCCTAACATAAGTGCATCAGTGCAACGTAAACATCATTTCATAAAAGCTCAAACTTATGCATAAAAATGTCATTAAAACATGATACAATGAGTATGAATGCATACAACTTGACTCTTAGGGATGAATTACATCACTTGACATCTTAGACATGATTGTCTTGTCACCTTAGGCTTGAGTAGAGTGGAAAATATAGTGATATCATTTCATCATGTTAGCTTCCGCTTCTCAAGTCACACTTTCAACTTGTTGGTTCCTCTAAAGGACTTTAACAAACGCTACATCTTTGTTCCTCAATCTCTTTACTTGTCTATCTAGTATTTCCACGGGAACTTCTTCATAAGTCAAATTCTCCTCAATATTCACACCATCCAATGTAACTTTGGAACTACGGTCTCCTATGAAGTTTCTTAACATTGACACATGGAACATTGGATGAATTGTGATCATCTCCACTGGTAATTCCAACTCATAGCTACCTTACCAACCCTTCTCACAATCTTATAAGGCCCAATATACCTAGGGTCAACTTCCCCTTCTTTCCAAAACGGACCACACCTTTCATGGGTGACACTTTCAAGTAAACCAAATCATCAACCTTAAACTCAAGGTCCCTTCTTCTCACATCAGAGTATCTACTTTGGGCCTTCTTTAATCTTTCTCTTATAAGCCTTACTTTCTCTATAGCAACCATAACCAGATTTTGTCCAATCAAAGCAAGTTTCCTAACTTCAAACCATCCCACTGATCACCTACATCTTCTCCCATATAGGGCCTCAAAAGGTGTCATCTTAACGCTTGAATGATAACTATTGTTATAGGCAAAGTCGATGAGAGGTAGATGATCATCCCAGCTTCTCTTTAATTCTAAGACACAAGCTCTCGACATGTCTTCTAGTGTTGGAATTGTTTTCTCAGCTTGCCTATCGATTTGAGGATGGAATGCGGTAATTAACTTCACTTTAGTACCAAGACCTCTTTGAAATGACTTTTAAAAATGAGAGGTAAAGAAATGACTTTCAAAAGTGAGAGGTAAATTAAATACCATGATCCAAAATGATGGATAATGGAATCCCATGCAACCTCACCAACTCCTGGATATATAACTTTGCATAATCCTTGGCATTAAAAGTCATCTCAACCAACAAAAAATGAGTCGATTTGTCATTTGATCCACTATTACCCATATAGAGTCAAAGTGCCTCTTTGTCTTAGGCAGCCCCACTAAAATATCCATACTAATATCTTCCCACTTTAGGAATTTCAATATCTTGAGCCAAACCATTCAATCGTTGGTGTTCCACCTGAACATGTTGATAATCGGAGTATTCGGCCACAAATTTAGCAATGTCTTTCTTCATTCCATTCCACCAATATACTTCCCTCAAGTCTCTATACATCTTATTGGAATTGGGTGAATAGAATAGGAAGAATTGTGAACTTCTAGCAATATCAAAATTTTCAAATCATCAACATGCGGCACACACAATCTTCCTTGATAATGAAGCACCCCATCTCCCCCTTGTAAGAAGACCTCTATCTTTTCTTCCTTCACCAAGACCTTCAATTCAACCAAGGAGGGATCAATATCTTGCTTCGACTTGGCATGCTCAATCAATGATGATTTGGAGCCCTTCACCACTATAACACCCCCTTTCTTAGCCTCACTCAACTTTACCCCCTATCTAGAGAACCTATGAAGTTTCTTTGCTACTTCCTTATTACCATCATCTTCAAGTTGCGACAAACCTCCCATTGACATACAACTAAGTGCATCGGCTACAACATTAATCTTACGTAGGTGATATTTCACACTCACATCATATTGTAAAGACCTAGACTTTAGAAAAGCCTTAACGATGCAAAGTATATTGATTCCTAGGATTTTCGGCCAAGGCACCTCATCATGGGTACCTCTACGAGCCATGGTCCTTACTATGGTTCTTGAAGGGGCTCGTGGGAATGGCCTGGCTAGGGATTCCTCTATTTTGGCTAAGGAGACCACCACAACCACTTTTACGATCCGTACAAGCTCTCACAGCCGGTGGTGGTGCTTCCATGAAGATGTCATATGAAATTTTGTCTAAGTGTTGGATCACTATCTTGGAACTTTGATATTTATACGGGTGCTTTTCATGGACCGTATGGATTCCTTGGGAGCAACCTTGGTAGATTTTCTAAGTATGGATTTAGCATATCGACATTGAGGGACCCTTCATGGATACTTATACTGTCCATGGAGCCTTGTACAGCCCTTGGAGCAGTTTTACGGGAGGCTTGGAAATAATTACAACTCGCTTCTTTAATGGTCTTCTAGTAATTTTGGTTTATTCTAAAGGTCCTTTATGACTTTCTCACCTATCATAAACCCCTATATCATCTTATACTCCTTCATTACTATTCATTCTTATTCGAACACTTAGCTTCTCATGCACTCGCTCAAACGCTTTTCGAATCCTCTTTTCAAGCTCTAATCGGAGGATTCCCACGGAACCTCCAAGCTCAAGATAAATTAACTTTTAAGATTTCAATCCAATATTATTTATGTGGTTTAGGGGTCATGGGTCTCCTTCATCAATTCAAGTTCGAAAAAATTCAATTGGCTAAGCTTTTCACATGAACCGATAGAAAGGTCAACTTTAAATGGTCATGTCTCTTAACACAATATTAACTAGCTGGTCTACGACCTACAAAATTGAAGCTCTTTGAATTAGCTTTCCAGCACATCCATTTTCACCCAATTCTGAGTTTGGAATAAGAATTCATGCCCATTTTGTAGAACCTGTCAGTGCTGGGACAATGCGCTTTCACGAACCGTGAAAAGCTTCACGACCCGTGAAGCCACTCATGTTAATTTCTAGATAAAATTCTAAGGCTCATGTTATTGAGGTAGTTTGATATTTTGGCCCATCTCGAAAACTTTTTATGACCTTTATACCCTCCCCCCTTACATTCCTAAACATCTCCTATACTAATTCTAACCTCTCATTCAATCTTTACACCTAGTTCACTTTATCACTCTTAAGACTTTCTCTCCGAGTCACTCATTCAAAGGATTCAAGTTAGGATTCAATTGGAATTTCAACTTCAAGCTAAATTGTACTCAAATTCATCTTCCTAGGCAAGGTATGTAGGATTGATTCATGGTCCATTT
The DNA here is from genome assembly GCA_029948455.1 of Solanum rostratum. Classification (NCBI taxonomy): domain Eukaryota; kingdom Viridiplantae; phylum Streptophyta; class Magnoliopsida; order Solanales; family Solanaceae; genus Solanum; species Solanum rostratum. The sequence continues at coordinate 35,167,957 of CM057056.1, forward strand.
CAACCGTGAAGAGCCCAAGAATTTCTTACTTCTTAATTTATGAATTTTATGCTTACTTTAAATTATGAATCTTTTAAATTAATGTTAATTTGATACAATTGAGATATGAGTTGTATTATCCCTGGATGCAAGGATTAGGAAAGAGCGATGTATCAGGGGCTGAGCGTACCTTCCGCTCAGGAACAAGAAATGGAGCTATTAAGTTAAGGTGATGCTTTACTTTTTCTAGCTCTTCTTTGGGTTCCCTATCGATGCGTGTATGCCTTCGCTTGCAAGAAAGCGAAATGGAATCACAAGAAATTTTCATACACCTAGGCCTAATTCCATCGATGAATCATTCGAGAACGAATTTATCAAGACTAATCTAATCTTATTCAACCTTAGATGGGAATTAGGGCATTTAATTGACGTTTTAAAGTGATTTAAGCACTAATTTGTTGAATTGCATTGATGTTATGAAGGTTGAATATGCACGTCCCTTTAAATGTTGATTTAGGCATATGTAATCTTAAATATGCCTTAAATTTGAATTTCTTTATATATTTACTTGGAATTTCATCTTATAATATTATTTTAAGTATGAATCTCTATTACCCATGCCATTCTCTCATCATTCATGGCATATGCATACATGAGCATTGATTTTCATGAAATTTATGATGTGGGCTAAATCTCAATTATGATGATGATTATGTTTTCAAGCAAGTATAGGTATGACAAGAATGTAATCACATAATGTCAATGATATGGCTCTTTGAGCAATGATGGGTATTTACACCACTATGTACAAGTATGAAGGAGTTATTCCTATACATGAAAGTATGGTATGAATTATGAATTGACTTTTTAACCCAAGTATGCATGATTATGAAGTATGTTTAGCTTTTAAGCCTAAGCATGCATGATTATGATTTTGAAAAAGACTAATGCCTCCTTTTAAAGCACATATATGTATATGTATATGTATTCTTGTGGAATGATGACTTAGCCCAAGCGGGCTCGTGTGGGGAGGGGATATTCCTAAGGTCCCTTATATAAATCCTCAAGTTCATAACTATGTTCCAAACATAGGTTCATATTTATGCCCCTTTGAAGGGATTATTATGTTAAGGATCTATCTTTGATAATTAGGTCACATCTTTATCCGTTGTAGGGAAGACGACCGAGTTTCAAGTTATATCTCACTTGGTTTTATGTCGGTTGAGGTCTCATCCCCGCTATGTTTAAAGTATTATGGCATTTCATGCATCATGGATTTCATGACATAATTATATGATACTTTTTCCTATATACTTCTTTCTATATATGTGCCCTTGTCATCTAACATTAGTTGCGGGTTAATAAGTTCATAAGCATTTCATGGCCGCGTACTTAGTACATTTGGACGTACTAACACATACTCTTTTGCCTATATGATCTAACCATGTAGGGACCAGAGACTATATCCATCCACTTCTTGATGGTTAGCTTGGATTCTCTTTAGGATTACTTTTGGTGAGTCCTTATTTCCAAGGACAAGAACCACCTTCTATCTACCTATTATGTTATGTTCACTTATGTCTTTACTTTGAGGGTTAGCCCGGGATATGTCTTTGCCCCTGTCTTATCTATGAACTAGAGGCATTGTTGGACATCATGTAACTCTATGTACGGGCTTGATATATGTATTCTATTTGCTTATAGAGACTATGATTAAGTCCATCTCATGTTGTTGATGTTATGATGATATGTTCATGATGAGATGCGAAGATGTGGAAAGTCCTAAGTCCCTTCTATCTCCATAGCCTGAGTCATACTTACCCGCCCCTTAGTTCTTTATGTGCTATTTGCTATGTTAATCCATGCAAATTCCTATCCCTATGACATCCCCATAGCGTGAATCATACTTACCCTCCCCTTGGAACTATGTGCTTATTGTTTAATTATGTGCTTCCGAACCAATAATGCGTAAATGGATGCGACGAGGCATGTTTTGGGACTCTCAGATTCACATTCGCCATGTTACTCCTAGACTTTACTTATGACACATAGTCTTTGAGAAGTTCCAACCATCTTCTTTGCCTTAGTTGGAGCTCTCTTTGTGTAAACACATGTTAGAGACTCTTATGGATGGTGAACACATCAACATGAACCCATACAAATAATGACGCCAAATTTTTAATGCAAATGCCACAACCACTAACTCAAGATCATATGTTGGATAGTTCCTTTCATGCACTTTTAGTTGCCTTGAAGCATAAGCAATCACCTTACCATTTTTCATCAACATACAACCTAAACCAATTCTTGAGGCATCACAATATAAAACAAACTCATCGATACCCTCCAACGATGTCAAGATTGGAGCCGAAGTCAACCTATCTTTCAAAGTTTGAAAACTGTTCTCACATTCATCCATCCACACAAAATTCACTTTCTTTTTGGTCAACTTGATCAATGGAGATGAAATGGAGGTGAACCCTTCAAAAAATCTTCTATAATAATTGGCTACGCCCAAGAAACTCCTAATATCCGTAGGGATATATAGTCTTGGCCAATTTCTCACCGCTTCCATTTTTTTGGGTTCAACTTTTATTACTCCATCGGACATAATAAGCCCAATAAATTCTTTTCCTTTCAACCAAAATTCTCATTTGTTAAATTTGGCAAACAACTTCTCATCCCTTAAGGTTTGTCAGATCACCCTCAAACGCTCTGTGTGATCTTCTTTATCATGAGAAGAAACCAAAATGTCATCAATGAATACCACCACGAACATATCAAGGTAGGGCTTAAACAACCTATTCATAAGGTCCATAAAGATAACCGGTTCATTAGTTAACCCAAAGGACATCCCGACAAACTCAAAGTGTATATCTTGTCTGGAATTTCGTCTTAGGAATATCGCATTCCCTTGCCCTTAATTAATGATATCCAGACCTGAAATCAATTCAAGAAAGTGCTTAGTCTCTTATAATTGATCAAATAGGTCATTGATACTTGGGAAGGGATTTTTGTTCTTGATGGTAGCTTTGTTGAGTTGGCGATAGTCTATACATATTCGGAGTGACCCATCCTTCTTCCTTACAAACAACACTTGGGTACCTCATGGGGACATACTAGGTCTAATAAATTTCTTCTCTGGCAAATCCTTCAATTCCTCATTTAGTTCCTTTAACTCTACCGAGGCCATTCTATAAGGAGGGATTGACAAAGGTTGGGTGTCTGGTAAAATATCTATACCAAAATCTATCTCCCTTTCAGGAGAGACACCAGGCAACTCTTGGGGAAACACATCAACAAACTCATAGACTACGGGGGCTGACACAAGAGACAAACTTTTGAACGTGACATCTTTAACTCTTACCAAATGATAAATACACCCCTTAGAAATAATTTTATTATCTTTGATATAGGAAATAAACCGACCTTTACATGAAGAACTACTGCTCTTCCACTCAAGAGTAGGCTCATTTGGAAATTGAAACTTGGCAATACGTGTTTGACAATCTATGGAGGCATAAAATGCATGCAACCAATCCATTCCAAGAATGGCATCAAAATCTACTATATAAATTCTATCAAATCACAAGAAATAACTTTATGCATGATGGACACAAGACAACCTCTATAGACCTTTTTTGTAAGAATAGACTCACTAACGGGAATGCTAACTTTAAAAGGCTTAACAAGAGTTTCGAGATATGCATGAAATCTATTAGCAATAAATGGCGTGACAAAAGGCAAATTTTCTCTCAGATCTAAAAGTGTATAAGCATCAAAAGCATATACTTTTAGCATACCAGTAACTATATCTGGGCTTCTTCCACCTCTTGACGACCATGAAGGGTATACCACCTATTAGCTTTTTGGGCTCCTTGTGCTTGTCCACCTTGACCTTGAGGCTTTTCATTTCCGCTCTTACAATCCCATGTAAAATGGTCGAGCTTACCACAATTGTAACAAACGTCTTGGCTAGCTAAACATTCACCCTTATGAAGCTTTCCACTCTTTGCACATTTTGGAGAAACGTATGTTTCCATACCTCTTTGGAGCTTTGTGTTGGAACCTTATCTCTGTTGAACATGGAAGGAGGAGTGTTAGATGACCCTTTATTCCTTGATTTTGACCACTTTGGAATTTACCATGGCCACAACTCCCTTTGTGGAAGAATCCACCACCTTCTACCTTAGCTCTCTTAGACTCCCTAGACTTATCCCTCAATTTCTCATCCTATATTTGTTCCATATAAGTCATTAAGTGAGAGATATCCATTTCTTTGATGAGTATAGCCATTTTGCATTCCTTAGTGATCATGTCCGAGATACCAGATATGAATTTACTCATTCTAGCCTTTGGATCCGATACTAAGAATGGAGCATACTTAGAGAGCTTTGTGAACTTGAGAGAATACTCTCTCACACTCTTGTTCCCTTTCTTGAGGCTTATGAACTCTTGCACTTTAAGCTCCCTCAACTCCAATGGAAAGTACCTAAACAAAAATGCTACTTTGAACTCCTCCCATCAAACTACACTCTCTTTCTCACCTCTTTCTTCAACCCATTGGTCATACCAAACTTTTGCCACCCCTTTCAATTGATAAGCCATAAGATCAGCCTTCTTTTCCGATGGCACACCCATGATGGCTACAATTCTATAAGCCTCATCAAGAAACTCAATTGGGTCGTCATCAATGTTTGATCCATAAAACTCCGGTGGGTTCATTCTCATACAAATCACGAACTTTGGTAGCCATGGTAGGTACTTGCGGAGGAATGACAAACTCTCCATAAGCTTGATTGGCTAAAGCTTGGGCCAACATGGTGAAGGCATTCCTAAATTCCTTATCAGAGACATTCTCATTTTGCTTCACGGGAGGGGCTTGGTCTTCGGCCTCACACCTTGGCAAAGATGCTCTTCTTGGTGTGATTTTCTAGAAATGGAAAAAAGGGTGTTGTTGGATAGAAGAAAACCTTAGATACTTATAATAGCACGACATGAATCATAATGAAGTAAAATATTTCCTAAAACTCCTTATAGCCTCTTATTCATAGATGTGGCATGCTTCACACCCAAGAAAAAGACTCTACTCAACACGGTGTGTTGGATTTCAAAGGACCATTTACAAACCTAGTTCTCTAATACCAAGCTTGTCACGACTCAAGCCTAGGGCCTAGGTGTGACACGACGAATATAAAACCCAAAGGCAACCCAAACAAGCCTCTTAGCATATCGTTTGAACATCCTTGGTTGTAGAATAATAAACAAATATTTAAAAAATAATTTTAGGAGTATGGGGACTTGTGACTCATGCTATGGAGATAGATAGGGGAATAGGATTTTCATGAATTACATAACAAAAAAGACTAGGGGAGGGTAAATATGACTCAAGCTATGGAGAAGTAGGGACTTAGGAGTTTCATCACTTTCCATCATCATCAATAACATCAAATTACATTACATAGGGGATAAGATCTAAAGGATAAGTCTCCATAAACGCTCAACATTTAATAATAAGTACATATAATAATTTTGCAGCAACACCTCTAAATCATAAATAGTGCGGGGGCCAAGACATGTTTGGGGCTCACCTTGAAAGTACCTAGAAAGTAAAGCAAAATAAGTCTCAACATAAGCAAGATAAGAGTCGGATATCATCCCCAAAATGGAGGACTTACCACAATAACAATCTTCCTGAATCCAAGCTAGCCACCTGGAGGATAAAAAGGAGCTCTGTTCCCTACATAGTTAGATCACGTAGGAAAATATATGAGTTAGTACTTGGAATATACTAGTATGTGGAGTGCAATGAAACAATAGACAATAAGCTTCATGAGCAAGATGCATAACCATATAGATTAGAATATAAGTTCAATAAGATATGCATGAGTATGCTTCAATGAAAATTTGCATGAAAAATAACTTCTTTCTACTATACATATGTGGGAGAAGATCGTAACCAATATAGACTATCAGAGCTACTACATGAAATCTAATGAACTCTTTCCATTGGGAAAAGACCAAAGAACTCCCTCCATAGGAAGAAGGGGAATTTACTTGCCAAGGCAGATATCCAAAACTTTTGTAACTTCACGTGGATCCACTATGCTAAGCTTAGCCTACAAGGGCTCCTATTGTGGCACATAGTTTGAGAGATAAAGGGTTGCTACTAGGACTCTCTAGTCGAATCCTACCTCAATGCCACATTTAGTGCTAAGTCATTTCCCATGGAATACATTTGAAAACATATGTATAATGATAGTCATCATAAACTTAAACGCATAGCTTTAACATCATATAGATATATGATTAGCTTATCTTAACTTAAGATCCACATATAAGGCTTGCCTCTTTTGAAGGATCTATCTTTAACATAACTTTGAGGGATTCAAAAACATTATAACTTTAACTTGCATAAACATTCACAACTTTGATTTGAACCATCATCTTTGGCGATCATGTCTCCCCTTTTGAAACTTTGATATGATAATTGGGTGGACTCATGCACGTAAATTGTGTAACCCAAGAGGACTAAGCATGATTATATAAAAATCATCAATTTAAATCATTCTTAAATAACCCCCCACAATCATACATATCATCTTTGAATTTAGACATAGAATCATGCAATTCATCTCATAAAATCATCATTCTCGTAATAACTCATGGAACATAGCATTCATAACTTTGATAGCTTCATAATTGAAAACCCCTTGAAATCAACTTATGCAATTTCAAGCAATAGATATGTAATCTCAACATAATTCATGCTTAACAGGGTACGTAGGAAGAATCCATAAGAAGTCTCCAATTAAACTTGAAGGATTTAGTAAATTAGGTTTTCAAACTCCGTGAGTGAAAGAACCCATTAATGAAGAGAACCCTCATACCATGGATTCTTGAAACTTGAAGAACAAGAAGACTTGAAGAACTTTGAGAATCCTTTTTGAAGCTTTGTTTATAATGGAGGAGGCTTGATCAACAAGAAATTTGAGAGAACTTGATGGAGGATTTAGAGAGAATTTGAGAGTGTTTAGAGAGAGTCTTAGGTCTTTAAGTAGGAGAATTTTTGGTTATTTACATATATATATATATGGGTGTTAGGATTAGTCCTAATTAACTTTGTTGACTTAAAACAAAACTCAAAAAATTTTGAACTATGGGGGAACAGAGGCGCCGCACTCCTCTGTCTCGCACTTTTCTATTTTACGTGATTTCATCCAATTTTTTTTTTATACAGGTGACCTAAAAATCGATGTTGACCCTTCTCCTACATAATTTTGCCTCCTGAAATCAGATTTGTAAAATAATACACAAATTTTAAATATTCAAGAAATATATCATAGGATCTTTCCGAAATACGTTGGGAGGTGTTACACTTGTTCCTATATATGGGAAATATGTTCTCATAAGATCTTAATCCTGTCTGACCTAGCTAGCTCGCAATCCCAATTCAAAATAGAGTTAGTTTTTCATGTAATTAAATTAAAGAAAACTTTATGAAAGATTTGGTGTATCATCTTTTAAGGTTATTAATTTTAGTCTTCCATTGTTGTGGATTTTAAGTTAGAGTTTCTTTGCTTCATTGCACTAATGTTTTGAAATCATTTTTGCTTGCAGTGTGAAGTTAGAATTTCAACTACAAGTGTGTCCGATGATGTTTTTTCCCGCTCTTTATTCTTATTTCTCTTTGTATTGTGCATTATTTTCTTTATCTTTTTTAAGTTTTGTATAGAATAATTTGGTTAGTTATCACAATTTTGGAGTGTTTCCGCGAACATATCTTATTATGTGCCCTGAATAACGAACAAAGAAATAATAGCATTAGTTTCTCTTTATTAAAGTACCGAAGGTTAAAATCTTGTAGCAAAATATTATTTCTACTCATGCCTTATTGTTAGATGAATCTTTGAAGATGTAAGTACTACCTAAGTTGTCCTAATCTGTTGGATGATATGTGCAAACTTAAAAATAATAACATCAAAAACTAGTATTGTGCCTTGGATTGTAATGGAGTATCATCATTCTGCAGGCCGCATGACTTCAACCTCCAACTTTTGTGGGTGAGTCATGGCTTCAACTATATTAAAGCCTATTTGACAGCTACTAGATCTCTTTTGAGGAGACAACAAACTTGGTTTCATATATTTTCCTTCCTATCACCTTTTCTCTAATTTCCATAATTCTTGGAAGAGGGATATTGTTTGTCAAGCTAGTTGATATTTGGGACATGGAAATAATTTTCCTTCATAATTTTGTATATTTGTTGCACTAAAGAAATTGAAGATTTCTAGATAGACAAAGCGTCTGTGCAAAATATAATCAAGTTTCACGCACTAATTTCATTATCACGTTACCAACTCTTGGTCCTCTAAGCATAGGAATAATCTACAGAATTTGAATCTCTTGTCGGTTGAATTACATTGAATTGGAACCTACACAATCCAGCCTTAGAAATTTCATCATTTTGTGACAGCTACAAATTCTCTAGTTCTGCAAACTTGCACATATTGGACTCCTTGAAAATGAGTGAGCTCTTTCTGTTTTTGATAACCTAAAAATCCTAGATCAGTAACTCATGGCAGTTCAATACACAAAGATAATACAATATTGAAAGCTAACTTTAGCAATAAAATCTTTTACGCAGTGAAGTTCTATGACTTGCAGTTATTGAAAAGGAGGCATAAAGATCGGGTGAAGTGCATGAGTGGACCTAAACTTCATCACTAAAAAAAAGCTGGGTGAAATGGAAATAATTAGAAAACAGATAGTTAGCTTATAAGATCCAAGAATTGAATGGATTATCACATAACAATATTTCCTTACGTTAAGTGTGTCTAATTTAGTGAAACAGACACGTAGACATTTTCTTAATGTTTGCACACGGCCTCTCGGGCTTTGACCATTAAGAGTAGATGAGCTATTTCCTTTCTATATTCTATAGAAATCTTTCTCATCATATCACATTCTATTCTGTGAGATTAGAAAATCATTATAGATACCTTTGGTTGACTGGTATGCAACAGCTAAGACCAAAATCAGAGTGAGATTCAGTTGAAATCTTCTTTTGAGCAAGACTGCTGGTTTTTGTTTAAAATACATTTATTTGAAAATAAAGATCCCAATGAATATCCAAAGCATGAAGTGGTTGGTCAGAAAATTATGGAGAAGTGCAAAAGTTTACCTTTAGCTATAAAGACGTTGGCAGGTCAATTTTCATCTAAATTAAAAAAAAAATATGTATGGATATTGTTTAAGTAATGTATGAATATGTATATATAATGTAATGTATTGATATTTGTATAAATAGCTATGTAATACATATGAGTGGAAATGCCTTCCGCAAAGTGAAACATGGGAGCTATTTAATGACATATTATCAATACTCAAATTAAGCTATAATGACCTTTCTCCAGTTCTAAGGTTTACTGATTGTGCACTATTTCCTAAAGATCAACCCTTTGGTAATGAAGAGGTTATTCAACTACGAAATGGTGAAGGGCGAAAGTGATGAAACAGTTGATGACATAGGAATCAATACTTTTTGGAGCTAAGATTAAGATTCTTGTTCCAAAAGGTATCAATTTTTTCACGACCCGAGCCTAGGGCCAAGGAGTGACATGGCGGATGGGAACTCAAGAGTCCCCAAACAAGCCTCATAGCATCCACAAACGCATCATCGGTTCGTAAACGCATAATAAGACAGTAAACACATAGTTCTAAGGGACAGGAAAGTATCATGACTCACGCTATAGGGATGTCATAGTGATAGGGATTTGCATGGATTTACATAAGAGCTAAGGGGCGGGTAGGTATGATTCACGCTATGGGGATAGAAAGGACTTAGGACTTTCCACATTTTCACATCTCATTATGAACATATCATCCTATCATCAACTTCAAGAAATAGCCATAATCATTGTCACGATCCGAACCTAAGGTCTAGGAGTGACATGATGAATGGAAACCCAAGATTCCCCAAACACGCCTCAAATATCCAGATTCACATCATCGGTTCGGAAGCGTATATATTAATAATAAACACATAGTTCTAACGGACGGGAAAGTAGGACTCATGTTATGGGGATGTGATAGGGAATAGGGATTAACATGGAGTTACATAGCACATAACATATAAAAACTAAGGGGCAAGTAACTATAACTCACTCTATGGGGCAATATGGGACTTAAGATCTTCCACATTTTCACATCAAAGCATACATACTTATCATAATTCTCATTATCAATCCATTATAGTCATATCCAATAGATAACCATAATCATAAGTTCAAATTATAACACATAATATATAGATTCCACAAGAGTATATAAGATGTCCAACAATGCCTCTAGACATAAGATGGGACGGGGGACAAGACATATCCAGGGATAAGCCTCAAAGTAAATAGAAAAATGAAAGTAACATAAGGTAGATAAATGGTGGCTTGTCCTTGGAAGATAGGACTCACCGCAGTGCTTTCTCAAATCTGATCTAGCCGTCAAACAGTGGATGAAGGTAGTCTTTTGTCTCTACATGGTTAGATCATGTAGGTAAAAGTATGTGTTAGTATGTTTAAATGTGCTAAGTATGTGGGCATGTAGTTCATATGACTCATCAAACCCACATACAATGTTAGATGACAAGGGAACATAATATAGAAAGAGATACATATCCAAACAAGAGTAGTATAACAATATGTCATGAAGTCAATGATGCATGAAATGCAATAATGCTCATATATAGTGGGGATGTGGCCTCAACCGACATATATAAGACCAAGCGAGCTATTACTTGGAATCCTGATGTAATCCTCACATTGGTAAAGAGGTAGTCTACTTGCCAAAGGTAAACCATACTTCACCTTACGGGAATCCCCATTTCGGAGAAGTAACCTTCCTTTTGGGCACCCCCATTTCGGATAGGATTTTCACATTATATCATATTATACCATATCATTCTTCTCCTTACAGGCACCCCATTTCGGAGAATTAACATTCCTTACGGGCACCCCACTACTAGAAAATAGGCTTTTGGCAACACAAATAAAATCGTTGCAATAGTCAGTCAAACCGTCACCATAGAGCTATGGTAACACATTTCAATGCGTCACTCCAGATCGCATAGCAATAGCTCTATGGGAACGGGTTATGTGACGATTTGTCAAACCGTTGCCATAGTAAGAGCTATAGAAACAATTATTTAGTCTCGCTAATACAACACGTATTTTGTCAAATTAGAATGGTTTTTAACCGTCGCCATTGACCTTTTGCAACAATTTTTTACTTATATGGCAACACTTATGGGAATGTTTTGCAATCCTATTGCGACAGTTTAGTAGGAGCTATAGCAACAGTTATTTAGTCTCGCTAATACAACACTTATTTTGTTAAATTAGAACGATTTTTAACCGTTGCCATAGACCTTTTGCAACAGTTTTTTACTTCTGTTGCAATGCTTTATAGGAATGTTTTGCGATCCTGTTGCAACGGTTTGGTACGAAATTGCAACAAATAATTATAGACTATTGCAAAGGTTAAACATAAATAAACAATTCAAATATAAAATCACAAAATAGAACATTTCATAAATATCATCATATTGTTGAACAAGCGGTTGTAATTAATTATCCGCAAAGAAAAATGTCAAACCCCACACATACATAATTATATGTTTAGTTACAAGCTAAGAGTCGACATAATAATTAATTAGTTTTAAATCTTTGGTAGGAAAAGTTTCCTACAACAAAAAGTCTCACAAAATATCTAAATATCTTCTCATGTAAGGTCCTCATTGTTGCTTTCACCTTCCTTTTTTTTATTTTCAACACCTATAAAAAAATGATAAATAATGTCATTACTCTTCAAGTTCGCGGATATTCAATACACATAAACTACAAATTCTATTGTACCTAAAGTAATTCTTTTGTAAACAAATTATAAAGTTAATACGAACAAAAAAATATCACCTCATTTACTAAAGAAAATTCATTTGTCGAATGTATATAACAAAAAAAATAGAAACATATTTGATTATTTTAAAAGATATTTCTGTATCTCAATATTTCTCAGATTGAAGGAAGAAGTTGCTTTTCTTTTTCACTTTGCTTCTAAAAAAGCAGACATTCATTTCTCACTCTCAAACTTAATCTTTCTCACTTGTTCCTATCACCCTTCTCTCTTTCTCAACAACTTTCAACAGTTTGAGTGGCTATCTATTCTTCAAGAACATTAAAATATGTTCTTTTCATCAGCCTAATTTCCTCAATAATGCGTGAGTATTTGCATTTTGACTGATGCAGCAGCAAACTCCAACCAACAACTCACTGATGCAAAAACAAACTTAGAAATTAAACTCCAATAGCAAGCCAAGAAACTAGTAAACAAACTGATGCAGCAACAACTAAACTCAATCCAAACTAATTCAAGAACTAAACATAGCAACTAAACAAAACTCACAAACCAGTAAACTAAACTCAATTCAAACCAATTTAAGAACTAAACACAGCAACTAACTAGTTAAAAGAACGCACAAACCAGTAAACTAAACTCAAATCATGAACTAAACACAATAGCTAATTAACTGAAAACACAACAGCCAAGAACCTCTTTCGTGAAGATTATTTTTTCAGCTAGCTATTGGTATGTTAATTGATCACAGACTAGTGCAAGATCCAAAAATAGGAGATGAAAGAGGTAAGAGGTCCAAAGTTGCATTTTAGTTTTTTAAAATTGAAAATTTTGAGTTTTCAAGCCGTTTTGAGTTCTGAGCATCAAAATTCAATTCTGTAGAATCCATTAGATCCATAATGCCGAATCTGGTCTAGAAGAACTTGCAGAACTGAATTTTGAGTTAAAATTGAGATATTAGGTCCAAAGTTGCATTTTTAGATCTTTAAAGTTGAAAATTTCGAGCTTTCTAGCAATTTTAAGTTTTGAGCTTCGAAATTCAATTCTGTCAAAATCCATTGGCTCCAAAATGCCAAATCTAGTCTAGAAGAACTTGCAGAACTAAATTTGAAGTTAAAACGGAGATTTTAGGTCCAAAATTGCATTTTTAGTTCTTTAAAAATGAAAATTTTGAGTTTTCTAGCCGTTCTGAGTTTTGAGCACTGAAATTCGATTCTGTCAAATTCATCAGCTCTGGAATGCCGAACCTGGTCTAGGATAACTTGCAGAACTGAATTTGGAGTTAAAATGGAGATTTTAGGTCAAAAGTTGCACTTTTAGTTCTTTAAAATTGAAAATTTCGAGTTTTCTAGCCGTTTTAAGTTCTAAGCTTCAGAATTCGATTCTGTTAAATCCATCAGCTCCGGAATGTCGAATCTGGTCTAGGGACAATTGCAGAACTGAATATGGAGTTAAAATGGAGATTTTAGGTCCAAAGTTACATTTTTAGTTCTTTAAAAGTTGAAAATTTTGAGTTTTCTAGCCGCTTTGAGTTCTGAGTGTCAAAATTCAATTCTGTCAAACCCATCAGCTCCAGAATGTTGAATTTGGTCTAGGAGAACTTGCAGAACTGAATTTGGAGCTAAAATGGAGATTTTAGGTCTGAAGTTGCATTTTTAATTCTTTAAAGTTAAAAAATTCGAGTTTTCTGGCCGTTTCGAGTTTTGAGCTTTGAAATTTGATTGTTGAATCCATCAGCTCCGGAACGCCGACTCTGATCTAGGGACAATTGCAGAACTGAATATGGAGTTAAAATGAAGATTTTAGGTCCAATGTTGCATTTTTAGTTTTTTTAAATTGATAATCATGAACTTTCTAACCGTTTAGAGTTCTGAGCATCGAAATTTGATTCTGTCATATCCATTAGCTCTAGAATGCCGAATCTGATCTAGAAGAACTTGTAGAACTGAATATGAAGTTAAATAGGAGATTTTAGGTCTAAAGTTGCATTTTTAGTTCTTTAATGTTGAAAATTTTGAGTTTTCTGGCCTTCTTAGTTCTGAGCATCAGAATTTTATTCTGTCAAATCCAGTAGCTCTGGAATGCCAAATTTGATCTAGGAGAACTTGCAGAACTAAATTTGGAGTTAAAATAGAGATTTTAGGTCCAAAGTTGCATTTTTAGTTCTTTATAGTAGAAAATTTTGAGTTTTCTAGCCATTTAGAGTTCTGAGCTTCGGAATTAGATTCTGTCGAATCCATTAGCTCCGGAATGCCGAACCTGGTCTAGGATAACTTGCAGAACTGAATTTGGGGTTAAAATGGAGATTTTAGGTCCAAAGTTGCATTTTTATATCTTCAAAGTTGAAAATTTTGAGTTTTCTAGCAATTTTGAGTTCTGAGCTTCGGAATTTGATTATGTCAATTCCATCAGATCCGAAAAGCCGAATCTGGTCTAGGGACAATTGCAGAACTAAATATGGAGTTAAAATGGACATTTTAGGTCCAAAGTTGCATTTTTAGTTCTTTAAAGTTGAAAAATTCGAGTTTTCTAACCATTTTGAGTTCTGAGCATCGAAACTCGATTCCATCGAATCCGTCAACTCCGGAATGTTGAATCTGGTCTAGGAGAACTTGCAAAACTGAATATGGAGTTAAAATGGTGATTTTAGGTCAAAATTTGCATTTTTAGTTCTTTAAAGTTGAAAATTTTGAGTTTTCTAGCCGTTTTGAGTTCTGAGCTTTGGAATTCGATTCTGTCAAATCTATCAGCTCCAGAATGCCGAATCTGGTCTAGGGACAATTGCAAAACTGGATATGGAGTTAAAATGGATATTTTAGGTCCATAGTTGCATTTTTAGTTCTTTAAAGTTGAAAATTTTGATTTTTCTAGCCGTTTTGAGTTCTGAGCATCGAAATTTGATTATGTTGAATCCATCAGTTCCAAAATGCTGAATCTGGTCTAGGAGAACTTGCAGAACTGAATATGGAGTTAAATTGGAGATTTTAGTTCCATAGTTGCATTTTTAGTTCTTTAAAGTTGAAAATTACGAGTTTTCTAGCCATATTGAGTTTTGAGCGTTGGAATTTGATTTTGTCAAATTCATTAGCTCCAGAATGTTAAATCTGATCTAGGAGAACTTGTAGAACTGAATATGGAGTTAAATTGGAGATTTTAGGTCCATAGTTGCATTTTTAGTTCTTTAAACTTGAAAACTTTGAGTTTTCTAGTCATTTTGAGTTTTGAGCATCGGAATTTGATTTTATCAAATCTATCAGCTTTGGAATGTTGAATTTAGTCTAGGATAACTTGCAGAATTGAATTTGGTGTTAAGATGGAGATTATAGGTCCAAAGTTGCGTTTTTAGTTCTTTAAACTTGAAAATTTTGATTTTTCTAGCCATTTTGAGTTCTGAGCATCGGAATTCAATTCTGTCAAATCCATCAGTTTCGGAATGCTGAATCTGGTCTAGGATAACTTGCAAAACTGAATTTGGAGTTACAATGGAGATTTTAGGTCCAAAGTTGCATTTTTAGTTCTTTAAAGTTGAAAATTTCGAGTTTTCTAGTCATTTTGAGTTCTGAGTATCGGAATTCGATTTTGTCGAATCCATCAGCTCCAGAATGCTGAATCTGGTCTAGGAGAACTTGTAGAACTGATATGAAGTTAAATTGGAGATTTTAGGTCCATAGTTACATTTTTAGTTCTTTAAAGTTGAAAATTTTGAGTTTTCTAGGGGTTTTGAGTTCTGAGCGTCGGAATTCGGTTCTGTCGAATGCATCAGCTCCAGAATTCAAATATCTATTGTGCGCACTCAGAGTTGGATAACGTAAATTTAAGCTAAAGCTAAATTAAATAACATATAAGGCCAGCATGACATGACATATTAAAAAAAAAGCATGAGAAAGTATTGTTGCTCGCTCTATTAAGTCATCAACGATCTGTACTAGAGCTTCTCCAGTTTTCTACATAAACAAATATATTCTTTAGTGAGTGTATATAATAAGCACATATACCAATTGAATTGAACAATGAAACTTGTCTAGGAAATTACCAACTTCTTGTGATCCCAAACACATTAAAATAAATAAAAGTTCAGTTCTTTGTACAGATTTTTGCATCTTTACCTTTTAATTATTAGTCTATAATATATAATAATCTCATTATAACCTACCAACATTGTCAAATCTTAATCCCTAAAAAGGCCCTTTTTCATCAGCAATGGCCGCCCAAGTGCCTCACACTCTTAGGTACGCTTTATATATGTGCCTCAGTTTTCCTATTTCTTTTCTGAGTGTGTGGCATGGGCTAAGCTCATTCACAAAGGTACAAAATGAAGACTTAATAAATGAAAAGAACAGAAGTAGTCTAGTAACCTTAATTCTACGCAAATGTGCTGTGAAGCCGTAAAGGACAAAATGACGATGGACACCTGTAATAAGAATCATGGTGAAGTTCACTGCACAGAGAAATGGGTTTAAGTTTGGAGATTCAAGTGATGGAGAAGAACTTACTACTAAATTTAGAGAGACACTTTAGATTCTCAATGGTAGAAAAGGGTTGGTTCTTCTGTACTTGTTCTAAGAGAAGGGTTTGCTTATTAAGAGAAAAATAAAATTGATTTAAGACATTAATTAAAAATAAAAGTAAAGAAAAATATTTTGGAGGGTTAGCAAAAATGAGAGAGGGAAAATATGGAGGGGTTTATTAAAGGTTCCAATACATAATAATTTTCATAAAGTGTTGCCATAGATGACTTTATGGCAACAGTTCTGATAATTGTTGCTATAGCGACACCTATTGCAACAGTTTTAACTCTATGGCAACAATTTTATCACTACATTATATCAAAAGTCTCGAATTCTTTTGGCAACGGTTTTAACCATTGCAATAGACCTCCTATGGCAATGGTTTCTCGTGTATTGCTACAAAATTCATTGCTGTAGGCCCAATTTCTAGTAGTGGGCCCCCATTTCGGATAAAATCCTATAGATATACCTATGGTTGACATATAGTTCAAGGAAAGGGAGAGGACCCTTGGTGGTAGTCTTAAAACCCCCAATCCATCGGTGTTAAATCATCATCCCACAAGAATACATATACCTATACATACTTTAAAGGAGATGCAAGTCTTATCAAATCATTTCAATGCATTCTTAGGCTTAAAAGCCAAACATCATTCATAATAATTCACACTGGGGCTTAAATTCCAAGTCACATTTCATATCATACTTTTCATGCAGAGGAATAGCCCATTCACATTATCACATGAGGTGTAAACACCCAAAATGCTCAAAGAGCCAATATCATAGACATTTATGTGATCACATCCTTGTCATAACCATATAAGTGTGCTTATCCCACCAATTCATTTTTATAAAACACATGGGGGATTAACCCACTTTATATTTTTAATAAAATCCAATGTACATGAATGCATATGCCATGAATGATGTGTGAATAGCAATGGACAATTTAGATTCAATCTTTAATCAACCATTTAAACATGAAATTGAGTAAATCCATAAGTAAAATCCACATTTCAATCACAACATCAATTATCCATGCTTAAATCAATCTTTAAAGGGACAATGCATGATCAAATCTTCATAATAATAATGTGTTTCAACATATTGGGGCTTAAAAACCCTTAAAGTCAACAATAAAACATAGCTCATACTTCAATTGAATTTAATAATCAATAATATTCAAAATCCATATTTAAAGTAAGCAAAGTTTCATGTAAAATCAAGTGAAAGGAGTTTGGGTCTTCTTGGTTGAAAGGGACCAAGAATCAATTCCACATACCTTAGCTAATGGAGGAGATTCAAGAAGAAATTTGATGAAGAAAAGAGTTTTCTCTTGATTCCCAAGCTTAGTTTTCACAAGAATTCTTGAGAAAGTTTTTAGGAGAGTTCAATATAATTCTATGTGTAGGAATGAATTTGAATGAGAGAAATAGAGTTTAGGTCATTTCGAGGTCTTAGGATAGCATAGGAAGTCATTAAAGTCCCTTAGGAGCAGCCATAATTACAAAAAAAATATTAATGAAGCGGGATAAAATTTCTTTTTAGGGTCCCGTGAGAAGGTCTCATGGTCCGTACAAGTTCTAACGGTTTGTAAAACCCTCCCATGAGACCACACTTAGCCAAATCTTAGAAAACACCACACAAACAAGCTTTATAAAAATGGGCATTATGTCTTGATTCGAACTCGGAATGAGGTAAACTCAGATGCGTTAGTAAGTCATGGGCCACCCAGTTTATTTTTTGCTAAGAGATATAACCATTTAAAATTGACCATTCTATCGGTTCTTGTGAAAAAACTTAGCCAATGGAATTCCTTTGAACTTTGCTTGATAAGGAGGCCTTGAACTTTGCTTGATAAGGAGGCCCATGATGATCCTAAACCACATAAATAAACTTGAATTAAGGGCTTGAAAGTGAACTTAGCTTGAGATTGAAGATTCCTTTCTTTGAAAAATTGCACGCCAATACCCATATAAGGGCTCCACGGGCCGTACCAAGCTAAATGGTGCGTGTACTCCTCCATCCTTCTTCACTTAGAAAATCTTTCACATTACGGTTCCAAGAAGGTGATTCAATACTTAGAAAATTTTCACTCTGGCACCTATATGGGGGACCTCACGGACCGTGAAGGGTCATACGGACCATAAGGCAGTCTGTGCCACATGCCTTGGCTCCCAAAATGCTAAGTTTCAAGGCCAAGACTACCATATGGTCCACCACACGGACTGTGAAGCCTCGCATAGCCCGTGTGGGTCCAATTGTGGTATGCCTTAGTTCCAAATTCCACATTAAGGCTATTACACTCCACACAAGGCCGAGGGACACTTCAAGAAGGCTCTACACGGTCGGTATAGCACCACCCAGACCATGAAGTCTTCCATGAAGCATCACCTTTTTCCAAAAATTTCTGGAATCAAAATTCCAATCTCCATCAAGGTCGTACAAAGTCCAGGTCCTTACAATGATGGTCCCCATAAGCAAATAACATAAAACATCACAACCCCATACATAGAATTTACATGATGTTTCAACAATACCTCTAAGTCCTAGAATAAGATGGGGGCCAAGACATGTCCCATTATCACCGTCAAAGTAAAGACATAAGTGAAAATATCATAATAGGTAGATAGAAGGGGGCTTGTCCATGAATGATAGGACTCACCATAAGCAACTCTCACAATCGAAGCTAACCATCAAGAGGTGGATGAAGATCGTCTCTGATCCCTACATGGTTAATTGGCAAAGAGTATGCGTTAGTACATTTGAATGTACTCAGTATATAGGTATGCACATGCTTATGAATGTAAGTAGACGGACTTGGTAAGACCTTAATGGTGCTTGGAATTTGGTTCCAAAAGTTTTTGACCAAGGTGACGTCTTATGAGCACCTCCACGGGTCATGTGGCTCACCAGATACTGTGTGGAGGGACCTTGAGAGGACCCTTGGCCTTGTGTATCAAGTGTTGGCATTAACATGGAGTTTAAGACCATGGCAAGCACCCATGAACCCCACACGGTTCGTGTGGCACTTTATGGACTGTGTGGTGGCTTGTGTGTAGTAGCCTTGGCCTTGAAGACCACATTTTGTCTAAGTCTTGGACCACATGAACCTCTCACAGACCATTTACCTCTTCACAGGCCGTTAGGTCCTCCATACGGGCATTGGAGTGAAAGTTTTCTAAGTATGAAATTACTTTCTTAGACTTTCGTCAATGGAAATTTTTTCTACGTTTTGGATCACGGAAGGGGCACATGGTCTGTGTGCCCTTGTACGGACCGTGGTGCTTCAATACGGGACCCCTGGCAATATTTTTCTATCTATTTCATTAATGACATTCTCGTAATTATGGATACTTTTAAAGGTCTTTTCTGACTTTCTATGCTATCCTAAGACATTCAAATGACCCATACTCTTCTTCTCTCATTCAAATTCATTCTCACACTTAGAATTATATTCAAGCTCACTCTTAAGAACTTCTCTCAAACACTCTAGTGAAAGCTTAGGTTTGGAATCAAGGAAAGCCTCTTTTCTTCATCAAATTCTTCATGTTTCTTCTTGGTGAATTAAGGTATGGGATCGATTCATGGTCCCTTTCATCCATGAAGACCCAAACTCTTTTCAATTGATTTTCATGAAATTAATCTTACTTTAGTTATGGATTTTTAAGATTATTGTTTATTTAATTCAATTGAGATTTGTGACATGTTTTATTGTTGATTTTAAAGTGAGTTAATCCCTAATGATGAATTGCATTTGAGTTATGAAGGTTCGAATGTGCATGTACTCTTTAAAGCTTGATTTAAGCATGGGTAATCCAAGTTGTGATTTGAATGTGAATTTTACCTATGAATTTACTTGAATTTCATATTACATTATTGATTTAAGTTTGGATCTCTATTGCCCAAGTTATTCTCATCTCATTCATGACATATGCGTACATGACTATGGTTTGAATCTCAAGGGACTATGGAGGAGCCAATCACTAATGGAGAATTTCATAGTGCTATTGGTATGCTTTTCCAAGTGGTGACTACCCAGGCTAGACAGGCTAATATTCCTTCTCGTGATCCTACTCTGGCTTCTAGAGTGAGACCCAAATGAATCCTCCAGAATTCTATGGGTCAAAGGTTGATGAGAATGCTCAAGAATTCATTGATGAGCTCTCTAAAGTGTTGACTGTCATGACTTCTGAGGAGAAGGCTAAGTTAACTGCTTATTAGTTTAAAGATATGGCTCAATTTTGGTACACTCAATGGCTAATAGAGAGGGTTTGTGGTAATTCTGTTAATTGGGAAGAGTTCAAGTTCACATTTCTAGATCGTTTCTTCCCTATTGAACTTAGGGAAGCTAAGATGATAGAATTTATCAACCTCGAGCAAGGTGGTATGAGTGTGACGGACTATTTCCTCAAGTTTATAAATCTCTCCAAGGACACTCTTATGCTTGTGGCTGACCCCCATGCAAGAATGCACAAGTTTATTTCTAGGATCTCTATTTTGGTTGTGAAAGAATGTCGTATAGCTATGCTTATTCGGGAGATGGACATCTCCATGCTCATAACCTATGTTGAACAAATTGAAGGGGAGAAGCTCAAGGAGAAGAGGGTGAATGATTCTAAGAAGGCCCATTATGATGGTGTGTTCTCCAACTCCAATGGTGGTGGTTATGGTCGCTCCCAATAAGGACAATGTACTAATGCAAGGTATGCCAATGCTAGGGTACCTACCCCCAAGGAACGGGTTGAAGGTGGAATATTTCCTCCCCGACATAACAAGTGTGGAAAGATTGACTCCGAAAAGTGCTTATGGGGTTTGGGTGCTTGCTATGGGTGTGGTGAGACAGACCACAAGCTTGCTGATTGCTCAAAGGCACCGAAGAAGGGTCAAATGGTTCAAGGTAATCAACTTCAACCAAGGGCCCTATAAGATGGTTCCCACAGAAAAAATAGGTTTTATGCTTTGCATGCTCGACAGGAGGTAGAGGAAGCTATGATGTAAGAACCATGATTTTTTAGAGCCGTTTTGCCAGATCTCTTAGTACTGTCCCGACTGAACTTCCAGGCATCGCTCCACGGGAGGCCACATGGTCCGTGCGAAGCCACACGGAGCGTGTGGCCTCCTGTGGAGGGACACTTGGTCTAGTTCATAGCAGGGGCAATCTGAGACGGAGGAGATTTTGGACCAAGTGAGGGCACATGGCCACTCATACGGTCCGTGTGATATGTCACGAGTCGTGTGGCCCTCCGTGTAACTCACTACGTAAAATATTTCTAAGCATAGAAGTGCCATCTCATTACTTTGTCATGCAGAAATTATTTCAATTGCTATCACACGGTCCCTGTTACGGCCCGTGTGGAGTTACACAAACTGTGTAGTCATCTGTGTGGTATCCTTTAGCCTCGAATAAATTCCCAGCGTTGTCTTTGTGAGATTTTCATAAGTGACGAATCACGGTCACTGTTCACGGTCCGTGTGGTGACTCACGGACCGTGTAGGCTACCGTATGGACTTGACGATTCCAATTTTTTCCCATTTCATTAATGATGTTTATGTAATTATGGTTTATTTTAATTATGAATTATGACCTTTTACCTATCCTAAACCCCCTGATTCAGCTGATATCCCTCCTCTCTTAATTCATTCTCCTAAAACCTTCTACCCCTCATAAGATCACCTCCTAATTCCTCTCTACTCTCCCCTTCTAAGGTGCAAGGCTAGGGTTAATTGAAGATCAATTCAAGCTAAGTCCTTCCCCCAAATTCAACTCTTCAATCAAGGTATGTGGGATTGATTCTTGGTCCCTTTCAACCAAGAAGACCCCAAAGATCTTTCAATTGATTTCATGAATTTAGTTTACTTTAAATATGAGATTTCAACTTGATTTATTTAAATCCAATTGATGTATGGGTTGTATTCTACCTATGATTTCAATTTACTTCAATCACTATTATGACGATTTACATTGGGTTATGAAGTTATGAACATGCATGTCCCTTTTTAAAGTTGATTTATGCATGGGTGATTCATACTATGTTTTAGATGTTGATTTAATTATGGATTTATTCAATTTAACACTATCCTATTAGTTTAACTTGAATCTATGTTACCCATGCTAATCTCACATCATGTATTTCATTTGCATTCATGAATATTGGTTTATATGGATTATGAAGTGGTTAAGCCTAATTATGTTTTATGAAACTATTATGATATGATTTTGGTAAGACATTGGTTATACAAGAATGTGATCACATACATGTCTATGATTATGGCTCTTTGAGCATTTTGGGTGCTTGCACCATTCCGTATATGTAGATGAGTTATTCCTTGCATGAGCATTATGATTATGATTTATGATTTGGCATTTGAGCCTAAATTTGCATTGAACGGTTTGAAATAAACATTGTATCTCTTGAAAGCACGTATATGCATAAGTATTCATGTGGGATGTTATTGACTTAGCACCGATAGATTGGGCGTGTTAGGGCTATCCCCAAGGGCCCTCTCCCTTTTCTTTGAACTATGTTCCAACATAGGAACGTTAGCCATTACCAAAATGATCGGGTAGTAAGGAATGGTTATTCGTTTATATTTATGATATGATACAATATGATTATGGAAAATCCTTCTAAAGTGGTGAGTTCCGTAAGGAAGGTGACCATCCACTGAAATGGTGTGTTCCATAAGGTGTGATGTGGATTACCTTTGGCAAGTCATCTTCTCCTACCGATGGGAGGTCGTTATTAGACTAATTCATGTAATAGCTTACATGGGTTTGATTTGTCGGTTATAGTCCATCCCCACTATAAATGAGCATTGTTGCATTTCATGCATCATAAATTTTATGGCATCTTGTATATATTTCCATTGAATATATGATTCTTTCTATATTATGTGCCCTTGTCAGCTAACATTGAAATGCAGGTTCGGTAAGTCATATGCATTGCATGCCCGCATACTTAGTATATTTGAACATACTAACACATACTCTATGCCTACATGATATTACCATGTAAGGGGCGAGCACTTTGAGTATCAACCGTTTGACGAGTCGTCCGATTTAGAAGAATATTGTGGTGAGTCCCATTTTTCGAAGACGAGTCATCTTACTCTACCTTTACTATCTTTGAGTTCCTTTTTCATTTGAGGGTGTGCCCGGAATATGTCCTGGCCCCCGTTCCATCTTGATTAGAGGCATTCGTTGGACAAAATGTAGGCTCTTTTGAAATTTACTTGTTATGCTTGGTATTTGGCTTATGTATTTGTTTGAGCGATTTATAGGAAATTCATATTTGGCTATACGTATGTTTTTGTGTGGAAATGCAGAAAGTCTCTAGCCCCTTATTGTCCCATAGCGCGAGTCCTATTCTCCTTCCCTTAGAACTATATGTGGCTATTTGTATGTCCTTTCTGAATCGATGATGTGAATTTAGATACTTGAGGCTTGTTTGGGAACTCTCGTATTCCTATTCACCGTGTCACATCTAGGCCCTAGTTCTGGGTCGTGACATTTGGATACTGTGACTAGTATGTTGAAAGTCTTTGATTTTGATGTTTATACTTTGCTTGATCCGGGTGAAAATTTATCTTTTGTGACTCCTCTTTTGGCTGTTAAATTTGGTTTGAGCCCCGAAATGTTGAAGGATCCCTTTACATTCTATACTCCGGTGGGTGAATCTGTTGTTGCCCGAAGAGTCTATCGGGGTTGTCCTGTGTCCATTTTGCATAAAGTCTTCCCGTGTAATGTTGTGGAACTAGAGATGTTTGATTTTGGCATTATTCTTGGGATGGATTTGTTACATGCTTCGTATGCCTCTATAAATTGTAGAATCCAGAAAGTCAAGCTCCACTTTTCGGATGAGCCTATTCTTGAATAAAAGGATAGTGACTCCGCAATTAAAGGTTGGTCTATTTTCTACCTTAAGGCTCGAAAGATGATTTCTATGGGGTGTATCTATCATAGTGCAAGGGTCAAAGATGTGGAGTCTGAGTCACCTGCTCTTGAATCAGTTCCGGTGGTGAATGAGTTTCCAGATGTGTTTCTCTACGACTTGCCCAATGTTCCTCCTTAAAGGGAAGTAGACTTTGACATAGATCTTCTCCTGGATGCTCAACTTACCTCTATTCCTCCTTATCATATGGCGTTGACTGAGTTGAAAGATCAGTTGAAGAACTTGTTGGAGAAAGGCTTTATTAGGTCAAGTATATCTCCATCGGGTGCTTTGGTATTATTTGTGAGTAAGAAAGGTGGGCCTCTTCTGATGTGCATTAATTATAGATAATTAAATAAGGTAACTATCAAGAATAAATATCCGTTGCAAAGGATCGACAACTTGTTTGATCAACTTCAAGGGGCTACTCATTTCTAAAAGATTGACCTCCATTCCAATTATCATCAATTGAAGGTTTGGAGAATGTGATATTCCCAAGATGGCTTTTTGGACCAGATATGGGAACTATAAATTTGTGGTGATGTCATTTGGTTTGACTAATGCTCCGACGATGTTTACAAATCTTATGAATCAGGTGACAAGCCATTCCTTGATAGTTTTATGGTTTTCTTCTTCGATGATATCCTTATTTATTCCTGAAGTGAATAGGAGCATATAGATCATTTGAGGTTGGTTCTTTAGACGTTGGGGGGGGGGGAGTAATTATATTCTAAGTTCAGGAACTGTGAGTTTTGGTTTGGTGAGGTAGTCTTTCTTGCTCATATGGTATCCAGTGATGGTATTAAGATTGACCAAAAGAAGACTGAGGCCATGAAGAATTGTCCTAGACCATTGACTCCTTCAGATATTTCATGTTTTCTTGGGTTGGATGGTTATTATAGGAGGTTTCTTGAAGGTTTCTCATATATTGCATCTCCATCGATCAAGTTGACTCAAATGAAGGCCAAGTTTGTATGGTCGGATGAATGTGAGAAAAGTTTCTAGACTTTGAAAGATCAGCTTACATCGGCTCCTATTTTGACTCTATTGGATGGATTGGATGGGTTTGTGGCATATTGTGATGCTTCTCGGATTAGGTTGGGTTGTGTGCTTATGCAACATAGTAAGGTGATAACTTATGCATCAAGGCAATGAAAGGTGCATGAGCGTAATTACCCGACACATAATCTTTAGTTAGAGGCTATGGTGTTTGCTTTGAAGATTTAGAGACATTATTTGTATGGGGTTCTGTTGATGTGTTCATCAATCACAAGCACTTGCAATATGTGTTCACCCAAAGGGATCTTAACTTGAAGTAAATGAGGTGGTTGGAACTCGTTAAGGACTATGACATGAGTGTTCAATATCATCCCTGCAAGGCAAATGTTGTAGCTGATGCTCTTAATAGACTATCTGTGGAGAGTGTGGCTCATGTTGATGAAGAGAAGAAGGAGTTGGTAAAATATGTTCATGATTTGGCTAGGTTGAGTGTTAGGTTGCCCGACTCCAATGATGGTAGTATTCATATTTAGAATGAGGCTAAATCTTCTGTGGTTGGGGATTTTAAGGCTAAGCAAGATATTGAACAATCATTGGTTGAGTTGAAGAAGTTGGTTGCCGAAAAGAAGATAGAGGTTTTCTCCCAAGGGGGAGATGGTGTGCTTTAGTATCAAGACCGATTGTGTGTTTCTGATGTTGATCATCTTAGGAGGGTGATCATGAGTGAAGCCCATAACTCTCATTATTCTGTTCATCCGGGATCCACTAAAATGTATCGGAAATTAAGGGAAGTGTATTGGTGGCATGATATGAAGAAAGATATAGCGAAGTTTGTGGCCAAATGTTCTAATTGTCAATAAGTGAAAGTAGAGCATCAACGGTCCAGTGGTTTGGCTTAGGATATTGAGATTCCTACTTTGAAGTGGGACAATGTGACATGGATTTTATGGTTGGGTTGCCTCGGACCTTAAAGCATTATGATACGATTTGGATTAATGTCGATCGAATGACTAAATTGGATCATTTCCTACCGGTCAAGACTACCTTTAGTGCCAAAGATTACGTGAGGTTGTATATTCAAGAGTTGGTGAGGTTTCATGGTGTGCCTAGGTCTATTATACCAGATCGCGACACCCAAGTTACTTCTCACTTTTGGAGGTCATTTCAAAGAGGACTTATTAGTAAGGTGAAGTTAAGCACCACTTCTCATCCTCAAACTGACGGACAAGCCAAAAGGACAATACAAACTTTGGAGGATATGTTGAGGGCTTGTGTGTTGGAATTCAAGGGGTAATTGGGATTATCATCTACCACTCATCGAGTTTACTTATAACAATAGCTTCCATGCTAGCATTGATATGGCACTATTTGAAGCTATGTATGGTTGGAGTTGTAGATCTCTGGTGGGGTGGTTTGAGCTGGGAGAGATGGCCTTGGTCAGCCCAGATTTGGTGTTGGAGGCCATGGAGAAGGTGAAGTTGATTAGGGAGAGGTTGAAAATGGCTCAAAGTCACCAATAGTCTTATTTGAATGTTAAGAAGAGGGATCTTGACTTTTATGTTGATGATTGGTTGTATGTGAAGGTCTCGCCCATGAAAGGTGTGATGCATTTTGGTAAGAAGGGCAAGTTAAGTCCCCGGTATGTAGGTCCTTATGAGATTGTTGAGCGGATTGAAAATGTGGCCTATAGATTGGAATTGCCTCTGGATTTGAGCTCTATTCACCCTATTTTCCGTGTGGCTATGTTGAGGAAATAGATTGGTGATCCTAGTACCATTGGGCTTTTTGGAAGGTGTGGAGGTTGAGGAGAACTTGTCTTATGAGGAAGTCCCGGTTGAGATCTTGATAGGCAAGTGAAGTGGCTTTACAACAAGGATGTGACCTCGATTAAGGTGCTTTGGAAGAATCAACGTGTAAAGAGTGCTGCATGGGAGGCCGAGTTGGACATGAAGAAGCAATATCCCCAGGCAATCTATCTACTCAAGCCTAAGGTATGAGGTTCTTTCTATCCCAAGTGATCCTGATTCTTTCACTCTTGTGTTTCATGACATGATATGCATACATGTGGAAGAAAATGATTTAAAAATATTTTGAATGATTTAAAGATGTTTTAATATGAGTTTTGATGGCTTTATGATTTTCAAGTGATGAAATATTTATTGTATCTTGTGTTTCGATGTTTCATCTTCTAAGTCAAGCCTTGTTCTAGCTTACTCGAGGACAAATGTTCCCAAGGGGGAGATGATGTAAGGACTGATGTGCTGCCAAAATACAACACTTTTAATGCTTAAAACTTGGAATTTTGTGTGTTCTCAATGTGATGTTAGTTGATTTTATGTGTTTTTGTGTTTAAGTTTGCAGGATTGCAGGTTGGCCTTGATTTTGGGGAAAATTGCTGAAGTTACTGAGTTTTTACTATTATACGAGACCCTTTATGGACCATAGATTAATCTATAGGTTGTAGGGTGGTTTTGTGGACAATTCCAATGAGAGGGCTATTTTCTAAAGTTTATTCTGCAAATATGCATACGAGCCGTGGAGAGTTCTACGAGTCGTGGAAGATAGTTCATGCCCTGAGGATCAGAGACTTGGACTTTCAAGAATTACATCAGACGAAACTCCCTTTTTGGGTCGTAAACCACTTTACGAGCCATAGAGGGGTGCCATAGAGTTAAAGTCCAAATTTCCAGCAGTTGAGTATGAGACCCCGATTACGGGCCATAGAATGCAATACAACCCATAACAACCTTTTGTATGGCGTACCGACCAGTTCTCATATTTTTTAGGACTTGAATTTTAATTATTAGAAATAGGTTTTTTAGGTTATTTTTCAGAAGCTTTCGCCTAGTACTTAGAGAACTCAATAGTTTGAGAGAGAAATTGTAAGATCATATTGGAGAGTCTTTGAGAATACTTGTGTTTGAATTTTGTCGTGAAGCTTGTGATTCTTATTAAAGTTGGATTTGCTTGTTCTTAATTCTTGTGTAAGTGTTTAATTATGTTTTCTCAACTCATAATTCTTGCATCTACACATAGCATGAGTTTCTAAATCCACAACTGGGGTTGTGGGAACTATGAAGAACTAACAACATAAAACCAAATAATTCATTACTATTGGAAGGTGTATATGCATGTATTTTTTAACTCTCTTCGTTTTGTATGTTTTCTAGTGGTGGCCAACATTAGAAATCGCCTAGTGTTACTGACTGGTCCAAGGTAGTAATGAATAGGAAAAGAGATTAATTAACAGGATTAAATTGATGTGTTCTCGTCTAATCCACCAAACTGGGCCAAGTGGCGGTTTTAAGGGTTAGTAATGTACACTATGGAGATGGGCCAGGTCATATAGTGAAATTCACTTCTCACCTTTGACCAAAAGGCTGGTGAACATAACTTACCATCCTGCATGCTATACACTAGAAAAGAATTAGGTTATCCGATGATACTGAGTTGGGGAATCATAGGGAACACTGATGTGCTTCAAAAATCATGGGTGATTGTCGACTCATCACCCTTTATAAGGCATATCTTCCGGGCTGACATGACAGTGATTGTGGATTTTTGATAATGCCTTGCGTGTCATAGTTGTGTTGTCACATGCACCGGTTTGGATTCGTTTGCTAAGGAGCTATCTAACCCCGTGTTGAAGAGTTGGTATAGGTAACTAAGTTTGTGATATATGTGATGTATGCCATTGAGTTGAGGTCTATGTGTGACTGTATTGTCTATATAAATTCAGTCTGTCGTTTGAGGACAAGCAACAATTTTAAGTTGAGGGTGTTAATGTGCTGCCAAAATACAACACTTTTGATGTTGTACGAGACCATCTACAGGTTGTAGAGAATTCTACGAGTCGTAAAGGTATTTCATGAGGAATTCTAGTGAGGGGCTTAATTCTATGAATATGCAGACGAGTCTTGGATCATTGTACAAGTCATAGAAGACCTTTCGTGCCACGAGGATCAAAGAAGTGAGTTTGCAGGAAAGTTATAAGACGAAACCCCCTTTACGAGTTGTAAACTACTTTATGAGTCGTAAAGGGTGTCGCAGACGAGAAGTCCAAAATTCCAGCAGCTGATTTCGAGACCCCGACTATGAGCTGTAGAAGATAATACGTGTCATAAAGTGCTTTTGTGGAGTTTGCCAACCAGTTTTCCTAATTTGTTTAGGATTTATTTTTACTTATTATAAATAGGTCTTTAGAGTTATTGTCACGCCCTAAGTCCCATTAAGGCGGATTGGCACCCGTCGCCGACAAGGCTTGGGAGAACCAACATATAACTATGTACCTGCTATGAACATTTAAGAGGTTTCCATATTCAATATGATGTCAAAAGAAAGTAAACTATACTAACAAGCCAAAAGTAAATGCATAAGACTAGGCCGCTGGAGCCATGATGTCTATAGTACACTACTTGACCACACTTTACTTTACATAGTCTACAAAGCCTCTATGTAAGGAACACTATCTATATGGGTTGAGACAGGCCCCGCCTCATGATCAACTATACAATACAAAATATAAGCTCTAGACACACAAGCCCTGAAGCAACCTGGAGCTCAGTAACAACAGCTAGAAGTCCTGCACTCCTACTGGGGAGATTTAGTAACGCTCGTACCTGCAGCATGAAATGCAGGTCCCCCATAAAGGACGTGAGTACGAGATAATGTACTGAATATGTAAGGCAAGAAATATTGTATATGAAATAAGAACTCAAATGAAATCACACACTGGTGTGTAAGGATAAAAACACCACCTTTAGTTATACTGTGGAATCATGTACTTTATGTCTTTTTATTACTTTACCTTTCTTTACTATATAATCTGTGCACAATCTATCATGTAAACGACCAGCTGATCAGTGGTAAATCAATATCGGGATCGACCCATGCTAGGCTTTCCTTTCACCCCTGGGATACCCCTCGTAATATGGGATCGACCCATGCTAGGCTTTCCTTTCACCCCTGGGATACCCCCCGTAATATGGGATCGACCCATGCTAGGTGATTCTTCCACCCCTGGGATACCACCCATTAATAAGCAACTTTGAGTTATCTTTTATTTACTTTTGAGATAACTCTTTGGGTGGTCATAACATTTAGAACTTTAGGAGTATAGACGTGACATGTGACATATAAACAACCATACAAGATAATACCACAATGAAAAGAGAGTTACAGAACTAATGAAACGTGTAGGAGGTTAAACAACACATGGACTTTATTCGGTAAAAAAGAACTCATGTATCTTGGTATCCAAGTACGTATGCAGATTTGACAATGACTATGTGTGGGAACATATGAACATGGTAAGGAGTGGAGACACGGTTATAGTCATGTCAGAGTTTTTATGTGCCTTTATGTACCAAGGAAGAACCTAGATTTCATGCCAAGTAATAGGAAATCAAGTAGTCTTACCTACCTCGTTGTACTATGTCTTTATTACCTCGGAGTAGCATCCCTTTCCTCCAAATGCTTATCTACAATATAGTAGTTGATAAAACTATTACTAGCAGCTAATAAACACATCTTGGTAATCCAATTTCACCCAAAAATAATATCCGGGCAGCAAGCCCGTAATTAGCAACCAAAGAGTATTCTTTCAACCTTTCCACTCCTAATTGTATTTTTTAGTACACATTCTTATATACATGTCTTATCCATCTTTTTTAGTCCCATAATAGCACTACAACAGCTCAGAAAGTACAACATACAACAACGCTACACAACACACAAGTAGGCAACGTAATATTATGTCCTTTCGCTACATTTCGGCGTCAACCATTCCAAATCTGTCTCAACCTCAACCAAACTATCCTCGACATATACACAAAAAAAGTCCTAAAACAGTCCGCAAGTGGATGGAAAAAATGAGACAACAATTCCCAATATTCAGTCCACAAATTCCTACTAAGAGTGCAATTAAGATATCATATAAGAACTCATTTTTGCAGAATATAAAGATGGTGCAGCAGCCTTCTTACATCACTACAGAACCAAACCTTATTAAAAACATAAATATTAATTCATATTTCAGCCAACCAACAAGAGAAGAGTCTCTTAATAAACAAGAAAAGTGGACAACAATCTTTGAAACACATGCTGTCCAAAATTCCTGCACAAGTGCAACTAGCATACTCCTCATGTTTTTCATGAAAAATTTACACTAAACCATAGGTATTTTTACTTACCTTATCCCTCAAGGATCAGGTGCTCTTCAAGAACCCTAAAGGTGTGTCTTAACTGCTTTACAAAGTGAAGAGAGAGCAAGGAGAAACTTGGAAAGAAATCTAATTTTTGGCTTAGTGAAAATGACTTAAAATTGCTGGTTTTTAATCCCTTTTAAAGGGACACTTTTGGCCGACTTTTTTTTGCATTTCAAGCCTTATTTTATTAAGGTGATGATGCAGAAACTTGGCCTTTTCACTTGGGCCTTATTGGGATTCAATTGGATGGACTTTGCTGCAAATATTTCTCTTTTAGACCCACTTAGTTTGGGCCCTATTTTTGAATTGGGTTGTGAATGTAATTTGGCCCTTTTCCTATTCATCTTGGGATGCAAATGTTGTCCCTGTATGATGATAAACCATGGGACCAAATGACATCCTTAACTCGGAGTATATTCTTTATCGGACTTGAACAAATTCTGTGTCGGGCCTCGTCTCCGTCTACCTAGCCTATTTGAGCTAAGCACGTAGGTGACTCAGCTATTAGCTTCCTAAGTCTCACAAGCACCTCACTTCCTTTAACTTTGTTTAAGGTGAGCTCTCCTTAATTTGACTTAAAACTTATATGCACTCGGTCATCTTAAGCGTTAGACATACATATAGCCCTCTAATTTGAAATTCAAGAACTTTTAAAATGTGTGCTAATTTGACCCTGCCATATCATGTTTCATATGTATTGGACTAGTACATGTAAGATGTGGGGTGTTACATCCTCCCCCCTAGGAACATTCGTCCCCGAATTTTAGCATAAATAGGATAGGTCATACAAGTTAAATCTTTCATGTAAACAAACTTTTGACAACATAATAAGAATTCAAATTCACGTACCTACTAATCCCTCAACTCTGCATCTTGGACTTCCTCTTTAGCTTCAAATAAATAAGGGTATTTAGATCTCATTGCTTTCTTAGCCTCCCACATTATCTCTTCTACTTGTTGGTTCCTCCAAAGTACCTTTAGCTTACTCCTTAGCTTTCTAACTTGACGATCTAGGATAGCAATTGGTACCTCTTCATAGGTGAGATCTTCCGTAACCTGCATATCTTCAATAGGAGTGATACGAGATGGGTCACCTATGCATTTTCAAAGCATTGAGACATGAAAAACTGGATAAACCATTGAAAGCTCCTGGGGTAGCTCTAATTCATACGCAACCTGCCCAAACATTTTAATAATCTTATATGGCCCTATGTAACGTGGGCTTAGTTTTCCTTTCTTACCAAATCTCATAACTTTTTTCATTGGGGACACCTTTAAGAATACCCAATCTCCCACTGACAATTCCAAACCTCTTCTTCTAGCATCCGCATATGATTTATGATGACTTTGGGTTGTTTCTAGCCGCTGTCGTATTACCTTGACTTTTTCCATGGCTTGTTGGACTAGATCTGGCCCAAGAAAGGTGGTTTCACCCACTTCAAACCATCCTATTGGTGATCTACATTTCCTTCCATAAAAGCTTCATAAGGTGCCATCTTGATGCTTGAATGGTAGCTATTATTATAGGCAAATACAATAAGTGGCAAATGGTCCACCTAACTACCCTTGAAGTCCAATGCACAAGACCGCAACATATCTTCAAGTGTTTGAATGGTGCTATCTGCTTGACCATCTGTTTGAGGGTGGAAAGCTTACTTAAATTCACTTGTGTCCCTAAGCTTCTTTGGAAGGACTTCCAAAACTTTGTAGTGAATTGAGCTCCACGATCAGATATAATGGAGATTGGGACCCCATGTAGCCTAACTATCTCTTTGAGGTATAGCTTTGCATACTCTTCAGCTGTATAATCACTCTTAACTGGTAAGAAGTGTGCTGACTTTGTGAGCCTATCTACTACCACCCATATAGAGTCAAACTTTTGAAATGAGCAAGGCAACCCAGTAACAAAATCCATATTAATCATATCCCATTTCCACGTTGGAAGCTCTATACATTGCATATAACCTCCCGGATTTTGGTACTCTACCTTAACTTGTTGGCAATTCGGACAGTGAGCCACAAATTCTGCAAGGTCCTTTTTCATGCCTTCCCACTAGAACATTCCCTTCAGGTCATGATACTTCTTAGTTGATCCTGGATGGATGGAATATTTTGAATGATGGGCTTCTTCCATTATCCTTCTTCTTAGTCCATTAATATTAGGAACACATAACCTATTTTGGTAATAATGTACTCCATTTTGTGTAAGTTCAAAGCCCTTCATCATACCTTGACCCACCTTCTCCTTAAGTCATCATAGAACAGGATTCTTGAATTGCTTTTCTCTTACCTCCATTATCAATGAAGACTCCGCAGCATTATGTACAACAACCCCTTCCTTTGGAGTTTCAATAAGGCGAACTCCCAAATTGGCTAGTTAACGTAGATCCTTAGTGACTCCTTGACTTACCACGGTCTGATCACCAATATTTATAATTGCCTTACAACTCAGAGCATCGGCTACCACATTTGCTATCCCTGGATGGTATAGTATATCAACGTCATAATCCTTTATTAGCTCTAGCCATCTCCGCTGTCTTAAATTTAGGTCGTTTTGTTTAAAGATATACTGTAGGCTCTTATGATCAGTATGTATGTCAACATGAACCCCATACAAATAGTGGCACCATATTTTCAAGGCAAACACAACAGATGCTAGCTCAAGGTCATGCGTTGGGTAGTTTCTCTCATGCGATCGCAATTGTTTCGAGGCATAAGCAATTACCCTACCATGTTGTGTCAGCACACACCCTAAGCCAACCCATAAAGCATTACAATAAATCGCAAACCCCTCTGTTCCTTCTGGAAGAACTAGCACAGGTGCAGAAGTTAGCCTGGTTTTCAACTCTTGGAAGCTCCTTTCACATGTCTTATTCCAGTGAAATTTGATCGCCTTATCTGTCAACTTTGTTAGAGGTGTAGAAATAGAAGAAAAAGCCTCAACAAATCTTCTGTAATAACCTGCCAACCCTAGGAAGCTTCAAACTTCTGTGGGTATTGTTAGCCTTGGCCAATCTTTCACCGCCTCTATCTTTTGTGAATCAACCCTTATTCCTTCATCGGATATAATATGATCCAAGAATGCCACTGATTTTAACAAAAATTCACATTTGGAAAACTTGGCGTACAATTGCCGATCATGAAGAACTTGTAATACCTGTCGTAAGTGATTTGCATGGTCCTCTTTTGATCTTGAATATACCAAAATATCATCAATAAATACTATCATGAATACATCCAAGAATGGGTTGAATACCCTGTTCATTAAATCCATAAAAACTATTGGTGCATTGGTCAGCCCAAATGACATAATAAGAAATTCAAAGT
The DNA here is from genome assembly GCA_029948455.1 of Solanum rostratum. Lineage (NCBI taxonomy): Eukaryota > Viridiplantae > Streptophyta > Magnoliopsida > Solanales > Solanaceae > Solanum > Solanum rostratum. The sequence goes on from CM057056.1 coordinate 35,202,814, forward strand.
GACCGTAGCGTGTACTAAAGGTTGTCTTGGGTATACCTTTCTCTTTCACCCTCACTTGGTGATAACCTGATCTGAAATCAATTTTGGAAAAACAGTTGGCACCTTGTAACTAATCAAATAAATCACCAATCCTGGGGAGGGGGTATTTATTATTAATTGTCATCCTATTCAATTGCCGGTAGTCAATACACATTCTGAAGGTGCCATCCTTTTTACATACAAATAACACTGGTGCACCCCAAGGGGACACACTAGGTCTTATAAAACCCTTCTCTAGCAAGTCTTTTAGTTGCTCTTTTAATTCACATAATTATGCTAGGGGCATTCTATAGGGAGGATAGAAATAGGTTGAGTGTCTGGAAGTAAGTCAATGCCAAAATCTACCTCTCGTTTTAGAGGTAAACCTGGAAGCTCTTCGGGAAACACATCAACAAATTCATTCACTACAGGAACAGATTGAAGAGTTGGTGATTCTGCTTCCATATCCCTCACGCTAACTCGATGACATATATATCCCTTTGACATCATCTTCTTTGGCTTAAAATAGGAAACAAACTTACCCTTTGGTGCCCCAACATTGCCTTCCCATTCAAGGACCGCCTCATTTGGAAAGTGGTTCGGCAATCTACAGTGGCATAGCAAGAATCTAACCAATCCATACCCATTATAACATCAAATTCCACCATTCCTAACTCAACAAGGTCAGCCAATGTGTCACGGCCACAAACAGATACTTCACAGTTATAATAGACCCTTCTAGCTATAATAGATTAACCAGTTGGTGTAGACACTTCAAATGGCTCGTTCAATAATTTAGGTGTTCTTTTAAGCTTCCCAGCCACTAGTGGAGTGATATATGATAATGTAGAACTATGGTCAATTAATGCTTACACATTATGTGAAAAGATGGACAATGTACTGTGACCACATCGGGTGAAGCTTCTAAATATTACCGACTCTTCAGAGCATAAGTGCGATTCTGGGCTCTGCTAAAGCTGCCCCTCTACCACCTCTACCACGGCCTGTAGGTGTTTATTGACCCCTTCCTAATGGAGGAACTGATGATGATGATGCAACTATTGACCTGGTAGGTTGTGTTATATCGCCCATACGTCTTCTTGGGCAATCTATCATCATATTCCCTGGTACACCACCCCAATAACAAGCATCTGTTCCAACATGACATGCACCTAAAGGACTCCTCCCACATTGTTTGCATGGCTGACTAGGAGGAATTTGTTGGCTTGCCGAATATCCTGTTGTCCGTGCACCTTGTCCCTCTCTTTTTTGACTAAACTGATTACATTTAGACCTTTGAAGTTGTGGTGGAGCACTGACTGTAAAGTAAGAGGATGATGGCCTAGGTGTTTTATTAGGAAATCGAGGCCTAAACTCACCTTGGGACGGTACAAACTGCCCTGTAGATCTGGCCCTCTTGAACTGCCCCTTTGTGTGTGTGTGTTTGCATTTTCACATATGTATATATAGAGATAAAATTTCCAAGTCTCAATAAATCATGGTACACGCCCATACTTGGCAAGATAGGGAAAAAACATTTAAAAGATTTATTTATCATTTAGAACGAAGCATTTATCACTTAAAAGGAGCATGTATCATTCTAAAGAAGTTTTACTTGTTTCGAAAAGTGATGAAAATTATATCAGTGCTTTAACTTGGCATTTCAAGTAAAACATGCTAAAATAGTCAACTCAAGCCCTAATTTTTCATCTCATACAAAACATGTTCTCAAAGCAGCAACATGACCAAAATGCTCTTACAGAAATAAATATCATCAAGGTGCTCTCGAAGCATTAAATATATCAAGGTTCTCTCATAGCAATAGATATCATCAAAGTTCTTCCGGGGCAATAAATATCATCATAGGTAGAAGGAAGTTGGTTTGTCCTTGGAAGATAGGATGCACCACAAAATCAACTCCCCGAATTCGAGCTACCCGTCAAGCAGTGGATGATCGTAACACACAGTCCCTAAATGGTAAAATCATGTAGCATAGAGTATGCATTAGTACATTTGAATGTACTATTTATGCGGGCATGTAATACATATGATTTATCAACCTGCATTTCAATATTAGATGACAAGGGCACATAATATAGAAAGAATCATATATCCAAGGAAGAGTAGTATACAATATGTCATAAAATTCATGATGCATAAAATGCAGTAATGCTCATATATAGTGGGGATGGACTATAACCAAAAAATCAAACCCATGAGAGATATAACATGAGATAGTCCGATAAAGACCTCCCACCGGTAGGAGAAGATCACGTGCCAAGGGTAATCTACATCACACCTTATAAGCAACCCCATTTTGGTGGATGGAAACCTTCTTTACGAGACATATCTTTTCAGAAGGAATTTCATAATCATATCAAAAATGAATAACTATTCCTTATGACCTGGTCATTTTCGTAATGGCTACTGTTCCTATGTTGGCATATAGTTCAAGAAAAGGGAGAGGACCCTCGGAGATAGGATTCATGCCCCCAATACATCAATGCTAAGTCAAAATATCCCACGAGAATACTTATACATATACGTGCTTTCAAGAGATACGATATTCATTTAAAATCCGTTCAATACACCTTTAAGCTCATAAGCCAAACCATAAATTAAAATCATGATACTCATTCAAGGAATAGCTCATCACCCTATACAAAATGATACAAGCATAAAAAATGCTCAAAGAGCCATAATCATTAACATATATGTGATAACATTCTTGTCATAACCCATTTCTTATCAAAATCATTTCATAAAACATAATTGGGCTTAACTCACTTCATAATTTCCATAAAAACCAATGTCCATGATTGCACATGCCATGAGTGAGTGAGAATAGCTTAAGAAGTATGGATTCAAGATAAAATCAACATTATAATATAAAATTGAAGTAAATTCATTATTAAATCCACATTTAAATCATAAGATAAATCACCCATGCATAAATCAAGCTTTAAATGGGATATGCATCTTCATAACCTCAATGCAAATAATCATAGTAGGGCTAAAATAACTTAAAATCATAAATAAAGTACAACCCATAGATCAATTGAATTTAATAAATTCAAATAATGAAAACCCACATTTAAAGTAAGCTTAATTTCATGTAAATCAATTGGAAAGAGTTTGGGCCTTCTTGATTGAAAGGGACCAAGAATCAATCCCATATACCATGATTAGGAAGATGAACTTGAGGAGAGTTTAGCTTAAAGTTGAAATCCTAATTGAATCCTGGCTTGGGTCATGGGAGAAGAACTTAGAGAGGATTTTTAGGAATTGATTTTAGAGTGAGAGTGTTTCCAATGAGAATGAATTAAAATGAAAGGATATCAGCTGATTTAGGGGTCTAGGATAGGTAAAAGGTCATAAAAACATTTAAAAAAATATCATATTTACGTAAAAGTCATTAATGAAAGGATGGAAATTGGGTCGTCATGGCCTCACTGGCACTGACACGGTCCATGAAGCGCATCACGGGCCGTGAATTGTGCGCATGAGACAACACTTAGGCAAGTTTTCGCAATGTTCGACACTTAGAATTTTCAACGCGAAGGAACTTCACATGGATGGCCACACGACCCGTGTTACACAACACGGGTCATGTCAAGGGCCATGAACCAATACTTAGAAAAATCTAGCACGAAAAAGTTATGAGACAGTGATTTCGTACTTAGAAAAATTTTACGTCGAGAGTCACACGATGGGTCACACGGCCCGTAGCACACCATACTGGCCGTGTGACCATACTTAGCCTATTTCTTCGTTCTCTAGGTGCAAGGCCATCACATGGCACACCACACGGTCCGTGAAACACCACACGACCCCCGTGGGGTTCCGGTGTGACGTGTCTTAGCCAAAACTCCATGTCAAGTCCCCCTAATCAAAATTGTGGCAAAGTAACCCTTCACTGGAGGCCACACGGTCTGTGTGACCTCACACTGGTCGTGTGAGCCTCCCATGATATGACACTTGGTCAAATTTTCTCACGGAGCGACATTATGAGATCCGATAAAGTCTTTCAAAAATCCAGGTCCTTACAACATGGGAAAAATAATATAAATAATCCCTCTCACATACAAGAATATAAATTAAACAGTTCTAATATTTCAATCCCATACCATGATACTATCCTGTAGTTCTTTTTGTAAGCATAGTTAATCTAATCTGGAAAAAAGATAAGCCAAACATACCTTGAGTTCTGAAACTTTACTTGAATCGCTCTACAGGTGTTAATCCTCAAGCTATGGCCGCGTAACAACTCTCAACTATCAAGAATGAAAAGTCCATATCAAAGGCATTCTTACGATACCCATATTATTAAGCTTTAAAATTGAATGCCAAAATCACCAAAAAAATCACCTAAAAATGAAAAAGAGATAAAAATAAATTTTTATTTGAAAATCATAGTTCTCAAGTGAAAATGAGTTTGTGGATGAAAATCTAACCAAAATCGAGTAAGAATTGAGGCTCAAACTAAAGAAATGCTAAAAATTTAATTTGAGGGAAAATCCTTAAAATACTCTTTTGAAATTTTTGATTTTGAAAATTTTAGACGATAAAGTTGATAGTAGATAATTTAGAATTTAGTTAGAAACTTACCTACATGAATTTTCTCAAGAAATCTCTCCCAAAATCTTTATTTCTAGCTCTCAAGATGTTGAAAATTGTAAGATAGTAAATGGGGAAGAAATCCCGTTATAAGAGAGTTGTCAGTAAAAAACGAGTCCAGAAAAATAGTAATTGTAAAAAAAACAAAACTTGAAACTCATTTGAAAACTTTTATACAAGATCTAATAGTATGAAAATTGATCATAAAAAATGTTCTAGAGCTAATGAAATCATTGAATTTCTTTTAAAAAAAAAGATTGTTTAATTAAAATTACCCCTTGGGATGCTTTTTAGGTGCCTCATCCTAATGCGCATTATACACTATATAATCTCGAGACAAGAACTAACCATTCTACTAGCCTAAACTCGAAGTTTTGGAATCAATGGAACTAATAGATTCACCCTCCAACATTCGAATTTCTAAATGTTGATCAAAGTTAACTCTTTGGAAGTGAATTACTTTGAAAGTCTCAAAACCACTAAACTCACTCTCGGACGCTTCAGGGATCATGCAAACCAATCCCACATCCCAAATAAAGAATAAATTATGGAGAAGGGTAAAATAATTATTTCACAAAAGGTAAAATTTCAGAAAATAAGATTTTGTAAAAAAAGTGATAAGACAAGATATGATCTAACTACAGGTTACTAAGCATATATTCTTACATAAGAGTATATGGAGGAAACCTATTAGGAAAGAAAATTAGTAAGTAGTGTTGTATTTTAGTGTAAAATTTAATGATCTTTATTTTCATTACTCCCATAATTTTTTATTATCATAACTTTTAAAATAATTAATAATCATATTCATAACATTATCTGATAGTTCACATTGTAGTCTTCTAATTAGAGACACTATATCACTTTGTAGAATTATTACATTAGCCTTTTAAATTGATAAGTTTTTTATGCTCATTATATTCATGCTTTAGATTGACTCGAAGAACAATATGAAAGTTAATAAATGATGACCAGCTCGTTACAGTGAATGTTGATCAGAGCTCACAAGATTGTACATTGATTTTATTGTCATGACCCAAAATTGGATAGCAACCAAAGAAGTATATAAGTAAAGAGAAAACGATCCATTTAACACAAGAAATCTCCCAAAACCTGGAGTCATAAGTACAAGAGCATCCAATATAGTACTGAAGTATAAATACAATTGTCTTAACATAAGGTACAAACTATCTCCCAGAATAATATCTCATACGATGTTTGACAAAAAAAGTGAAGAGAATCCCAAAGATCTTTGGCGACTCGAAGTCTGAGCCTCGTCAGTAAGATCAAGATGGATGTAGAAAATCCTAACAAGAGTGAATTAGCTACCTTGTGTAGGTCCCTGTGCTCGATATGGAGGGAGGATATAGAGTAAGGATGAGCACACCAGAGTATACCCAGTAGGTTCAATCGACTAGGTAATAGAAATCCAACAAGTATGTAATAATGAGGAATCCTATCCCCTGCATCAAAAGGGTTAATACACAATACGATATGATCACGAATAATAACAAGTACCAATGATGAACCAAATCAATAATACAATAACATGATATGCATAAATGCAATGGCATCGCAAGCTATGTATGAGATGAAATTCGATTGTCACGGGGCCAATGTACACATTTATCAAGATGAAGCCACAATATACATCTCGGGATCATCGCGTGACCATGTACGTATAATCACAACCGTCGCAAGGCCGGGGTACACATCTACAGAACCCTGAGGATGATCAAGCAATGTACTGAAATATCTCAAGGCGTTGCAGGCCTTAAGATAAAAATCTCAAAGTGTCACAAGCCTCAAGAGGAAGTGTCTTGAGATGTTGCGAGACTCAAGTAGAGTAGATATATTATAAAATATGTACATGCCAATGCCACAGTATAATTATGAAATTTTCATGTCAATGCCACAACATAAGCTTGAAGTTATGTACATACGATTGCAAAAATGGAGTAAAAGATATGTGCATATCAATGCAACTCGTCCATATAGGATAGTCCATACCAATGCAGTAATGGAGTATAAGATACGTGCATACCAATGCAATAATGAAATATAAGATATGTGCATACCTATGCAACTAGTCCATATAGGATATGTGCATACTAATGCAATTAGTCAATATATGATATGTGCATACTAATGTAACAATGGAGTATAACATACGTGCATACCAATGCAACAACACAATCATAAGTTGTGATAGCAAGATATATACAATGTTAATTGGATACCATGTCCATAATCTCATAAATGTTAGGCCAAATCATTAAGTCTCTCATTATCACCCTATCATCTATACTCTAACTCTCAAAGAAGTCGAACTCCACAAGTTGCCAAGATAGTATCATATGCCTCTAATACATCCAAAATATAATCCATTTATTCCTTAAATCCCCAAATAGTCTCATATTATCACAACATAACCAACCTCATGTTTCCATCAATTCAATCATATTAGGTTGCCAGCTCATAATTCAATCTACATCTCACAATTATCACATAAACATGCACAATAACTCAAATCTAGTCCCAAAAAGGTTAGCTGAACCTACCTTGATACCGAAGCTGCACTCGAACAAGCTTTCAATCAACTCAAGCCTCTAAATGATCCACAGATTGATCAAGAATGAATATTACACATCAAGAGGTGCATTTTGATACCCATATTGGTATATTTTACGCTTAGGGTCAAAATTAGGACTAACAATTGAAAGTGTCAAATCTGGAAATTGACTTCAAAATCGAACTCTACATGAAAAATGGAGTTCGTGGGTGAAAATCCCACTGAAATTGAGTTCAAAACGATGGGGAAATCCCCATTTAAGGTTTCCAAATCATAGACCAAAAATACCCAATTTCGGAAATTTAAAATCACGAAATTCAAATCAAGATCAAGATACAAACCATGGAAATTAATCCAAACGATGTTTAAAATACTTACCCAAAAGATTTCTCTGAAAACCCTCGTCAAAAATCATCCCCCAAAGCTTGAAATATAAAAAATAGAGTGAAAATGGGGGTTTTACATCTTTAAAAATAACTCAACAAAAATATACTCTTTGAAGGCGGAACCTTATCTACGATTGTGGAGCACAAAAGTGTCTAAACATCCATGAAGGCTGAGTACAATTTGGGGCTACACCAAATTCTCCCACACCAAACAATGCCAAAACACAAAATGGACCCTTAAAACTCATCTAGAACTAGTTGAACTCTCGGAATTCCAATCCGAGCTTCCAAACTCTGAATATTAACCAAAGTCAAACTTTGGTTCCGAAAATGACTAAAATCTCTACTTTGGGCCTAAAACCACATTTTAACTCCAAATTTAGTTTCGACATTCCGAAGGTAATTGAATCGATTGATCCCCGATCCGACCTCCAAAACTTATGATGACACAAAAACTTACTTTTTCAACAACTTAAACTTTCAAAAAGAGCAAAACTCATATTTTAAACTTTTAAAACTCAGAATTTCAATTCCAACCATTCAAATAGTTCAAAGTATCCTCAAAGTAACTTACGAAAGGGTAAAACAATAATTTTCATAGACATAGCAAGAAATGACTAACTAGATCATTATATCATTCACCATTAAAAAGAATATTTGTCCTCGAACAGAAGGAAAATTGGAGTACCTGAAGCCTAAAAAAAATTGGGATATCTATCTGTCATGCCAGTCTCCAACTCCCAAGGGCCTCTCAATAGAACAATGTCATCACTGAACTTTCACAGAAGGTATATCTTTGGATCTTAATCTCTGGACTTGCCTGTCCAATCTAGCTATAGGTTTCAATTCAAAGGAAAAATCTAGACCCAACTGAACAGAGTCAGAGGAAATCATATGGGACTCATCTTGAATGTACTAGCGGAGCATAGAAACATGAAAAATAGGGTGAACAAAAGGTAGTGTCGGTGGTAAAGCCAACTCATAGGCTACCTCACCAACTCTCCTCAAAATCTCAAATGGGCCAATGAATCTGGCACTAAGCTTGCCCCTCTTTCCAAATCTTATCACACCCTTTATGGATGAAACCTTTAGCCAAACAGTGTCACCAACAGAGAACTTAAAAGGCCTAACCCTATTGTCAACATAACTATTTTTGCAACTCTGGGTAGTCAAGAGTCTACTCTGAATCAGTCGGACTCGGTCCATGGTATCTTGAATCAAATTAGCACACAACACCTCAGCCAAACCTGAATCAAACTATCTAAAGGGTGATCTACATCTCTGGCCATACAAGGCCTTAAACGGTGCCATCTTGATGCTGGAATGGTAACTATTGTTATATGAAAACTTTGCCAATAGTAAGTGCTGGTCATATCGAGCCCTAAAATCAATAATAAAGACCTTAAGTATGTCCTCCAATACTTGAATAGTGCTCTCGGACTGACCATCGATGGTGAAAAGCTAAACTTAAATCTACTCTAGTACCCAAACAACGTTGTACAACATGCCAAGAGTGAGAAGTAAATAGAGACCCTCTGTCTCATACTGTAGACATTGGCACACCATGCAATCTGATAATGTCCCGGATATATAATCTTGCCAATTGCTCTGCATTTGTTGCTAGTCTTCACCGGTCTAAAATGTGGCTAGTTAGTCAATCGATCAACTATCACCCAACTGAATCACACTTGCCCAAGGCCACGATCAAACCTGTGACAAAGTCCATAGTCACTCTCTCCCACTTCCACTAGCGAATGGGCATTCTTTGCATCAATCCACCAAGCTTTTGATGTTCATATTTCACCTGTTGGCAATTCAAACACTTGGCCACACACTTAGCTATGTCTCTCCTCATGCCAATCAACCAATAAATTTTAGCCACACCCGGATGGATGGAATATCTAGCACAATGGGCCTTTTCGAATATCTGTCACCCAATCCCAACTTTAGGCATACAAAATCTACCATTGACCCTCAATACACCATCATCATTGATAATAGCCACCTTGGCTTCACCTCACAACACTTTATCACGAATCATACATAGTTTGGGGTCCTCGAGCTGGTAAGCACATATCTGATCAAGCAAAGAAGATTTAGCCTCGACAAATGCAAAAATACTCTAAGGAGGAGAATGTCCAAACGAACTATCTACCTAGCAAGTAACTAAACCTCTAGAGCTAAGGGCCTCTCCTTATCCTCAAGAATGCCAAACTCCCCATACTAGTAGCATTACGGCTCAAAGCATATACCACCACATTGGCCTTCCCGGGGTGATAGAGAATAAAGATTATCATAGTCCTTAAGCAACATGTTGAGATTAGGCCGAGTAAAGATATATTTGAGACTCCAGTGATCGGTAAAGATCTCACAATGCAACCCATATTGATAATGTCGCCACAATTTGGACACAAACACAACTACAACAAACTCCAAGTCATGGGTAGGGTAATTTTTCTCATGCACCTTCAATTGTCTAGAAGCATAAGCTATCACTCTGTCACGACCTGGGGATAGGGCCTAGATGTGACATGGCGAATGGGAACCCGAGAGTCCCCAAACAAGCCTCAAGTATCTATATCCACATCATCGGTTCAAGAAAAACATTCAGATAGTAACACATAGTTCTAAGGGACAGGGGAAAATAAGACTCACGCTACGGGGCAAAATGGGGAATTGGGCTTTCCACACTAATGACTATACACATACAACCAAAGCACGAGATTTTCGTAAGTCCATTCATAGGGGTACGTAAATCAAATGTCTTGCATAGCATAAAGACTTTAAGGAGTCTACATGATGTCCAACAAATGCCTCTAGTCAAAACGGAACGGGGGCCGGGACAAGTTCTGGGCTCACCCTCAAATAAGCAAGAACATTCTGAAATGACATAAAGGATTAGATAGTTGGATGGTCCTTGGAAGATGGGATTCACCACAATGTACTCCTGGATCGGATTATTCGTCAAATGGTTCGTAATCAAAGTGCTCGGCCCATACATGGTAAAATCATGTAGGCATAGAGTATACGTGAGTACGTCTGAGTGTACTAAGTATGTGGGTATGCAATGCATATGACTTACCAAACCTGCATTTCAATGTTAGATGACAAGGGCACATAAAATAGAAAGAATCATTTAACCAATGGAAGTGTACACAAGATGCCAGGAAATTTTATGATGCATGAAATGCAACAATGCTCATATGTAGTAGGGATGGACTATAACCAATAAATTAAACCCATGCGAGCTATTACATGAATTAGTCCGATAAAGACCTCCCACGGTAGGAGAAGATTACTTGCCAAACGTAATCTACATTACAACTTACGGAACTCACCATTTCGATGGATGATCACCTTCTTTATGGAACTCACTATTTCGGAAGGATTTTCCATAATCATACATAACATATCATAATCATAAATGAAAAACCATCCCTTACGACCCGGCCATTTTAGTAATGGTTAACGTTCCTATGTTGGCACATAGTTCAAAGAAAGGGAGAGGGCCCTTGGGGATAGCCCTAATGCCCCCAATCCATCAGTGCTAAGTCAACAACATCCCATATGAACACTTATACATATACGTGCTTCAAGAGATATAATGTTAGTTACAAAACCGTTCAATGCACATTTAGGCTCAAATGTCATATCATAAATCATAATCATGATGCTCATGTAAGGAATAGCTCATTCACATATACAAGATGGTGCAAACTCCCGAGATGCTCAAAGAGCCATAATCATAAGACATGTATGTGATCACATTCTTGTCATAATTAATGCCTTACCAAAATCATATCATAGTTGTTTCATAAAAAATAATTGGGCTTAACCCATTTCATAATTTTCATATACCAATGCTCATAAAAAATAATTGGGCTTAACCCATTTCATAATTTTCATATACCAATGCTCATAAATGCAATGCAATGCATGATGTGAGGTTGGCATAGGTAACATAGATTCAAGTAAAAATCAACATCATAATATGAAATTGGATAAATCCATAACTAAATCTACATCCAAAACATAGCATAAATTACCCATGCATAAATCAACTTTAAGAGGGGACATGCATGTCCATAATTTCATAACTCGATGTAAATCTTCATAACAGTGATCAAAGTGATTTGAAATCATAGGTAGAATACGGCCCATACATCAATTAGATTTAAGTAAACCAAGTAATGAAAATTTATATTTAAAGAAGACTAAATTCATGAAATCAATTGAAAGATTTTTGGGTCTTCTTGGTTGAAAGGGACCAAGAATCAATCTCACATACCTTGATTGAGGAGCTGGATTTGAGGAAGGACTTAGCTTGAATTGCACTTCAATTGAATCCTAGCCTTGAACCTTCAGAGGGGAGAGTAGAGAGGAATTGGGAGGTGATCTTATGAGGGGGAGGGGTTAGAAGGTTTTAGGAGAATGAATTAAGAGGGGAAGGGTATTACCTGAATTAGGGTTTTAGGATAGGTAAAAGGTCATAATTCATAATTAAAATAAACTGGAATTACATAAACACCATTAATGAAACTAGCAAAAATTTGAACTATTAGGTCCACACAGTCCACTACACGGTCTTTCAGACGTCACACGGACCGTGAACAGTGGTCGTGATCCATTACTTAGAAGTTTCAAGATGGTACTTCCATACTTGGAAAAATTTTGCGTAGAGATTTGCACGGAGGGCCACACGGCCCGTGACACATCACATGGACCTTGTGAGTGGCTTTGTGCCTTCACTTGGTTCAAAATTCCTTTCGTCTAAAATTTCCCCTGCCGTGAGTTGGACCAAGTGTCCCTCCAAGGGAGGCCACACGATCTATGTGGCTTCACACGGCCCATGCGGGCCTTCCGTGGAGTGATGCCTGGCAGCTCACTTGAGTCAATTCTAGGAGATTTGGAATTGCCACTCGAAAAATCCAGGTCCTTATATCATCTCCCCCTTGTGAACATTCGTCCCCGAATGTGCAAGAACAAGGCTTGAAAAGCTTGACTTAGAGCATGAAACACCCAACATATGGTACAATGCATAGTTCGTTATTGGAAAAAAATCATAAAGCATTTAAACTCATATCAAAATCGTATTCAAGTCACTCAAAACATTATAAAGAATCCCTTTTCGTGCATATGTATGCATGTCATGAGACTCAAGAGAGCCAAAAAAAAATGGAACCGTTAGAAAAGGGAAAATCTTAATACCTTAGGCTTGAGTAGATTTGAAAAGATGAGAGTATCACTTCACCATGTCTAGCTCCACCTCCCAAGTAACACTCTCAATATGTTGATTTCTCCAAAGCACCTTCACCAAAGCCACGTCCTTGTTACGAAGCCGATTTACTTGCCTATCCAAGATCTCCACTGGAATTTCCTCATAAGACAAGTTTTCTTCAACCTCAATCCCTTCCAAGGGCATGATGGTGCTAGGATCACCAACTAGCTTCCTCAACATAGATACATGGAAGACCGGGTGAATGGAACTCAAATTCAGAGGCAACTTCAACCTATAAGCCACACCTCCAACTCGCTCAACAATCTCATAAGGACCAACATACTGGGGGCTTAGCTTGCCCTTCTTACCAAAATGCATCACACCCTTCATAGGCGAAACCTTCACATATAGCCAATCACCAACAAGAAACTTAAGATCCCTCCTCCTAACATTTTGAATAAGACTTTTGACGACTTTGGGCTGTTTTCAACCTTTCTCTAATCACTTTCACCTTTTCCATGTCTTCCATCACTAAATCTGGGCCAACTGGTGCCATCTCTCCGACCTCAAACCACCGTACCAGTGACTTACACCTTCTCTCATCTAAGGCCTCAAATGGCGCCATACCAATGCTAGCGTGGAAACTATTATTATAAGCAAACTCAATGAGTGGAAGGTGGTCATCCCAATTGCCTTTAAACTCCAACACATAAGCCCTCAACATATCCTCCAAGGATTGAATAGTCCTCTCGGCTTGCCCATCGGTCTGAGGATGAAAAGCGGTGCTCAACTTAATCTAAGTTCCAAGTTCCTTCTGAAACGACCACCAAAAGTGGGAAGTGAATTGGGTACCACGATACGATATAATAGACCTAGGCACACAATGCAACCTCACCAACTTTTGGATATACAAACTTACGCAGTCTTGGGCGTTGAAAGTAGTCTTGATCGGTAGGAAATAAGCCGACTTCGTCATCCGATCAACGACAATTCAAATGGAATCAAATTGTCTTCAGGTCCGAGGCAAACCAACCACCAAATCCATGTTCACATCTTCCCATTTCCATATGGGAATCTCAATGTCTTGGGCCAAGCCACTGGGACTTTGGTGCTCTACCTTCACTTGTTGACCACTCATGCACTCAGATATGAACTTAGCGATATTCTTCTTCATACAATGCCACCAATACACTTCTTTCAAATCCTGATACATTTTGGTAAACCTCGGGTGAATAGAATAATAAGAGTTATGGGCCTCACTCATAATCACTCTTCTAAGATCATCCACATCCGGAACACAAAGCCGGTCTTGGTACCTGAGTACACCATCTCCCCCTTAGGAGAACACCTCGATCTCCTTTTCAGCAACCAACTTCTTTAATTCAAGCAACGGTGGGTATAAATCTTGCTTAGCTTTTACATCGCTCACCATAGAAGATTCTACCCTGCTTTGAACACGGATACCACCATCGCTCGAATAGGCCAACTTGACATCTAACCTAGCTAACCAGTGAACATCCCTTGCTAACTCCTTCCTTTGTTCCTTGACATGTGCCATACTTCCCATAGATAGCCTGTTGAGAGCATTAGCCATAACAATGGCCTTGCCGGGATGATACAGAACACTCATGTTGTAATCCTTTAGGAGTTCCAACCACATCCTTTGTCTTAAATTGAGATCCCTTTGAGTGAACACATTGCAAACTCTTATGATCGGTGAATACATCAACATGAACCCCATACAAATAGTGTCTCCAAATCTTCAAGGCAAAAACTACCGCCGCCAATTCAAGGTCGTGTGTTGGATAATTAAGTTCATGCACCTTCAACTTCCTTGATACATGCGCTATTACTTTACCATGTTGCATAAGCACACAACACAACCCAATCCGCGAGGTATCACAATACACCACAAACCCCTCCAAACCGTTTGGTAAAGTCAAGACGACAGCTAATGTAAGCCGATCCTTTAAAGTCTGGAAACTCCGCTAACATTCGACTGACCACACAAACTTAGCCTTCTTTTGGGTCGACTTAGTCAATAGAGATGCAATATATGAGAACCTTTCAACAAACCTTCAGTAATACCCGGCCAACCCAAGGAAACTGCGATTATTTGAAGGAGTCAATGATCTGGGCCAATTCTTCACAGCCTCGGTCTTCTTCAGATCCACCTTGATACCATCACCAGATACCACATGACCAAGGAAAGCCATTTTGCCCAAGAAAAATTCACATTTGCTAAACTTTTCATACAACTTCTTCTCTCTCAAAGTTTGGAGGACCATCCTCAAGTGATCCTCGTGCTCTTGCTCACTTCGGGAGTAAATGAGAATATTGTCAATGAAGACCACCAAAAAACTGTCAAGGAATGGCTTAAACACCCGATTCATTAGATCCATGAACACGGTCAGAGCATTGGTTAGGCCAAACGACATCACGACAAACTCAAAGTGCCCATATCTTGTCCGAAAAGTTGTTTTCTGAATGCCCCAATCCCTAACCTTCAACTGATGATACTTGGAACGAAGATCAATCTTTGAGAAATGAGTAGCCCCTTGAAGCTGGTCAAACAAGTCACCAATCCTAGGCAACGGGTACTTATTCTTAATGGTCACCTTATTCAGTTGCCTATAATCAATACACATCCGAAGAGTCCCATCCTTCTTCCTTACAAACAACACTGGAGCACCCCACGGTGATATACTGGGTAAAATGAAACCTTTCTCCAATAAATCTTTTAACTGCTCTTTAATTTTTTCAACTTCGTTGGCGCCATACGATAAAGAGGAATAGAGATAGGCTAAGTATCCAGAAGAAGATCTATGCTGAAGTCTACCTCTCTTTCAGGAGGAATGCCCGATAAGTCTTTGGGGAACACATTCGAAAACTCATTTACCACAGGGACAGACTCAAGAGTAGGCACTTTGGACTCCATATCCTTGACCCCCACAATACGATAAATGCACCCCTTAGAAATCATTCTTTGCGCCTTGAGGTATGAAATAAACTGACCTTTAATAGAGGAGTCACCACCCTTCCATTCAAGAACGGGCTCACCAGGAGGTTGGAACTTGACTTTTCGAGTTTTAAAATCTATAGAGGCATATGATGCATGCAACCAATCCATCCCAAGAATCACGTCAAAGTCAAACATCTCAAGTTCTACAAGATCACATGGAAAGATTTTGTGCAACACAGAAACATGGCAACCATGATAGACTCTATGTGCAACAACAGATTCACCCATGGGAGTATAAACTGAGAAAGGGTCCCTCAAAACCTTAGGACTCAAACCAAATTTAACAGCCAACAGAGGAGTCACAAAAGACAAATTTGCACCAGAATCAAGCAAACATAAGCATCAAAATCAAAGATTTTTAACATATCCATCACGACATTCGGAGCTTCCTCAACATCTTGACTGGCATAGAGTGCATAGAACCAATTGTTCCTTGGGGAAAGACCTTTGGAAGTTATTTGTTGACTTTGCCCACCTTTGGCCACCTGACCTTGGTCTCTACGGGCATTCCTTGGACAATCATCAACCTTGTGATTTTTATCATCACACCCGAAGAAAACACCCAAATCCCTCCAATAAACTCCCGTGTTGGGCTCCCCACACTTGTCACATATGGGATACCCCTGATCGCCACCAACCGGTACCCTAGGAGGAGGCACTCGATCATTAGCAACCCGAGTACCAGAACCTTGTCCTTGTTGGAAGCGATCGAAACTACCACTTCGAGAACCAGAGAATCCACTATAAAAACGGGTACTATTGGGATCGTGAACCCTTCTCTCTTTGAGTTTCTCTCCTTCGATTTATTCAGCATACATCCATGAGTCTAGCAATATCCATATCTCGTATGAGCATAGCAGTACGACATTCCTTTACAAGAAAATCAAAGATACCCAAAACAAACTTGTGCATTCTTGCACGAAGGTGAGCCACAAGCAACGAAGCATACTTGGAAAACTTTCTGAACTTTAGGGCATAGTCCCTTACACTCATACCTCCTTGCATGAGATTGATAAACTCAGTCATTTTGGCCTCCCAAAGCTCAAGTGGAAAGAAGCGGTCAAGGAAAGCATATCCGAACTCTTCCCAATTGACATCACAACTGCAAACTCTCTCCAAAGACTATTGAGTATACCACACCTGAGCCACATCTTTCAATTAGTAGGCATCCAATTAAGCCTTCTCTTCGGAAGTGACACCCATGATGTTCAGTATCTAGGTAAGCTGATCAATGAGCTCCTAAGCATCCTCACCAGCCTTTGACCCATGGAACTCCAGAGGATTTATCTGGGTGAATTCCCTCACCAGAGAAGCAGGCGTAGGATCCCTTGGCAAAGTTAGCATGCCTTGTCTGAGAGGTCATCTCCTAAGCAAGCATAGCGAAGGTTGTACAAAACTCACCGTTCGAGATGGGTTTATCCCTAGGCTCGTGGGGAGGCTGATCCTCATTAGCTGGAGCTGGCCTTGGTGGGATGGGTCTTCCTCGAGGTATCTTCTGAAATGGATCAACGACACTGTCAAGATAAGGGAACCAAGTATACTAGCCATGGCATGACATAAGACATGAAGAGGCAATTCCTAGAACGTCTCCGTAGCCTCCCACTCATAGGCATGGTGCACTTCACACTCATGAATAGGACTCTACTCGACGCGGCATGTTGGACTCCGAGAACCATTTATAAACCTAGGGCTCTGATACCATCTTTTGTCACGACCCAGAGATAGGGCCTAGATGTGACACAACGAATAGAACCTGTGAGTCCCCAAACAAGGCTCAAGTATGTATATCCACATCATCGGTTCAAGGAAAACATTCAAATGGTAACACATACTCTAAAGGACAGGGAAAAATAGGACTCACGCTATGGGGCAAAATGGGGAATTGGGACTTTCCAGACTAATACCCATAAACATATAATCAAAGCACGAGATTTCCATAAATCCATTCATAGGGGTACGTAAATCAAATGTCTTGCATAGCATAAAGACTTTAAGGAGTCTACATGATGTCCAACAAATGCCTCTAGTCAAAACAGAATGGGGGCCTGAACAAGTTCCGGGATCATCCTCAAATAAGGAAGAACATTCTAAAATGGCATAAAAGAAAGACAGTTGGCTGGTCCTTGGAAGATGGGACTCACCACAGTGTACTCCTGGATCAGACTATTCGTCGAACAGTTGGTAATCAAAGTGCTCGGCCACTACATGGTGAAATCAATGCATATGACTTACCAAACCTGCATTTCAATATTAGATGACAAAGGCACATAATATAGAAAAAATCATATAACCAATGGAAGTGTATACAAAATGCCATGAAATTTTATGAGGCATGAAATGCAACAATGCTCATATATAGTGGGGATGGACTATAACCGAAAAATCAAACCCATGCGAGCTATTACATGAATTAGTCCGATAATGACCTCCCATCAGTAGGAGAAGATTACTTTCCAAAGGTAATCCCCATCACACCTTACGAAACTCACCATTTCGGTGGATGATCACCTTTCTTACGGAACTCACTATTTCGGAAGGATTTTCCATAATCAAACATAACATATCATAATCATAAATGAATAACCATCCCTTACAACCCAGTCATTTCGACAATGGTTAACGTTCCTATGTTGGCACAAAGTTCAAGAAAAGGGAGAGGGCACTAGGGCATAGCCCTAACGCCCCAAATCCATTGGTGCTAAGTCAACAACATCCCACATGAATACTTACACATATACGTGCTTCAAGAGATACAATTTTCTTTACAAAACCATTCAATGCACATTTAGGCTCAAATGCCAAATCATAATAATCATGATGCTCATGCAAAGAATAGCTCATTCACATATACGAGATGGTGCAAGCACCCAAGATGCTCAAAGAGTCATAATCATAATACATACAGGTGATCACATTCTTGTCATAACCAATGCCTTACCAAAATCATATCATAATCGTTTCATAAAACATAATTGGGCTTAACCCACTTCATAATTTCCATATACCAATGCTTATGAATGCAATACAATGCATGATGTGAGGTTGGGATGCGTAACATAGGTTGAAGTAAAAATCATCATCATAATATGAAATTGGATAAATCCATAATTAAATCAACATTCAAAACATAGTATAAATTACCCATGCATAAATCAACTTTAAAAAGGGACATGCATGTTCATAACTTCATAACTCAATGTAAATCTTCATAATAGTGATCAAAGTGATGTGAAATTATAGGTAGAATACAACCCATACATCAATTGGATTTAAGTAAATCAAGTAATAAAAATTTATATTTAAAGTAAACTAAATTCATGAAATCAATTGAAAGATTTTTGGGTTTTCTTGGTTGAAAGGGACCAAGAATCAATCCAACATATCTTGATTGAGGATCTGAATTTGAGGAAGGACTTAGCTTGAATTGTACTTCAATTGAACCCTAGCCTTGAACCTTCAGAGGGGAGAGTAGAGAGGAATTAGGAGGTGATCTTAGGGGGGGTAAAATATTTTAGGAGAATGAATTAAGAGGGGAGGGATATCAGCTTAATTAGGGGTTTAGGATAGGTAAAAAGTCATAATTCATAATTAAAATAAATCAGAATTACATAAACTCCATTAATGAAACGGGTAAGAATTGGAACTGTCGGGTCTACAGGGTCCACTACACGGTCTGTGAGACTTCACATGGACCATGAACAGTGGACGTGATCCATTACATAGAAATTTCACAGATGGAATGTATTCGAAGCTAAGGGGTACCACACGAATGGCTACACGATCCGTGTGACTCTACACAGGCCGTGACATCGACCTTGTGATAATACTTGAAATAATTTCTGCACGACAAAGTTACAAAATGGTACTTCCATTCGTAGAAAATTTTTGTGTAGTGAGTTGCACGGAGGGACACACGGCTTGTGATACATCACATGGACTGTGTGAGTGCCAGTGTGCCCTCACTCTCAAATTGCCCCTGCCATGAACTGGACCAAATGTTCCTCCTCGAGAGGCTACACGGTTCGTGTGGTTTCACATCACCTGTGTAAGTCTTCCATGGAGTGATGCCTGGTAGTTCACTCGAGACAATTCCAGGAGATCTGGAAACACCACTCGAAAAATTTGGGTCCTTACACACTCTCCCTTTTTTGCATCAATATACCACCCAAACCCACACCTGAAGCATCACAATATGGCACAAATGGGACTCCCTCCTCCAGTAAAGCAAGAATAGGTGTTGAAGTCAACAAATCTTTGAGCTTTTGGAAGATCAACTCAAAATCATCCGATCATTGGAATGCTACACCCTTTTGAGTCAATCTGATCAACAAGGTTGCTATAGATGATAAATCCTTAACAAAATGCTTATAATACCCTGCTAAACCAAGGAAACTCTTAATCACAATTATAAAAGTAGGCCTAGTCCACTCACGAACAACTGCTACCTTGACTAGATCATCCATAATACCCTCTTTTGACATAACATGGCGAAGAAATGCTACAGACTCAAACCAAAATTAGCACTTTGAGAACTTAGCGTACAACTTCTCTTCCCCAGTTGACAAGAACTCAAATAAGTAATGCCACCCTTAGGATAAGAGCTAGGTGCTCCGATCCACACCAATAGAGGCAACTCTGGACAAGATAAAGTCATTGTCTTCGCATGACCATCAAGAATGGAATGATAGGGCGATAACCAGTCCATATTTAATATCACATCAAAGTCTACCTTATCCAACAACATCAAGATTAGAAATAGTATCTCTCCCCATTAAAGTCACAACACTATCCCCCGATACACCTGATTTACCACTAAACATTCACCTATAGGTGGAAACAGAAATAGTCTCGGCAAGAGGCTCACACATAATATTGATATCAGAAGCAACATAAGCTATGAGACATGATTAAGTAGTGCCTGAATCAAGTAAAACTGAAGATGACCGGTGGCATACTTGAACCATACCTGTGATAATTGCATTAGAGGATTCTGCCTCAACTCTATCTAGGACGACATGGAAAACTCCAAGCCCACCACTAGTATGTGGATCACCACGAGCACCGCCTCACATTATACCACGACCTCCTTTGGCACCACCTCTCATAGCCTGAAGTGTGTCCCTGGGTGCCGGTGCTGGAGTTAGATGAACTAGCTGAGATCCTAAAGCCTGGGTAAAAGTAGCACGATATGGGAAATGTCTGGCCAAATGCCCCACCTTACCACAAACATAACAAGCCCGGGTCTCTCGCCCCCCAGATGGTTGTCCTTGAAACTCTCTACCTCGGGGTAAGGGTCCACTAAACTGATCGTACTGACAGAATCTTTTTCTGCCACCTTTCCCATAATGTATGTTGAGCTCCATCATGTGAGCATAATCTACCATACTCATAAATGCATCCCCAACTAGAACCAAAGATGTGTGGCCTCCTAAAGACAATCCTCCAGTCCATGAAACTACGAACCAGAACTCGTCTAAAATATCTAAAGCGAAATCATAGAAGTCCAAGGAAGATCCGCTAGGACTGAGGAAGAGCCACAATAAATCCCAGCTGGATCATCTAGAGCCATAGGAGGACCAACCAGTGTTGTAGAAATCGGTATAACTGGGGCTAGAGAAGCTTCCTCCAATCAAGCTAATACCCTCAAAAGTAAGTCCTAATCCAAGGGTGTAGTCTCTAAGGGCTGAGGGTAGTGCAATAGGATCCATAGGCCCCTCTACCTCATAAGATAGCTCTAGAGAAGCTGATCTAGCCTGCCCACTCGGCAGAGCTGCACCTCTAGCAAGTCCTCGGACCCTAACCCTAGAATGAACTCTACCTCAACCTCGGGCGGGAGCCACATCAACTGCCTCGGGCTCTTCTACTGATTTATGAGATTTGATAGTCGGCATCTGCGCAGAAGGAGTGGATTAGATATTTTCAAACTAGTTGATATGAAGAAATGCACGAATAGGATCAAGAATGAGAGTTACCCTATCAAATATCCCATATCCTCCTGAAGATGGGTGTGAACGTCTACACACCGATCCGCGAGATTTTACTAGACACCCTGCTCTTGACTCATGAGCCCAATGAACCTAGAGCTCTGATACAAAACTTTTCATGACCCAAAATTGGATCACAACTAAAGAAGAATAAAAATAAACCAAAAAATGACTCATTTAACACAAGAAATGTCTCAAAACCTGGAGTCATGAGTACAAGAGCATCTAATATAGTACTGAACTGTAAATATAATTGTCATAACATAAGGTAAAACTATCTCATCGACTAATATCTGATACATAGTCTGAAAACAAAGTAAAGGGAATCCCAATGATCTTCGGCGACTCGAAGTTTGAGCCTCACCAGTAAGATTAGGATGGATGCAGAAAAGTCTAACAAGAGTGAATCAGCCTGTGCGGGTCTTGTGCTTGATCGGCAGGGAGGAAATAGAGTAAGGATGAGCATACCGAAGTGTATCCTGTAGGTTCGATTAACTAGGTAAGAGAAATCGAACAGGTATGTAATAACTAAGAATCTTATCACATGCATCAAAAGGGCTAATACACAATTCGATATGATCAAAAATAATAATAAGTACCGATGATGAACCAAATCAATAATATAATACCATGCTATGCATAAATGCAATGACGTCTCAGGCCATGTATGAGATGAAATGTCGACCGTCGGCGGATGTACACATCTATCGAGATGAAGCTACAAGATAGATCCTGGGGGCATTGCAATCCATGTATGTATAATCACGACCATCGTAGGGATGGGGTACATATCAATCGAGCTGAGCTACAAGACAGAGCTCGATGGGATGCTCAGGCCATGTACTAAAATATCTCAAGACATCGCAAGCCTTAAGATAAAATACCTTAAAGCATCGCAAGCCTCAAGAGGAAGTGTCTCGAGGTGTCACGGGCCTGAAGTAGAGTAGATATAGTATAAAATATGTACATGCCAATGCCACAATATAATTATGAAATGTGCATGTCAATGCCACAATATAAGTACGAAGCTATGTGCATAACAATGCAACAATGGAGTAAGATATTTGCATACCAATGCAACTAGCCCATATAGGATACGTGCATACCAATACAGCAATGGAGTATAACATACGTGCATAACAATGCAACAATGGAATATAAGATATGTGCATACCAATGCAACTAGTTCATATAGGATATGTGTATACTAATATAACTAGTCAATAACGGATATGTGTATACCAATGCAACAATGGAGTAAAAGATACGTGCATACCAATGCAACAATGGAATATAAGATATGTGCATACCAGTGCAACTAATCTATATAACATATGTGCATACCAATGCAACTAGTCAATATAAAATATGTGCATACCAATGCAACAAGGGAGTATAAGATACATGCATGCCAATGCAACAACACAAGTATAAGTTGTGATAGCAAAATATATATAATATTAATTGGATACCATGGCCATAATCTCATAAATGTTAGGTCAAGTATATCCACTATTACAACAATACCATCAACAAATCTCTCATCATCACCCTGTCATCTATATTTTGACTATCAAAGAAGTCAAACTCCACAAGCCGCCAAGACAGTATCATAAGCCTCTACTACCTAAAAAAAACATCCTCAATTTATTCCTTAAATTCCCAAATAGTCTCATATTATCACAATAATATCCAAAAAAACATATCAAGTCTCATAAATCTTAATGATATCCAAAGTTATCTCAATTCTCATGATTTTATCTCATGTAATCAATAGGATCGCCATTTACTCAATACTCGGCGTAACGAACCTCACATGTTCATCAAATTTATCCAGATTAGGTTATCAGTTCATAATTCAATCTACATCTCGCAATTATCACATAAACATACACAATAACTCAAATCCAGTCCCAAAAAGGTTAGTCGAACCTACCTTGATGCCGAAACCGCCCTTGGACAAGCTTTTAATCAACTTAAGCGTCCAAATGATCCACAGATCGATCAACCACTATCAAGAACGAATACTACGCATCAAAAGATGCATTTTGATACCCATATTGGCATATTTTAGGCTTAGGGAAAAAATGGTGAAAATTAGGGCAAAAATTCGAAAGTGTCAAATCTTGAAATTGACTTCAAAATCGGATTTTACACGAAAAATGAAGTTAATGGGTTAAATCTCACTAAAATTGAGTTCAAAACGATGGAGAAATCCCTATTTAAAGTTTTCAAATCGTAGACTGAAAATCCCCAATTTTGGACATTCAAAATCACAAAATTCAAGTAAAAAATCAAGATAAAAACCATCGAAATTAATCAAAATAATGGTTGAAAGACTTACCCAAGAGATTTCTCTGGAAACCCTCGTAAAAAATCGTCCTCCAAAGCCTAAAACATTGAAAATGGAGTGAAAATAGGGGGTTTTATGCCTTTAAAAATGACTTAGCAAAAATGTACTTCGCGAAGGTGGAACCTTGTCAGCGATCGCGAAGCACAAAAGTGCCCATACCTCTCCGAAAGCGGTGTACAATTTGGGACTGCACATGATACCCCTGCACTAGATAATGCCAAAACTCAAAATGGACCCCTGGAACTTATCCGGGCCTAGAATTTCACAAACTTTAGATATATCCATACCAGAAACGGCTATCCGAACTCAATAGAATCATCGGAATTTGATTTCGAGTTCTCCACGACACATTTACCAATGCAAAATAATAAAACTAGTTTAAAACTTAAAATGGCAAGACTACCCTCGAAAACTTTAAAATTATGACGAGACCACTTTTAGTATTAGTTTCATCGTCCGGAACTATTGGACCTGTCGGAATTCCAATCCGAGCTTCCGGACTAAAAGCTCAATTTTGGGCCTAAAAACCCCATCTTAACTCCAAATACAGTTCTACAACTTCTTGTAGTTCACTTTTGACATTCTGGAACTAATGGAATTGATGGATCTCTAATTCGACCTCCGAAACTCAGAATGACATAAAAACTTACTTTTTCAATAGTTTAAGCTTTCAAAAAGACCAAACCTCATATATCAACTTTTAAAACTCAGGATTCCAATCCAACCATTCAAATAGTTCAAAGTTGGCTCACAGTAACTTACGAAAGGATAAAACACTAATTTTTACAGATAAAGTAAAAAATGACTAAGCATGTCATTACACTTCTTTGTTCTTTCTGTGTTTAATCATTATAGTCGTAAGAATGATATTGTATTCATTTATATATGTTATCTCGATATTTTCAAATAATTTTGTATTTTATATGAATTTTTTATTGTCGTAAATTTGTAATTTCTTTAAGTTCAAACTAGAAACTTATTACTTTGTTGCTCATTTATTTATTATAAATTGAGTGAAAAACATTTACAATTCTTCAGTACATTTATAAAATTTTCTTGTGATTCTGAATAAGATATTTTTCCTCCAATCCTGTGTTATGTCTATTTTTTTAATTATCATATATATAATACTATTATATTAGTTTTCTGGTTATTTTACCGATATTCAAATTTTTTAATTATATTATTTTGCTATAATTTGTAATTTAAGTCCACTAATATTAATTTTATTTCTTATAATTGTTATTGTGATATTATGTGCATTAAGTTTTACATGAGTGTCTGTCAATGTGTGCTTGTGTTTACAAAGTGATATTGGTCACTCATTTAGTTTTGACTAGTATTAATTAGTATTTTTAAAGTTATAATTTAAAATTTATTTAAAATATAAAGAGAAAACATTTTAGAAAATTATTATAAAAATTACATCTACTTCATAATAATATTTTCCTCTTACTTGCATTAAATATATATTTACAAAGTGATTGGTCATTCATTTTATATTTGAGAAATAGGAATTCTGAAGTTTAAAATAGACTTAGTATTTTCTTAGCATTCATTTTGTAAATAAATATACCCGCTTTCTTTTTCTTTATACAATTTTTGCTATTCTTCATAATATAACAAGGAGTTAAGTTTAACTATGATAATGACGTATATTTATTATATTATTTTTTATTTTATGATATTTATTAAGATTAAAATTTTAACGATAAGCTTTTCTAATCATTAAATTTTTGAAGAGTTGCGCATCGAACTTTGACACTAGCTACTAGCCAGTAGTTAGCATATTTAAAGGAAATAGTGCTCATATTACTTAAATCTTGAATTTGCCTCTAATTGAAAATTTGTTATACAACTATTAATCAAATGTTTTTTTAAAGTAAAATCTATTGTTACTTATAAATTGTCATTTGATAGAGTGTATTAGCAAAAATAATTAGTAGTATCATTTTTGATACACTTTTAGATATTATGCGTAATTTATGCTTGCATTTTTAATACACTCTATTGTGTATTGAGCTGTGAATTACTAATACCATGACTTTCTAGGTATTAATAATGCAATGGGATTTAATGTGAAAGGGTATTCTTATAAATAAATTTTCGAAGGGTTGTAACTTTTTCGAAGTATTGTGACTTTTCCAAAGAGATTAATATACTACCTCAACTCAAAAATCAATTTAATATATTTTAAAAGTGGATAATCTACCACATTGAAGGATTGTGACTTTTTCGAAGGTTGTGATTTTTTCAAAGAGTTGTGACTTTTTCAAAAAGTTATAATTTTTCAAAGAGTTATGAATTGTGACTTTTTCAAAAAGTTATGATTTTTCAAAGATTTATAACATTTTCAAATGGTTATGACTCTTCTAAAAGGCTGAGAAATTTTTTAAGGATTGTGACTTTTTCGAAGAAATTTTCAAAATGTTGTTGTGACTTTTTTTGAAAGATTATGACTTTTTCGAATGGTTCTAGCCTTTTTGAAGGATTGTGACTTTTGCAAATGATTGTTGGCTTTTTCGAATGGTTAGAATATAATGCCTTTTGAGTTTATTAACATATAATATATTGAGCTGTTTAATTAATTTTTAAAAAATATTATATTATTTAAGAAAAATACATAAGAATTATGGGAGAACATCTCTGAGGAGTGATTTTCATTTTGATTTGCGTGGGTGGGAAGGGAAGACAGATTTAACTTGTTCTTTAGTTGACTAGGAAGAATTTACAAAATAGTGATGCTGAATCACTTTGTTCAAAATGCTTCAAACACATTAGAGCTCAAACTCGAACGACACCTTCCCTCCTTATCAGAATTTCCAATGGCGTTTTAGTTATATGGTAAAACTAGCACCCGATGCAACTTGGTTGATTTGGCCGTCGCCGCAGCCTGCTTGAGAATAGACGAAGCCCTCTCTCCCTCTCCCTCTCCCTCTCCCGTCATCTCACATTCAATTTTTCCTCCGTATGTTTTCCGGCGCCGGCAGCAAAACCCTGGTCCTTCAAGCCAATCCCACCGACTTAGTTGCATCTGTTCATCGCAAAATCGAGTCGATCACTTGAATTCGACCGCTTCAATCGACCTTATGTTAGCTCAATTCGTAGGAATCACTGAAGATTCAAGAATTGAGATGAACAACTCAAGAACACCTAGAAGAGAAGAAAAGAGAAGAAGAGAAAGAAGGGAATGAGATTTAGGAAAAGGACAATATCTGTATATTCATTTCACTTTGAGTACATAGCAGATGTGTTTATATACACTGTAGTAGTATCCAGCCTAATTCTCAACTAACTTCCTGATCCACTAACTCCTTCTATGAACTGTCATGTGAACAGTTAGTAACTAACTAACTGTTAGTTATAACAGAATCTGCTGACATGGCCACTACTAAGACTAATTAGCTGATTAGTGTAACAATACTCCCCTCCTAGAAGAGATCCTTGTCCTCAAGGATCAAAATTAGGGAATCTGATCTTCAAAGCCTGATAGCTTTCCCAAGTAGCATCATCAGCAGACAGCCCTTCCCATTTGACCAATACTTGGGCCACGGCCTTGCCACCCTTCTTGACCAGTCTCCGCTGAAGAATACTCTCTGGATTGGGACAAAGCGGATGGGCAATGTCAATGACAGGAGGTAAGGAGACATGAGCAGGCAATGCAAAGCACCTCTTCAATAATGAGACATGCACAGTTGGATGGATTTTGACAGAATCAGGAAAGCAAAGAGTGTAAGCCACTGGTCCCACCTTCCTCAAAATCTGAAATGGACCATAATACTTGGCTGACAGCTTATGAAGAGAGTGTCCAGAAATAGTACTTTTCTTATAGGGGTGTATCTTATAATACACCCAATCACCAACCTCAAAAACTCTATCGCTCCTGTGTGAGTCAGCCTGTTGCTTCATTCTCAACAGCGCCCTCCTCAAATGGTGTTTCAAGAGTTCCAACTTCATCTCCCTGTGAAGTAATGTAGCATCAACTTCAGCAGAAGCTGATTCACCAGGAAGATAAGGTAAGTGTAGTGGAGGGGGTCGACCATAAAGTGCCTCATAGGGTGTTGTTTGAATAGCACTGTGGAAGCAAGTGTTATACCAATACTCAGCCATAGCCGGGCAAGAGAACCAAGTACTAGGTTCATCACTACAAAAGCACCTTAAGTAAGTTTCCAAGCTCCTATTCAACACCTTAGTTTGGCCATCAGACTGAGGATGGTATGCCGAAGAAGTGTTCAACTGAACCCCTTGTATGTTGAACAATTCTTGCCAAAAGTTGCTAAGAAAGACATCATCTCTGTCTCTAGTGATTGTATCAGGTAGCCCATGCAATTTAACCACTGTATCCATAAAACTCGCAGCAACTGATTGAGCAGTATAGGGATGTTTCAACGGAAGAAAATGGGCATATTTACTCAGTCTATCCACAACCACCAATATGACCTCATAACCCTTGGATTTGGGAAGACCATCAATGAAATCCATGCTAATTTGCGACCAAACTGCATCAGGTATAGGTAGTGGTTGTAATAGGCCTGGATAGGCAGCGAGATCAGATTTATTCTTCTGACAAGTGTCACACTTCTGAACAAACAACTTCACATCATTTCTGATACCTTTCCAGTAAAATAGAGTCAAGAGTCTCTTAAGAGTAGCTTCTATCCCTGAATGTCCTCCTTGAGCAGAAGAGTGCCAAAAAGAGATGATATCAGATCTCAACTGCGGCACCTTGCCAACTACGAGCTTCCCTTTCCTCCTGAGCTGGTTATGTTGCCAAGTAAATTGTTTATGGCAGTTTGGATTAGCTACCAATTCTGTAATGAGAGTCCTCAATTCAGGATCTGTATCCCAACTAGATGCTATAGCTTGAGGAAGATCGGAATAAGTATTAGAGAGTGCCAAGGTCATTAACTCAGCACTTTGCACCCTGGACAATGCATCAGCCACTTTGTTCTCTACACCCTTTTTGTACTCAATGACATAGTCAAATGGCATGAGCTTAGTGAGCCATAACAACTATGAGTTAGTATGTAATTTTTGTTCCAACAAATACTTCAAAGCCTTTTGATCAGTTCTGATAACAAATTTCTGATTTAACAAATAATGTGACCACTTGGTCACAGCATGCACAATAGCCAGCAGTTCTCTATCATACACAGAGAGTGCTGCATGTCTAGGTGAAAGCCCTTTACTAATGAAAGCAATAGGATGACCCTCCTGCATTAGTACAGCACCAATTCCAAATCCACTAGCATCAGTTTCCATAATGAACAACTTGTTCATGTCAGGTAGTGCCAACACTGGTGCTTTAGTCAATGCATCCTTAAGTTGTGCTAGTGCCATAGAAGCCTCCTCATTCCACAGGAACTTGTCTTTCTTCAGAAGATTATTCAGTGGTCTTGACATAACACCAAATCCTCGAATGAATCTTCTGTAGTATCCCGCTAATCCTAGAAAACCCCTTAACTGTTTAAAGGTAGTTGGAGTAGGCCAATCCCTTATAGCAGCAATCTTCAAGGGATCTGTAGACACTCCTTCTTGTGTGATAAAATGACCTAGATATTCAATTCTTCTTACTCCAAAAAAGCATTTAGACTCCTTGGCAAATAGCTGGTGGTGTTGCATAACTTCAAAAACAGATTTTAAGTGTCTCAGATGCTCCTCTAGAGTTCTACTGTAGACAAGTATGTCATCAAAGAAAACAAGTACATGTTTCCTAAGAAAGACCCGAAAGACATGATTCATCAATCCTTGAAATGTGGCAGGTGCATTTGACAGACCAAAGGGCATAACCACATATTCAAAGTGTCCAGAATGAGTTCTAAAGGCTGTTTTAGGTACATCTTCAATAGCCATCCTCACTTGGTGGTAACCCGATCTAAGATCAACCTTAGAAAAGATTATGGACCTTCCCAGCTCATCCAATAGGTCCTCAACAACTGGAATAGGAAACTTGTTCTTGATAGTGTGTTTGTTCAAATCTCTGTAATCCACGCACAACCTCCATGTACCGTCTTTCTTGCCCACTAATACCACTGGAGCAGCAAATGGACTACAACTAGGTTGTATCACCCCTTGTGCTAGCATCTGTTGAACCAACCCCTCAATAATGTCCTTCTTGACTGAAGGATATCTGTAAGGTCTTTTATTTATAGGTTCAGTATTGTTGTGCAACACTATTCTATGATCAAAGACTCCTCTAAATGGAGGTAACTGTTGGGGTTCCTCAAATAAAACCTTGTACGCTTGTAGTAGATTTAGGAGTCTAGGGTCCTTCTCGAAGTTCTCCTGAGCTTCAATCGAATGCCACTGGTCTTTGTTACATGTAGCTGGCACTACTTGAATCATACATAGTTGGGAATTGTTACCTGATAGTTTAGCCAACTTTCCAGCTCCTGTAGTTCTGATTTGCTTGCCTGTTCCCTTGAGAAGATGCTTTCTCCCCTTATACCAAAACTCCATGGTGAGTTCCCTGAAATTCATCTTGATATCTCCTAGTGTTAACAACCATTGTACCCCTAAAACTACACCACAGGATCCTAATGGTAACAGGAGAAATTCTGCTGAAAACTCTACACCTTGTAACAACCAAGTAATGTTGCACATCTGATTCACTTGCATGTCATTACCATTAGCTGCTGTTACTGCCTGAGGTTTAACAGATGTAACTTGGCATCCCAAACCCTTCACCACTTCAGGATCAATGAAATTATGTGAGCTTCCTGTGTCTATCAAGATGTGAAGGGGTTTCTTGGAATGGTAACCAGTGACCCTTAATGTTCTAAACCCCAATGAGCCATTTAGTGCATGAACAGAGATTGCCATCTGTTCTAATGGCCTGATCAATTCTATTTCCTTCTCCTCATGAGCTGCTTCTTTTTCTTGTTCGGTCTCTACTTCTTCATGTTCCTCGACCTCTATCAAGTATAGTTGCTTCAAGTTCTTACACTTGTGACCAAACACATACCTCTCATTACAGAAGTAGCATAGTCCTTTGGACCTTTTTTCATTCATTTCTTCTGTACTCAAGGTCCTTCTATTGATCCCTCTAGTTATTGAACTACTTGGAGTGGGCAATAAAGGAGGTTTACTTTGAAAGTTCTGATCGCCATAACTTCTTGGTTGATTTGAATTCTGAACAGGCTGTCTCACAGCTTCTAAGTATGCCTCCTGCATTCTTGCTGATTTATAAGCTTGAGATAATGTGCGAGGATTTGCTATTTTTACAGCCATGTTCAACTCATGTTTCAGCCCTCCTATAAAGCAACTGATTGCATTTTCTTGTGACAGATTAACCCTGGTTAGATTCCTCTCAAAAATAGCCTGGTAATCTTTCACCGATCCTGTTTGCCTTACTTTCTTTATCTCCTCCATTGGGTCATCATAATCTGGCCCAAATCTTTCTACTAGAGCCATAACATACTCATTCCATGTTGGTGGCTGTATGTACTGTCTATACTTCATGAAAGCTAAGTGCCACTGGACAGCTTCCCCCACAAATTGCACAGATGCAACACCTACTCTTTCCTCCATGGGAACATTCTCCATATTGAAGAACTGTTCCACCTTGAATAACCAAGACCTAAGATCCTCCCCTGAGAATTGTAAGAACTCCAATCTGGCCCATCTCGAAAAGTGAGAATGATGATTGCTGAAACTGCTCACACTTTTCTCTCTTTGAGACCTTTCATCGAACAACTTGGATGCACCTGGTAATTCCTCCCCTTCCAGACGAATTACAGGAGTTTTCCCCCTGTGATTGTCACCATTACTAGCTAATTTCTCTTTTATTTCCAGAACAACTTGATCCAATCTTTTGAGAGATGATACTTCCCCTGCTAGAGTTCCCACCTCTGCCAGAACTTTTTGCATCATTTCTCTCAATTCCCCCATTTCGCTATTGGAAGATCCATCATTTGCCCTCGTATTTTTCGTCATAGTTACCAAGAAACGATCAGCTCTGATACCAATATTAGCTCAATTCGTAGGAATCACTGAAGATTCAAGAATTGAGATGAACAACTCAAGAACACCTAGAAGAGAAGAAAAGAGAAGAAGAGAAAGAAGGGAATGAGATTTAGGAAAAGGACAATATCTGTATATTCATTTCACTTTGAGTACATAGCAGATGTGTTTATATACACTGTAGTAGTATTCAGCCTAATTCTCAACTAACTTCCTGATCCACTAACTCCTTCTATGAACTGTCATGTGAACAGTTAGTAACTAACTAACTGTTAGTTATAACAGAATCTGCTGACATGGCCACTACTAAGACTAATTAGCTGATTAGTGTAACACCTTAGGTGCACCAACTATGGAACACCGATTAATCTACCGCGGGAAACAACTTCAGTTGGACCAAACATTATTGGAATGTGGTATATAAAACGACGAGTAGAGGCTAATGAATAACTTGAATTCCCTTATTCATGACCTCTGCAACTGCAATGATAACATAGAGATTAATGCTAATGTTGTCCGTATGACTAAGATTATTACCGGGTTTCTTGCAATGGCCCCAAAGGATGGGGCAAATAAATCTGAGGAG
Organism: Solanum rostratum; assembly: GCA_029948455.1. NCBI lineage: Eukaryota > Viridiplantae > Streptophyta > Magnoliopsida > Solanales > Solanaceae > Solanum > Solanum rostratum. Next base: position 35,235,532 of record CM057056.1, read on the forward strand.
TATCTCTTGATATTTATTCACTCCGATGTTCCTGCGACTCAAGTAAAGCTATATGTATCTCCTTCTCTAACTGCCAAAGAAGCTGCTCATGGATGTATTTGTCATTTTATACATTCATGTAAGACACTTTTCCCCAGCCCTGTAACTATATATAGGCAGTGTGCTCATATATGGTTTGAATTTTGTAAGATTCTTAGAGGGGTTTCGTGTGATGATGATGCTTTATATATATTCTGTCGGAGTAGTTTAGCCACTTTGATGGAGTGGTATGAACATGATATTACACGTGTGTTAAGATTGTAGGATGTTTTCCCTTTTGTTCATGAGTTGGCAACAAGTTTATGGCATTCTTTAGTATTGAATGAGCCTGAGTTTACATGGTTATCAGGTGACGATGTTGGTGACTTTATTAAGTTTATGAATCTGATAAAGTGTGCAATACGGCTTCAAGACGCGTTTGGCAGTCCGGTCAGTTTCCTGTCATTGATGCAAGGTGAAGCAGGACCGGAAAGATTTGAGATTGAAGGAATGTATCGTGTTTTTCGTAACTTGCTGGAAAAATTGGACCTGTGTCTGAAGAAACTAGAAAGCCAGCTGGGTTTGATAAACAAAGAAAGAGGTGTTGTATGTTGTTGGTCCCGGTATCTTTTAATTCTGAAGGAATTAAAAAGCCTTTCAAAGCTATATAAGGGTTTGGAGAATATGTTTTGGGATAAGATGAGGCAAAGAAGAGTTGCATTGTGCTTTTTGATTGTTAGACTTTCAAAAAGGTCTACAGGTTATATGTGGATTCTTGAGCACAAGGAGGTAACATATTTTAAGATAAGGCAACGTCTTGTGTTGAAGATGCTTCGAGAAGGGAGCCACAAAAATGAGAAGGTTTACGAGATGCTCATTTGCAGGTCTCGTTTGTTTGAAGAATCATTTGAGTACATAGGACATGTAGATTCTAGATTTCTTCGAGATCATTTATTTATGCAATTCAAGAATGAAGAAGCTACTGGGCGTGGTGTGTTAAGGCAATAGTTTTCCTTGGTATGTCAAGCCATTTTCAACCCTCGGAATGCTCTGCTTGTCTCTTGCCCAAATGATGGTACTAGGTTCTTCCCAAATCCAGGTAAGCATTTGTTTACTTTCTGCATACATGCATGTGACATTTGTTCTCACTTTTCCTTTCATTAGTTTTTGGATCTAAAGTTTCTGAGTATGAAAGATATTTCCTATGTTTTTTTAAAAAATAGATAAAGAGCATGAGAATACATATTCTCTCTCCTTGTGTTAACAAACCATGTAAGGTTGCCTGATGTTGCTGCTCTATGTTAAAGATGCTCTAGTCTAGAGACGTTTTTGGCTTAACCTTTCTAATGACTATGAGGTTACAAATGTGGCTATTCATTTATATAACGTAATTGTAAGTGAAATGGAACTTGTATAACTAAAGATAAAGGAATGAGGACACATATTCGAGGTTTGTGGATGGAACTACAGAAACATGCACCATTCATTATTCAAGGATTGAGGATAGGAAGAAAACAGATCCTGGTTAGATAGATGGCAAGGTAATACCTGCTAAAAACAGATTGTTTAGCATCTTTTCCTGTATCAAACCACTACCACACTTCCCTTCTCAGATATGTTGCCAACCCAAAAGAAGGATAGGAAATCCTCCTTAGAAGGAATAGAAATAACGAAGAAATATAATGATTATGTCAGCTTTTAGAACAATTGCACAGCAGCTTCAACCTACAGCCTAAGCCTGACACCTTGATTGGAAAGACAAACAAATGGTCTCTTTACTTTTTAGTCTTGCTATACTCTCTTGAACAAACATAAATTTTGCTCCTCTATAGTTGGCCGTGGAGAAAAGTCTGGGTATGATATGCCTCAGACTTAATAATCTCTCACTACATATCTGCAATAGGTGAATGACCTTTTCCTCCATTGAAAAAAAGATAGTGCGTATATGGAGCAGGATCTTTTAACTTGTTAGGTTTAAATTGGATCATGCCAAGGCTGCAGCAGAATTTCTTGCGGGCTTATTACAAAAGACATCTTATCTATGACTTGGTACACCATTCCAGCAGCAACCTGCTGGACCATCTAGAGAGAAGATTCAATGATACTTCGCAGAGAAAGGAAAAGATACTCTTGGAACTGCTGCTTCTTAAGATTAAGATTCCTATTATTTATTTATTTTACTAAAAGAGGATTCGTATTCATTCTTCAAGAAGGAAGCAAATTGTGTTCCTAAATATTGGTTATAGGTCCAAGTATTTCAGAAGAAAACAAAATTTCTCAAGACGCAAAATTTGTTGTTGAAGGATCCTTAATAAGTTGATTTAAAGTTATAAATATTAAGATTTTTCTATGCTATTAAAATAAGAAAGAATTTATAAAAGTAATATTTGTATAAATAAATTATTAAATTCCTAAATTTTTGTGGTTTCTACATATTCATCTAAGTAAAAGTTTAATAATTAAACTTTAATTGATTTCAGAATCCTAAATATTAGGAAAATAATTAAAATACTCAGGCTACCTAATGGAATGTTTAACCGATCCATTCCGAATCGACCGAATTGGTACGGAAGTTGTAACATGGGAAAACCACGGAAAACACGACTTATTTGAATAACCCGGTGACCTACCAATTGTAGAAGTAGGATTTTTGGCAAGCAATAAGCACTTAAATAATACAATTCAAGTGTACCATCTTCTTTCTCATTTCGAGGAAAAGGTGCGGAAGGAAAAGGAAACAACGGAGGGACCCGAATCGGACCTAAATCGGAATGACATGAAAAGTCTTTTTCAAAAACTAGCATTAAGGGCGTTATGCCCAATGTGAAATCTATCTTTAATGGGTAGAAAAGGCGAACACAATTTTCTAATATAATTCAGATTAGATTATTTTGTTTGGGGGTTGAGTTGTTAATGGTGACCTTGAAGAGTGAATCTCATGTAAATGCAAATTCCAATTCATTATATATCTTTTAGGGAGCAATAATAGAAATTCTTCATTTTTTCTCTCATCATTTCATTGTTATGCTTAGTTTAGGGATCTTTCCTTGTTTTAGATCCTTTGGAAGCTGTGATTTTCGAAGTCGTTGCTAATTTTATCCCTCACATTTTTCTTTGCCCATTTAATATTGTATTGTGTAGAATATTTTCTTCTTCTGAAAATTTCCGTCATTCCGAGTATGAAGTTTTAAGCAGTGTATGTTTTTGTAGGTCTTGTAAGGCTTTTACTTAATATATTTTCTGGATTTGTTTTCTTTACTGTAATATCTTATTTTCTGATTTGTCGGAAGTTGGGAATAGGTTTTAGCATTCTTTGTGCCTGGCCAGATCCCTGAAGTACGTTGTAAATATGTGACAACTAATATTTTGAGGAAAATAATTTTTAACTCATTGTTTCCGCTTAAAAGGGAGGGCAAGTTGGTGAGTGCACGAATACATGCTGATATTTATTTATTTATTTATTTATTTATTTATAGTACCTGCCTTTTTGAGGAGATTCAACCATTCTAACATGCTGAGATTTTTAATTTAATTGTATCTCGATTTTATTTCTCATATTAGTATGTCTTCTTAGTTGTTTTAATATTGATGTCCCTTGGTTCTCTGTTTTTCCAATTACACCTGACTATCAAATAAAGTTCATGAATTAATGATCAATGGAGTTCAAGTCTTATTTATGGCCATAGCAGTTCAAACTACAAATCTTTCTCAATGAAGCTGCATTAGGTGTACTTAGATTATCTGGCATTTGAATATTAATTACTGGTTGTATTATCATTTTTTCCTCATTACAATGCGTGAAACAACTAGGAAGATACTCCATCAGAGTTCTCTAGATTAGGATGAAAACTGAAACACAACAACATTTATAAGATGATTGCAAGCTGTTTGATACTATCTTTTGATGTTTCACAAAAAGTAATATTATTCTCTCTACTACAATGCAAATAATCCTCATATGCATTTTGTGCTTGTAGCATTTGAAGTGTACCCCTTGCACCTTGAATATTTTATCTTCTCCGGCAGGATGATTGTGTTGGCCTTGTTGCATAAATTACAAATAAGCATTGTGTTTGATCGGACATTCTTTTTACAATTAGCTGGAGAGAATATTTCGTTTGAAGACATTAGGGATGCAGATTTGTACTTGTACGATTGTGCAAGAAGATCTTGGAGATGGATATGAAGATGGTGGATGAAGATATCCTAGGCCTAACATTTGTTTGTGAAGAGGAAGAATTGGGATTCAGGAAAGTGGTAGAGCTTTGCCTTAATAGGAAAGATACCATAGTGAACAATGAGAATAGGGATAAGCATGTTGATTTTCTTGTTAAACACAGTTTTTTCACATTAATCACTCATCAAGTGGCCCATTTTGCTCAAGGTTTTGCTGACATAATTAATGACGGATGGCTCCGAGAATCCTTTTTCTAGATCCTAGATCATGAAGACCTTAAAAGGATGCTTCATGGAAGTAAAACTATTGTTTCTGTAGAAGACCGGAAAGAACATACAAATTGCAATGGCGACAAAAAAACTGATCCGCAGATGTCCTTGTTCTGGGAGGTACTTATTTCTTGTCCGCTATTAATTATGTTTCCAGAGTATTAACAATCGAGAATTCTACACCTTTGTCGCTTTGATCCTCTCTTTTTTCATTGTTTTCTGATGTGGTAGATTTCTGAACATTTTCAAAGTTATTATCGGGGGCAACATTTTCAAAGTTTTCTTTTCTATTGCTGCAGATAGTTGGGCGTATGTTGACTGAGCAGAATAATGTGCTTCACTTCTTTTGGACTTCAATCAAGTCTTTGCTTGTTGAGGGTTTTGGTGGTTTTGATTCTAAACTTTACATCTACAGAACCTCAAAGTCTCATGATTGTTTGCGTTCCTCCCACACATTCTTTTACCGCTTGTGTTTTCCTCCTTATCCGTCCTTAGATGTCATGCAAAATTATCTTGACATAATCACCCAAAATCATATTGGTTGCAGCTTTGGTGCCAAGAGATATGCAAATTTTTGGGTAGAAGTAGTACATATGATATGTAATATTCTTCCAAATATACCAAAGGGTAAAAGTTTTTCCAATTAAATGACTGCATTTATATGTATTGTCGATATTGTATAAAAATTGAATATAAGCAGGTATATACAATATAAAATTATGTATTACAATTTTGAAATGTGTGCATATCCATGTACACCATTTATACAATATTTACACATAATAGTTCATCCTTGTCATGTTTCGAGTCTACACCCTTGTTGGGATATGGTACCTTGAACCACAAGTGATCCCAAGATAATCCTTGGAATACATATCAAAGCATACCATATGAGAACCAAAACGAAAGTTGAAACATATGCATAACATAAGACTAAATGAAAAAGTCAAGAAATTCATGGAACAACATTACTGATGTCTAATAAAGCCTCTACTAAAAAGGAATGAAAAACATAGTTTGTCGGGACATGACATTAACTACCATCAAAGTTGAACGATCATAAAATAAAGAAAATTCTGATATTGAATTTGTGTCACAACCCGAGACTAGGGCCTAGAAGTGACACGGTAAATGGGAACCTAAGAGTCCCCAAACAAGCCTCAAAGTATCCAAGTCCAAATCATCGGTTCGGAAGCGCATCCAAATACTAAACACATAATTCTAAGGGATGTAAAAGTAGGACTCCCTCAATGGGGGCAAACAGGGCTTAGGACCTTCCACATTTTCACACCAAATATACACACATAATTTCCATAATCAAGCCATAATAGTCGTAATCGATAGATAACCGAAAACATAAGCTCCTAATTCATTACATAGCATAAAGAGTCTACGAGAGTCTACAATATGTCCAACAATACCTCTAATCAAGATGGAACGGGGGCCAGGACATGTCCCGGGCTCACCCTCAAACAAGAAAGTAAATTAGAATAGCATAGGTAGAAGGAAGGTGGCTTGTCCTTGGAGGATGGGACTCACCACAAGTACGACTTTCTGAATGGAGCTACTCGTCAAGCGGTGGATAGTCGTAGCGCTCGTCCCCTACATGGTAAAATTATGTAGGCATAGAGTATGCGTTAGTACGTTTGGATGTACTAAGTATGCGGGCATGCAAATGCATATGACTTATTAAACCTGCATTTGAATGTTAGATTACAAGGACACATAACATAGAAGGAATCAGATATCCAAAGAAGAAATATACAATATGCTGTGAAATTCATGATGCATGAATAAAATAATATTCATATATAGCGGGGATGTGGCCTCAACCGACATGAGTAAGACCAAGTGAGCTAGTACTTGGAATCCGGATGAAATCCTCTCACAGGTACAGAGGTGGTCTACTTGACAAAGGTAAACCATACTTCACATTACGGGAACATCTCCCATTTCGTATGAAACAACCCCCTTACGGGAGCATCTCCCATTTCGGAAAGGATTTTCATACCATAACATCATACTTCACCCCATTTCGTATGAAGCAACCTTCCTTACGGGAATATCTCCCATTTCGAATAGGATTCTCATGACATATGCTAGGCATATAGTTCGAGGAAAGAGAGAGGACCCTTAGGGATAGCCTTGACACACCCAATCTATCTGTGCTAAGTCCACAACACACGAGAATACATATAGTATATATTTACATGCTTTCAAAAGGCAATAGTCATTTCAAATCCGATTAATGCACATTTAGGCTCAAATGCCAAATCATAGCGTATAGATACAATATTCATGCATAGGACTAGCTCGATTACACATATTGAATGTTGCAAGAACCCAAAATGCTCATAAAGCCATAATCATTGACATATATGTGATCACATTGTTGTCATAACCCATAATCTTATCAAAATCATATCATAAAACATAATTGGGCTTAACCCACTTCATAATATTAATAAAAACAAATGTTCATGAATACAAATGCAATGAATGATGTGAGAATAACATATGTAATATAGATTCAAGCTAAAATAAACATTATAATATGAAATTGAAGTAAATCCATGATTAAATTCACATTTAAATCATAATATAAATCACCATGCATAAATCAAACTTTAAAGGGGACATGCACATTCATAATTTCATAATCTCAATGCAAACTATAATATAAGGGCTTAAATCAACTTAAAATCATTGATAAAGCATAACTCATACTTTAATTGAATTTATAAAATCAACAATCTCAAAACTCATATTTAAAGTAAGCAAAATTTATGAAAATCAATTGAAAGAGTTTGGCTCTTCTTGGTTGAAAGGGACCAAGAATCAATTCCACATACCTTGATTGAGAAACTGAATTTGAGAAGAATTCTAGCTTGACGTTGAGTTCCCAATTAAATCCTAGCTTGAGTCTTGAGGGAAGGAGTTAGAGAGTATTTTGAGTATGATCTTTAGAGTGAGGGTGTTTCCAATGGGAATGAATTAGTAATGGGAGGATATTAGCTGATTTATGGGTCTAGGATAGGTAAAAGGTCATAAAACATAATTAAAGAACTGTAAATACATAAATGTCATTAATGAAATGGATGGAAAAGTGGACCGTCAAGGCTACACAGGCGCCTACACGGTTTGTGAGACACTTCACGGATTGTGAACAGTGCCCGTGGGACGGCAGTTAGACAGATTTTGCAATGTAACCTAGAATTTCTCCTAAGCTAAGGGGTTTCTATACGGACAACCACACGGCCCGTGTGACACTACATGGGTTGTGTCAAGCACCGTGAAACGTCACTTAAAAAAATTTCGCATGAAAAAGTTACGAGATGGTGATTTCATACTTAGAAAAAATTCACGTTGCGAGCTGCACGGTGGGCCACACGGCCCGTGACACACCACACAGACTGTGTGGGTGGCCGTGTGCCCACATTTAGCCTAAAACTCTCCCCGTCGAGTTCCGAAGTTGAAATTTTTGCGAAGTACCCCCCCATTGGAGGCCACGAGGTTCGTGTGGCTCTACACTAACCGTGTGGGCTCCCATGGAGCAACACTTTGTCAAATTTTCTCTTGAGAAAATGTTATAAGGTCCGATAAAGTCATTCGAAAATTCGAGACCTTACATCATCTCCCCCTTGGGAACATTTGTCCTCGAATGTGCAACGATAAGGCGTGAAAGCTTGACTTAAGACATGAAACATCCGAACACAAGATATAGTGCATAGTTCGTCATTCGAAAATCATAAAGTCTTTATAACTCATATCAAAATGTATTCAAATCATGCCAAACATCATAAAAATCATTTTCATTTACATGTATGCATGTCATGTCATGAGACTCAAGAGTGAAAGAATTAGGATTATTTAGAAAAAGGGATTACCTAGTACCTTAGGCTTGAGTAAATTGGAAAAGATCGGGATATCGTTTTATCATGTCCATCTCTGCCTCCCATGTAGCACTCTCCGCATGTTGATTTCTCGAAAGTACCTTCGCCGAAGCTACATCCTTGTTATGAAGTCGCTTCACTTGTCTATCCAAAATTTCTATCGGGACTTTTTCATAAGATAGGTTATCCTCAACCTCAATTCCTTCCAAAGGCACAATGGAGCTAGGATCACCAACTAACTTCCTCAATATAGACACATGGAAGACCGGGTGAATGGAACTCAAGTTCAGAGGCAACTCCAACCTATAAGCCATGCTCCCCATCCACTAAACAATCTCATAAGGGCCAACACACCGGGGACTTAGCTCGCGCTTCTTACCAAAGCACATCATACCCTTCATAGGTGAAGCCTTCACATGCACCCATTCACCAACCTGAAACTCAAGATCCTTTCTCCTAACATTTGAATAGGACTTTTGGCGACTTTATGCCATTTTCAACCTTTCTCTAATCTTCTTCACCTTTTCCATAGCTTCCAACACTAAATCCGGGCCAATCAATGCCATTTCTCCCAATTCAAACCACCCTACTAGTGACCTACACCTTCTCCCATATAAGGCCTCAAATGGTGCCACACCAATGCTAGTATGGAAGCTATTATTATAGGCAAACTCAATGAGTGAAAGGTGATCATCCTAATTACCCTTATAATCCAACACACAAGCCCTCAACATATCCTCCAAGGTTTGAATAGTCCTCTTAGCTTGCCTATCGGTTTGAGGATAAAAAGCGATGATCAACTTAATCTTAATTTTAAATCTCTTCTGAAATGATCTTCAAAAGTGGGAAGTGAATTGGGTGCCATGATCCGATATAATGGACCTAGGCGCCCAATGAAATCTCCCCGATTCTTAGATGTACAACCTTACGTACTCCTCAGTGCTACAGGTAGTCTTGACCGGTAGGAAATGAGCTGACTTAGTCATCCGATCAACGATGACCCAAATGGAGTCAAATTGCTTTCAGGTCCGAGGTAAACAAACCACAAAGTCCATGTTTACATCTTCCCACTTCCAAGTGGGAATCTCAATATCTTGCACCAAGCCACTAGTCCTTTGGTGCTCTGCCTTCACTTGTTGACAACTCGGGCATTCGGATATGAACTTAGCTATGTCCTTCTTCATACCATGCCACCAATACACCTCCTTCAAATCCCGATACATTTTAGTAGATCCAGGTGAATAGAATAATGAGAGTTGTGAGCATCCCTCAAGGATTGTAGAACAATTCTCAAATGATCCACGTGCTCCTGCTCACTTCGGGAGTAAATGAGAATGTCATCGATGAAGACCACTACAAATCTGTCAAGAAATGGCTTGAACACCCAATTTATCAGATCTATGAACACGAACAGAGTATTGGTTAAGCCGAACGACATTATTACAAACTCAAAGTGCCCATACATTGTTTGAAAAGGTCGTCCTGGGAATATCACACTCCCTAACCTTCAACTGATGATACCCAAAACGAAGGTCAATCTTTGAGAAGTTAGTACCTGCTTGAAGTTGGTCGAACAAGTCATCAATCTTGGGCAACAAATACTTATTTTTAATGGTCACCTTATTCAGTTGCCTATAAGTAATACACATTCGAAGAGATCCATCCTTCTTCCTCACAAATAACACTGCACCACCCCACGACAATATACTTGGCCTAATGAAACCTTTCTCCAACAAGTCTTTCAATTAGCCCTTTAACTCTTTCAATTCCGTCGGCGCCATACGATAAGGAGGAATAGAGATAGGTTGAGTATCTGGAAGGAGATCTATGCCAAATTCTAACTCCTTTTAGGAGGAATTCCGGGCAAGTCTTCGGAGAACATCCAAAAACTCATTCACCACCAGAAGCGACTCAAGAGTAGGCGTTTCGGACTCCTTATCCTTGACCCTCACAATATGATAAATGCACCCCTTGGAAATCATTTTTTGGGCCTTGAGGTAGGAATAAATCGACCTTTAATAAATGAGTCATTACCCTTCCATTCAAGAACGGGCTCACCGGGAGATTGGAACTTAACCTTTCAGGTTCTACAATCTATAGAGGCATATGATGCATGCAACCAATCCATCCTAAGTATCACGTCAAAATCGAACATCTCAAGTTCCACCAGGTCACACGGGAAAACTTTGTGCAACACAAAAATAGGACAACCATAGTAGACTCTATGTGCAACAATAGATTCACCCACAATAATATAAACTGAGAAAGGGCCCTTAAAAATCTTGGGACTCAAACCAAACTTAACAGCCAATAGAGGAGTCACAAAAACAATTTGCACCCGGGTCAAGCAAAATATAAGAATCAAAATCAAGACTTTTAACATACCAGTCACAACATCCGAAGCTTCCTTAACCTCTTGACGGATATGGAGTGCATAGAACCTGTTTTTCCTTGGGGAAACATCTTAGGGAGCTCTTTGTTGGCCTTGACTACCTTGCGCCACCTAACCTTGACCTCTATGAACATTCTTAAGACAATCAACAACCTCGTGGTTCTTATCACCACACCCATAGCAAGCACCCAAATCCCTCCAACAAGCACCTGTGTGGGGATTTCTACACTTTCCACACTGAGGATACCCCTGTTCACCACCAACTGGTGCCCCAGGAGGAGACACCCGAGCATTAGCAACCTGAGTACCAGACCCTTGGCCCTGCTGGAACCGACCAAATCTACCACTCCAAGAACAGGAGAATCCACCATCAAAATAGGCCCTCTTGGAATCGTGTACCCTCCTCTCCTTGAGTTTCTCCCCTTCGATCTATTTAGCATATACCATGAGTCTAGAAATATCTATATTATTTATAAGCATAGTAGTACGACTCTCTTTTACAAGAAAATCATAGATGCTAGAAACGAACTTGTGCATCCTTGCACGGGGGTCAGCCATAAGTAACGGAGCATACTTGGAGAGCTTTGTGAATTTGAGGGCATAGTCCCTCACACTCATACCTCCTTGCTTGAGGTTGATAATTTCAGCCATCTTGGCCTCCCTAAGCTCAAGTGGAAAGAAACGATCCAGGAATGCAAGTTTGAACTCTTCCTAATCGACATCACCACCGTACACCCTCTCCATAGACCATTGGGCGTACCATACTTGAGCCACATCTTTCAGGTGATAGGCAGCCAACTCAGCCTTCTCCTCAGAAGTGACACCTTTAATGTTCAATATCCTGGTGAGCTTATCAATGAACTCCTGAGCATCCTCATCAACCTTCGACCCATGGAACAACGAAGGATTCATCCGGGTAAAATCCCTCACCCTAGAAGCTGGTGTAGGATCCCATGGGAGATTAGCCCGCTAAATCTGAGATGTTACAACCTGGGCAAACATAGAAAAGGCCATAGGGAATTCACCATTTGAGATCGGTTCATCCATAGGCCCTTGTGGTATCTATCCTCATCAACCGGAGCTGCCTTGGTGGGTGGGGTCTTCCTCGAGGCATCTTCTGAAATGGAGCAACGATACTATCAAGATAAGGAGACCAAATATACGAGTCCTAGCATGATGTAAGATATGAAGAAGTGAGTTAATTCCTAGAACGCCTTCGTAGCCTCCCACTCATAGGCATGGTGCACTTCACACCCAAGAATAGGACTTTACTTTATGTGGCATGTTGGACTCTGAGGACCATTTATAAACCTAGAGCTCTAACACCATATTTTGTCACGACCCGAGACTAGGGCTTAGAAATAACATGGCGAATGGGAACCCAAGAGTCCCCAAACAAGCCTCAAAGTATCCAAGTACACATCATCGATTCAGAAGCGTATCCAAATATTAAACACATAATTCTAAGGGATGTGAAAGTAGGACTCACTCTATCGGGGCAAACGGGGCTTAGGACCTTCCATATTTTCACACCAAACATACATACATAATTCCCATAATCAATCCATAATAGCCATGACCAATAAATAACCGAAAACATAAGCTCCAAATTTATCACATAGCATAAAGAGTCTAGAGTATACAAGATGTCCAACAATGCCTCTAGTCAATATGGAAGGGGGGTCATGACATGTCCAAGGCTCACCCTCAAACTAGAAAGTAAATTAGAATAGCATAAGTAGAAGGAAGGTGGATTGTCCTTGGAGGATGGGACTCACCACAAATATGACTTTCTAAATTGAGCTACTCCTCAAGTGGTGGATAATCGTAGTGCTCGGCCCCTACATGCTAAAATCATGTTGGCATAGACTATGTGTTAGTACGTTTGAATGTACTAAGTATGCGGGCATGCAATGCATATGAATTATTAAACCTTTATTTGAATGTTAGATGACAAGGGCACATAATATAGAAGGAATCAAATAGCCAAAGAAGAAATACAATATACCATGAAATTCATGATGCATGAATGAAATGATATCCATATATAGTGGGAATGTGACCTCAACCGACATGAGTAAGACCAAGTGAACTAGTACTTGGAATCCCGATGAAATCTCCTAATCGGTACAAAGGTGGTATACTTGCCAAAAGTAAACCATACTTCACCTTATAGGAACATCTCCGATTTCATATGAAGCAACCCCCTTATGGAACATCTCCCATTTCGGAAAGGATTTTCATACCATAACATAATACTTTACCTTAAGGGGAATATCTCCCATTTTGTATGAAGCAACCTTCCTTACTGGAACATCTCCCATATAGGATAGGATTCTCATGACATATGCTACGCACATAGTTCGAGGAAAGGAAGAGGGCCCTTGGGGATAGCCTTGAAGCCCCCAATCCATCGGTGGTAAGTCAACAACCAATGAGAATATATATAGTATATATATACATGCTTCAAAAGGCAATAGTCATTTCAAATCCAATCAATGCACATTTAGGCTCAAATGCCAAATCATAGCGTATAGATACAATGTTCATGCATAGGACTAGCTCGATTACACATATGGAATATTGCAAGAACCCAAAATGCTCATAAAGCCATAATCATTGACATATATGTGATCACATTGCTGTCATAACCGATAATCTTATCAAAATCCTATCATTAAACATAATTGGGCTTAACCCACTTCATAATTTCAATAAAAACAAATGTTCATGAAATACAAATGCAATGAATGATGTGAGAATAACATGTGTCATATAGATTCAAGCAAAAATTATAATATGAAATTGAAGTAAATCCATAATTAAATTCACATTTAAATCATAATATAGAATACCATGCATAAATCAAGCTTTAAAGGGGACATGCACATTCATAATTTCATAATCTCAATGCAAACCATAATATAAGGGCTTAAATCAACCTTAAATCATCAATAAATCAGAACCCATACTTCGATTGAATTTATAAAATCATAAATCTCAAAACCCATATTTAAAGTAAGCAAAATATATGAAAATCAATTGAAAAGAGTTTGGGTCTTCTTGGTTGAAAGGGACCAAGAATCAATTCCACATACCTTGATTGTGAAACTGAATTTGAGAAGTATTCTAGCTTGACGTTGAATTCAATTCAACCCTAGCTTGAGTCTTGAGGGAAGGAGTTAGAGAGTATTTTGAGTATGATATTTAGAGTGAGGGTGTTTCCAATGAGAATGAATTAGTAATGGGAGGATATTAGCCTATTTAGGGGTCTAGGATAGGTAAACGGTCATAAGACATAATTAAAATAAACCGTGATTACATAAACTCCATTAATGAAATGGATGGAAAAGTGGGCCGTCAAGGCTACATGGGCGCCTACACGGTTTGTGAGGCACTTCACGAACCGTGAATAGTGCCTGCGGGACGGCACTTAGACAGATTTTGCAATGTAACCTAGAATTTCTCCGAAACTAAGGGGTTCTATACGGACAACCACATGGCCCGTGTGACACTACACAGGTCGTGTCAGGCCCCGTGAAACATCACTTAGAAAAATTTTGCACGAAAAAGTTACGAGATGGTGATTTTGTACTTAGAAAAATTTCACGTCGCGAGCTACACGGTGGGCCACACAGCTCGTGACACACCACATGGACCGTGTGGGTAGTCGTGCGCCCACACTTAGCCTGTAACTCTCCTCGTCGAGTCCCCAAAGTCAAAATGTTTTGCCAAGTACCCCTCCACTGGATGCCATGCGGTTCGTGTTGCTCCACACTGACGGTGTGGGGCTCCCATGGAGCGACACTTGGTCTAATTTTCTCATAGGACCATGTTATGAGGTCCAATAAAGTCGTTCGAAAATTCAGAACCTTACAATTTGTGAATTCCCCAAAACAAGGAGGACTCGCTAAAAAGCTAACTGAAAAAGCAGCAACTGCACTAGCGATGGGTCTAAAAACGGGTGCCAAAATCTATATCATAAAAACATAAAGTGCAGAAAAAGTATGTGTAAGTTGTGAAATGTTTGTCAATATGTGGTATGTACTGAATATGAAAGGTATAGCAACATACTCATGAAAAAAAAACGTGAAATAATAGTGGATAAAGTTTCTAAAATAATAATCATAATAAAGGAACTAAAAGAAACAATTGGATGTACATGCATAAGTGTCAATTTAAATTCTTTCGTAGCATATAAATGAAAAGATGAGTATAAATCAACACCCTTGCGTAATCATCTTCATAAAATAACATATTTAAAAATGAACCATATACAGTTAAGAACATAGTAAAAGGTAGGGGTGTTCATGGACCGGGTTGGTTCAGATTTTTTAAATATTAAACCAAATCATTTGTGTTGGGTTTTTAGATATAAAAATCAAACCAAACCAATAACACTCGAATTTTTCAACTTCGGGTTTTTTCAGATTATTTCGGGTTCCTTGGATTTTCAGGCTCTTTTTTTTTTTTGAATTTTTTCGAATTTCTCAGATTTTGGGGACTCTTTACGAAGTTCTCATATTTTTGAATTAAAATTAAAACATATGACTAACTTATGATTCAAATATTTCGTTAATCCTACCAATATACAAATATCTAAGATGTTTTAAGAAACCCAAAAATATGATATTAGTAAAGACATAAATATATTCAACACAAAATAACATGTGAAATAATAGAGAATGATGTTTCTAAAATAATAATCATAATAAAGGAATTGAAAAGAAACAATCAGATGTATATGCATAAGTGTCAATTTAAATTCTTTCAAAGCATATAAATGCCAAGATGAGTTTAAATCAATAGCATTGCATATTCATCTTCATAAAATGATATACTTAAAAATGAACCATATACAGTTAAGAACATAGTAAAAGGTATATAAACTGTGGAGTTTATTATAAACGATACACATCACATGAGCTCGTGATCCCCAACTTATAGTTTACATGGACCGGCTTCGCTATACCTTATCGGAGTATGGAACCATATCATATCTATATGGAACCACTAAAAGGTCATAAATATTCAACATAGAAATCATGCAAAATTAGTGTAATAAAGCTCCAAGACGAAAATAAAACAATGAATATGTGACTTAATGAATGAAAGGTCTTCATCAAAAAAGGCCTCGTAATGACTCTCAACTATCAAGAATGAAAGGTCCTCATCAAAAGGATTCTAACAATACCCATATTGTTAAGGTTTAAAATCCATGGCCAAAATGGCCAAAAAATCACCCAATAAAAAAGGGATAAAAAACATTTTATTTGAAAATCGTAATTTTCAAGTAAAAATGAGTTTGTGGATGAAAATACAATCGAAATCGAGTAAGAATTGAGTCTAAAAAATAGAAATGCTAAAATTTTAATTTGAGGGAAAATCCTCAAAATAGTCTTTTGAAATTTTTTATTTTGAAAAATCTATATGATAACGTTGATAGGAAATAATTTAGAATTTAGGCAGAAACTTATATACACAATTTTCTCAAGAAATCTCTCTCAAAATCTTTGTTTCCAGCTCTCAAGATATTAAAAATGGTGAGATAGTAAAAATGGGGGGGGGGGGGGGGGGGAGAATTCCAATTATAAGAGAGTTGTCAAGGAATAGCGAATCCAGAAAAATAGT
Source organism: Solanum rostratum (assembly GCA_029948455.1). Lineage (NCBI taxonomy): Eukaryota > Viridiplantae > Streptophyta > Magnoliopsida > Solanales > Solanaceae > Solanum > Solanum rostratum. The sequence goes on from CM057056.1 coordinate 35,251,912, forward strand.
AATTTTGTAAAAAGACAAATCTTGGAACTCATGTGAAAATCTTTATATATGATCCAATAGTATGCAAATTGATCATAAAACATATTCTAGAGCTAATGGATTCATTAAATTCTTAAAAAAAGATTGTTTATGTTGGTTTTTTTAAAATGATGAATGGGGCAGCAAAAAAGGGTTGAAAAAATCTCTCAATGGATTGAAATGCTTTCAATAATTTTATTAAGCATTGAGGGGCTTTAAATAGCCAACATAAAATAAAAATCAGCATAATTTGAAATTCAAACTAACCTAAAATATCTCAACAACTTAACTAAAATTCAAAATTCAAATTGATCTTAAACTAAATAATATATTTTGCTAAAAACTACTGCAGTAACTAAAAGCAAATTTCAATACTCCTCTTTTGCTTTAGTTACTGCAATTTAAAAAAGTTGCTCCTCAATTTGTGCTTCTACTGCTCTTGCTTGAAGATTGTTTTTATGCTTGCACACATTTGTAACATGACCTACTTGCTTGCAATTTCCACATATTGCATCAGGTCTCCACCAACAAAATTTTTCCAAGTGTTTGCAAAGAGGATAATTGTCTTTTTCTTTTCTGCTTTGGCCATAAAGAGTACCCTCAATAACATTGTCTTGTATAAAATCTCTTCTTTGCTCTTGTGCTTGAAGTGCACTTATTAATTCTTCAACAAATATAGTAGATAAATCTTTAGACTCTTCTAAAGATGAAACTTTAGACTCAAATCTCTCTGGAATTTTCACAAGAATTTTTTCAACTATTCTGTCATCTTTGAAATCCTCGCCAAGCAACCTCATTTTATTAACAATCAAAGATATCTTGTCAGAATAGTTAACAATAGTTTCATTCTCTTGCATCCTAAGAGATTCAAAATCTCTTTGCTAATTCAAAATTTGCATTTTGTCTGACTCGATCACTTCCCTGGTATTCTTTTTTTAGTTTTTCCCAAGTTTCTTTTGCTGTCTCACAAGCAATGATTTTAGAAAAAATTTAATCCGCAATTGAATTTTGAATTATAGTTTTGGCTTTGAATTTCTTGGTTTTTTCATCCGAATGATCTTTAATCTGAGCAAGAGTCGAATTTGCAGGAAGAGGTTGTAAGAGTATATCTTCCATCACAACTTCCCACAAATCATAGGCTTCAAGATATGATTTCATTTTTACTGAGCAAATCTGATAGTTTTCACCAGTAAAAAATTTTGGGGCATTCAAGGAGAGACTGTTGCTTGCCATTCTTTGGTTCAAAAAGCCTGTGCGTTGAAAAAATTACGAGTTGAAAATAGCCCTAACGAGTTAAAATGGGTTAAAACGTAGCCTTTACAGGTTAAAAATAGTCCTCACAGGTTAAAAAAGTAGCCCTTGCGGGTTAAAAATTATATGGTAGTTTTTGGAAGAACTCACAGATCCCGTAAGATCAATGAGGCTCTGATACCACTGTTGGTTTTTTTAAAAAGATGAATGAGGCTGTGACGCCCGGTAAATTTACCGAAATGCCCCTAGAGTGAGGGTACGCGCGTAACGCATCTTCCGGGGTTCGTATGGCAAATCCGAGATCGAATTCGTGATCAGCATGAAAAATGGAGTGGGAAAATGGTCCGGGTCGAATTTTAGGACGACCCGGTCAAAAGATAAATTTTCGATCCAAGTCACAAAACAGTGACTGTCCGCGACAGAGGCGCGACGCGCACCTGCCGCGGAGGGACACTTATATATTTTTCCAGATTTTCGACGGGATGGAGAAAACTCGTTTAAGAATACTTTTTCCAAAAATACACAGTGCGCGATAGGTCCGCGTCGTCGACCGTGTAAATTCCGAACTGAAAATTTCTAATTGATTTCGAGGGGCATTCTGGTCAATCCCTAACCCTTCCTAAACACTAATACACGGCTAGTAAGGTCGTTTCTACACGAAAAGAGCGTAACAAAACCTATTCTAAGTCCTATTCTAAAATCTAACAAGGCTAGGGCTTGAGGAGAGGAGAGAAAGGCTTGGGGTGAGGAACACGAGAAGAGAATCCTCGACATCACCCGGTTGAACAGTGCATCACAGGTATGTAAGGCTAAACTTAAACATGGGATTGTTCTCTCATGTGCCCCATAGAGGTCATAGTTGAATTGATGATTGAAGGGTCTACATGAATGATTTCTTTGATGGATTTTCTTGAAAATTTTATTTGAAATTACATGTTTTCTATGTTGATGATCATCATACTATTTTTTCTCTTAAATTGAACACTTTCATGGAATTTGCATAACCCTACATGACTATTTTGAAGAGCATGCATAATGAATTTAAGACTTGAACCTAGAGCCTTGCATTGGGATTGTTGACTGTGATGATGAGTTGATGAAATCTTGATTGATGTATGAGTCTCTATAAATGAACTCTACCGGTGTGTTTATTCACTTGTTTCCTAATGACTGTTATATACTCTTGGGTCATTGAGAAGGTGTTGAGGATAGGGTGAAAGTCCCTATGAGATAATTGATGAAAGGGCCAAGGTCCCGGTGAAATATCAGTCGTGGACGGGGAGTGGGTCCCTATGAGACTGGCAGTCGTTGACGGGGAGTGAATCCCTATGAGACTGGTTGAGGTTGATTTTATGAGCATTGAGTCGGGAGGAGTATTGAGCACCGAAATGAGCAGGAGTGAGTCCCACTCGAACTCATTAACTACGTCGCCAAACGTAGGAGAGGCTTAATCCATCACATACATACACATGGTTTCCCTCGAGGTTTAACAGTCCCTGAAAGCAATAGAGGATCTGTTCAGTTTGATTCCATGTCGGGTATATTGACATGGGATCCAGTGTTCCTTACCTGGCAAGTTTGGGACCACTGTGGCAACATCAAGGTGATTGTTGTACATTCACTGGCTCATAAGTGAGTGTTGTCGGTTAAGAGAAACTCCCGGGAAAATTCGTACCTTATTCTGAGTCTAGATGAGATGTGATGAGAGGGGGTGAAATCCTCTGAGATGATCCATGTGATGAGTTGAGACTTTGATGAGTCTGAGATAATGATGTGTCACTTGCCCACTCCGTACTTTTTCGCAGACAGGCAAGCTGGCGGTTAATGTGATTATGATGTCTATTTTGACTTGATATTATTTTCCATATTTTCTACCGGTTTCTGTTTCATTCAGCTATTTTACATACCAGTACATTCCAAGTACTGACGTCCACTCTGGACTGCATCGTTTTATGATGTAGAGGCAGGTACTAGAGATCATCAACAGGCGCTCCGTTGAAGATTAGAGATCCGAAGTTGAATTGGTGAGCCTCCCCTACTCCGGAGGAACCATTATTTTATTTCATCATGCTTTAGAGTTAGGATTGGACTAATATCTTATTTTGTTTTTGGGTAGCCATGGGTCTGTCATTGGCACCACATGATTTAGTGATAGAGGCTTCATAGATCAGTGTCGAGCATTGATGTTGATTTTGTGAGCTAGTTCTTTCTACTAGCCTTCGTTATTTTGCTTATATTATATTGAGAACTTTAGATGAACTGCGTCCACTGCTTGCATATACTTTCTGCTTATCAGTAAAAGTATGATTGAATGATGTGATGAGACTAGGTGGTTCGCTTGGGGGCTAGCAATAGTCTTCGAGTGCCGGCCACGCCAAGGGTACCCTCCCGGGGCGTGACAAACTTGGTATCAGAGCACAGAGTTCAAGTGTCCTAGGGAGTCTATGAAGCCGTGTCTAGTAGAGTCTTGTTTATGGGTGTGTTGTCGACCACACTTCATAAGCAGGAGGCTATGGGACATTAGGAATGGTTACATTTCTTTCTTATTCTAAATCGTGCGATAGAGTTGAACTCTATGAAAACTATCCTCTAATTCGTGCGTTACACGTGCAGAATCGATAACATGCCTCCCAGAAGAGCTGCCAGAGGAAGGGGACGTCCTGCCAGGCGAGCTGTTAACCCACCTGAGCCTCAAGTACCCGAGGGGCCCGTGGATCCAGCTGTCCCTGTTGGGCAACCTCCTCAAGCTGAGATCTCGAATGCTGAGCTACGCCAAGCCATTCAAACTTTGGCCCAGGCTGTCGCAGCACCTGCTGTGAGGCAAGGTGCGGGTGGGACAGACTCTCATGGCACCTCTAGAGTCCGAGAATTTCTGAGGATGAACCCGCCCGAGTTCCCGGGGTCGGTATCTACTGAAGACCCCGAGAACTATATAGAGGAACTTGAGAAGGTGTTCCAAGTGATGCACGTGGCTGATGCTGATAGGGTTGAATTGGCTGCCTATCAACTCAAAGGGGTGGCCAGGCTGTGGTTCGACCAATGGAAGAAGGGCCAAGGGGACGATGCTTCATATGTAACTTGGGCGGTGTTTGAGGAGGCTTTCTTGGGACGCTTTTTCCCAAGGGAGAAAAGAGAGGCTAAGGTGAGGGAGTTCCTGAATTTGAAACAGGGCTCCATGACCGTGCAGGAGTATGGATTGAAATTTATGCAACTATCCCGCTATGCCCCAGACATGGTTGCTAACATGCGGGGAAGGATGGGAATGTATGTAGATGGGTTGAACAGAGGACCCAAGAGAGATGGAAGAGGAGCTATGCTTGTGAGTGACATGGACATCGGGCGACTGATGACATTCGTGCAGCAAGCTGACGAAGAAAGACAACAGGACAAGGAAGAGTTCAAGCGCAAGAGAGCTAAGACATCCAGCCACGAAGGTGGAAGGAGGGGTAATGGGAATCGATTTCCAGCACCCTCAGCTGCTAGCGCACCTGTGCCTAAAGGCCCGTATGATCAGAGGTTCCAGAACACAGGGAACCACAGACCTCAGTCCCAAGCTAGTGTGGCTCAAGGTTCTCAGAGTAGACCACAGTGTGATAACTGTGGGAAGGTGCATTGGGGGAGATGTCGTGATAAGAATGACGCATGCTTCGGGTGTGGCCAAGTAGGCCACTACAAGAAGGATTGTCCAAAACGGGCTAGCCAGGCTCAGTCTGCGGCATTGGCCCCACCGGTTAGAGGGAACCTAAGGGCCACTACGTCAGGTGCAGGCGGGGCCACAAACCGCTTGTATAATATGGGGAGTCGCCAAGATCAGGAAAATTCTCCCGACATCGTGACGGGTATGATTCGAGTCTTTGCTCTTGATTGTTATGTTTTGATGGATCCTGGTGCCACATTGTCATTTGTAACTCCTTATGTGGCCAGTAAATTTGATAAAACCCCCGAGAGTCTTCTCGAACCCTTTGATGTTTCTACTCCGGTGGGTGAATCGATTCGATCTGAAAGAGTTTATAGAGCTTGTGTAGTGTCCATCCATCATAGGGACACCATTATTGACTTGATCGAGTTAAAAATGGTTGACTTTGATTTGATCCTCGGCATGGATTGGCTTCGCGCCTGTTATGCCTCTGTGGATTGTAGATCCCGAACGGTTCAGTTCCAATTTCCAAATGAACCAGTTCTAGAGTGGAAGGGTGACTCAGTGACACCTAGGGGGAGGTTTATCTCATATCTTAAAGCCCGGAAGTTAATTTCCAAAGGCTGTATCTATCACTTGGTGAGAATGAAATCCGATGATGTTGAGTCCCCAACTCTTGAGTCAGTTCCGGTTGTCAACGAGTTTCCAGAAGTCTTTCCTGATGATCTGCCCGGAGTCCCTCCTGATAGGGAGATTGACTTTGGGATTGATGTTCTTCCAGATACCCAGCCTATTTCGATCCCACCTTACAGAATGGCCCCCGCTGAGTTAAAAGAATTAAAGAGCAATTAAAAGATTTGCTGGAAAAGGGCTTCATTAGGCCAAGTGTTTCACCATGGGGTGCCCCTGTTTTATTCGTGAGGAAGAAAGATGGGTCTCTCAAAATGTGTATCGATTATAGGCAACTGAACAAGGTCACAATAAAGAACAAATATCCCCTCCCAAGGATAGATGATTTGTTTGACCAACTTCAGGGCGCCTCTTGCTTCTCTAAGATAGACCTTAGATCTGGCTACCATCAGTTGAAGGTGAGGGAGCGTGACGTTCCAAAGACAACCTTCAGGACTAGATATGGCCATTTTGAGTTCTTGGTCATGTCCTTCGGACTGACGAATGCACCTGCCGCCTTTATGGACTTGATGAATAGAGTGTTCAAGCCATATCTTGATTTGTTTGTGATTGTGTTCATCGATGACATTCTGGTGTATTCAAGGAGTGAGGAGGAGCATGCTAACCACCTCAGAGTGGTCCTCCAAACTCTTAAGGGCCATGAGTTGTATGCAAAGTTCTCCAAATGTGAATTCTGGCGTGAGTCAGCGGCCTTCCTAGGCCACGTGGTTTCTGGTGATGGTATACGAGTGGATGCCCAAAAGATTGAGGCGGTTAAGAACTGGCCCCGACCGACCATTCCAACAGATATCAGAAGTTTCTTGGGGCTGGCAGGCTACTACCGCAGGTTCGTGGAGGGATTTTCTTCCCTATCCGCGCCACTGACCAAATTGACTCAGAAAAAGGTCAAATTCTAGTGGTCCGAAAAATGTGAAAGGAGTTTTTAGGAATTGAAAACAAGGTTAACTACTGCACCGGTCCTAACTCTACCCGACGGGACCGAAGACTTCGTAATCTATTGTGATGCCTCGATGGTTGGATTGGGATGTGTATTAATGCAAAGGGGGAAAGTGATAGCTTATGCTTCCAGGCAGCTCAAGGTTCATGAGAGAAACTACCCAACCCACGACCTCGAGTTGGCAGCAGTGGTGTTTGCACTTAAAATTTGGCGGCACTACTTGTATGGAGTGCATGTGGATGTGTTCAATGACCACAAGAGCTTACAGTATGTTTTTAGCCAAAAGGAACTCAACTTGCGACAGAGGAGGTGGTTAGAATTGCTCAAGGATTACGACATGAGCATACATTACCACCCAGGTAAAGCTAACATCGTGGATGATGCTCTTAGCAGGTTATCAATGGGTAGCACAGCCCATGTGGAGGAAGGAAAGAAGGAGTTAGCCAAGGACGTGCACCGGTTGGCTCGATTAGGAGTCCGACTCGAGGAGAATAACGAAGGAGGAATTAATGTCCAGGACGGGTCTGCTTCCTCGTTAGTGGTGGAGGTGAAGGAAAAACAAGACCAAGACCCTGTCCTACTCCAATTGAAGGAGGATGTCCAAAATCAGAGGGTGATGGTCTTCTCCAAAGGGGGAGATGGAGTTTTGAGATATCAGAGTCGATTGTGTGTCCAAGATGTTGATGGCATACGAGACAGAATCATGGAAGAAGCTCATAACACTAGATATTCCATTCATCCTGGCTCCACCAAAATGTACCATGACTTAAGGGAGGTCTATTGGTGGAATGGAATGAAGAGAGACATCGCGGAGTTCGTTTCGAAGTGCCCGAATTGCCAACAAGTGAAGGTTGAGCATCAAAGGCCATGTGGATTGGCTCAGAACTTTGAAATTCCGGAGTGGAAATGAGAGATGATTAATATGGACTTTATCACTGGGCTTCCAAAGTCTCGAAAGCAACATGATTCGATATGGGTGATAGTGGACAGAATGACTAAATCAGCTCACTTCCTGGCACTCAAGACAACGAACACTGCCGAAGAGTATGCCAAGTTGTACATCCAGGAGATTGTGAGGTTGCATGGAGTCCCCTTGTCCATCATCACGAACAGAGGAGCTCAATTTACCTCCCAATTCTGGAGATCATTTCAGAAAAGCTTGGGTACTAAGGTGAACCTGAGTACGGCTTTCCACCCACAGACGGATGGTCAGGCGGAGCGTACAATTCAAACACTAGAGGATATGTTGAGAGCTTGCGTCCTTGATTTCAAAGGGAATTGGGATGATCATTTGCCTCTGGCTGAATTTGCATATAACAATAGTTATCATGCGAGCATCCAAATGGCTCCTTATGAAGCCTTGTACGGAAGGAGGTGTAGATCGCCCATTGGGTGGTTTGAGGTTGGAGAAGCAGAGCTCATTGGACCTGATCTTGTTCACCAGTCGATGGAGAAGGTCAAGGTCATTAGAGAGAGGTTAAAGACTGCCCAGAGTCGCCAAAAATCTTACACTGACGTGAGGAGAAGAGATTTGGAGTTCGAAGTAGATGATTGGGTGTACTTGAAGGTGTTACCTATGAAGGGTGTCCTAAGGTTTGGAAAGAAAGGAAAGTTGAGTCCACGTTATGTTGGACCCTATCAAATCGTAAGGAGAATTGGGAAGGTGGCCTACGAGCTAGAGTTGCCTTTCGAGCTAGATGGGGTACACCCGGTGTTCCATGTGTCTATGCTAAAAAAGTGCTTGGGAAACCCAGCCTTGGTGATCCCTGTTGATAGAATTGGGGTGAAGGATAACCTATCTTACGAAGAGGTTCCAGTTCAAATTCTTGATCGTCAGATTCGTAAACTAAGGAACAAAGAAATAGCCTCAGTCAAAGTCCCGTGGAGGAATTAATTCGTTGAAGAAGCCATATGGGAAGCTGAGGAGGAGATGAAGGCAAAGTATCCGCACCTGTTCGTGCCAACTGATGGTGAAAGCACTGAAGGTAAATTCTTGCTCTTCACTAAGCTAAGTGTCCTATTCTTGTATCTGACTTACTATTATTGAATTGAGTGTGGGAATGAGTCGTAAGTCTATTCGTGCCTTAATGCCCACCTCCACTCCTCATTCGAGGACGAATGATCCCAAGGGGGAGATGATGTTACGCTCGGTAAATTTACCGAAATACCCCTAGAGTGAGGGTACGCGCGTAACGCATCTTCCGGGGTTCGTATGGAAAATCCGAGACCGGATTCGTGATCAGCATGAAAAATGGAGTGGGAAAGTGGTCCGGGTCGAATTTTAGGACGACCCGATCGAAAGATAAATTTTCGATCCAAGTCACAAAACAGTGACTGTCCGCGACAGAGGCGCGACGCGCACCTGCCGCGGAGGGACACTTATATATTTTTCCAGATTTTCGACGGGATGGAGAAAACTCTTTTAAGAATACTTTTTCCAAAAATACACAGTGCGCGATAGGTCAGCGTCGCGGACCGTGTAAATTCTGAACTGAAAATTTCTAATTGATTTCGAGGGGCATTCCGGTCAATCCCTAACCCCTCCTAAACACTAATACACGGCTAGTAAGGTCGTTTCTACACGAAAAGAGCCTAACAAAACCTATTCTAAGTCCTATTCTAAAATCTAACAAGGCTAGGGCTTGAGGAGAGGAGAGAAAGGTTTGGGGTGAGGAACACGAGAAGTGAATCCTCGACATCACCCGGTTGAACAGTGCATCACAGGTATGTAAGGCTAAACTTAAACATGGGATTGTTCTCTCATGTGCCCCATAGAGGTCATAGTTGAATTGATGATTGAAGGGTCTACATGCATGATTTCTTTGATGGATTTTCTTGAAAATTTTATTTGAAATTACATGTTTTCTATGTTGATGATCATCATACTATTTGTTCTCTTAAATTGAACACTTTCATGGAATTTGCATAACCCTACATGACTATTTTGAAGAGCATGCATAATGAATTTAAGACTTGAACCTAGAGCCTTGCATTGGGATTGTTGACTGTGATGATGAGTTGATGAAATCTTGATTGTTGTATGAGTCTCTATAAATGAACTCTACCGGTGTGTTTATTCACTTGTTTCCTAATGACTGTTATATACTCTTGGGTCATTGAGAAGGTGTTGAGGATAGGGTGAAAGTCCCTATGAGATAATTGATGAAAGGGCCAAGGTCCCGGTGAAATATCAGTCGTGGACGGGGAGTGGGTCCCTATGAGACTGGCAATCGTTGACGGGGAGTGAATCCCTATGAAACTGGTTGAGGTTGATTTTATGAGCATTGAGTCGGGAGGAGTTTTGAGCACCGAAATGAGCAGGAGTGAGTCCTACTCTAACTCATTAACTACGTCGCCAAACGTAGGAGAGGCTTAAACCATCACATACATACACATGGTTTCCCTCGAGGTTTAACAGTCCCTGAAAGCAATAGAGGATCTGTTCAGTTTGATTCCATGTCGGGTATATTGATATGGGATCCAGTGTTCCTTACCTAGCAAGTTTGGGACCACTGTGGCAACATCAGGGTTATTGTTGTACATTCACTGGCTCATAAGTGAGTGTTGTCGGTTAAGAGAAACTCCCGGGAAAATTCGTACCTTATTCTGAGTCTAGATGAGATGTGATGAGAGGGGGTGAACTCCTCTGAGATGATCCATGTGATGAGTTGAGACTTTGATGAGTCTGAGATAATGATGTGTCACTTTCCCACTCCTTACTTTTTTGCAGACAGGCAAGCTGACGGTTAATGTGATTATGATGTCTATTTTGACTTGATATTATTTTCCATATTTTCTACCGGTTTCTGTTTCATTCAGCTATTTTACATACCAGTACATTCCAAGTACTGACGTCCACTCTGGACTGCATCGTTTTATGATGTAGAGGCAGGTACTAGAGATCATCAACAGGCGCTCCGTTGAAGATCAGAGATCCGAAGTTGAATTGGTGAGCCTCCCCTACTCCGGAGGAACCATTATTTTATTTCATCATGCTTTAGAGTTAGGATTGGACTAATATCTTATTTTGTTTTTGGGTAGCCATGGGTCTGTCATTGGCACCACATGATTTAGTGATAGAGGCTTCATATATCGGTGTCGAGCATTGATATTGATATTGTGAGCTAGTTCTTTCTACTAGCCTTCGTTATTTTGCTTATATTATATTGAGAACTTTAGATGAACTGCGTCCACTGCTTGCATATACTTTCCGCTGATCAGTAGAAGTATGATTGAATGATGTGATGAGACTAGGTGGTTCGCTTGGGGGCTAGCAATAGTCTTCGAGTGCCGGCCACGCCAAGGGTACCCTCCCGGGGCGTGACAGATGCAGTAAAAAAGGGTTGAAAAATCTCTCAATGGATTGAAATGCTTTCAATGGCTTTCAATAATTTTATTAAGCATCGAGGGGCTTTAAATAGCCAACATAAAATAAAAATCAGCATAATTTGAAATCAAACTAACCTAAAATATCTCAACAACTTAAATAAAATTCAAAATTCAAATTCATCTTAAACTAATAATTTATTTTGCTAAAAACTACTGCAGTAACTAAAAGCAAATTTCAACAGTTTACTCAAAATTAACCCTCGGGGACCATTTTAAGGAGTCCCGTCCTAATTTGCATTACACACAATATAATCTTGAGACACAAACTAACCATCTTACTAGTTTAAACTCAAAGTTTTGGAATCAATGGAACTTCAAGAATCACTCTCCAATGCTCGAGTTTTAAAATTTTGATCAAAGTTAACTCTTTTAATATAAATCACCTCAAAAGTCTCAAAATCACTAAAATCACTCTTGGATGCTTTAGGGATCATGAAAATCATTTCCATACCACAAATAAAGAATAAACTATGTATAAGAAAAAAATTGGTTATTTCATAAAAAAGTAAAATTTAAGAAAATGAGATGTTGTAAGAGAGGTGCTAAGACAAGAATGATCCAACTTCATGTTACTGAGGTTATATGTAATAACCTCGAAGGTCATTTTTGGCATTCTCAATAAAAATTATCGTTTTGTCTTTTCAAAAGTTGCCTTGAGTAATTTCTGGTTGAGTCTAGAAGTCCTATTTTAAAACCTAGTAAAAGTTAAAATTTTTGCTTAAAATGAGTTTTCAAATGCTCAAAGTTTGAAATTTCGAGTTTGTGGTCATCTTGGATTTGGGTGTCAAAATACATTTCTCTCAATTTCATCAGTTCTAGAATGCAAAATTCGGTCTAGGAGAACTGATCGAACTAAATTTGGAGTTAAAAAGGAGATTCTAGACCTAAAGTTGCATTTTCAATTAAATTTGAATCATAGTTTGACTTTGGTCAACATTTAAAGTTCGAAGCTCGAATCATAATTTGACAGTTCCAGTGGTTTTGGGTGTTGAAACTAATGCTACAAATGGTCTCTTTGTAATTTTTAGAGTTTCCAAGGGCAGTTTGGTGTTTGGAGTTTTAACTAGTTTCTTTGAGCCTTATCGGTTTTCAAGCATAGGGAGGTCTCGCCTTTGAATTTCGATGATTTTATTGAGTTCTAAATGTCATTTCTAGTATGGTTGCCTATTTGGTTTATGCATATAGGATTCCAGTTGAGTTTCAAGGGTCCAATTTATGATTGTTTGAGTGCAAGCAATTGCTGATATCTGGTGTATGAGGTTATTACTACTCTGCATTTGCGGCCTTAATCCACGTTCGCAGGGTACAGGGTTTTCTAAAGTCCGCGTTTGCGGAGTGAAATAAATCCCTGAAACAGTGTTCTGATTTAAAGTGTCGGGTTTCACCATTTCCCTCCATTTTTAACATTCTAAGCTCAGTGTTTGGGGGATTTTCGAGGGATTTCAAGACAATACTTTTGGGTAATGTATTTCTTTCCTATATCCTCAATTTTCGTTGATCAATTCATGATTTTCAATATCAAAATTTGGATTTTGAATTGGGAAATTTGGGGTTTCTTGTAGATTGATAGACAAATGATGATTTTGAGCTCATTTCAAATCTTCTTTTTAAAATGGTTTTCATCATTAGATTCCTTTTTACTTGGGAAACATTATGTGTAAAAATTTTTAGATCTTGGAAACCTCTTTCGGTATGAGATATTTGGATCATTTTTCCCTTTTCACCCGGATTGCTTAATTTTAGTGTCATTAGTTTCGTAATGTAATTTTGAATTTTGATTCTATATTTGACTAGATTGTTGTGATTCGGAGTATTTATAGAAGGAGTAAAGGCTTGGATTTGAATTGATTAAGACTTTGAAAAATGCAAGTGGATTTCTAACCTTTTGTTAAGTATGATTGAACCTTGTATTATCCTATGTGAGTTTGGGTGATTTGTGGCATAAAATGGGTTAGAAGCATACTATAATAAGCCTTGATCAAGGAATTTCCATTTGGGTTATGCTAAATATGGTGGATCCTTGACTTGTGAAATAATTTTTGAATTGTGAATACTCGTAGACTTGTGGAATTATCCGATATTGATTGTAAAACATATTATTTATATAGAAATCTTGTGTATTCTTATACTTATGAAATAATTATTATTCTATATTGACCGATATTGCTTGATGTTCCATTGATGATGAAAAGCTGAAGGAAAATGGTTTCGTCTAGTGTTGTATTGATATTAAGGTGGTACAAATATTGATATTATGATGATATTGAGATTCATACCGATATTTAGTCTGTACCGATATTGAGATATGATGATATAGAAAATGTATACACTGCATTTACTTGTTACTTATGCATTGATACTTGTGATGGATACGACCGAGAGATGAGCAAAGTAACATGTTGATTGATGGTTGGGGTTTCTACCAGTCGATGATTATCCGAGGTTTCCACTAGCGTCCCAAGGTAATATTTTGGCAGATGATATGGCCGAAGTTCTACTGGTTTGTGTGAGCATTGGTTGAGGTCTCTGCGAGCAATGCTCATGGATACATAGTCTATGTGAGGCAACATGACAAAAAGTTGCCTATATCGCAATATTTGCAACACAATCTGCAAGTGATGCCCATGCTCCTTTGCATCCCGTGAATAGGGCAATATATCATCTATGAACACAACCACAAACATATCCAAATACAATTTTAAGATCCTATTCATCATGTCCATGAATGCTGCGGGAGAAATTGTTAGTCCAATTGAAATAACCAAGAATTCAATATGACTATATCGAGTTCTAAATGCCATTTTTTGCAATGTCATCCTCATTCACCCTCAATTCATCATACCTGTACCAAAGATCAATTTAGAGAAATAGATTTCACCTTGTAGTTGATCTAAAAGGTCATTAATCCTTGGAAATTGATACTTATTTTGATTATTACCTTGTTCAATTACCGATAATCCACACATATTCAAAGAGAACCATCATTTTCATGGAGACATACTAGGCCTTATGAACCCTTATCAAGCAAGTTCATGTCTCTTATGACCCTAATCCACTTTGGATTCATTTCCTATATATAAGAATGAGACTTAAAATATAGGTACAAGGAACGCATCGCTAGGTTCAAGCTTACGTATTTATGACGAAAAAAATTCGGATACTAAGAATAGAGTTGTAGGGTGTTACAATGATGATATAGTTTACAAGCTTATGCATGACATGATTATGCTTACGTTTATATATTCTATGGTACTAGACTTATTGAAGTCAAGAATGAATGAATGATTGAAATATGAGTCTCCCACCTAGCTATGATTATGAGATGATGATAGGCCATTAGTAGAGGCATAGCCAAATGTTATAAGCTATCCCTATGTTGATGATTAGTGTTCTAAAATGTTGTGGAATGTGTTAGTGGAATAGAATACCTCCCCATACTAGATGACTCTATGATTCATGCTTATGATTATTTCGTGAGAGTTATACTTAGTACCAAGTGAACTTTGAAATAAATGTGGAAACTCCTTGTATCTAGGGCATGAGATCACTAGTAGAATCCCATTGTCCCATAACTACGTGCCAACAAAGGTCACCCCCTACTATAGGTTGATTTCTAGACCACCCATTAGTAGATGTTTGCTTATTAGTTAACTTTAGTAGAACCACTTAGGCATCTTAGGAGGTCACCTTGGCTAGTGATTTCTCCTTTCTTATGGTGTAGGGAAAATATCGAGACACCATGGTTTAGCTCACATGATTTATGTCGGTTAAATGCTTCTCTCATACATGTTTATGGTCCCTTGTTACTACTAATGGTACTTCTTATAAAGGTACTTGACTTTCTCTTCAAGTATGTAGGTGTTCCTCATTATGATTACTAATGTCTCATTCATAGTAAGATGGTTCTTACCTTAAAGTAATGCATTGTTTTCCTAAATGTATTACTATTTTACTTATGCATAATAATCTACATCCTCATTATTCAAAGTTTAAGTGTTTTTTCATGCAAAAAATATAATGTACATTTTTTACTTTCTATATGCATTATCTTATATTCCATGGATTAAGTAATATCTTGCATGATCTTATTGTTCTCTTACTTATGACTTATACTTTATTGCATGACATACCCTCATACTTAGTATATTCTATATTACTAATGCATACTCTATGCCTACATGATTTCACCGTGTAGGGACTGATGCTTCTCGATATCCTCCACGTGGCTAGCTTTGGACTAAAGAAGATCTTGTTTGTGGTGAGTCCTCTAATTCGAGGCAAATAACCATCTTCTATCTAGATTATTTATGTTAAGACATTAATACTCTTATTACATTAATTTTGAGGGTGAGCCCCTGACATATCTTGGCACCCTCTCCATCTATGACTTAGAAGTATTGTTGGATATTACGCTAAGTATTATGCTACAGTCTTATATCTATGATGACTTTTCCTTAGTTCCTATCTCATACTTGTTGCTTATGATGTTATTAGACCGGTGGTAAAGTTCCTAAGCCCTTATTCCCCATAAAGTGCATCCTATATCCCCTTTCCTTAGAATTGTTTATTGTGATTGAATGGTGGAAATTACTTATCCTTTACTCCGAAAGAGTACGTCCTAAGGGCCTAATCCCTTAGAGCTACTTAATTATTTATTGATTCAAATTTTGTTACCAATGATGTACTTACGTATACTATGAGGCTTGTTTGGGGCACCTTCGGATTTCCCATTTGCTGTATCGCACCTAGGCCCTAGGCTTGGGTCGTGACACATATCATGGCATTCTATACCATCCCATTTCATCCTTGTTTACATTGTGTTAATTTTTATTAAGCCTGATATGTTGAATGACTTTGTGCTTGTACACTATTGAGATTAATTGGTTGGAATATTGTGGATAGAGTCTGTGATTATATATTATCTATATTATGTATGCTGGCCGTTTTTGCGTGCAATTTTGTAGTCTCTAAGATATGTGGTTGGGATAGAAGGAGTACTTGAGTTCGTTATTATTTACTTACATTTAGATCCTTGTATTGGGTACTTGTTGGTATTCACCCTTGTTTTATACACATGTGTGTAGTTTGTGAGCCTGGATCTAGCTGGCATTTCTATTTTCCTTACGAACCGAGCTTGTGATAGATTGAGATGTAGTTGCTTGTCGTTTCCAACCTACTCTCAAGACTGTCAGATTTCCTTATTAGTTTTTTTCAATTCAAGAAACAAAGACTATTTAAACTTGATTTTTTTTGTTTTCTGATTCTGTTGTAATAGTATTGTATTATAGTTTCAGCTTTCGCATTATTTTGTTGTTACCTATTTAGGCTGGCTTGCATTGGTAGGTTAAAGGCAAGTGTCATCACACCTGAAAATGGGTCGTTACAGTTTGATGATGTAGCTGCCCATTCTAATCGATGGACTCTGCAGACATCTATCTACTTCTTTGTTTTAGTTTTGTTTGAGAACCTAAGATGGTGAGACTTGTGTATTTTCTTTTCAATTCCAGTTATAGTAGAGGCTTGTACATGTGACACCAGTTTTGGGTTGATTTTATACTTTGGATCCCTTTTCCTATTGCATATCTTTATATATTGCTAGACTATAATCTTTCGCATTATTGCGTTATATCTTGTTTAGGCTGACTTATCTTGATGGGTTAAGACAAGTATCATCACACCCGATTTTAGATTGTGAAACCGAAAAAAATACTTAAATGAAAATGACAAGTCTTATCAAGGAAGCACATAAACTTTCAATTAAAATGAGAGAACATGTTGTTATCAAGATAATATCTAAAGCAAAATCATTGCAACTTCTAGAAAAGGGAATGACAAGTCTTATCTAGGAAGCACATAAACTTTCCATTAAAATGAGAGAACATGTTGTTCTGATTTATTCTGTGAGTAGTACACCATATTTTCATGATTTCTCTAACAATGTTAACACAACATATATGTTCTCAAATCAAGATTTGGCAAATAATGTGGGGTTTCTAGATGACATGAAGGCTTCTGCAGTTAATTAAATTGCAATTAAATGGAGATAGGTCATTTATTTTGATTGTCATTAGAGAAGAGATTATCCATCTTGTTTTTATTTACTTTTTAATTGTCAGTGAATTCTGTTTGTTTTAGTATGTGAGTCTTTATGTTGGTTGATTGTGTTGTCCTTTAAATTTTAATTATTTAATAATTTATTGTTGTGTCTCTAGTTCTCCATGATCATAAACTATGAAGAATAAGGTCTTATAGTGTATTTTCTTCTCCCTTATAAAGATATCCAAATAAAATAAACTCTTTTCTATAAAAATATGATTTAACACTTGAGGAATAAATAAGAATAACAACGTGTGTTTTTTGTGTTAATTGAAATTTCACCTGCTTCCTTGATAAGACTTTTAATTCCCTTTCTGAAAGATACATTATGTTTCACTTTAGACTCTATAATCTTCCTTTCAATCTTTTGTCGATGTACAAGTTTATTTTCTTGTATTACAAAAGTGTTAGATGAAAAAGGTGACTTAACTGAATAAACTTGAGAAATTCTTAGTAGAAAGTCGCGTAATTTATAGGTGACAATATTTTTATTACTTTGTGGTTATGTTAAGTCTATAAATGAATTGCACATTATGTAATATTCCTGGAGATTTACAACCCTTAAAAATTCATTTTGACTCCTATTTTAGGTACTTGAGTTACATTTTTTCTATTGAAGTTATATATTCTAATTTTTCTTCAATAGATTACTCCACATAAAAAGTAGATTTAGGAATATAGGTACATTCATAATTATTACCTCTCAATGAAATATTAAGAGACTGTGGTTCAAATATAAAAGCCAACAAGGTTGGACTCAATTCTAATATTAATCATAGGTGTAATCAAATCAAGTGGCCGTTATTTCTTGAACAAGTCCAAAAAGTAAAATGTTCATACTTTGGTCAAGTATGCTTGGTAACTAAATATTGCTTTAGTGTATCAATAAGTGTGTGAAACTAAAGTCGTATACCATGTAATAAAAATATTCCTGATGATAAATTACGCAACTTTCTTCTAAAAGGTTCTCAAGTTTATTTAGTTAAACCACCTTTTTTTACTAACACCTTTGTAATGGTAGAAAGTAAGATTGTACGCCAACCAAAGATTGAATTGAAGATGGTCAAGTCTAAAGCAAAACACATTGCAACTTTCTAAAAGGGAATGACAAGTCTTTATCAAGGAAGCACATAAACTTTCAATTATAATGGGAACACATGTTGTTACTCTTATTTATTCTCCGGTGGTAAACTATATTTTTATGATTCCTCTAACAATTTTAACACAATATATGCGTTCCTAATTATCAAAATTTAGAGAATATAGTATATTGATGTGTACTTGTTATGATAATGGCTCTTGAGATGACTTTGTGAATTGAGCTTATAATACCGATTGTTGAATTGTAGAAGTTGTTCATATTGATCTCATTGTTGAGCTTTTATTCATGTTATATTGAAATGAATATTGAGGTAATTTCTATGTGATGTTGAGCTTGTTGTATTATCTAGTATTTGTCAAAATTGTTGAAATGAATACTTGAGTAACTAAGCTATGAGGAGTAGTCCTAAGCTATGATGACAAAGAGATTGTTAAAAACTTGAGTTATGATACTATATGGTTATCATGTAAGGAATCTCAAGTGTGATTTTCCTCTTACTAAAAATAATTATGTGAGTACTAGGTACCCATGAAAAATAAATGATTTTGTCTAGGTAGTCCTCAAAAACCCGAAGGAAAACGAAGCCTCAAAGAGATTGATGATCTTGACCTTCCTATTGTTATTCACAAAGGTACACACTTGCAAATCCACATACTCCATTGGTAATTTGGTTTCCTATGATCAGTTATTTCATGCGTCTAGATCTTTGATTCCATTTGTCACTCTCGGGGAGGGTACCCTTGGCGTGGCCGACACACAGAGACTATTGCTAGTCCCCAAGCGAACCATTTAGCCTCATCGCATCATTCAAACAAATAACTCTACTGAATAGTGGAAAGTAAAAGTAAGTAAATGGGCACATCTCACCTAAAGTCTCAAAATAAATAGATAATAATAAAGGCTAGTAGAAAGAAGTAGCTCACAATCTCAACATCAACGCTTAACCATCGTCTATGAAGCCTCTATAACTACTCATGTGGTGCCAATGACAGACCCATGGCTACCCAAATCAAAGTAAAGGAAATAGTCTAATCTAACTCTAAAGCATGATGAAATAAAGGTAGTAGATCCTCTTGGATAGGGGAGGCTCACCAAGTCAGCTGCGCGAGTCTCAGATCTTCAACGGAGCACTTGTTGACGATCTCTAGTACCTATTTCTGCATCTTAAAATGATGCAGTCCAAAAAGGACATCAGTATTTGGAATGTACTGGCATGTAAAATAGCTGAGTGAAACATAAACAGGTAAAAAAAACATCAAATCAAAGTAATCATCAAATAACATCAAATCGTCAAATGTCTATCTATGCAAGAATAAAGAGTAGACAAGTGACCTATCAACAACTCAAACTCATCAATCATGTCTGACTCACCTCAAAAGACCTCACCTCCTCTCATCTCATCTCATATCAGAGGAGCTCACCTCCTCTCGTCTTATCTAATAAGGAGTCAGTACTCAACAAGTCCATTATTGCTTTCAAGGTCTGTTACGCTCGACTGAACCACAATATATGTGATGGTTCTAAGCCTCACCTATGTTTGGCGACGTAGTTAATGCATTCGGGTAAGACTCACTCTTACCTATTTTGATGCTCCCGTGACTCAATGCTCATAAAACCTCCATCTCAACAAATCTCATAAGGACTTGAACCCCGTCAATGATCAATATCTCATAGGGACTCGAACCACATCATTATTCAACTCATAGGGACTTTAACCCTATCATAAATCAATCTCATCAATGACTCAAGATTTAGAACAATCATTAGGAATCAATTGAATAGACACATTGGTAGAGTTCATTATAGTGACTCATAAGACAATCAAATTCTATCAACTCATCAGCATTCTCTCATCAAGATCAAGAATCTCAACTCAAGGCTCTAGATTCAATTCTAAAGTTCATTATGCATGCTTTTC
This sequence comes from Solanum rostratum, assembly GCA_029948455.1. Taxonomy (NCBI): domain Eukaryota; kingdom Viridiplantae; phylum Streptophyta; class Magnoliopsida; order Solanales; family Solanaceae; genus Solanum; species Solanum rostratum. Next base: position 35,271,950 of record CM057056.1, read on the forward strand.
AAATTAGTCACGTAGGGTTATGCAAATTCTCCTAAAAATGTTCAATTCAAGAAAACAAATAGTATGATGATTATCAACATAGGAAAACATGTAAATTAAATAAATTTTTCAAGATAAACCATCAAATATTCATGCATATAGACTCTTGAACCATCAACTCCTCTATGACCTCCTATAGGGCACATAAGAGAACAATATCATGCTTTTAGTTTAGCCTTACATACCTGGGATGCAACTATCAATCCACCACATCAAAGATTTCTCCTCAATTCTCTCAAACACAAGCTCTTCTCTCCTCTCCTCAAGCCCAAACCTTGTTAGATTATGGAATAGGACTTAGAATGGGAGTTTTAGATCCTTTTTACATCAAAATGACCTTATTAGATCATGTATAGAGTTTAGGAGGGGTTCGGAATTGACCGGGATGCCCCTCGTAATAAAATAGAAATTTTCAACTCGAAAAAGACCTAGTGTGCGATGCCGACTGATCGCGCTCTGTGTATTTTTAGAAAACGTTTCTGAACGAGTTTTCTGAATCCCATCGAAAATTTTCAAAAAGATATAAATGCTGGTCCATGATGGAGGTGCCACGAGCTCCTGTCGTGCACCAACACTGATTTGTGCTTCGGCTCGAAAAATTATCTTTTGATCGGGTCGCTCTAAAAATCGACCGAGACCATTTTCCCCCTCAAATTTTCATGCCGATCACAAACCCGACCTCAGATTTGCCATACAAGCCTTGGAAGATGCATTACGCGCATACCCTCCATCTAGGGGTATATTGATAATTTTACCGGGCATTACATCATCTCCCCCTTGGGATCATTCATCCTCGCATAATGAGTAAAGGTGGATATCAAGGCACGAATAGACTCAAGACTCATCTCATCACGGATATCAAGGCACGAATAGACTCAAGACTCATCTCATCACTCGATCTTCCTTGACCTTAATCAATACTACTCAATTATAAGAATAGAAAGTCACATCAAGAATAGCTAGATCAATTTAGTGAAGGGTAAGAAATTTAAACTCAACACTCTCATCATTTGGCACGAATAGGTGCAGATATTTGGCTTTCGTCTCTTCCTCAGCTTCCCATGTGGCTTCCTCAATGAATTGATTTCTCCATAAAACATTGACTTAGGCTATCTCTTTGTTCCTCAATTTACGAATCTGACGATCAAGGATTTGAACTCGAACCTCTTCGTAAGATAGGCTATCTTTCACTCCAATGCTATCAACAGGGATCACCAAGGTAGGATCTTCCAAGTATTTCTTCAACATCGACACATGGAATACCGGATGTACTCCATTTAACTCAAAGGGCAACTCTAACTCATAAGCAACCTTCCCAATCCTCTTAACAATCTGATATGGACCAATATAGTGAGGACTCAACTTCCCTTTCTTCCCAAATCTTATGATTCCCTTCATAGGTGACACTTTCAAATACACCCAATCATCTACCTCGAACTCTAAGTCTCTTCTCCTCATGTCAATATAAGATTTTTGGCGACTCTGGGCAGTCTTAATCTCTCTCTAATGACTTTGAACTTCTCCATTGATTGGTGGACAAGATTAGGCCCAATCAACTCCACTTCTCCAACCTCAAACCACCCAATCAATGATCTACATCTCCTTCCATAAAAGGCTTCATAGGGTGCCATTTAAATGCTTGCATGATAACTATTGTTATATGTAAATTCAATCAATGGCAGATGATCATCCCATCCTAACCATCTTTCTGTAGATGAAAGGCGGTGATCAGGTTCACTTTAGTACCCAATTATTTTTGGAACGATCTCCAAAACTAGAAGGTAAATTGAGCTCCTCTGTCCGAGATGATTGACAAGGGAACCCCATGCAACCTCACAATCTCCTGGATGTACAACTTGGCATACTCCTCCGGAGTGTTTGTTGTCTTAACTGCCACGAAGTGAGCTGACTTAGTTATCCTATCCACAATCACCCATATCAAATCATGTTGCTTTCGAAACCTTGGTAAACCAGTAATAAAGCCCATATTAATCAATTCCCACTTCCATTCCAAAATCTCAAAGTTCTGAGCCAATCGATATGGCCTTTGATGCTTAACCTTCACTTGTTGGCATTTTGTTTTTGAAACAAACTAAGCAATATGCCTCTTTATTTCACTCCACTTGTAGACTTCTCTCAAGTCATGGTACATCTTGGTAGAGCCAAGATGAATTGAATATCTAGTGTTATGGGCTTCTGCCATGATTCTGTCTCGAATGACATCAACATCTGGAACACATAACCTACTTTGGTATCTCAATACTCCATCTCCCCCTTTGGAGAAGATCATCACTTTTTGTTTTCTTTCACCTCTGCAACTAAGGATGAAGCAGACCCATCCTAAACATTAACTCCTCCTTCATCCTTCTCCTCAAGTTGAACTACCAATCGATGCACTTCCTTGGCTAGCTCCTTCCTTCCTCTACATGGATTGTACTACCCATTAACAACCTGCTAAGAGTGTTAGCAACAACTTTAGCTTTACCAGGGTGGTAGTGAATGCTCATGTCATAATCCTTGAGCAATTCCAACAATCTCCTCTATCACAAATTGAGTTCTTTCTAACTGAAAACATATTGCAAGCTCTTGTGGTCAGTAAACACATCCACATGCACTCTGTACAAGTAGTGCCGCCAGATTTTAAGTGCAAACACCACTGCTACCAACTCGAGATCATAGGTTGGATAGTTCTTTTCATGAACCTTAAGTTGTCTGGAAGCATAGGCTATCACCTTCCCTCTCTGCATCAGTACACATCCCAATCCAACCCTTGAAGCATCACAATAAATTATAAAGTCCTTCGTCCCATTGGGTAAGGTTAGGACTGGTGCAGGTGCAGTAGTCAACATCATTTTCAACTCTTGTAAATTCTTCTCATATTCATCAGACCACTGAAACTTGACCTTTTTCTGAGTCAATTTAGTCAATGGTGCGGATTAGGAAGAAAATCCCTCAACAAATCTGTGGTAGTAGCCTACCAACCCAAAGAAACTTCTAATGTCATTCGGTGAGGTCGGTCTGGGCCAGTTCTTAATCGCTTCAATCTTCTGGACATCCACTTGAATACTATCACCGGAAAAAACATGGCCTAGGAAAGCCAGTAACTTAAGCCAAAACTCGCAATTTGAGAATTTTGCATACAACTCATGGTCCTTACGGGTTTGGAGGACAACTTTGAGGTGGTTAGCATGCTCCTCCTCACTTCTTGAATATACCAAAATGTCATCGATGAAAACAATCACAAACATATAAAGATATTGTCTGAATACTCTATTCATAATGTCCATAAAGGTGGCAGGTGCATTCGTCAACTCAAAAGATATGACCAAGAACTTGAAATGGCGATATCTAGTCCTAAAGGATGTCTTTGGAATGTCACATTCCCTCACCTTCAACTGGTGGTAGCCATATCTAAGGTCTATCTTGGAGACACAAGAGGTGCCCTGAAGTTGGTCAAACAAACTGTCGTTGGGAGAGGATATTTATTCTTTATTGTGACCTTGTTCAGTTGCCTATAGTCAATACACATTCTGAGGGACCCATCTTTCTTTTGCAAGAATAGGACGGGAGCACCCTAAGGTGAAACACTTGTCCTAATGAAGCCCTTCTCTAGAAAATCATTCAGTTTCTCTTTCAACTCTTTCAACTCATGGGTCATCCTATAAGGTGAAATTGAAATAGGATGGGTATCGAGAAGAACATCAATCCCAAAGTTGATCTCTCTATCAGGAGGGATTCTAGGTGGATCATCAGGAAACACTTCCAAAAACTCCTTAACAATTGGGACTGACTCAAGAGTAAGATACTCGACATCATCAAATTTAACTCGCACGAGGTGATAGATACAACCTTTGGAAATCAACTTTATTGCTCTAAGATATGAGATAATCTTTCCTCTAGGCGCAACAGAATCACCCTTCCACTCTAGAACCTGTTCATTCGGAAATTGGAACTTAACAGTTTGGGAACTATAATCAACAGAGGCACAATAGGCATGAAGCTAATCCATGCCAAGAATCAATCAAAATCAACCATCTCCAACTCAATCAAATCAACAAAATTATCTTTATGATGGATGGACACTACACAAGCTCTATAGATTCTCTCAGCTCGATTAGACTCACCCATTGGAGTAGAAACATCAAAGGGTCTAAGAAGACTCTCGGGGGTTCTATCAAATTTACTGGCCACATAAGGAGATATAAACGACAATGTTGCACCCGGATCCATCAAAACATAACAATCAAAAGTAAAGACTCGAATCATACCCGTCACAACATCTAGAGAGTTCTCCTGATCTTAGAGACTACCCATAGCATACAAGTGGTTTGTTGCTTCGCCTGCACTTGATGTAGTGGCCCTCTGGTTTCCTCTAACTGGTGGGGCTGGTATAGTAGACCGAGCCTGGTCAGCCCGCTTTAGACAATCCCTCTTGTAGTGACCTGCTTGGACACATCTATAACACACATCATTCCCGTCATGACATCCCCCAAGTGCATTTTGCCTCACTTATCACATGGTGGCTTATCCTACGAACCTTGAGCCACACTATCTTGTGACTGGGATCCCAGGGGTCCAACATTTTGAAACCTTTGATCATACCTGCCTCTATGCACAGGTGCACTAGCAGATGATGGCGTTGGAAATCAGTTGCCATTGCCTTTCCTTCCAAATTTGTGGTTTGATGTCTTAGCTTTCTTATGCTTGAACTCTTCCTTGTCATCCTGTCTCTCCTTATCAGTTTGTTGCACAAATGTCATCAATCTCCCAATGTTGATTTCATTCACAAGCATGGCTCCTCTCCCATCTCCCTTGGGTCTTCTAATCAACCCATTAACATACATCCTCATCCTTCCCCCCATGTCAGCAACCATATCTGGAGAATAGTGAGATAGTTGCGTGAACTTCAAACCATACTCTTGCACGGTCATATAGCCCTGGTTTAAATTTAGGAACTCTCTCACCTTAGTTTCTCTTTTCTCTCTTGGGAAGAAGACTCCCAAGAAGGCTTCCTCGAACACTGTCCAAGTCAAACATGGAGCATCATCCCTTCTACTTTTCTTCCACATGTCGAACCACTGTATGGCCACACCCTTGAGTTGGTAAGAAGCTAGTTCAACCCTATCAACATCAGCCACATGAATGACTTGGAACACCTTCTCAAGTTCCTCCACACAGTTCTTAGGATCTTCAGTAGATGCAGAGCCCGTGAACTCAGGTGGATTCATCCTCTAAAATTCTTGGACTCTAGAGGTGTCATGAGGGTCTCATCTGCCCATTCCTTGTCTCACAACAGGTGTTGAGACAGCCTGGGCTAGAGCTTGAATAGCCCAGTGTAGCTCAACATTGAGACCTTACCTTGAGGGGGTTGCTGAACATGGACAGCTTGATCTACAGGATCCTCGGGTTCTTGAGGCTCAAGTGGATTAACATCTTTTTTAGAAGGACGTCCCCTTCCTCTGACGGCTCTTCTGGGGACATGTTATCAATTATGCACGTGTAGAGCACAAATTAGAAGAGAGTTTTCATAGAGCTTAACTCTATCGCACAAATTGGAATAAGAAGAAAAGTGTAGCAATTCCTAATGTCCTATAGCCTCCTGCTTATAAAATATGGTCAACAACACACCCATAAACAAGACTCTTCTAGATAGGGCTTCATAGACTCCCTAATACACTTAAACTTTGTGCTCCGATACCAAGTTTGTCATGCCCCGGAAGGGTATCCTATGCGTGGCCAGTACTCAGAGACTATTGCTATTCCCAAAGAGAACCACTTAGCCTCAACACATCATTCAATCAAATAACTCTATTGAATAGCAGAAAGTAAAAGTAAGTAAATGGGCATATCTTATCTAAAGTCTCAAAATAAATAAATAATAATGAAGGCTAGTGGAAAGAAGTAGCTCACAATCTCAACACCAACGCTCAACCATCATCTATGAAGCCTTTATCACTACTCATGGGGTGCCAATGAAAGAGGCATGGAAACACAAATCAAAATAAAGGAAACAGTACAATCTAACTCTAAAGCATGATGAAATAAAAGGAGTGGATCCTCTGGAATAGGGGAGGCTCACCAACTCAGTTGTAAGTATAAGATCTTCAACAGAGCGCCTACTGACGATTTCTAGTACCTACCTCTGCATCATAAAACAATGCAGCCCAAAAGGGACATTCGTACTTGGAATGTAAAAGAGCTGAGTGAAAAAAAAACAGGTAGAATAATATAGAAACAACATCAATTCAAAGTAATCATCAAATAACATCAACTCATCAAATGTCTATCTATGCAAGAATAAAGAGTAGACAAGTGACCCATCAACAACTCAAACTCATCAATCATCTTAGACTCATCTCAAAGGAGCTCACCTTCTCTCATCTCACCTCATCTTATCTCAGAGGATCTTACCTCATCTCGTCTTATCTTATCTCAGAGTGTTTCACCTTCTCTTATGTCATCTCAACTAATCTCAACTAAAAGTACTCAAGGTAGGAAATTTATGGAGTTTCTCTTATCTGACAACAATCAATTATGAGCCAGTGAATGTACAACAATCTCACTGATTTTTCCATAACCATTCCAAACTTACCAGGTAGGGAACGCTCCAAAATCATATCAGCTCACCCAATATAGAGTCAATAGTCAACAGGTCCGCTATTGCTTTCAAGGGCTGTTACTTTCGAGGGAACCACAATATATGTAATGGTTCTAAGCCTCACCTACGTTTGGCGACGTAGTTAATGAGTTCGAGTAGGACTCACTCTTACCCATTTCGATGCTTGATACTCCTCCCATGACTCAATGCTCATAAAACCTCCATCTCAACCAATCTCATAGGGACTCGAACCCTATCAACGATCGGTATCTCATAGGGACTCAAACCCTGTCAATGATCAGTATCTCATAGGGACTTGAACTCCATCATCTTTCAAATCATAGGAACTTTAACCCTCTCATCAATAAATCTCATCAATGACTTAAGATTTAGAACAATCATTAGGAATCGATTGAATAGATACATCGGTAGGGTTCATTTATAGACACTTATAAGACAATCAAATTCTATCAACTTATCATCATTCTATCATCATGATCAAGAATCTCAACTCAAGGTTGCAGACTCAGTTCTCAAGTTCATTATGCATGCTTTTCAAATTATTCACGTAGGGTTATGCAAATTCTAATGAAAATGTTCAATTCAAAAAAACAAATAGTATGATGCTCATCGACATAGGAAAACACGTAAATTAAATCAATATTTCAAGATAAACCATCAAATATTAATGCATGTAGACTCTTGAACCATCAACTCATTTATTACCTCCTATGGGGCACATGAAAGAACAATCTCATGATTTTAGTTTAGCCTTACATACCTGGGATGCAACTATTGATCTGCCAAGTCAAAGATTTCTCCTCAATTCTCTCAAACTCAAGCTATTCTAATCTCTCCTCAAGCCCTAATCTTGTTAGATCATAGAATGGGACTTAGAATGGGGGTTTTAGACCCCTTTTTACGTCAAAATGACCTTATTAGATCATGTATAGAGTTTAGGAGGGGTTGAAAAATGACCGGAATGCCCCTCATAGTAAAATATGAATTTTTAACTCTAAAAAGACACAGTTCGCGACGCAGAATGATCACGCTCTGTGTATTTCTAGAAAAAGTTTCTGAACAAGTTTTCTCAATCCCGTCGAATATTTTCAAAAAGATATAAGTGCTTGTCCACAATAGAGGCGGGACGCGCTCCTGTCGCGCACCAACACTGTTTTGTGCTTTGGATTGAAAAATTATTTCTTGATCGGATTGCTCTAAAAATTGACCGAGACCATTTTCCCACTCAATTTTTTGTGTTGATCACAAATCCGGCCTCAAATTTTTCATACGAGCATTGGAAGATGCGTTACATGTATACCCTACCTCTAGGGGTATTTTTGTAATATTACTAGGCATTATACCATCCCTAGACTTTACGTCCATACACAAAATGTTAAGGAAGCTCTGAATCATCCTAGATAGTTTGAAGGCAATGCTTGACAAGATACATGCCTTAGAGGAAATCCACACTTGGGATTTGGTGGATTTACCTAGTGGAAAGAAAGTAGTGGGAAGGAAGTGGGTCTTCGCGATCAAAGTTAATCCAGATGGCTCTGTGGCAAGACTTAAGGCTAGATTTGTGGCCAAAGAATATCCTCTGAATTATGGGGTGGATTATTCAAGCACTTTCTCTCAGGTTGCCAAACCCACTTTTGTCCGCTTGTTCATTTCTCCCACTTATGAGAATTGGTCGTTGCATTCTAGGTGATAGTATTAGGGTGGATCCAAAGAAGATAAAGGAGGTAAAGAATTGGCCTAGACCATTTTCTCCTTCTGATATTAGGAGCTTGTTGGGTTTGCCGGAATACCATTGAAGATTTATTGAAGGATTTTTTTGTAATGGCTTGGTTTGTCATTTTTGGCTTTATTTGTAAAAATTACCATTTACCCTTTTATAAATTGCTTTGGCCCTAAATTGAACTATTTGAATGGTTAGAAATAAAATCTTGAGTTTTAAAAGTTGAAAAGATGAGTTTTGGTCTTTCCGAAATTTTAAGTTGTTGAAAAGGTAAGTTTTTGTGTCATTCTGAGTTTCAGAGGTCGGATCGGGGATCTGTCAATTCCATTAGCTCCAAAATGTTGAAACTGAACCACATGAAGTTGCAGAACTGAATTGGGAGTTAAAATGAGGTTTTTAGTCCCAAAGTTGTGATTTTAGTCATTTTCGGAACCAAAGTTTGACTTTGGTCAACATTTGGTTTTCGGAAGCTCGGATCAAAATTCTGATAGTTTCAATAGTTTGGGATGGTGAAACGAACGCTAAAAATTATCTCATAAATTTTTTTAGAGTTTCGAGGGTAGTTTTGTGATCTTAGGCGTATTTATACACTTAGTTAGCCAAATAACCCATAAATTGAGCTATGTCAGAGGGTTAAAATAAAGAGAACAACTACTTTTAATAGGATTGTTGTTATTTTTCTAATCTGGGGGTCAAGTACTCCTTGTGGTTGTATTTTGCAGAGTTTAGTCAAATAATAACATTCCGAAGCTATGTGCAAATTAGGAGGATGCACATGACCCAGAAATCAAGGAAGAAAAGAAGCATGCTGCAGCAGAGGCAAAGGTCCGCGTCGCGGACCTGGGAGCAGATTAGCAAAACTAGAAAAGGAGAAGAAAAAGACGCAAAGGCCCAGTACACTGTAGGGTCCGCGTCGCGGACCAGAGTGCATGAAGAGGCGAATTAGTCTAGTCAGCAAATTAACGGAGCGGGTCAAAACACACTAGTCTGCGTCGCGGACCATGTGTAGTCCAAGAGAAAAACGAGTTACGGGATTTGGAAAAGGGGAGACTATTAATTATTTGAAAAAGAACTTTTATTCATTCGTTTTTGTGACGAAAAATAGACGAGAGACGTAAAGAACTCAACCTAGGTCAAATTTGGTTTGTTTTCATCTTTGTATTCTTAAATGTTAATGATTGTCAGCTTAATTTTGATGTGGGAACCAACTATGAGTGGCTAGTTCTCCCATATTCTGGGATTATAGCCCTAGACAATGTGATCTCTTAATTTTGGTTTATGCATGATTGGTTTTATCACTTACTCTTGTGACGCTTTTATTTATACTTCTTAGCCTGATCAACTGGGGAGTAAATGGGTTAGTCATTCTGAATTCGAAAGATGTTGGAGTGATTAGAACACAATGGATCAGGGAGCGTGCTTCACTAGGTCACTAGATTGGTTCGTATAAGGGAGACCTGTGACAACTACCCTTATAGCTAGCTTGGTTCATAATACAAGAAGATAAAATTAAAGCACTTTAGGTGGTCTGTCTATCCCAGCTCAACGATGTAGTTAGGCAGTCAATAAAAGTAGCCTGCAGAGGCGTGTAACCCTATTAGGTAAATTTAACCATGTGAACTAGTAAGTGTAAATCCATATGCATGAACATTGATTGAGAGACGCGGATTCACCATGGCTACAATCCCGGGATTACCTTTAAGTTCATAAATTCCTATTTTTAGCAAATCGAGTCTTACATTAAATCTTAAATTTTAGACATAATTCGTTTCTTTTATAAATCTCATTGCTATTTGTCTTGGATACCAATTGAGCATAATAATCTAGACAGAAACCATTAAGCTTTAAATCCTTTGGGTTCGATATCCCGGCCTCTTTCTCTGGGCCACTATATTACTTGGGTTGACCACGTACCCTTGCGTGTGCTAGGGAAGCAACAAGTTTTTGGCCCCCTTGCCGGGGATTTAAAGTTGAGATGGTTAATTCTCTGAGTTATTGTGCTTGGTTGTACTCACTGCATTTGATCTTAGTTGTGCCTTTATTTAAGCAAGTGAGTACTAAGCTGGAGGACCAGGATTCTTGCTTTCGACAATCAAAGAGGAGAGCAGGCACCCTATTCCAAACACCTCTACTTGAACTTATTGAACACGAGGACCGTGAGAACAGCAACACTAACACACATCCTACCAAGGAACCAATAGCTGAAGATAATCCTCGTGCACTAGCAGCGCCTCGAGCACTAGAAGCACCTCACCTAGTAAAGGATGTGGCAATCCCTCGGACTACTAATGAGATGAGCTGTTTCTTGAAACCAAAGCCCGGAGGTCGATGGGAACTAAAACAAAATATGGTTTAGTTGCTACATTCCACCGGATAATTCACAGGACTACCGCATGAAGACCCACAGGTCCACCTTCAGAACTTCCTGGAGATTGCTGACACTTTCATTCCTGCAGGGGTAAATATGGACTATGTGAGAATGACCCTATTCCCCTTCTCGTTGTTGGGGGGCGCCCAATGGTGGTTGCAGATAGAACCACCCAACTCTATCACATCATGGGATGACTTGGCTCGCAATTTCCTCACCCGATTCTTCTCTTCTGGAAAGACCGCAAAACTCAGGAGTGAAATTTTGAGCTTTTAGCAAATGCCAAGGAAGAATCTATATCAAGCTTGGGACAGATTCAAAACTTTTCTTATCAATTGCCCACATCATTGCTAAGCTAATGAAGTATTGGTACACACTTTCATAGAGGGTCTGGAACCAAACACAAAGATTCTTCTTGATTCGACTGCAGGGGGCACGCATTGGAAAAGACGTACGATGAGTTGTATGCCCTGCGAAATAGGATAGCACAGGGAAATCCTGAGTGGAATGGAGGATCAAGCAAACCGATAGTCCAGAAGCAAGCTGGTATGCTAGAAATTGATGCCATAACAGCTTTGCAGGCGCAAATGTCAGCTATGCAGAATATGACAACCACTCAGTTCAATAACTTGGCATTAGGACAGCAACAACAGACGCAGGCAAGTGTAGGTCAGTAGCCAGCCCCAGTGAATGTAGTCCAACAACAACAACCCGGGTGGTGTGATGTTTGCAGAGGAGGAGATCATACTGCTGAGTCGTGTGGGGCTAATCATGAAGCAGTGAACGCTATGGGGAATGCACACAGAGGGGGTTATCAATGCTATGGTAACTAAATACAACCCGAGTTGGAGGAACCATCTCAACTTCTCATGGGGAGGTCAGCAACTAAATCAGGGGACATTTCAGCAGAGACCACAGGGTAACAATGCATATTTCAATCAGCAAGCACTGCAGCCTGCAAAACAGGCTAACCCCAATAGTATGACCGAAAGTGAGGTACTGAGGCAAATTCTGGCGAACTAGAATAGGTAGGAGGAGGAGATTCAGAGGAACAAGCAAGATCTTCAGAACTTGGAAACGTAGTTGGGGCAGCTGGCAGGAAACATGAATGCCAGACCCCAAGAGGGTCTACCAAGTAACACTGACCCTAACCCAAGATAGGTTAATGCAGTCAATACAAGGAGTGGACGACCCCTCATGGAAGTAGTCCCTAAGAAGAGGGTTAAGGCTGAAGCAGGCACTACACCAAGAGATGAGGCTGACATGCCAGGTCCAGTCCCAGAAGACATTACCACAGTCGCTAAACCACCTCCTCCATTTCCATAGAAGTTCAAGAAGAAGAAGGAGGATGACTGTTTTTAGAAGTACATCGTGCTGTTAAAACAGGTACATATTAACTTACCATTAATTGATGTCTTGCAGGGAATTCTGAAATATGCTAAGTACGTGAAGGACATCGTGGCAAATAAAAGCAAGTTAGCTGAGTACGAGACTGTAGTACTTACCGAGACTTGCAGCTCCAAGATCTTGAATGGATCCAAATTGCCAACAAAAATGAAAGATCCAGGGTGTTTCACTATGCAGATAACGATACGTGATCACGTGAATTCAAAAGGTCTATGTGGTCTAGGCGCAAGCATTAATCTAATGCCTAGCTCTATGTTCTCGAAGTTGGGTCGGGGAGCCCAAAACCGACCACCATCGTCCTACAACTAGCAGATCGTTCAGTGGCGAGGCCAGACGGGGTGATTGAGGATGTTCTAGTCCAAGTGGGATTACTCATCTTCCAGTGGACTTTGTCATCTTAGACTTTGAACCGGATCCTAAGGTCCCAAATATCCTTGGTTGCCTATTCTTAGCGACAGGTGGGGCACTGATAGATGTAGCAGCAGGAAAGCTCACCATGAGAGCCCATGATAAAGTCGAAGTCTTTGACGTGTACAAAGCTATGAAGCTCTCTGCAGCCTACGAGGACCTGACAGCTATCACCGTGCTAGACACAGCAGCGACATTAATCCAAGTAGAGATAGAAGACCCACTGACTAGAATGTTATTAAACCAAGGGTTTGTGGATGATGCAGAATCTAGGGAAATAGAAAGTGTGCTAAATTGCAACAATGTCAGCATGTTGAAGAAGGAAGCAAAGCCTTTAAACAGAGTGTTGGGACTTCCCCCTACACCTTCAATTGAAGAAGCACCTAAACTGGAATTTAAGTCGTTGCCCTCGCACCTCAGGTATGTATTCCTTGGCGAAAATGAAATGTTACCGGTAATCTTGTCTGTGTCATTGACTGCAGCCCAGGTGGAAGTAGCAGTAGCGGTGCTAAGGCGAAGAAAGAAAGCTATGGGATGGCAAATGTCAGATATTCAGGGCATCAGTCCAGCCTTGTGCATGCATAGGATATACATGGAGGAGGGCCATAAGCCAGTGGCCCAACCACAGAGGAGGCTAAATCCAATTATGAAGGAAGTGGTAAAGAAAGACGTAACCAAGTGGTTGGATGCAGGAATTATCTTCTCCATATCTGACAGCAAATGGGTGAGCCCAGTATAATGCGTACCCAGGAAAGGGGGGCTGACAGTCATCACTAACGACAAAAATGAGTTGATTCCAACTAGAACGTTGACAGGGTGGCGCATCTGCAAGGATTACAGTAGACTGAATGATGCCACCCGCAAGGACCACTACCCTGTGCCTTTCATTGATTAGATGCTGGACAGGTTGGCTGAGCAAGAGTATTACTGCTTCCTGAATGGATACTCTTGGTACAATCAGATCACTATCGCCTCTGAAGACCCAGAGAAGACGATTTCACATGTCCCTATGGCACTTACGCCTTCAAGCGCATGCCCTTTGGATTGTTCAATGCTCCTGCCACCTTCCAAAGGTGCATGATGGCTATATTCCATGACATAGTGGAAGACATCTTGGAGGTGTTCATGGATGACTTCTCAGAGTTTGGGGAGTCCTTTGAAACATGCTTGTAGAATCTAGAAAGAGTTCCAGCAGGCTGTGAAGAAACAAATTTGGTCCTTAACTAGGAGAAGTGCCATTTCCTGGTGAAACAAGGAATAGTTTTGGGGCATAAGGTTTCAAAGCACAGTGTGGAAGTAGACAATGCAAAGATAGAGGCCATAGAGAAGCTGCCACCCCCTGTGTCAGTAAAAAGAGTCCAGAGCTTTCTGGTTCATGCGGGGTTTTACTGGAGATTTATAAAAGACTTCTCAAAAATTGCCAAGCCATTGTCAACCCTTCTGGAGAAAGAGGCAACGCTTAACTTTGATGCTTCATGTTTGCAGGGCTATGAAATGTTGAAGAAGAAGTTAGTCGAGGCCCCAATACTAAGAGCACCAGATTGGGAGCTCCCATTCTAGCTAATGTGTGATGCAAGTGACAATGTTGTGGGCGCAGTGCTGGGGCAGCACCAAGACAAGGTGTTCCACGCCATTCACTATGCTAGTAAAACACTTGATGCAGCACAGTGTAACTACACCGTGACTAAGAAGGAAATGTTGGCATTGGTATACGCCTATGACAAGTTCAGATCGTATTTAGTAGGCACCAAGGTAATAGTGTTTACCGACCATGCAACGGTATGGTATTTGTTTAATAAGAAGGAAGCAAAGCCCAGGTTAATTCGATGGATCCTATCACTTTAAGAGTTTGACATTGAGATAAAGGATCACAAGGGGTGTGAAAAACAAATTGCTGATCATCTGTCCTACCTGGAAAGTAATGCTCACATAGGGGAACAACTGCAGATAAAAGAAGAGTTCCTGGATGAGCAGTTGATGGCCTTAGAAGTGGAGGAACTACCATGTTATGCATACATTGTCAACTACTTGGCAAGTGGGGTGTTCCCGCCTGGGGCAACTTATCAACAAAGAAAGCGTTTGGCTCATGATTTAAAAGCATTCATATGGGATGAGCCGTATCTGTTTAAACAAGGGTCTGGCAGAATGGTGAGAAGATGCGTGCCTGAAGCAGAAATGCAGAAGATTTTAGGAAGGTGTCATTCTTCTCTCTATAGAGGTCATCATGGTGGTGAACAAACAACTCATAAGGTACTATAGTCCGGGTTCTTCTGGCCCACATTATTCAGGGAAGCCGTGTAGTTTGTGAGGACATGTGAGGCATGTCAGAAAATGGGCACCATCTCCAAGAGACATGAGATGCCCCTTAACAACATCCTGGAGGTGGAGATCTTTAATATATGGGGGATGGACTTCATGGGGCCATTTCCACCATTATTTGGGAACCAGTACATCTTTGCAGTAGTAGACTATGTCTCTAAATGTGTGGAAGCAGTAACATTGCCCACAAATGACGCATAGGTGGTGAGCAAGTTTCTAAGGAAGCAAATCTTAACTAGGTTTGGGACTCCAAGGGCCATCATTAGTGATGGAGGTACTCATTTCATTAACCAAACGGTGAAGAATCTGCTGGCTAAGTATAGGGTACGACATAAAGTGGCCACCGCATACCACCCAAAGATGAGTGGGCAAGTGGAGGTGTCGAACAGAGAGGTGAAGTAGATACTGCAAAAGATCGTGAAGCCACAAGGAAGGATTGGGCGATCAAACTTGACGAAGCCTTGTGAGCATACGGGACAGCGTACAAGACATTGATAGGCACATCCCCATATTGGTTAGTATATGGGAAAGCATGTCACCTCCTAGTGGAACTCAAGCATCAAGCGTACTGGGCAATCAAGAGGCTAAATCTCAATCATGAGCTCGCGGGAAGAAAAGGCTAGAGCAACTGGTGGAGTTGGATGCATTCCGGCTTCACACGTATGAGAACGCGAAATTGTACAAGGAGAAGACCAAGAGATGGCATGACCGGCGTATCATTTCACAATCCTTCGAACCGGGTCAGCAGATACTTCTCTTTAACTCACATTTGAAATTGTTTCCAGCTGCGGTCAAAGTGGAGTGGACGTACATAGTGGTGAATGTCACACCACATGGAGCTGTGGAGCTCAAAGGTACAACATGAGACCAAACTTTGGTTAATGGGCAGCGTGTCAAGCATTACTATGCGGCTGACACAAACAGAGAAGAAGAGGTCATTCACTTGGCCAATGAGGAGTGATTTATGCTGGGTCGTGCCGCGACGGTAAATCAGGCGCTGGGCAGGATGCAACCCATGGTAAGGTACGGTTTTAATGTGTGTGTGTGTATATATATATATATATATATATATATATATATATATATATATATATATATATATATATATATATATATATATATATATATATATATATATATATATATATATATACACAGAGAGAGAGAGAGAGAAGAAAAGGCAAAAAACAAATAACAAGTGGTTATCCGCGATGCATATGCATCGCGGACGCATGTCACAGAGTGCTCATCCTGGGGCTGAAATGATCATCACCAATTCCTGGTAATCTGTCGTTCAATATTGAAATTTCCTTGTTTGGATTAACTGGTGTTGATGTTTTGCAGCTATTGGCATTGCTCGGGGAATTTTTCGGGGTCCGTAGCTCAAATTCAAAAATTCTATTGGGCCCCAAACAGTGACCCTCCGCGATAGGACCGCGTCGCGGACCTGCACTTGTTGGGACTTTTTCCAGTGAAGACAATGCTTCATCGATTTCGGCCGACCAGGGAGTTATTTTGTGCGTTATATTTGCTGAACTAACATGTGCTAATGTTTTGAAGGATTTTCAGGTGTTCAGTGAATTTTTCGGGGCCCGTAGCTAAAAATCCAAAAATTTTCGGGGCCCCAAACAGTGACCCTCCGCGACAGTACCACGTCGCAGAGGCGTCACAGGATTGCACTTGTTGGCTTGTTTTGGGTGAAAAAATACATCATCGACTTTTTTCAAATCCGTGAGTTGTTTTTGTCATTTGTTTGGCTGAACTAACATATCTTACTATTTTGAAGCTTATTCCATGGTTCGGGGAATTTTTCGAGGCCCGTAGCTCAAAATTCAAAAAAACTTTTGGCCCCGAAATAGTGTCTATCCGCGACCGTACCGCGTTGCAGATGCATCGCCTACCAGCTATTTCCTCAGGGCCCAGGTACGTAATTTCTTAAGTGTGGGACCGCGATGGCTTTGCATCGCGCTTGCATCGCGGACCCGTATACTTCGGGCCTCGATTTTCCTGTGGCCCCACCCCTATATAAACCCCCCTTCATTTTTTTAGGGTTTTCTTTATCAATTCCCATCCGATTTTCACCCCTTTCTCTCTACACTCTCGATTGTTTCCCCTACTCTTCAAGTTTCAAACCTCTACGCGAAGCACACTCATCTCACCATCATTCTACTGCAACTCAAGTAAGTATTTTCTTCTACATGTCGCATTTGGGCTTGTATTGTGTATGTTTTTTGCTTCTTTGAATACATTCAAGCATGTGATTAGTGTTGTAGGAGATTTTATCATGATGGGGTCGTCTTGTGCGTAGGGTAGTGCTAGATAATGAAATTTTTGGGTGTGATTTTGGGGTGAAGGTTGTTTTTGTGCAGAATCTTGTGGAATGAAAACCCTAGGTTGCAAAAATTGGGGGAAATTGGCTATAACTATTAGGGAAGAGTTCTTTTGAGTTAGACCACCATGATTTGTAGGAATTTGCTAAGTGTGGGTGGTTTGTTACTCATTTTGCTAGCAGTTTGGGCCTATGGGTTGTATGGGGGATAACATGATTACAGAGACCAACCTAGATTATTCATTGTTGGGGGATCAGTGGTGTCGTGTGCCACCAATGAAGTGGAGAAGTTTGAGTATCTTCTTCACCCGGTGTAGATTGGTCTAAATGTGGGGTAAGGATAACCTAGGCCTGCACACGGTTGCCCCCTTGCACTATCTTTGAGTGACTGAGCTTGTTTTGCTGCAGGTACTAATGGCTTCCAAGGTACGAAGAATAGGGCAAACAAGTGGAGCAGGAGACTCGAGCAGCCGAAGGCGTACCAGGGATATCCCAGTGGTACCCCGAGCCCCTAAACACAGAGGCCAACGACCTCGTTTTGGGCTCCGGGCAGTGGATAGAGAGGGACAGAGGTGGTACCGGGCTCATAATGAGACCAAGTACTTCCCGGATGTTCCTATTGATGAAGACTCCTTGGCTCATGAATTCCCCCACATTTATCAATGGTGCATGGACTACCACCTCATGTTCCTCTTCAACGATCCCCTACCGTGCAACCTCAGCATGGTCAGGAAATTCTATGCCAATGTGAAGAAGGAACCTCGCACATAGGTGGTCATCGTGCAAGGAGTGGAAGTCAACATAGGCCCCCTTGCCATCAATGGCATTCTGGGCACTCCAGATTTCCTGCTGGTGTTTTCAATGATTTATAGATGCAGCCCCCATACCATCTCATCCGGCACACACTGGCGGGAGTAAACTCCACAACAATATGGATAAGGCATGTAGGCCGAAGATAACACCAAAGCTTCCACTTTGCCCACATGAATCGGGAAGCTCGGGTCTAGGTCAAAATAGTGATGCATTCCTTCTTTCCAGGGCAACACTTTACTGCCGTGACGCGAGATAGAACTTACCTGGTATATGCCCTCATGATGGGCATAGAGCTCAACTTTGGGGCCATTCTCAAGTCCGCCATGAGGAAGGCCAGAGTCTGCCATGGTCGCAGGTACGTTTTCGGGGGCCTCATAACTGAATTATGCACTTGTGCAGGTGTCCCCACCAAATAGCTGGATTATTAGCCCCAGATTGAGGCCCCACCCTATAATATCACCAACATTAAGGGGCCTGAGGAGGCTACGGGGCCAATCCTCACCACTGCTGAGCGCAACTATCTGGATGAGCTCATTATGGCACACATGTACGAGCTCGAGATGCTGAGGCACCGGACGGGTGGTCGCCCGTCTATACAGCAGGAGCTAGACGAAGTAACTACCCGCTACCCTCTCAATGCCCTGGCAAATGCTGTGCCGGGCATCGAGCCTACCTTTGTGGAGCCCGTGGATGATGACATCCCCACGGACTCGGAGGAAGCACGGATTGCATCCGACACACACGAGGAGGATATTGAGAAGGAGTTCCCAGTTGCCATAGGAGGGGAGTCGATCTTGCCCAGCTTGGAGGAGTAGGAGCAAACAGGAGTCGAAGCAGGTTTTGTATGATCAGCACTAAGGGCAGTGCTGAGACTAAGTGTGGGGTGGCTGGCAGGGATCCCCAAGAGTTGTAGCATGATAGTCGGAGGATAGAAAGCTTGAATGGATATATCAGGGAATAAGAGAAAGAAAAATGGAGATATGGCTAGAAAACATTGGTGATCCACGACCTTTCCGCATCGCGAACTCATCGCGCCTAAAAACAGTGGCTGTCCACGACGTCTCTGCATCGCGGACACATCACGAATTGAAAAAAAAGAATAAAAGAAAGAGGGAGAGAAAAGAAAAAGAAAAAGGAGGGCTATAACAGCGAAAGAACAATGCCACATGTGAATAACTATTTTGGGCGGAGTGATGAATTATGTAATATGTGCTGTAAAATGCAGTGTTGAGCTAGGTGCGCTTGGGGATTGAGCCATGTCACTTATATTTCATAAAAGGTATCCCACCAGCCCTTAGCCGACATTACAACCACACAGAAGACCTCAGTGATCCTTTGAGATGACTACTACTAGGTCGCATTTGTACATTAAGGGCAAGCCTATGGAACTAGACCCAACACAAGACATCAATTGGGAGAGAGAAAGTTGATTGAGTACCCATATTCTTGTTTTTGTTTTCTCTTCTATCCTCTGAATTCTGATGGGTGTGCATGGGTAATCCTTCTGGTGAGGGCAACAAACTCAAGTAAGGTTAGCAACCAGATGATAATGTTGACTAAATTCCTACATGATTTCGCGGTTAAGTATGAAGGATTAGATGAAGGGGATACTGTCAGGATCTAGAAAGGTTTTGATTCCTTGGTGCATGCGAGCCATTCATATCATTTGTTTGGGGGTACACACTACCTAGCGAGTCTCATGTATGAGTGTTGCATTTGCCCGAGAATGGACAAAACTCTAAGTGTGGGGTGGTGATCTTAGGCATATTTATACGCCTAGTTAGCCAAATAGACCCATAAATTGAGCTAAGTCACAGGGTAAAAATAAAGAGAACAATTGCTTTTAGTAGGATTGTTGTTATTTTTCTAATCTGGGGGTCAAGTACTCCATGTGATTGTATTTTGCAGAGTTTAGTCAAATAATAGCATTCCGAAGCCATGTGCAAATTGAGAGGATGGACGGCCCAGAAATCAAGGAAGAAAAGAAGCATGTTGCTGCAGAGGCGAAGGTCTGCGTTGCGGACCTGGGAGCGGATTAGCAAAACTGGAAAAGGAGAAGAAAAAGACGCAAAGGCCCAGTACGCTGCAGGGTCCGCGTCGCGGACCAGGGTGCATGAAGAGGCGAATTAGTCAAGTTAGCAAATTAATGGAGCCGGGTCAAAACACACTAGTCCGCATCGCGGACCGCATTTAGTCCAAGAGAAAAATGAGTTACGGGATTTGAAAAAGAGGAGACTATTAATTATTTGAAAAAGAACTTTTATTCATTCGTTTTTGTGATGAAAAACAGATGGGAGACGTAGAGAACTCAACCTAAGTCAAATTTTGTTTGTTTTCATCTTTGTATTCTTGAATGATAATGATTGTCAGCTTAATTTTGATGTGGGAACCAACTATGAGTGGCTAGTTCTCCCATATTCTGGGATTATAGCCCTAGATAATGTGATCTCTAAATTTTGGTTTATGCATGATAGGTTTTATCACTTACTCTTGTGACACTTTTATTTATACTTCTTAGCCTGATCAACTGGGGAGTAAATGGGTTAGGCGTTCTAAATTTGAAAGATGTTGGAGTGATTAGAACACAGTGGATTAGGGAGCGTGTCCGAATAGGTCACTAGATTGGTTCGTGTAAGGGAGACCTGTGACAACTACCCTTACACCTCGCTGGGTTCATAATACAGGAAGATAATATTAAAGCACTTTTGGTGGTCTGTCTATCCCCGCTCAACGATGATGTTAGGCAGTCAGTAAAAGTAGGCCTGCAGAGGCGTGCAACCCTGTTAGGTAAATTTAACCATGTGAACTAGTAAGTGTAAATCCATATGCATGAACACTGATTGAGAGATGCGGAGTCACCATGGCTACATTCCCGGGATTACCTTTAAGTTGATAAATTCCTATTTCTAGCAAATCGAGTCTTACATTAAATCTTAGATTTTAGACATAATTCGTTTCTTTTATAAATCTCATTGCTATTTATCTTGGATACCAATTGAGCATAATAATTTAGACATAAACCATTAAGCTTTAAATCCTTTGGGTTTGATATCCCGACCTCTTTCTCAGGGCCACTATATTACTTGGATTGACCACGTACACTTGCGTGTGCTAGGGATACAACATTTTGGTATTTTGATTATTAAACTAGTTTATTGGACTTGCATTGGTAAACGCATCATGGAGAACTCATAATCAAATTCTAATTATTTCGTTGAGTCTGAATTGCTGTTTCTGGTAAGGATACATATTTAATTTGTGAAATTCTTATTTCGGATGAGTTCCGAGTACTACTTTCGAGTTTTTGATATTGGCTGATTTTGCTAGTGCAATTACTGTGCTCCGTGTTCGCGGACTTGGTCGCCACGTTCACGGAGGGTTAGGCTTGGTTAGGCTCCATATTCGTGGACCTGGTCCCGCATTCGCGGAGAGCATTACACTGGTTAGTTTTAAAAACCTGAGAGACACCTTTTTATTACTCCATTTTCAAACTTCCAAGCTTTTTGAGGTGATTTTGAAGAAAGGTTTATGATGATTTGTGTTGGGTAAGTATTTCTAACACTAAATTAATCATTTTTCATGTGTTTTATCTTGATTTTGTCTTTAATTTCATGAAATTAATCACCAAAAATTGGGGGGTTTTGGACTATACTTTACAAACATTAACCGTTGAATCCTCATTCACTTTAAGCTTGATGTTAATGGGATTTTCGCCCATGAACTCTATTTTACAAGTAGAACATGATTCCAAAATCAATTTTCGGACTTGAAACTTTCGAAGTTCAGCCCTAATTTTGATTATTTTGCCCCTAAGCCTAAAATATGCCAATATAGGTATCAAAATGCACCTCTTGATGCGTAGTATCTATTTTTAGTAGTGGTTGATTGATCCATGGATCATTTGGAGGCTTGAGTTGATTGAGAGCTTGTCCAAGTGCGATTTTGGCATCGAGGTAGTTTTGGCTAACCTTTTTGAGACTGGATTTGAGCTATTGAGCACGCTTATATGATAATTGTGAGATATGGATTGACTTGTTATTCGATATCATGACATGATTGAATTTGATGGGAATATAAGGTTGGTTATACCTAATATTGAAAAAATGGCGATCCTATTAACTAATGGAGATTCAATCTTTTGTTTTGAGATAATTGGGATATCATTATGATAATATGAGACTTGAAATAGTCGTTGGTTAATGTTGTGACTAATTGATGATGAGTATGATTAGTGTGAGAGTTACGAACCCATTTGGGGTACTTGTGGAGCTTGTTTCAATGACATTTGGTTATTTGTGAGTGATGAGAAGATGAGACATGGTATAGTTATATAATGTTAATACTTTATTATTGCATTGGTATGCACAAACCTTACACTTCATTGTTGCATTGATATGCACCTATCTTATATTGACTAGTTGCATTAGTATGCATAGATCTTATGCTCCATTGTTGTATTGTTATGCACATATCTTATACTAGACTAGGTGCATTGGTATGCACAAATCTTATTTCTGATTGGCTTGCATTGATGTACACACATGTTATAGATGATTGATTGCACTGGTATGCACACATTTGATACATCATTATATGCATAGTTATGCACATTTATCACCATATTTACATTATTTGAGATATTATGATGTATATTGAGATAGTAGTTATGTCCTCCAACGCCTCGAGATACTTCTGAATGTATCTTGCAATGCCTTATTATATATATCTTAGTACATGGCCTGCGATGCCCTTGGGTTATATATTGTGGTTTCGACTTGATAGATGTGAACATTTGCCCTCGGACGGTCGTGATTTCACCTCTTACATGGCCTGCGATGTCATTGTATTCTTGCATTCGCATTGCATTACATCTTTGGGTCGGTTCACTATTTATATTTGCCATTATTCATGATTTTACTATATAGTGTACTAACCATTTTGATGTAGGTGATACGATTCTTCGTTATTACATATTTGTTCGATTTAGCTTATCCGGTCGGTCGAACCTACTAGGTACATTTCGGTCTACTCACCCCTACTCTATTTCCTCCCTACAGATCGAGCACAGGGATTCGCATAGGGTAACTGATTCACTCTTGTTGGACATTTCTATATCCATCCTGATCCTACTAGTGAGGCTTGGACTTCAAGTCGCCATAGATCTCTTGGATTTTCTTTACTTTGTTTTCAGACTATGTATTAGATATTATGAGACAACCTTGTGTTTTCTTTTAAAACAATTGTATTTATCTTTCAGCACTATTTTAGATGTTCTTATACTCATGACTCCATGTTTTTGGAGATTTCTTATATATTATGAGTTTGTTTCCGCTTTATTTATCTTTCTTTAGTTGTGATCTATTTTGGGTCGTGACACAAGTAGCTATATATATTGCTAAAATTTTGGTGTTCCATGAGCGTAGTAAGCACGTCGACCTTGATTTTCACTTTGTGCGTCGACAATATCTTGTTGGGTTGATTCCTCTAAGCCGTGTTACATCAGAATGTCAACTCGCTAATGTATTTCCAAGGCTCTCTCTGGTCGAGCTTAGATATGATTCACAAAAAGGAAAAGACACTTATACCCTTATTCATCATCACCATCCATTTGTTTTATCAGGGATTACCTCTTTATTTTTTACCACTGTAAATAGATGCTAGTATGCAGTTTCTACTTTCTAGTATGCACTTAAACACACTTTATATTAGGATAAGTTTAGTAGTAACGAAGTAGTTATCTTGTCCACATTTTCTAGTTCAATAGTAATGTAGTATTTTTCCTAGCTTTTATTATAAATTCTTGAATAGAGAATGTTCAATAATTCACAATAAGTATTTTTAATCACATTTTCCTTTTGTTTTGATTCCTTCAATATAATGGTTCTGAAGGAAGTTGCATTTTAATAGTGAATGTTGTTATAGATGATAATAGTTACACAGAGGTCTTATTGATTTCTTTTAACCATGTTGAGGTAAGTATTAGAGGACCACATATATATAGCATGCACTACAATGTTGTGAAATGGATACAAGAGAGTCTTAACTTAATTCTTCATCCTCGAAGATAAGAGTTAGGTTGAACCATGAGATCACGTATATATAGTTTTGTTTCTTCTCAAAAAATGAAATTTGTCATGATATGTGTAGTCTATGATTGAAAAATTTGATTGGCAAATAAGTATTGAAGAGATCCAAGATCCTTGATGGAGAAAGCTCAATTGGATCGTGAAGAATAGACTGAAAAAATGAGTTGTTATAACGTGTGAGCATGATATCATCAATATAGAAAAAGAAGAAGATAGCAACAGTATTGTTGTTAGCTGAGTAGATAATGTTAGATGACGCATCAACTAGTCCATTGCAACTTAACTTACCTGTTTTTGTTCTATTTGAGAATTAGAGACAATTGACTTGTATATTTTCTTTCTATTATCAGTTGTAGTAGATGCATGTACATGTGACATCGGTCTTGGGTTGATTATTATTTTGTGGACCCCTTTCCCTTTATTGCTTATCCTTATATATTTAGACTATTACTTTTGATTTATCTTCCGCATTATTGCGTTATATCCTGTTTAGGCTGACTTGTCTTGGTGGGTTAACGATAAGTGTTATCACACCTAATTTTGTATTATGACATTAGCTTCCGCATTTCCTTTCAGTTTGACTTGTTTGTTTATGCTTGGCCAAAGGGTAGCTTGGGACCACTTGTGGTTCTAAAATATTGTGTTACGTTCAGGGTGTAAATCCAGAGCATGACGTTTAATGAAGGAAAAAAGTTTCAAATCGCATTATAAGGTTCTTTACACTTTTAATATGGCAAAATAAAAATTAATTAAGTATAAATCAGTAAAAACATATATCATAATTTTTAAAATTAAGTAGTTTCTAGATATGCCAAAACTAAAATTGTCATTTATTTTAAAGCAGAGAGGGGAGTATCATAAAAAATATATAACATGTGAAAGCAATAGTCCATAGTTATCCATAGAGAGGGATTTATTTAAATGGATATCGTGCAAGATTTTGTTATTTCAATACTCTTTCCATTTCAAAATAAGGGATGTTTTTTAGGTGGATACACCCCTTGGAAAGAAACTTATGTATACTATCTTAAAAGCTGATGATAATATCGAGGTTAGAAGGAACACTAATATGGAGTGACTACTAGAATGCAGAAACAACAACAAAAAAAGAAATAGAAAAACTAATTAAAGATATTGGAAATGAAAAGGAAAGATCCAAGAATTTCCAAGGAATTGATATTCTAAGGCATTGAGAAGATCCAAGTAACAACGTAAAGATTTATGGAAGAAATCTAATACCTTTACTTGAGAAAATGAATCAAACCGTTAGATTCGGATCTTGATCGCTTTATGAGTAACTAAAGACAGTAATTAGTATGTAAACTAATCTCATTCTAAAGAATACCAAAAGAAATCAAAGATATCACAAAAAGAAATTACTTTATACCTCAAACTTTGAACTAGTAAAGGTTTAAAGGTAAATTCTCAAAGAACAAGTCACAAAGGTTCAAAGAACTCTCTCAAATATTATTAATATCAATCTAATTGTCTTTAATGTAAGAAAAAAAGAATTCTGTATATATTATAGGGTCCTTGGACTTCCAAGAATCTTTAGGTTAGGCCCAAGGAGTATCCAAAACCTAGAAAGAAAATTACAAGGTAAATCCTACTCTAGAAAAGAAATAAAGTAACCTTAACTAGGAACCGACCTAGTAGTTCTAGGAAAACATTAAGTGGTACTAGGATACCCTAAATAGAACAAGGAAAACATTAATAACTTATATATAAATAAGGAAATGAGGTAAAACCCAACTAAGAAAGAATCTTGACAATCTTAGAATGTTTGAGTAGTCTTCTCTCCAAACTTGGGCAGAAAGAACCTTTCTTGTGGCTAATTCTTGGACTCTTATTGGCCTTATTTGCATGAAACATTACCTAAAAATTCTCCCTCTTGGACTTGAATTTGGGCCACCAAATAATTGTAGCATTTGAACAATTCATCCTCCTTGGGCTTTAGCTCTTCTTCCCCAACAAGACACCTTTGGGTCTGCAATTGAAGCCCATTGAGCTGATCATTAATTTCCTTGGTTTGAGATCTTGTTATGGGCCTCCTTTGATATTCTAAAGCTTCATCCTTTTCATCCTTGTCCTTCAATGGAGCAGAGCTTCGTATGATGCTAACATTCCCCTCTTCTTCAAGAGAATTCATCCTCGAAGTCAAGTCAGCATCAAAATGGGAAAGATAAGAAAAACATTAAAAATAACACTAACTTAGAACTCACCAGGAAGAATAAGTTTATAAGCATTGTCTCCAATCCTTTCAAGGACTTTGTATGGACCACTTCCTCTAGGATCTAGCGTGGTCTTTCTTTTGGAAGAAATTTTTTCCTTTCTCGTATGCACCCAAACCAAGTCCCTAAGTTTAAACACAACATGTGTTTTTCCTTTACTCCTTGCAATGCAACTTCCTTTACAAGAAATGTTTTATTTAGCTATGAAATTATTACGTACGATACAAGATTTGTCAATAATTATTCGCTTTTTGTGACAAAAATTACATTTCATATTTAAATGCATGAGAAAAATACTTTTAGTGACGAAATATATAATTCCGTACCAAAGTTTTGTCCATTAAAGTTCCCCACCAAAAAATAATTTGGCGCCATTTATTAAGTACCATTAATGATGAATTTTAAATTATTAATGATACATTATATTTTTCTATAATAATGCATACAATTTATGACAAATTATTATTTATCTTAAATTAGTTATAATTTTAGGCACGAAGAAATTTTTTCATTGAAAATAAATTACTGCAATAGCGAAAAATTACAGTTTGTGTTTAAATGTGACCTTAATTTTTTGACACTAATCATATAATCAATTAGTGTCAGATATTTTCTTATCTATAATCAATATGTGACTTAGCGGCAACATAATTTTGTCACAAAATGTACAATATTTTATTAGCGATGACTTAAAATTTGTAGCTAAATAATTTAACCATTTGTTACACTTTTTTAGATAATACTAGTCTAGTATACGTGCTATGCACGTGTGTACTGCATCAATTAATAAAAAGTGTATAAAAAATAAATAAACTATTAGGTATGTAGCTTACAACATTGAGCACACAATTATAAATAATTACGTAAAATATTTGATAATATCATCAACTTTATGAATACGCTGTTTTTCAGTAGACAAAATAAGCGAATGTACTTCTGATTCTATATATGCCACTTTTCTTCATCTAGTGTCCATATTGGAGCTCCGACTAAATTTGAATCACACACCATAGAACCCATTTAAGGATATAGCTCCTAATAGAATTTTCTCCATACTCAAAACTCGAACCCAAGATCGATGATTAAGAATGGAATAGTCTCACCACTGCACCACAACTCATGTTGACGATTTTGTGTTCTTCTAGTGTTCAATGGAAAGAATATCTTAGTTTATCCTTGAGTTTTAAATTCATGTCCATCTCCTATCTACCTCAATATTAATTATAATTCATAAGTTCATATTTTCTATTATAATATAATTCAAATAATATAACACTTACTTATGATTTATTATTTTTATTTGAGACTTTTAGCTAGAGAATGACCATAGTAATTTCAATAACTTGGGTCATATACTTGAACACTATAATTTATATTGACTATCGATTGATAGTTCTTTTCGGTGGGGGCTATATAGTCATATTCTGAAAGATCCTTCAATTTTTAAGAAAACACATATATTCCTTTTAAGCAACAACCATACAAACAAAAAATAAAGCCAATAGGTTAAGTTGAACACCACCTTTCATCTCTAAACTGATAGGCAAGTCGAGAAGACAATTTGAACCTTGAAGGATATGTTGAGAGCTTACGTGTTGAAGTTCAAGGGTAATTGGAATTACCACCTTCCACCTCATTGAGTTTTCCTAGAATAATATCTTCCACGCTAGCATTGGTATGACACCATTTGAGGCCTTGTATGGGAGGAGGTGTAGGTCACTGGTAGGGTGGTTTGAGTTGGGGGAAATGGCTTTGATTTGCTAGAATGTAGTGTTGGAGGCTTTGGAGAAGGTGAATTTGATTAGGGAGAGGTTGAAGGCGGCCCAAAGTCGCCAGAAGTCTTATTTTGATGTTAGGAAGAGGGATATTGAATTTCACGTTGGTGCTTGGGTGTATGTGAAGGTTTCATCTATGAAGGGTGTAATGCATTTTGGTAAGAAAGACAACCTAAGTTCCCCCATTTGTTGGCCCTTCTGAGATTATTGAGAAGATTGGGAACGTAGTTTATAGGTTGGAGTTTCATCCAGACTTGATTTCCATTCACCAGGTCTTCCATATGTTTATGTTAAGGAAGTTAGTTGGTGATCCTAGCACTATTGTGCCTGTGGAGGGTATTAAGGTTGAGGAGAACATAACTTATGAGGAATTCCTGGTGGAGATTTTTGATAGGCAAGTGAAATGGCTTCGTAACAAGGATGTAGCTTCGGTGAAGGTGCTTTGGAGAAATCAACACATGGAGAGTGCTACATGGGATGCGGAGCTGGACATGATGGAACGATATCCTCATCTTTTTCAATCTACTCAAGCCTAAGGTATTAGGTTCTTCCTCTTCTATGTGGTCCTAACTCTTTCATTCTTTATTCTCATGATATGACATGCTCACATATGCATTAAAATGATTTTTATGATGTTATGAATGATTTTAATATGTTTTCGCATGAGTTTTAATGAATTTATGATTTTCAAATGGTAAATTATGCATTATATCTTATGTTGTGAAGTTTCATGTTCTAAGTTAAGCCTTGTTCTTGCACATTTGGGGATGAATGTTCCCAAAGGGGAGATGATCATCGCAACTTGAAAATGTCATTTTTTGCAAGATTTGGATCAAGTGTTACCTCAAGGGAAACTAGGTTTGTGTGAGGTCACACGGCCCGTGTAGCCTCCAGTGAGGTGACCCTTGGCCTCAAAGTTTGGTGTTGGCCCTTGATGTGGTGATTAAAACTAAGGTACGTTAGACTTGGACCCCTCATGGCCCGTGTGACACTTCATAGGCCGTGTGGTGGGCCGTGTGATGGCCTTAGCTTGAAATCCAACAATTTTGGGTCCAAGTGTAGCCTCACGGCTCATCTAGTGTGACACGGCCCGTGAGATCGTCCGTATAGCTTTCAAAATGAGAATTTTTCTAAGTATAGAATCACTATCTTGTAACTTGTCATGAGATAGTTTTTGTTCTAAGAAAGGTGACACGGTTGGTTACACGGCCCATGTAGCTTCACACGGCTCTTGTAACCCTTCGTATAGGTGATTTCGTCAAAAATTTTATAAGTATGGGATTTCTATTCCGGACCTTCGTCAAGTGACATTTGTTTATGTATTGATTCACAGGCACTGTAACGTACCACGTAGAGTCACACGGCCCGTGAACCCTTCCTTGAAGTGGTGTCGGCCAATTTTTCTATCCATTTCATTAATGGCATTTTTATAAATTTGGTTTATCCTAATGGTCTTTTAGGACTTCCTATGCTATCTAAGGGCTCCCTAATGACTCAAACCCTATTCCTAATACTAACAATTCATTCCTCACATTCTGAATTCTCTCAAGTCACTCTTAAATATCCTTCAAAGAACTCTTGTGGGTTTCAAGCTTTGGAATCAAGGAAGGGATCATTCTTCACCAATTTTCTTGTTGAAACTCATTATTAGCGAAGGTATGTGAGATTGATTCTTGGTCCTTTTCAACAAAAAAGACCCAAACGTTTTCAACCAATTGATTTTCATGGAATTTCACTTACATTAAGTATGGGTTTGAGAATTACTGTTTAATAAATTCAATTGATGTATGAGTTGTACTTTATTTATGATTTTAAGTTATTTTAACCCCTCATATGATGGTTTGAATTGAGATTACGAAGTTATGAAGGTGCATGTCTCCTTTAAAACTTTTTTTTTTACATGGGTGATCTATATTATGAGTTAAATGTGGATTTAATTATGGGTTTACTTCGATTTTATATTATATTGTTCATTTTAGATTGAATCCCAATTACCCATGCTAATTCCACATCATTCATAGCATATGCATTCATGAACATTGGATTTTATCGAAATTATGAATTGGGTTCAGCCCAATTATGTTTTATGATATTAATTTGATAATGTATTGGTTATGACAAGAATGTGATCACATATATGTCTATGGTTATGGCTCTTTGAGCATTTTGGACTCTTGCACCATCTTGTATATTTGAATGAGCTATTTTTATGCATGAATATCATGATTATGAATTATGGTTTGACATTTGAGCCTAAATGTGCAATGAATGAATTTGAAATGACTATTGCCTCTTTGAAAGCTTGTATATATATACGTATATGTATTATTGTGGGATACCGACTTAGCACCAATGGATAGAGGGTTATCCCTCTTTCCTTGAAATATGTGCCTAAATTCTATCTAAAATGGTTGATGTTCCCATAAGGAAAGTTGTTTCATACGAAATGGGTGATGTTCCCATAAAGTGAAGTATTATGTGATATGATATGCTACATGGAAATCCTATCCGAAATGGGTGATGTTTCTGTAAGGAGGGTTACTTCATACGAAATGGGTGATGTTCCCATAAGGTGAAGTATGGTTTACCTTTGGAAAGTACACCATCTCTTTATCAGTGAGGGTATTTCATCGAGATTCCAAGTAATAGCTCACTTGGTCTTACTATTGTCGGTTGAGGTCACATCCCCTCTATATATGAGCTCCCACTGTATATGAACATTTTTACATTTCCTGCATCATGAAATTCATGACATTTTGTATACTACTTTTCCTTGGATATAAGATTCTTTCTATATTATGTGCCTTTGTCATCTAATATTGAAATACAACTTAATAGGTCGTATGCAATGCATGCCCTCATACTTAGTACATTCAAACGTACTAATATATACCTTTTCCTACATGATCTCACCATGTAGGGACTGAGGAGTACATTTATCCACCGTACAACGTTTAGCTCGGATCTCAAGTTTTTCTTGTTGTGGTGAGTCCTATCTTCCAAGGAGAAGCCACCTATCCTCTACCTATGGTCTTTTTGATTAGGGTATTTACATTTGAGGGTGAGCCCCGGGTATGTCTTGGCCCTCGTCCTATCTTATCGCTAGAGGCATTGTTGGACATCTTGTAAATTTCTTTACATTTATATGCTAAGTGCTATGATTGGAGATTTTGTTATGGCTTTGTGACCTATTGAATATTGTTATCTATTTTAGCTATGAGTCTTGTGACTTAACAGCATGATAAGATGTGAAAGACGCTAAGTCCCAAATTGCCCCTTAGCATGAGTCATACTTACCCGCCCTTTAGTCTTTTGTGCTACGTGTTATGTGAATTCATGTTAGTCCCTTTCCCTATGATATCCTCATAACGTGAGTCTTACTTTCCTATCCCTTAGCATTATGTGTTTACCATTTGAATACGCTTCTGAACTGATGATGGGAATTTGGATACTTTTGTTTGGGGATTCTTGGGTTTCGATTCGCCATGTCACTCCTAGATCGTAGGTTTGGGTCATGACAGGTGGTTAGACTGTCTTTGCTATATGGGGTGGAGTCTTGGACAATCAAGAAATCATATGTGCAGAAGATGTAGGTCGCACAAATGAGGATATTGGGATGGATGTGTGGACATACCAGGAGTGATAAAATTAGGAATGAGACCATTCGGGAGAAGTTAGAGATGGCTTTTATGGATGACAATATTAGGGAAGCGAGGTTGTGATGGTTTGGACATGTGTAGAGAAGAAGTATCGACGCTCATATTAGGATGTCCTAGTGGTTGGATTTAGGGGTTACGCGGAGAAGTAGAGATAGACCGAAAAAGTACTAGCGGGAGATGATCAGACATGATAATGAGAAACTTGATCTCACCGAGGACATGACCTTAGATAAAAAGGAGTGGAGGTTGCAAATTAGAGTTGCAGGCTAATTGGATAGTAGGGATAGGTTGATATCTAGCCTTAGGGTATAATAGGATAATAGAATTAGTCGTGTCTTTATACCCTGTGTTGTCAGAATACTGTGTTAATTATATTGTGTTTACGTAGAATCATGTGTTTTTCGTGATTAGTCGTTCTTCATTTTTTTCCTTTTCCTTTCTTGTTATCGTTTTCCCCATGTCTAGTTTATTCTGCAAATGGGTTTCTGAGATGAGGGTTCCCATTTCCATGAAATAGCCTCCTACCTCTATAAGGTAGTGATAAGGTCTGCGTACATTTTACTCTCCCCAGCACCACATATGGGATTTCACTAGGTATGTTGTTGTTGTTGTTGTTGTAAGTTGAGGTATACAGGTTTATTCGGTTGGTTGTACTTCATTCTATGAGTTTTAGATGGCCCCTTGTAGATAAAATTCTTGGACTTGAAAAATTGGCCATGAACAAGATCAGGGATATTTATGGGTAGTGGTAATGGTCTTGTAGCTGAGATTTAGAGAGTTGGCAAAAATGACTTCGACTGGATGAGGAGAGTCTAGTAGAGCATAGACCCATCTACTTGGGTTTCATGGTTCAAAGTTCAGAGATGAGTAGTTGTTGGTTGGTGTCACCTAAGTTACACCTCCTTTTAGAGGATAAAGCGGTTGTTGTCAAGATAAAGAACCTAACCAAGGTTAGGGTCAAACACACAGGGAATACGCAGACTCAAAAGAATTCAATGATCACAATTTGAGTGGTTAACCAATTTACTTCCCCAAAGGGAGGTTTGCAATAATCAGTGGAAAATAAAACTAAACTAACGAAGACAAAAGAGAAATCAATATGGAGAGAAACTAGGGTATTGTGTTCCCCATGAATCCCTAACTTAGTATCACTAGATAACCTAATTATTTTCTAGTGTACAGAATGTAGGACGATAAGTTATGTTCACTAAGCCCTCTGGTCAAAGGTGAGGTGAATTTAACTATATGACTTGGCCCATCTCCATAGTGTGCATTATGAACCCCTACCTATTAGTCCCAGAACAACCTCCCCTTGTCCAGTTTGGTTGATTAGATGAGAGCACATTAATCAAACCGTGTTAATTAATCTTTTTTCCTATTCATTGCTACCTTGGTTCAATTAGTAACACTAGGCGGCTAATAATGTTAACCACCATCAGAATACATGCAAAATGAAAAGATTACATACCTTCCAAGAATTATGAATTATCTGGTTTTATTTTGTTAGTTTTTCATGGTTCCCACTACCCTAGTTGTAGATTTAGCTACTCATGCTTTGTGTAGATACAAGAATTATGGATTGAGAAAAAATAATTGAATACTTACACAATAGAATGAAGAACAATCAAATCCAACTTCAATGAGAATCACAAGCTTAAAGATAAAATTCAAACACAAGTGTTCTCAAAGACACTCCAAAGTAATCTCACAATTTTCTTTCTTTAGTTACTGAGTTCTTTGAGTACTAGGCGAAAACTTCTGTAAAGTAACCTAAAAAACCTATTTGTAATAAGTAAAATACAAGTCTTAAACAAAATAGAAGAACTGGTTGGCACGCCATACGAAAGGGGTTTATGGGTCATATTGCATTCCATGGCCTGTAGTCGGGGTCTCGTACACAACAGCTAGAAATTAGACTTCAACTCTATGACACCCTTCCATGACTCGTAAAATGGTTTATGACCCGTACTGGGGTTTTGTCCGATGAATATTCAGAAAATCCCAATCTCTGATCCTCCGAGCACGAACTATCATTTACGACTCGTAAATCAATCCATGACTCATCTGCATGTTCATATAATCAACTTAAGAAAATAGCCCCTCACTGAAATTGTTCACGAAAAAACATTACAATCTATAGAATGATCTACGGCCCGTAAAGGGTCTTATATAGCAGCTAAATTTAGCAACTTCTACACTTTTTCCTAAAATCAAGGCCAAACCTATAATCCTACAAATACAACATAAAAACACATAAAACCAACTAACATCACAATGTGAACACAGAAAATTCCAAGTTTCAAGTATCAAAAGTGATGTATTTTGCTAGCACATCAACACCCTCAACTTAAAATTGTTGCTTGTCCTCACGCGACGGACTCAATCTACATAGATAATATAGTAGCACACCGATTCCAATCTAATGGCATACATCATATAAATCTCAAACTTAGATACCCACACCAAGTTTTCAAAATAGGATCAGATAGCCATCTAGCAAACCAATACTGACCAGTACATGTGACAACCAAACTACGACAAGTTAGGTAGTATTAACAATCCACAATCACTGAACAAGTCTAATGCTAACAATGCAATGCAAGTGCCCTCACAGAAAGAAGTCTCATAACTGACACTCAATGATGTTTTGCATTTATAACCTTAGGACTATGAAAAATCACTCACTCTGACAAAGGATATTCATGTATCATACCTAATACCATAGGCTTGCTCCTATACGCGTGACTAGGAAATTCAACTAATTAGACTAGCATCACTTTAGGACTTTCCATGCTTGTAACGTAGGCTCAAGGGGCTTTGGTATGGTATTTTAGGAGCATAGTGACTAAAGCACCTTTTTGACACTGTGTTTTTGTACACTTTTGCCCTATCAACTCCGTTATTTTCACATCATTCTCCCTTTCTCCTATTTCAAGCTTTTCTGGGTGCTTTCTTTTCATTTTTCAGCTTTTTGCCTCATTTTTTCACTTTTTTTTTCTTTTTAGCTTACAACTAAGACATCACTTATTTTTCTTGCACCCAATACATTATTTTCCCCTTTTTCTTCGTATCACTAACTTCCCTTCTTATTTTGTGTTTGACCCTTACACCAGCCACCCTCAACTTAGGCTTTTAGCCTGTGTTGAGGTACATAATACCTATCCTGAACTAGAGCCACTTTTGGTAGCCACCCTCAACTTAGTCTTTTTTCCTTAGTCAAGGTGCACAATGTTCAAGGGAGGACCAAGGAAAATTTTAGGATTTTACAACTAACATGGCTAGGTTAGTTTGGTGTTTTCAAAGAATAGGTATATGTTAGGCTAAATAATTAGGAACAAGGGATACATCACAATTTTGGTTGGCCATTTTAGGCTAAGTGGACTATTAAGAATAATGGCTTAAGATCCTTTCCTGATCCAATTAATCTACAATCTAACTTAAAGTAAGAGGGCAAGTTTTGAATTAACAAAAAACACATGAATCTAGTGATTTAGGCGCACACTCACATGGAACTGCATACATTATCAATACAAGGCTCTCAGATCATGCTTTTTGTCTCAATTTATTCTCACTTATCAGAATAAACATTGTCATACACCTAAACCTGCATGGTTGCTATCTAACTACCAATCAAAAATTTTGATGGGTATCATTTTTCAAACAAAAACACACAAAAACATGTTATATGCCACAAGTATTAGTGTTATATGCTACACATACTTATGAACATGCTGGTTCAACAGAAAGTAAATATCCATGGGAAAAAAACATAGGCAAGAAAACCCTTGGATAAAAAATTACGATAGTCATTGACCCAAGTAATCAGACTTCACTGTGGTCCATAACTACCCACACCCCAAACAAAAATATGTGCATTGTTCCCAATACACAAAATATAAGCAAAATAAAAACAAATAGGGGGTAAAAAAAATACCTGGGCGCCTAAGTGCCAGTGTGTGGTTGAGTTTGGCCATCCTCCTCCTGTGGGATGGTCTCTTCAGTAGTAGTACTCTGTTTGGAGGGGCCAGCACCCCTCACCTACTCTATCTCGCAAGATCATCATATTTCTGCCTCTCGTCTTGATGTTCTCAAGGCAAGTTTGAGCTCCTCCTGCTTACTCATCCCTAGCTTAAATCGTACAACATTGGGATCATCGTCTAGGTGTGGCCTCTTCCTATGGGAAGGCTAGGTAGACTCATTAGGAGTAAAAAGATCAACTACCGGCACCAGAGGTATAGTCTTTGGTAATGCAACTGGTGCTGCCAGTGATGTTTTCATGTTAGCATGAAGTTGCTAGATCTCCCTCTGAAGGGCCGTCAAGTCTGATGGCTGGGCCATGCAAAGGCTCTGTTGTACCCTCTTCTCGAAGGCATCAATATGGGCATCCACAGTAAAGATACA
This sequence comes from Solanum rostratum, assembly GCA_029948455.1. NCBI lineage: Eukaryota > Viridiplantae > Streptophyta > Magnoliopsida > Solanales > Solanaceae > Solanum > Solanum rostratum. The sequence goes on from CM057056.1 coordinate 35,308,124, forward strand.
GTCTTGAATAGTAGCGACCGCTAATGCCTGCATATGACCCTGCAAGTATGAAATGGCCTGGCGGACCCATGGCCTGATCTGATCAACAAGCTTAGTCAACTATGACTCAACATGGGGTAACCTCTGAGCCAGGACTCGTATAGATGCGGCCGACACATGAACCATGCCCCCGGGAGTATGTTGTGAAGTCGTGGTCTGTGGTGCAGGGATAGAAGTAGTGATCCCCCTCTCCTTATTTGCCTCGAGCTGGGGAGCCTCTCCTCAGTAGCAGCAGCAGTGGCGGTGGTAGTCTGTGAACCCTTAGGTGGTGGCGTTTGAGAGAATATCCCAAGTATAAAAGGAGGATGTGCTCGACGGAGTACCACAAGATTCTCTTCAACCTTGATCAAGATGGGATCCAATGTATGCTAGGCCTCAATCAACTGGTCCAACTAGTGCGTACTCTCCACCTTCGACTCTAAACAAAGCTTGTATATCAAGAAAGGGAATAGGATGGAGGTAGAGCTCTTTAGGAAAGCCTCGTGGAGTTTCTCGGCGATAAGGCAAGCTCAATCAATGTCGTAATCAGCCAGGATGCTGGCAACCAATACTGCACGCTCTGGTGCCAACATATTCTCAACAAGTGTTGGTCGGATGTGTGTATGAACAACCGCCCACCAAAACTTGGCAGGGAAATTGAGCAAAGCCTTGAGAATAGGCTCTTGTGAGTGGCGACCAAGGCAGGTTTCATACCTTGCTTAATAATATAACCATCCTCCCATCTCATCAAGCTAGCTTGTCGCTCTAGATCTCTCATAACTAAGGGGGTCCCTCGTCTTCCCCACCTTGTAGTCAAACTTTGTGGTGGGCCGGAGGGCAGGGAACTTTTGTTCAAGAAGTATCGGTGGATGATGGTCTCCGATATATCCACCTGTCGGCCTCTCACTCTCGTCTCGATCAGTCTAAGCTAAGCGAGGGTCTTATTCCCCTTGGGAAGAGTGTTGTATATTGCGACTGCATATGAGGCATAAAACTCCCTCACCATGGTCGAGGAGTATCATCCAAGAGAGTGCGTGAACCATTGAAGCCCATAGCAAATCATCATGTCCTGGAGACCAAGGACACTATCAAGTCAATCAGAGATAACTCAAGGCTCCTTACAAATAGAGTAGGCTGGCTTGCCCCGCTCTTTCTGCTGCTAGCCCTGTTTATATATCTCTCACATACCCATGACACACCACTGACTAGTAAGAGCGTTAGATGGTGATGGAGACGATTGGGGTACGACAGAGGATTGTGATCCATCCTCATAGCCTCCCTCAGAGCTGGACTCCTCTCTAGATATAGTCATCTGGGGTAAGTCGCTCTCATCGTCGCCTCCCTCATAAGACTGGGGAGTGTAGATAAAGAGAGCCTAAGTCTGCCCAGTTCTGGCAACAGCTCTAGTCTGTTGTCGATCTGCCTCTAGGTTCAGGCTGACGCCCAGCTTATCTATTGATCCGCATGGAGTCGAAGTTTGCTTTTCATCCGAAGACTCATCTCTAAGCCTACTCTGTAAGGCTAGGATCTTGTCATGTTTTGCTTTAGGGGCCATGGTACCTTAAACATGAACATTTGTGCACCTTGTTTAGCACCACAAATCAGAAATTAAAATGTAAAAATATTTCAGCTAAAGTTGCAGAAGGGTCCACGATGGCATCTTTACAGGCTATAGTTATTACTACGAGCCATAAAGAGGTTTCGTGAAATAGGGGTTCAAACAACTTTTGTCACTGGAAATGTCTATGAGACCAGGTACAACTCATAAAGTGGTTTACGAGTCGTAGACTAGGTCGTAGAGATTTCCAGTGAGTGAATCTATTCTAGGCAAGGACCTACGAGACTTATCTATGAGCCGTAAAGTTATTTACGACTCTTAAAAGTTCTCGTCTGAAGCATACTTAGAAACTTCACGTTTTTGCAATCTTATACGAGGGGAAATCACGACTCGTGGAATGATTTACAGGCCGTAAAAGCCACTCGTGAACAAGAAAACTTAGTTACCTGAGTTTATTAGCCCATCACAATAGACTCGAAATGACTTTTTAAACAAGTATTTTACTAGCATGAAAGCAAAAATTCAAACACCCACATGATTCTCATACCACAACCAAGACCCCAACATGTTATACAATACATATACCCCATAAAAAATGACCAAGTATGTTCCCCCGACTATTATGGCCCCATATGGAAACTTTTTCCATAAAATCTATGCACCTATGTCATCACTCACCAATTACCACACAATATCAATCAATACAATGGGGGTGATTTAATAGGCATCGAAACTATTCAAGACATTCACACAAGGCAAAAGTGCCCAATTTGGGATTTAGACAAACATTCATACATGGGCAACCCAATTTCAGTTAACACATATTATTAAACATGGATTTCATGACTAAACTACCATTCCCAACACATTTTCCAATTCAATCATACAAAACAATGCAAGTTAAAGGTTTTGAATTAATTGAAAACTTACCAAGATGTGTGATTAAGTTGAAGAAAATGATGGAGGTGACTAGGCACTAAACCCTAGGTTGCTGGACACTCACCAAAAAATAGGTGTATAGCTACCGTTGGTAGTTGGATTCACGCGGGGGAGGGTTGGCTGGGGTATTTTTGTAAATTAGGTTGAGAATGGGGTCAAAACAATTTGACCCCATTATTTATACCTTGACCTGGTCAGCTGAAAGTTAGTGGACCTGGAATGTACGAAACCGCAATTATGGGTCGTATAGTCTTTTATGGCCTATAAACCATGGTTTTGTAGAACATCCAAACCCTAGATTTTAGGACTAGGTTTCACAGACCAGTCTACGAGTCGTAAAGTGATTTATGGTGTGTAGAGTTGGTCGTAGAACCCTCAATACTTAGAGAATTTTCAGGGAACTTACTTGCTGTCCATGAGCCCCATTTATGATTTGTAGATTTATCAATGGATCATAAAGTTGGCTCATGGACTGGAGTGCATAGTTTTTCTGCCAATTGGAAATCTCTACGAGATGGTGTATGGGTCGTAAACTAATTTACAACCCGTAGAACTAGTCATAGAGACACTTCTATTGTTCTTCTTAGCCGAAAATGGTTGACTTAACATTGTACTTGCATATTCTTCATAGAAAGCATTGTTACCCTATATGAAACTAGCCCAATGTCCAAAATTACAATTAAAGCACAAGAAAATAAATTACTTATGAGTCCAATAATTGAAAATAATCCTACAACTACACTATTACATTAAAGACCTTGGGTTGCATCCCAAGTAGCGCCTGATTTATTGTTGCGGCACGACTTGGACAAATTGGTTACCAAGAATTCACCAATTTCCTAAACTTCGTTCTTCAGATCATCTGGATGTTTTATGTGCTGATAGATACTGAAGATGACCTCTTCCAATCTGAACTTGAGTTGACCGGCTTCCATATCCACTAATGCTCACCTAGTGGCTAGGAACGGTCTTCCAAAGATTATTTGTATGTCAAAGTCAACTTTGTTATCTAGAATCATGAAGTCTGTGCGGAATATAAACTTCTCAACTTTGACTAGCACATCATATAGTATCCCCACAGGCTTCTTCACTGTGCGATCATCCATCAAAAATCGCATGCTCGTTGGAGTAGGGGATCCCAATTCAAGCTTATTGTAGAACGCAAGTGACATTAGGTTAATGCTGGCACCTAGATCACATAGTGCCCTTGCAAAATCTACATCTCCAATGGTGCAGGGTATGGTGAAAGCACCGAGATCTTCTCGCTTTTGAACCAAGGGCCTCGTAGAATAACATTGTAATGCTTAAGCTCTTGAGAGAGCTCTTGGCTTATGGTGCACTTCTTAGTGACCATGTCCTTCATGTACTTAGCATACCCTAGCATCTTCTCTAATGCCTCAATGAGAGGGATGTTGATAGATATCTATTTTAACATGGAGAGAAAGTTCTTGCATTTGCCTTCCTCCTCCCTCTTTTTGATTCTTTGAGGGAAAGGAAGACAAGGCCTAGAAGTGGGCTGCAATTTCTGTAGTGCATCAGCAGCTTAACTCATCCCATCCTTGCCACAATCATATCCTACCTCTACATCTTTTTCTACAACTATATCCTCTCGAACATCTTCTTTATCTGCCAACATAAGAGGATCAATAGTGCTTTTGCCACCCCAACTAGTGACCTCCATACACCGCCCTTCATTTATAGGATTCTAAACTGTGTTGCTAGGTAGTGTACCCCTCTAACGGTGACTAAGTTGAGTCGACGCTTGACCAAACTATTGTTCAAGTTGTTTGATAGCCATAGAGTGAGACTCAATTTTCTGATTGATACTAGAAATCTCAGATTTCATGCCCCTTAGAGTCTCATCCTGTGTCTTAGATTTCTTGAACAGATGATCAAACATCTCCTCAATTCTGGAACTACTTGCACCTGTGTCGTGTTTATGTGGTGGCACATAATAACCATTTCTAAAGCCTTCTCTACGACCCTAATTGGCATCTCTTTCTGGACTCTATTCCTGTCATAGTATCCTCCACAGTTGTCCCTATAACCTCCATCTTTGTTGACGTTCCGACCTTGGTTTCTCTGACCATGGCACCAATAGTCTTAATTGGACCATTGGGCGTTGGTCCGGAAACCCCTCGTCTGATCAGCAACAAAACATGTGTCCTCATCATAATAAGGCTCATCATACATAAATGCACATGGAGGTTGATAAAGCACTGCATTTACTTGATCTTAGTTCTGCTTCATCATCACCTCCACACCTGTGCTAATCTGGGCAAGTTGTTGCATGATTTCGTTATTGATCTTTGCTTGCTCCGGACCAACACTGACAGTGCATGAACTTTTAGTGGATGCTCTATCTCTCTGCCCCCATGCACGATTAGTCTTGACCACTCTTTCTATCCGCTTTGCGATCCTTGCAAATGGTTGATCCAAAAACATGCTCCCTATGATAGTGTCATTACAAGCCTGACTATTAACATCAAGAGCACTGTAGAAGATCTCTACCAAGGCATCATCAACTATCTTGTGCTCTGGGATGCTTCTCTATCATTTGCTGAACCGCTTCCAAGTAGTATTAATTGAATCACTAGGAAGTTGCTCAAAGTTATTGATCTGGTCCTTCAATTTGAGCTTCTTCGATCCAGGGAAGTACCTCTCCAAACAAGCCTTTTGCAAATTTTCCCAACTAGTGATCAAACACTATGGAAGCTCAAATAGCCATAATGTTGCATTGCCTGTAAAAGAAAATGAGAAAAGACACGAAGTCCCGCAACGTCCATAAACATATTTTGTGTTATTGTCACACTCTTGCAGATGAATGCGACATTGTGTAGATGGCTATGAGGATCTTCTGATTGTAACGGTTCTGCAGCATCTGAAGCAACCCACTCGAGACTGTGAACTTTGTGTCTGTTGGAAGTGGTGGCAACACAATAGATCCAGTGACCTCTATAGCCATAGGATTCAGACTGTAGTGATTCCACTAATAAGCATTGGCATTGAAATCCTGAGGTTGTTTAGCAATGTCATCAAGTGGAGGTGGATTTTTATTATCAACATTCTCATTGTTGTTCCTATTCATAGTTGCATTGGTCGTGTTATCGGCATTATCTTGGGCCATTCTCTAGATGTTTTGTGGATCTCTAGGTCAAACGGAATTAAGGGATTACCTTGACTCCGGGTATTTGGCATACACTACATTTAACCCTAAAAAGGAACAAAAACTACAAACAAAAGTAAATATGGAAAATAAGGATCAACACCCGAATTACTATGAATTAACTAAGTCTAATTATATTCCTCGGCAATGATGTTAAAATCTTTATGCCTCCTAAGTTACACCTCTTTTTATAGGATAAAGCGGTCATTGTAGAGATATAAAACCTAACCAAGGTTAGGGTCAAATCCACAGGGAATACATAGACTCAAGAGAATTCAATGATCACAATTCAAGTGGTTAAACAACTTACTTTCGCAAAGGGGGGGGGTGGTAGCAATAATCAATGAAAAATAAAACTAAACTAACGAACACAAGAGAGAAGTCAATATGAAGAGAAACTAGAGTATTGTGTTCCCCATGATTCCCTAACTCAGTATCACCTGATAATCTGATTCTTTTCTAGTGTATAGCATGCAGGATGGTAACTTGTTTTCACCAAGACCTTTGGTCAAAGGTGAGAGGTGAATTTCACTATGTGACTTGGCCCATCTCCATAGTGTGCATTACTAACCCTTACCTATTAGTCCCAGTACAACCTCCACTTAGCCTAGTTTGGTTGATTAGACTAAAACACATCAATCTAATCCTGTTAATTAATCTCTTTTCATATTCATTACTACCTTAGTCCAGTCAGTAAAACTAGGCAGGTTATAATATTGGCCACCATAAAAAAACATGCAAAATGAAGAGAGTTAAATAATACATGTATACACATCTCCCAAGAATTATGAATTATCCGATTTTACTTTGTTAGTTTTTCATGGTTCCCACTATCCGAGTTGTGAATTTTTCTCTCTTCGTTTTTCATGGTACTTTTTAGAAGTTTTTCATGGTTAGCCTAGTACTTTTTAGAAGTTTTCCATGGTTCCCACTACCCTAGTTTTTCATGGGCCAGAATTATGGATTAAGAAAACATAATTGAACACTTACACAATAGAATTACGAACAAGAAAATCCAACTTCAATGAGAACCACAAGCTTAAAGATGAAATTCAAACACAAGTGTTCTCAAAGACTTTCCAAAGTAATCTCATAATTTTCTCTCTCTAGTTACTGAGTTCTCTGAGTACTAGGCGAAAACTTCTAAAAATTAACCTAAAAATCTATTTATAATAAGTAAAATACAAGTCCTAAACAAAATAGAAGAACAGGTCGGCACACCATACGAAAGGAGTTTACAGGCCATATTGCATTCCATGAGCTGTAATCAGGGTCTCGTACATAGCTACTGGAAATTGGACTTCAACTCTATGACACCCTTCAATGACTCGTAAAATGATTTACGACCCGTACTGGGGTTTTATCTGATGAATCTTCAAAAAGTCCCAATCTCTGATCCTCAGGCGACGTACCATCTTCTATGGCTCGTAAATCAATTCATGACTTGTCTGCATTTTAGTATAATCAACTTGAGAAAATAGCCCCTCACTGAAATTGTTCACGAAACCACTTTACAATATATTGAATGATCTACGGTCCATAAAAAGTCTCGTATAGCAGTAAAATTCAGCAACTTCTGCACTTTTTCCCAAAATCAAGGCCAAGCCTGTAATCCTGCAAATACATCACAAAAACACATAAAACCAACCAACACAGCAATGAGAACACACAAAATTCCAAGTTTTAAGCATAAAAAGTTTTGTATTTTGACAGCACACCACTGGGCTTGAGTTCGTTGAACTACAGTATACGTTGTAGGATTATCTATGAGTCATAATCATTGGATCATAAATGAGATATGGGATCTCAAAATTCAAGGATGATTACAGTGGACAGACATCTATGGTTCATAAAAGGAACTACAGATGTCACGACCCAAACCTAGGGCCTGGGAGTAACATGGTGAATAGGAATCGGAGAGTCCCCAAAAAAGCCTCATAGCATCCATTCACACATCATATGTTTGGAAGGGTATATGAAATAGTAAGCATATCGTTCTAATGGATGGGAAAGTAACACTCATGTTATTTGGATCTCATAGTGATAGGGATCAACATGGTGATGAGTTGTGGAGATACGTCTCTTGTAACGCTTTAAACGCAGGATTTTTACGCGTTCTTATGCAAACTGGTTAGTTTGATGTGTGTGTTTTTATTATTTTCAGGAACAAGATGAAGGCATGGAGTAAGGAGTAAAGTGCAAGAAAATGATTGAGGAAAAAGGCAAAAAGGTCACAATATAGAGCCTTCCACAGGCCGTGCAACACTATATGGACCGTGAGAGGCCACGTGGGGCTGGTCCGAGCAAAGAAGTCAGGAATGGAGCTAAGTGATGGAGCACGGGCATCCACACGGCCCGTGTAACACCAGACGGATTGTGTGGTGCACCGTAGCCCCACACTTCATTTGTTAATAGGCAGATGGAGCACAGAAGACAAGGAAACTCCCACGGTCCCTTTCACGGGCCATAGGAATTGACACGGACCATAGCCCCCATCTTGAAAGTGATGTAAGTTGAAGATTCATCATCGAAAATAACAAAATCGTACAACTGGAGATAGACGAGACTTGTCACGGGCGGTGTGACCAGCCACACACCGTGACATGAGCCGTGATGCCGAAAGACCAAAGGGTGTGGTTGGAAATTACTAAGGCAAGGATCACGTGTCGTGCCAACACACAAGGGGGCACAGCGCAATAATGGCTCACAGACCACTTCAAGGTCCTTTTGGATCCTTATGGCCCGTGTAGTGACCCGTACCCTTGCCAACGTCTATTTTTCTATTTTAAAGTGGATTAGGTTTTTTCTTGTATATATATATATATATATATATATATATATATATATATATATATATATATATATATATATATATATATCATTTTTATTTTATTTTCCTTATAATTGAAAACTGGAGATAGAGAACACGGGAAGAACACTATTGTACACTATTTTACATTGAATTCTTGGATTTCAATCATCGATTTAGAGGTTGTAACACATGGATTCATTACATTATAAATAGTAAGTTCCTTATCATGATTCATCTATATTGTTGTGGGAAATTTCTTTTGAACTAGGCTAAATCCACAACTAGGGTTATGGGAACAATTACAAATCAATAAGATAACAAATTTTGGGGTGAACCTTTGGGATTGATCATCGTATACATTGTAGTATTCTTCTCTTTAACTTCTTCCTTAATGAGTCGATGCGTTAAGATAAGCCTGTATTTTCTACATGCCTGAGAGGGATGTAAGGATTAGGAAAAGAATTCTACAATAGAAATTCAGGGTTTTTAACCTAGTCTAAGTACTTGAGACCAGAAGGTGAGAGTATTCTGAGATCTAGCACAAAGGTTAAATGTGTATACATTCTGAGACCGGACGGTGATGAGTGAAATACATCTAGGAAGGACGGGAAGGTGAACTAGGCATTATATAACTTGTTTAATCTGGTATACGTAATCATGAATGGGTTTACCACATAAATTTTGTTATTGTATTAGATGTCATGGGGAAGATAACCCTAGCTTCACATTAACGGTTGGAAATACAGTAGTCAATGTGCACATTAGCTAATTTACTTTAGGAATTTAGTTGAAACATAAAAAAAAACCATTTACTTTATGCGTTTTTACCTTGGGAATAGAAATTTCATCTAAAAAAAGTGTGCTAATAGATTTATTCTCATGCATTCCCTATGGGATCGACCTCAACTCTTGTTGAGTTCTATATTTGATCAACGACTACTTTACTATTCCTTTTGGAGTGTAAATTTTGGCGTATCAAATTTTGGTACCGTTGCCGGGGAATACGGCGAAGTAATAGTCTATTAGTTTTCACTTTCAATGTGTAATTCTAGTCCCTAATTGCCACTTGAGAGTTTTTCTTGCCAAATTTCTTTTATCTCAAGTGTACTATCTAGTAGAACTGGCATATTTAGGTTGTGATGTTTGTGTAAATACATGTGCTTATAGTAGTCTAGGGTAACCCATGTTTTGAGTTGTGTAAAATACCTTAAGTTAAAATTGTATAAAATGCCTTAAGTTAAAAATGCTGCCAAAAACTTGTATGTGCATGCACCCCATCCTAACTAACTGTTATAATTTCTGAAAGAGTGGTATGCATTGTATGGTTGGTATAGTGATGAATAAAGAATGACTAGGTTGATTAGTGCTAATTAGTATAGGAGATGTGTCGCATGTGTGTGAGCGTATTTGCTTAATTTCAAGCACCGCACTCGTAAGTTAGAACTTGCCTGGTTAGTCCCACCAAAAAAATGGAATGACTGGAGAAAAATGTGATCTTAGGCCCTTTTTGTTGATTAGTCACTTAGACTAAAAGTTTACCAACCAAATGAAGTTGTCCTTTTTGAACCAAAAAATTGAGCCTAAATAGACCCTTTTATTTGTAATCACCCAACTCACCTCCCCAATCTTGTCTGCGAATTTTTACATTGACCCTGGTCTCTCCAAGGGAATTGTGAACCTCAGCCTAGGACAATAGCCTAAGTTGAGGGTGGCTTATGCTGGCCTTGGTGATTTAAGAAGACATTGTGAACCTCGACCTAGGCCAAAAGCCTACGTTGAGGGTGGCTACTATAGGAAAAGCAGAAAAAAAAGTGAGGAATATACCCAAACGGAGGAAAATAAAATCGGGGGTGTGACTGTAAAAAAAGATCACAGAAATTACTCCCAAATGGCAGAGAAAGTGAAAAGTACGGGCAATAGGAACTAAAAACTGTGAGCAAATGGTCGAGTTAAAGTAGTGTCTTGGAGGGTCCGATAGACACTTGATCCTAAATGTGCTCCAACTTAACCTGAGCCTACATTACAATCCACAAAAGTCCTAATGTGATCCTAAAAAGGTCATTTGAGAGTTGAGGTGGTGAAAATAAGGGCAAGCATATGGTCGATACTTGTGTGTCCACTGAAAATCATTTGTGAGAGTGAGTGTCTGCATTCCAGTCTCTAGTCTACATTGATTTGTTGTGTGTGCGACACTTCTTTGTAGTGAGGGCACTATCCTTGCACTGATTGGTTTCTAATACAACTGGTTCATCTTCATTCCCAATCTTATGTAGGCTGATCGTACTTGGAGGATGTTTACCTTAATCTGTGTGGGTCTGTTTGGGGTGTAAGAACATTCTAAGCATGTGTTTTGAGCATATATGTTAAAATTGAAGGGTTATCCTTATGTTTGATGAGGCACTTGTATTTATACATTGTTCGGTTGAGTCGTCATTCCTTGAGGTCAAGCAATCATTCTAAGTTGAGGGTGTTGATGAGCCATGGAAATACAGCTCTTGTAATGCTTTAAACGCATGATTTTTGCGCGTTCTTAAGAAAATTGGTTAGTTTGATGTATGTGTTTTTATTATTTTTAGGAACAGGGTGAAGGCATGGACTAAGGAGCAAAGTGCAAGAAAATGATTGAGGAAAAAGGCAAAAAGCTCACAATACGAAGCCTCCATGGGTCGTGCAATACTACACAGATCGTGAGAGGCCACGTGGGGCAGGTCCGAGCAAAGAAGTCAAGAATGGAGCTAAGGGAAGGAGCACGGGCATACACACGGCCCATGTAACACCATAGGGATCGTGTGGTGCGCCGTATCCCCACACTTGAATTGTTAAAAGGTTGATGGTGCACAAAAGATAAGGCAACTCGTATGGTCCCTTTCACGGGCCATGGGAATTGACACGAACCATGGCCCCCATCATGTAAGTGATGTAAGTTTTAGAGTCACCAATGAAAATAACAAAAATCATTCATGTGGAGAGAGACGGGTCCTGTCGCGGGCTGTGTGACTAGCCACAGACCGTGACATGAGCCGTGATGCCGAAAGACCAAAGGTCGTGCCTAGAAATCACTAAGGCAAGGATCACGGGCCATTTCACGGTCCGTGAACTCCCACATGGGCCATGCCAACACACGTAGGGACGCAACACAGTAATGGCTCACGAACCGTTTCATAGTCCATTTGGATTCTCACGGACTGTGTAGTGACCCGTACCCATGCCAAAAAATGGATTAGGTTTTCTCTTGTATATATATATATATATTATTTTTATTCCATTTTCATTATTATTGGACAACTGGAGATAGAGAAAATGGGAAGAACACTGTTGTACATAATTTTACATTGAATTCTTGGATTTCAATTATCAATTTAGATATTGTAACACGTGGATTCATTATATTATCAATAGTAAGTTCCTTATCATGATTCCTTTGTATTGTTGTGGGTAATTTGTTTTGAATATGCTAGGCTAAACCCACAACTAGGGTTGTGGAAATCATGACAAATTAATAAGATAACAAATTTGGTGATGAACCCTTGGGATTGATCGTCGTATACGTTGTAGTATGCTTTGCTTTAACTTCTTCCTTAATGAGTCGATGCGTACTTGAGACCAGAGGTGAGAATATTCTGAGATCTAGCACAAAGGTTAAAATTGTACACATTCTGAGACCGAGAGGTAATGAGTGAAATACATCTTGGAAGGATGGGAAGGTGAACTAGGCATTATATAACTTTTTTGATTTTTTATATGCAATCATGAATGGGTTTACCGCACAAATTTGGTTATCGTATTAGACGTCGTGGAGAATAAAACCCTAGCTTCTCTTTAACGGTTGGAAATTCAGTAGTCAACATACACATTAGCTACTTTACTTTAGGAATTTAGTTGAAACATACAGAAAAACCCATTTACTTTATGCATTTTTATCTTGGGAATAGAAATTACATCTGAAAAAGGGTGTTAATAGATTTATTCTCACGCATTCCCTGTGGGATCGACCTCAACTCTTGTTGACTTCTATATTTGATTAAGGACTGCTTTACTATTCCTTTTGGAGTGCAAATTTGGGCATATCACATGGATTCGCATAACACGTAGCACATAAAGACTAAGGGGTGGGTAAGTATGGCTCACTTTATAGAGGCAAAGTGTGACTTAGGATCTTTCACATCATATCATAAATCCATATCATGATACTCATCATCAATCCATAATAACCATATCCAATAGATAACCATAATCATAAGCTCCAAATACAACACATAGCATATATTTGTACAAGAGTCTACAAGATGTCCAACAATGCCTCTAATCATAAGATAGGATGGGGGTCAAGACATGTCACGAGCTCACCCTCAATGTAATGAAATAAACAAAAGCATCATAGGTAGATTAATGGTGGTTTGTACTTGGAAGATAGGAATCTCAACAACAAGTGTCTAGAATCCGATCTAGCCGTCGAACGGTAGATGAAGGTAGTCTCCGATCCCTACATGGTTAGATCATGTAAGCAAAAGTATGCATTAGTACATTTTAATGTACTAAATATGCGGCCATGCAATGCACATAAGCTCATTACACCGGCATTCAATGTTAGATGACAAGGGCATATATATAGAAAGAATCATATAACAAGAGAGTAGTATATCCATATTCCATGAAATACATGATGCATTAATACAAAAGTACTTCATATATAACAGGGATGGGACCATAACCGGCATAATACCAAGTGATTTAAAACTTTGAACTCCGTTATCTTCCCCACAATGAATAAAGAGTTAACCTACTTGCCAAAGGTAGATCCATTAACATTCATCATCATCATCCATAAAGGGGCATAAACATAACCATATAGATAACGAGAATGGAGTATGTGGACCCTTGGGCATAGCGCACCCTGCCTCCAATCCCATCGGTGCTTGGTCATCATCTCACAAGAATACATATACATGCTTGTAAAAGAGGCATAAGACTTTCAAATTGTTTACATGCATACTTAGGCTTAAAGGCCAAATATCATTTTATAATCATGCATACTTAGGCTTAAAAGCCAAACATACTTCATATTCATGCATACTTGGGCTAAAAAGCCAAATCATACTTCATGTCATACTTTCATGCATAGGAATAGCTCCATTAAGTACATAGATATGATAAAGGAGTATGGACCCTTGAGGATAGCCCACCCTGCCTCCACCCTTAATTTTATGCTACTTCATACACAAACGTTTGGTGTAAAACGCCCATCATTTTCTCAAAGAGCCATATCATAGACATTCATGTGATCACTTTCTTGTCATACCTATACTTTCAGTGAAATCATAATCATAATTGGGCCTTAACCTGCATCATAAACTATATAAAAACCATAGTCATGTATGTATATGCCATAAATGAGATGAGAATAGCATGGGAAATAGAGATTCAATCTTCAATCAACAATATATTATGAAATTCAAGTAAATCCATAAGTAAACTCCACATTTAAATCATAATTAGATTACCCATTCTTAAATCAAGCTTAAAAGGGGCCTGGCACATTCATATCTTAATAACCCTAATGTAATTTATCATATTAGGGCTTAAATCACTTTAAAATCAACAATAAAACATAGCCCATACATCAATTAAATTTAATAAACAATAATATTCAAAACCCATAATTAAAGTAAGCTAAAATTCATGAAAATTAAGTGAAAAGAATTTGGGTCTTCATGGTTGAATGGGACAATGAATCAATCCCTATACCTTAGCTAACCACGAAGAAATAGGAAGAAATTTGATGAAGAAGAAGACCCTTTCCTTAATTTTCTAAGCTAAGCCTTCACTAGAGTTCTTTAGAGGAGTTCTTAAGAGTGAGCTTAAATATAATGTTAAGTATGATAATGAAAATGAATGAGTGAAGAAGAGTTTAGGTCATTTGAATGTCTTAGGATAACATAGGAAGTCACAAAATCCCCTTAGGAGTAGCCATAATTACAAAAAACCATTAATGAAATAGAATAAAATTTGTTGTCAGGGGTCGCATGAGAAGGTCTCATGGTCTAGACAAGTTCACGTAGATCGTGAGCCCTTCCGTGAAGCCACACTTAGCCAAAACAAAGAGAACACATCACGGATGGGCTGTACAAAATCGAGCATAACATCTTGATCCGAACTTGGAATTAGGTGAAACTTGATGCGTTAGAAAGTTAATTCAAAGAGATTCAATTTGATAGGTCATAAGATACCTAGTTTGTTTTGTGCTAAGATATTGGACCATTTAAATTTGACCCTTCTATGGGTTCTTGTAAAAAGCTTAGCCAGTGGAATTCCTTTGAACTTTACTTGATAAAGGAGACCCATGATGACCTTACACCACATAAATAATCTTGAATTGAAGGCTTGAAAGTGAATTTAGATTGAGCTTAAGGGTTCCATGGAAATCCTCCAATTAGAGATCGAAAAGAGGATTTGGAAAGCATTTGAGTGAGTGAATGAGAAGTTAAGTGTTATAATAAGAACGAATAGTAATGAAGAAGTATAAACTAATTTAAGGGTTCCGTGGGAGGGTCACACGGTTTGTACAAAGTTACACAATACATAGAAACAACCTTCACCGATGAAGGTTCAAGACGGTAATCCCTTATTTAGAAACATTACACACCAACACCGATACGGAGGGCTTCACTTCCCATGAGAGTCACACAGATGGCGTTGCCTCCCGTGAAGCTTCATTTAGAAAGTTTCTCCATCCATGAAGTTCCAAGATGGTGATGTCATACTTAGAAAATTTTCACACCAACACCTATACGGATGGCCTCACGGATCGTGAAGGGGTATATAATCCGTGAGAGGTTTATATGTGATAACAGTTAGCCAAAATATGGTTTTCAAGGCCAAGTCTCAATCACACAAGCCACCACACGGTATATAAAGTGCCACATAGACCCTGTGGGGTTCATTGCGTGCCTTGGTCTTAAACTGCAAGTTAAGGCCAACACTTGTTACACAAGGCCAAGGGTAACGTCAAGGCCCTTCCACACAGCCCGTGGAGGTGCCCATGGGGCATCACCTTGGTAAAAAACTTTTCGAAACCAAATTTCAAGCACCATTAAAGATATACAAAGTTCGAGTCTTACAACAGATCATAAATGATCCTTGTAGTCAAGTCCAATAGTAATTTCTTAGGGGTATTTTAGCATTTTCCCACCATTTTAACATCCATATTATGTAGTTTTAGGTTATTTTTAAGTGGGATTCATGAGTTCCTATCAATTTAATCCCTTATTCTCTCAATTCTCACCCCAATTAAGAAAATTCTCTCTACAGAATGTTCTCCTAAGGCAAGAACAAGGTGTTTCTAGGGTTTTTCAATTCAAGCCTATAATTCCAAATTCTAATCATGGATTGTACTAGAAGTATGTGGAAATTTTATCCATGGATCTTCTTCCATCTATGGAGACCCAATTGAAATTCAAATTCTCAAGTTTTGATCATGATCAAACCTAGGATTTTAATAATTTCTTATGGGTTGTACTTAATTGCATTGGGATTTTTAGAATTGATGTTCTCATGCATAATTTAAGCATGTCTTGACAATTTTAAGGATAAGTTTCATTACCCCATTCCATGTATGACTTCTATGATTGTGAATTCAACTAGCATGACATGCATTAATTATGACTTGAAGAGAATAATGAACTTAAGATGATTTTAATCAAATACCACTATGCTTATTATGAAATTCAAAATGTGCTTTTGATTGAACCCTTCTCATTATGATTTTACGTGATTATCCTACTTTTGATTGAAGTAACTTTAACATGATATAATAATTTGACTATTTCCAATTGAAGTGATCTCAATATTGAATTATGATTTGAGATTCTTTCAATTGAAATTTTCTCACCATGAATTGATGGTTTTAATTTAGTGTCCTTTCTTAGTTTGTTACAAGATCGTGGCATGGCTTAGGAGGTATTCTAATGTGTTGAGACTCTCATGAAAATATAAATACTACTAGATTCAAACCCTTTCTTTTAAAAGTTGTGATCTATTATGATGCATGACTATTATTGTCGAGAGTACTGCCAAGCACCATGTTGAAATAGAGTGATTAACTAGGTCCCAGAACTATATGCCACCATAGAATGTCTTGATTAGACAAAGACTAGCTATTGTATCCATCTAAGCTCATTATTAAGGTCCTTAGCTGGCATATGCGACAACCTCTTTACGATATGGGCAAGTGTAACACCACAGGAAAAGATCTCCTATTTTTGAACTTTAGAAATTCCCTAGGGTCACTAACAGTGATCACAAGTCGGAACCCACAACCCATAGAAGGTTCTATGAGTCATAGGTGGGACTCTTGGAACCCCTTTACACTTAGCCATATTTTAATACCTTAAGCTAGTCGTTTACGAGCCACAGTTATGAGTTGTACTCAGAAGTACAATTTGTAGAAAGGTTCTCATAGACCCCAACTAAGAGCCTAGGTAGTGTCAAAACCATGAGGAGCTTTATGACCCGTGATTGTTTGTACGACCCATAGAATATGTTCTAAAACATCCAAGTGCATGAGATTTAATTTTTCTAAGTCTCAGCCTATTCTACGATAAGGGTATATAACCCATAGAACTTTAAGGTGAGTCTTGAATTTGTGGTACCATGTTCAAAATTCATAATCTCAGTATTTTTATCATGAATTGATAGAAAAGGTATGTATAAGGGTCCACAACCCATAAAAGGTAAACATAGACCCAAGGTTCAAAAAGTGAAAAAAACCTTGACAGCTTCCATAAAGCCATTCTACGAGTTTTAGACTGAACACTCAGTCGTAGATAGGGGTCTCGTGGTTCAATTGGCAATTTTAGCAAAGGCTAAATTTGTTCTTTTCCCATTTCTAATCGAACCATGAATATTTTAGGATATTTTTAGGATTTCTTAGGTCCCTTATAAATATTCAATAGGTCTTATTCTCATTAACACTTAGAATACCTTGAGAGCGAAATTGGAGGAGAGAAAAGTCAGGGTTTAAGCGTTTCATCAAAGTTCTTTATGTTTTAATCAGAATATTAATTTTTTAGGTATGAGAGACTATCATAGAATTTGGATTGAGTTTATCCATGAGCCCAACGTCTATGTTTCCATTTTAATTGAGTATTGAGTTGTGTGAAAATCTAGTATTTGAATTCTGGTCGAGTTGATTCTTCTTCTATTGATTTCTTTATAATTATGCATTAAAATTATTATTACGTTACTATTGAAAATGTTGCTCATGGTTACTTTTCCATGAATCCTAGTTGAGTTGATGATCATGACTTTCTCATGCATTGTTTGATGTTAAGATTCATGATTTTCATACATTAAATAAAGTATTATTTTAAATCAAGGTGTGCATGTTCTATAGTAAAGATGATGGTTTGCTAATGCATTGACAAAAGAAGTGACTTGAACTAATATTATATACATGTACTTTTTAAGTAAAAAAAGTTTAATTTTAAAAAGAGTTTTGATGAGATGAGAATAGTTTTGAAAATATATTCTAAATGAAAGAGCACATGACTTGTACATGACAGATTTTTATGAGTTAAGGTTAAATTTTAAAGGTCCATTGAGATTTAATGAGATGATTTAAAATGTTTGATAGATATGAGTGTATGATTTGAGAGTAGTATTGGCACTGACCTAACAAATTACATCACTAATGTAGGATAAGTCATGACCATTAATTTAGGCAACTCCTTAGCCTTACTGACGATTGCCTATTGGATTCACTGCTAGTTGATCATTTCTTACTCTGGTAAGGTATTAGAAGGGTGCAATAATGGCAGTGCAAAACATTATATCATCACTCACTCATATGGTAATAATGGTCAGTTAGAGAAACTCCCATGGATAATTGATTTTTGTTTGATTGAATTGCATATGATTGAGTTGATTTGAAAAGCATTGCTTTACTTTTAACCTTGTATATCATATTGAAATGAGTTGAGCTTTATTCTTTTCATTGAGAGTTTTGTTCTATTAATTTATCTTACATACCATACATTCCACGTACTAATAGTATTACATTATTTTATGATTGAGATATAGATGTCAGAGATCCTCAGTAGATACTTTATTGAAGATCTATCCGGTGCTAGACGATGGCAATACCTGTTTGCTTTCAAAGAAATCCTTTTATTGTAGTTTATTTCTTTCTATTATTTTGAGGGAGCATTAAGATTATGTTGGAACCTCTTATGAGTTGATAGGAACTACGTAGACCGAGTCAGATAGAGTTAGAGTGGAGTTTGTCTTTCCTCTGGAGTTAAATTTTAAAATTATAGTTATTTCTTTTAATTGAAATGTTGACTTATATTTAATAAGAAAATCTTGAAAATTATTTTATACGATGATTTAAATACCCACTTAAGTACGTTCATTTGGTTTCATTGAGTCTTTCACAAACTGATTAAGTGATCAAGACAAGTGGTTAATTTGGGAACAATAAATGCTTTTTGAGCGCCAGCCACTCCTACGGTACCCTATCGAGGCCTGACAAACTTTGTATCAGAACAAAAGGTTCAAGTATCCTAGTGTGTTTGTGAAGTCATTTCCAGTAGAGTCCTTCCTATTTGTGTGAAGCATGACATATCTATATTGGGGAGGCTACAAGACATTAGGAATTTTTTCACTTCTTCATACTCTAAAATTCATGCAGTAGAGTCCAAATTTATAAAGGTCCCCTTCTTATAGTGCATTATGCATTTGTACATCATGCCTCCTTAATGTATTTCTAGTAAGAGAAATGATACCAGAGTCAGAGTACCATAATCTAAGATTCCCTCATTGTCAAGAGTGAGGACTAGAGGATACCCTGCACGAGCAGCTGAGGTTCCTCAAGTAATCCTTCCCTATCCTACCCATGTCCCACAAACTCAAACTGTTGTTCTATCTTCTAAAACTGAGTTTAGAAGAGCCATTGTGATGATCACCCAATTAGTAGATGCCCAGTCTAATTTGAAGTGTACTCTATCCCCTAACTTTAGTTCTCATGAGCCATCAACCACTACAAGGATTAGAGTTTTCTTGTGGATGAACCCACTTTTCTTTAAAGGATCCAAGGTTGAGGAGGACCCTCTGAGCTTTATTGATGAGGTGTGGAAGGTCCCGAGAGCCATGCATTCTACTGAGATTGAGGGAGTTAATTTTGTCCCTTATCATCTTAAATATGTTAGAGACATTTGGTAAAATCAATGGGAGGAGAGTCATGGTAGGGATATTGAGCTTGTAGTGTAAGATGCGTTTGAGAGTGCATACCTTGACCAATTCTTTCCAAGTGAGTTGAGGGAGGCAGAGGCAGAAACATTCGTGAACTTGAAAAAAGAGGGGATGATAGTGAAGGATTATAGTCTTAAATTCATCCAATTGTCTAGGTATGCTTTTGAGATGGTCCCACATATGAGGTCTAAGATGAGAAAGTTTGCCTCTAGCTTCTCTCCAGGTCTAGTCTAGTTGTTAAGGTCAAGTAGCGGCACCACACAATTGAAGAGGCTATGTAGGAGATTTAGTATGAGATGAGGGAGTAGTTCCCCAACTTATTTGAGCCCCCATGTGTGATTATATCCTTACTTTCATTAATGAAAGTTCTTTTGATAGTAGATGTTGTAATGACCCTTTGGGTCATTTTGCATACCATGTTATTTTCCACGATTAGAGCTTTTCTATAACGACCCCAAGTTATCTATGACCTGCTAGTACGAGTAGCATGGTTGCCTAGACATTCGTTAGGGAGTTGTGTAGTTTCTTGTGTTTTAGAAGGCCTTAAAACTTACAATTTTGAATTTTGTGCAAAATGTGGATAAAAGGCCTTAGAATAGAATTTTGACAGTTCCATTAGCTTTGAAATGACAAAATTAGGCTAGAAGCATGGTAAGATAGAGAATCGAAGTTTTTGGTGTGAGTTTGTGCCGTGTTTCGCATTTTAACCTTCTAAATTCGCCAACAGTTGACTTTGGTCAACATTCTTGAAAAATGTTGGCAAATAAAATTTTCTGATAGCACGATTAGTTATGGGATCTCAAATTTTGTCTAGAAGGATGTTTCGTTCAGTTCACGAGGTTTTAGAGCTTATTTTGAGCCCCTAGGTAGAAAATTTTTAAAAATGGCCATCGGAGTGCGACCCACATTCAATCAAAACAACCTCTATAGAAATCTTAACTATGCCATTAAATTAAGATTGATGATTTTGGTATGGTCGCATAGTTCATTTGCATATACATGGTCTCGGATGAATTTCGAGTACCCATCGGGAACTTTGGAACTTGGAAACTCAACTTTTCAGTTGGTTTTCTGGTACAGGTGACCCATGCCTTTGCAAATGTGGGCTAGGGGCGATGATCATTATAGTTAGATCCCTATGACATTTGGGAACGTGGACTATGGATCATGATCGTGGAGGTTGGGTATGGATCATGATCGTGGAGGTTGGGTTCTTACGACCATCGCGAACATGGAGCCATGTCTGTGATGGCAAAGGTTTGGGTTATGGAGGTTGGGTTCTTATCACCATCACAAACACGGAGCCATGTTTGTGATGGCGAAGGTCTGGCTAGCTAGACCTTCGCAATCGTAGAGGTGTCTTCTGTTATTGCGAAGGTCATTCTTCCTATGTTCTGCGATCGCACAACATTGTTCATCGTGATCACAGAGGTCTTTTTAATAGCTTTATATATCAGTTCACCGACGAATTTTATCAAGTGTGCAAAACTTCTCAAGACGATAACATGCGCATTTTGAGGCCAAATTTGGTAATTCAAGGGTCCGAGTTAAAGGAAATTTCATTCTGAATGCATTGGCGACATCGGGATGTTTAGATAAGGATCTATTTCAAGTAAAATTCTTGATATAGCTACTGATTATATGCATTTTCGGTGTGCATTTTGGGGAAACTTTGAGTGTTGATTTCTTGGTCTATGATTTCCATGTTCAGCGATTCTAGACTTTATTTTGGGTGTTTTTTCTCGGATTTCATGGGGTGGTTCATTTCAGAATTTGTGGCTTCTTTTTGGTAATTTTACTACCCATAGCTGCTGCTATTTCTTGACATTGTTGTTTAAATTATGATTATGTGTTCATTTGCAATGATTTTCAACCAAAATTTAGTTATTGTATTGTTAATTGAGTTGGGATATGGTTCTGGACCAGTTTTTTAGGTCAATTTCAAAATTTCTGATGCGAGTCCCACAATTCCCATTTTAGACCCCAAAATTGATTCGTCTCCATTTCTCACAATTTTAGTGTCTAAATGATTGTTGTAATAAAGTGAGTCTATTTTTGGCAGCGTGGCAGCATTCAAAGGCCATACAGAAGGGGAAGGCTCTAGCAAAGTAAAGTTGTGCGTGCGTGATCAGCCTATAGGTAGGCTATTATTTCCCTTTCTTCAGATCGAGGTAGCTAGTGTAAATTCATGTTGAATTGATTAGAATTTGGGATGGGTAGTAAGATTACTTGTTTCAGGTGTTAGAACTCATGTTATAGGCCTACGATATTTTTGAGTAGTCGTGAACTCATATCAAGTCTTGTTTTTTATAGATAGTAGTGCTGTTTTTCTCTCGTAGAACTTTATTCCTGCTAAGCATGTGTAGTTGATAGAATAGTGGTGGATGGATAGTTGTTTAGAGCCTTCGTAATCAAATCATGCTTGGTTTGTTTCGGGCACTTAGAGTGATTTTGATTATGTAACTATTGTTGATACTTGGTAGACTTGTTAGTTTATTATTTATATTGTTTTTTTAAGGATGAACGGGCAGCAAAAAAATTCAAAGAGTCTCTCAATGGATTAAAAAGTTTTCAATAATTTTATTAAGTATTGAGGGGCTTTAAATAGCCAACACAAAATAAGAATCTGCATAATTTAAAATTTATAAACAACCTAAAATATCTCAACAATTTAACTAAAATTCAAAATTCAAATTTATCTTAAAATAATTAATTTATTTCGTTAAAAACTACTGCAGTAACTAAAAGCAAATTTCAATACTCATCCTTTGCTTTAGTTACTACAATTTTAAAAAAGTTGCTCCTCCTTAATTTTTGCTTATGTTGCTTGTGCTTGAGGATTGATTTTAAGCTTGCACACTTTTGTAACATGACCGGCTTGTTTGCAATTTCCACATATTGCATCGGGTCTCCACAACAAAAATGTTCCAAGTGTCTTTTTCTTTTTCAGTATTTGCAAAAAGGATAATTACCTTTTTTCTTTTCTGCTTTGTGAATAAAGAGCACTTTCAGTATCAGTGTCTTATAAGCTCTTCTTTGCTCTTGTGCTTGAAGTAGACTAACTAATTCTTTCAATAGATATAGTAGAGAGATCATTAAGCTCTTCCAAAGATTAAATTTTAGTCTTGAAACTCTCTGGAATTGTCACAAGATTTTTTTTTTTTACGATTTTGTCATCGTTGAAATCCTTGCCAAGCAACCTCATTTTATTAACAAGCAAAGAAATCTTGTCAGAATAGTTAACAATAGTTTCTTTCTCTTGCATCCTAAGAGATTCAAAATCCCTTTTCAAATTCAAAATTTACATTTGTATGACCCGATCACTTCCCTAGTATTCTTTTTTTAATTTCTTCCAAGCTTCTTTTGTTGTCTCACAAGCAATGATTTTAGAAAAAATTGAATTTGCAACTGAAATTTGAATTACAGTTTTGGCTTTGAATATTTTGGTTTTCTCATCCGATGAGCTTTAATACGAGCAAGAGTGGGATTTGTAAAGAGAGGTTGTTAAGGAATATCTTCCATCACAACTTCCCACAAATCATAAGCTTCAAGATATGATTTCATTTTAACTAACCACATCTAATAGTGTTCACTAGTGAAAATTTTTGGGGCATTCAAGGAGAGACTGTTGCTTGCTATTTCAAGTTAAAAATTGGTTAACAATTAGCCTATGCTTTAAAAAAAACACAGGTTGAAAATAGCCCTAACGGGTTAAAACAAGTTGAAAAAAAGCTCTTGCGGTTAAAAGGTAGCCCTGGCGGTTTAAGAAGGTAGCCATTGCGGGTTAAAAATTATATGGTAGTTCTTTGGAAGAACTCACTGATCCCATAAGATCAATGAGACTCTTGTTACCACTATTGATTTTTTATAAAGGATGAATGGGGCAGTAAAAAGATTCAAAGAGCCTTTCAATGGATTTAAAAACTTTCAATAGTTTTCAATAATTTTATTAAGCATTGAGGGGTTTTAAATGACCAACATAAAATAAAAATCTTCATAATTTAAAATTTAAAAATAACCTAAAAATCTCAACAATTTAACTAAAATTCAGAATTCAAATTTATCTTAAACTAATTAACTTATTTTGTTAAAAACTACAGCAGTAACTAAAAGCAAATTTCAACATCCCTACTATCAGTTAGTATCACATGTTGGCCTTATTTTAGGATAAATAACTTGCCTTAGATGACTTGGCGTCGTTCCAATAGGCATAGATTCTTGTAGAATGATATAATAGACTAGAGTTTGTAGCTAGGCAGTAATTGTGCACTCTTGAGCACCTTTATTCATAATCTCCTCACGTTTTCCAACTATTGTAATACATTGATGCCCCAGACCTTGTGATCGGCTTGTCTCAATTTTGGTTTAAGCTCGAGTAGAGATAATGAATCGTTCTTATAGTAGTAAGTCCCCGGACTGTGTGTATGTAATTGTGGACTTGGTTAAGTGTAGGAAAGAAGCTTAAGTTATTATTAGGCACATGAGAAGTAAGTATTTATTTTGGTACCTCGTTTGGCCATTTATGTGATAGTACCGGGGTTCGAAGCCTCATTTTTACAAAGTTTGATTACCTGGGCATAGGGGTTCGAGGCCTCGCTTTGACAGAGTTATGACTTCCTAGAGTATTGAGGTTCAAGGCTTCACTTTTATAGAACTATCATTCTAATAGTATTAGGGTTCGAGGCCTCATATTTCATGATATTATCAACACATTAGTATTGGGGTTCGAGGACTCAATTTTATTGAGCTATGATTACCTTTGTGTCGGGTTCGAGACTTTGCTTGCTCAGAGCTTCTGATCACATAGATCACTAGGGGTTCGAGGCCTCGACTTCGTGGATTTATGGCCTGCACAGTACTTTCAGTTCGAGGCCACGATCATACAGATTTGTGGCTCATGCAGTACCTTACTCTGAGAGAACTTTAGCTCTTAGTTATGCTAGTATAGATATTTTTCCTGCTCAAGGGGCTTATAGGGGTCTGCTCGGGTTTTACTTTAAACTGCACACATGTATCCCCGTCGAGTGTAGCTAGTGTAGATCTTATATCAATACTTATTGTTTCTACTACAGCTCTTTTCTTGTCTTAGATATTGATATCGAATTCCTGTTTAGGTTTGATTCCTTTTCTTCATATTGCTTTTACATGCGTTGCTCAGTCGGCCAATAATGTCTAATAGTACCATGTTATCTGGTACTCATACTACACTATGCATCTCTTTTAGGGACATAACCAAGTGAGTAAATTTTCATATAGTTGGAGTTATCGTGTCCAAATACATTAACAAACTAAAAACAATCTAGTGCATAAGAGTGATATTTTAGATGTTTACCCAACAATTAGTGTAATTGTTCCCCTCATCTTTTGCCCCTTTAAAAAATATTGACACCCCTATATCCTAAAAATGCAACCCAACAAATCCTCTTCAAGCAGTTCATCTATATTTTTATTGCTAAGATTCTTACTTTCATTAAAAAAACACTTGATTATCTCTGAATGATGACAATGTTGGATTAAAAGTAGACACTCCTTTATGATGGAAAAAAAACATATGGTCATCTTACGGACATATTATCAATTGTATTTCTCTCGAAGAAGTTGAACTCCTTCATGACCACCTCCTGTTCATGCATCTGTTTTAATGTTTCAAATAAATAATGACAATTGCAATCATAAAACTTTATTTAGACGCGCTTTTATTTTCCTTGACCTACGCGAAGCGCGGGCATATTTACTAGTTAGAAGAATACTTCACCAATGAATTAAGCTTTTTTGGTTCAGTCTTTTTGTTTCTATTTTGAGGTTTCATCTCCAAGTAAACAGAGAAAAAGAAAAAATTATAAATTTTATTTACTCAGAGTCACTTCCATTTTATCTATAACAACATCATTCCTATCAATTTTGATTAGTTTAATACAACTTTTCTTTTGGTTAATACGATAAAGAATGATCAACCCTCTTGTTGTTTGTAATGATAGCCAATTATAAATTGTGAATTCTTAAAAAGTAAGATTAGTTATATGTTAATTTTGATTTTATTTTTTTTGTTTGATCTTCGTTTTTCAATTAAATTTATATTTTCCCTTTTCACCCTTGAAGGTGAAAGTAGAACTTTTTAAATAGACACTTTTTTTCATTTACATTATGACATCGGGATTGATCTATCATTTTGCTTATAAATTTGGTAAAATTCTGTAATCCTATATTAGTATCTAAAAGTCAACTTAAATTTTATAAATAATTTATCCAAAATCTAATGAAGTGAGTTCTTTAAAATTTTCCAAATTTATAAATTCAATATTCTAGCTTTATATCTATATATGTTGTTATGTTCTTTAATCTCCTCAGCTTTTTCTAGTTTGCAATGACAATAAGACGTCTGAAAGAACTCGAACAAGGACTTCATCATCAAATGTTTAAAAGGGTATAGGATCTAACTTGTCATTATCTCAATATTGTTAGGATTTTTTTAAAAATCTTTATTTTAGTTTTGGTTATTATATTAGACTTAATGAAATATTCCTTATTCACGTCTTTAGGTAGATTTTGGTCAATAATCAATTTGAACATTTGATGAACGCTAAAAGAGTAGAAAATCCTCAATCTATAATTCCAACAATTGAGGAATATTTTAATGAAGTTGGGGAGACTCTGTCACAGATGAAAAATGACATCTAGTACTCTCTAAGCTAAAAACCCTAATACATCTATAATTTTAACAAAGACACTAAATTTAATAATTCTATGATAAGTCGAATTTTCTATTAATTCTATCTCATGCAATGATTTTCTTCATATTTAATTGCTTATATACCGGTTACTTGCAGTGATAGTCTTGATGTTGAATTTTCTCATTTGGTTACGTCATGTGAACTTGTCCAACATTTGTAGCCGGCGAGGTTTACTTTTTTCTCTTCTTCTTCCTTTCTTCTTCCTTTCTGAATTTCCAGCGTTCTTGTCCAGAAGTCCCTCTTCTCTTCTTCTTCTTTGATTCTATCCGGCGTATTTCCACCAACTTCCGGCGACGTCCACCGAAAGTCTCCGACGACCAAAATTCCAAGATAATCTTTGCACAGTTCCTGGGGACCAGAATTTTGGGTCAAATTTCAGTCAGAAACAAAGTTCAGAAATTCCGCGACCAGTTACAATTCAGGTTTTATCGTTCAAGCCACTAATATTACTCAGGTGATATCCCCCATTTTCTCCTTTCTGCCTTATTCAACGTCTTACTCTAGTCAGATTCGTTGTTCTACCATTTTTGGAAATTACTTCTTGTTGGTATTTCTGCCATTAGCTTACTGTTTCATGTTCAGTTTGCTATTAATACTTCTTATCTACTTGTTACTCTTTGAATATAGTTTATTTCTTGTTGTAGTTATTACTTATTACATATAGCTCTTTATTGTCTAGTCTTGTTCGCTGTAAGAATTATTGTATTTATTATGTTCCTTGAATATTTGGCTGCTGACTGTTGAATATTGTCTGTGGATTGGTTGCTTTTGTCTGTGGATTGTTTTCTGTTGGATTTTATTGTTTG
This sequence comes from Solanum rostratum, assembly GCA_029948455.1. Taxonomy (NCBI): domain Eukaryota; kingdom Viridiplantae; phylum Streptophyta; class Magnoliopsida; order Solanales; family Solanaceae; genus Solanum; species Solanum rostratum. The sequence goes on from CM057056.1 coordinate 35,335,401, forward strand.
TTTGTTAGTATATTACTTGGTTATGTGATTGATCTTAATCGGGTCCAAGCGAATACTTGATTGCCTCGATATTATTGTAGTTTTCGGGTGATTATTTGCGAGCGTGTAGTGAGTTATTAGTTGGTGGCGTCTGGGTCTGATGGTGGAGTAGGGTCTTGTCTTCGGCTGGGGTCGGGGATAAGAGGTAGGGGTGGTAAGAAGGGCACAGGCTTATCTCAATCGAGGATAAGATCGTGGAATATAGGATCACTTACAGGGAAATCCATAGAGCTAGTAAAGTGTCTTAAGAGGAGATAAATTAATATAGCGTGTGTTCAGGAGACTAGATGGGTAGGGACCAAAGCTCGGGACATAGACGGGTTCAAGTTATTGTATTCAGGTGGCTCTAGGGATAGAAATGGTGTAGGTATACTAGTAAACGAGGACCGTAGGGAATATGTGGTGGAGGTCAAGAGGTTTAATGATAGGATGATATCTATTAAACTTGTGGTGGGTAAGCGCATAGTGACTGTAGTTAGTGTATATGCGCCTCAAGTGGGCCTAGATAAGGAAGTCAAGAGGCTCTTTTAGGAAGATTTGGATGAGGTGGTGAGCGGCATACCAGTGACGGAAAAACTTTTCATTAGGGGAGACTTTAATGGGAATATTGGGGCTACCACTAGCGGGTTTGAAGATGTCCATGGAGGTTTTGGTTTCGGGGAAAAAAATGGGGTGGGACGTCTCTCTTGGATTTTGCCAAAGCCTTTGAGTTAGTTATTGCTAAGTCATGTTTCCAGAAGAGGGAAAATCACTTGATAACCTTTCAGAGTGCAGTAGCTAAAACTCAAATTGATTACCTACTTCTCCGGAAGGGTGATAGAAGTCTTTGTAAAAATTGCAGCAAAGTTATTCTGAGTAAAAATATTTCCACTCAACATAGGCCTCTAGTGATGGATTTAGAGACTAAGAGAGAAAAGAAGAGGAAGGGTGTCTACACCCAACTGAGGATTAGATGGGGAGGCATGACTCCTGCCCTGTCTAGTGAAATGGAAGAAAGGTTGAGAAACTTAGAGGCTTGAAGTAGCAGTGGAAATGTGAATAATATATGGGACACTACTGCTGGTTGCATTAGAAAGGTAGCTACCGAGGTTCTAGGGGTTTCGAGAGGGACCTTCGATGGACGTCAGGGCGATTGGTGGTGGAATGACGAAGTTCAAGGCAAAGTGAAAGCTAAGAAGGTGGTCTATATGAAGTGGTTGGAGTGTAGGGACGAGGATGAAAAGCAAATGCTTAAGGAGATCTATAAGACGGCTAAGTTAGAAGCAAAAATGGCGATGACGAGTGCTACGACAGCAATGTTTGAGTGCTTATATGAGGAGCTAAGTGATAAAAGCACAGACAAGAGAATGTATAGGCTCGCTAAAGAGAGAGAAAGGAAAGCTCGCGACTTGGACCAAGTGAAGTGCATCAAGGATGAGGAGGGTGAGGTGTTGGTGGAGGAGACTTCCATTAAACTAAGGTGGCAAGCTTACTTTCATAAACTCTTAAACGAAAAAGGAGAGAGAGATATTGAGCTGGGTAAGTTGGCAAACTCCGAAAGTCATCGAGGTTTTGGTTACTTTAGGCGGTTCGGAGTTGAGGAGGTTAGAAGGGCTATTAGTAGGATGAAGAGAGGGAGAGCAATCTGACTTAATGAGATTCCGGTGGATTTTTGGAAGAACATGGTCAAGGATGGCACAGAGTAGCTAACTAGATTGTTCAATATTATTATGAAGACTGCCAAGATGTCGGATGAATGGAAGAGGAGCACAATCGTTACATTGTACAAGAACAAGGGCGATATTCAAAACTGTAATAATTACAGGGGTATCAAGTTGTTAAGTCACACTATGAAGGTATGGGAGAGAGTGGTGGAGATGAGAGTGAGAAAAGTAGTGCCTATCTCAGAGAATCAGTTTGGATTCATACCAGGGACGTTGACCACTGAAGCAATTCACCTTGTTTGAAGATTAGTGGAGAAATATAGGGAAAGAAAGAAGGACCTTCACATGGTGTTCATCGATCTCGAGAAGGCCTACAACAAAGTCCTGAGCGATGTCCTATAGAGGTGTTTAGAGGTGAAAAGTGTCCCGATGGCGTATATTAGGGTGATAAAGGACATGTACGACGGAGCCAAAACTCGGAAGAGAACGGTGGGAGGAGACTCGGAATATTTTCCTGTTGAGATGGGACTTCATCAAGGATCTATGTTGAGCCCTTTTCTGTTTGCTTTGGTGGTGGATGAGCTAACATGATCTATCCAGGAGGAGGTTCCATGGTGTATGTTGTTTGCAGATAACATAGTACTCATTGATGAGACCCAGACCAAAGTTAATGATAGGCTGGAGGTTTGGAGACACGCCTTAGAGTCCAAAGGATTCAAACTAAGCAGGACCAAAACATAACACTTAGAGTGCAAATTCAGTGTTGCGAAGGATGAAGCAAACATTGATGTGAGACTTTCCGCTCACCCTATCCCTAAAAGGGAATGCTTTAAGTATCTAGGGTTCATCATCCAGAGTAATGGGGATATCGACGATGATATCACACATCGTATTGGGGCAGCATGGACAAAATGGAGTCTTGCCTCTAGAGTGTTGTGTGATAAGAAGATACCACCTAAACTCAAAGGTAAGTTTTACAGAATGATGGTTAGACCATCTTTGCTATATGGGGTGGAGTGTTGGTCGATAAAGGGTACACATATTCAGAAGATGTAGGTCGCAGAGATGAGGATGTTGAGATGGATGTGTAGTCACACCACGAGTGATAAGATAAGGAATGAGACCATTCGGGAGAAGCTAGAGGTGGCACCTGTAGCTGACAAAATGAGGGAAGCGAGATTGCGATTGTTTGGATATGTGAAGAGAAGGAGTACCGATTCTCCTGTTAGGAGGTGCGAGAGGCTGGATTTGAGAGTTACACAGAGTTGTAGAGGTAGACTAGAAAAATATTGGGGGGAGGTGATCAGACAATACCTGGTGAAACTTGATCTCACCGAGGACATGAACTTAGATAGGAAGGAGCGGAGGTGACGAATTAGAGTAGCAGGCTAATAGGTTAGATAGGCAGGAGTTGTTTGATGTTGTCTTTACATGCCTTATATATGTTAATTGTTTCGTATTTACTTGTTATCGTGTTTTTCGTTATTAATCGCTCTTTCTGCTTACTTTCTCTATTTCTTCCTTTCCTATTTTCCATGTCTAGCTATTTCTGCTTATGTGATTTGTGACAAGGGTCCCCAGGAAACAACCTTTCTACCTCTATGAGGTAGTGGCAAGGTCTGCGTACATTCTACTCTCCCAGACCCCACTTGTGAAATTCCATTGGGCATGTTGGTTGTTGATGTTGTAGGAAATGTCTATATCATAACATTCGAAAATTGTCTTTCACATACACTTGCTTTGTTGGGTAAACATCTGAAATATCACTCTTATGCACTAGATATTTCAGTTTGTTAATGTATTGAGACATGATAACTCACATAATATGAAACTTCTACTCGCTTGGTTAGGAAATACCCTATCAAACTCGACTAACACAAAGAGAATAATGTCTACATAGAGCTACTCCCTTCGTTATGTCCCTAAAATGCAAACCAAGTGTCACGACCCAGTCCCAATCATGTTGGCGCTTGCTAGAAACTACCCACAAGAAAGCCAATTACCCTACCATTGGGTACCTGTCCTAGCTCTCTAGTCATAACCAAAACCAATAAAACAATATAAGTCACTGAAACCTACCCAAAACCTGGAAGTCAACTATACAGAGCTACAAAAGACACAAGGACGTATCATATACATATATCAATAACTGTAATAATATACAAACAAGGAGTGCTCTTACAAATACATAATCTTGTTGTACGGGGCTAATGTCAGAAAGAAAAGACAACCATCAAAAGGAAGGAAACTACGACGAAGCTACAACTTTCGATGCTCACGCAAAAGAGGTCTCCTGCATGATCCCAAATCCCCTACTCAGCGATCACGACCCGTACCTAGACCTGCACTATGGAAGATGAAGACATTTGGGGGTGAGTACCAGAAAGAGGCACCCAGTAGGCATCATCAGCCAATCGAGTAAAATAGTAAGCATAAATAAAGACCAAATATATAAAGAACTACAGCAATATAGCAGAAGGAACTTAGATCAAGGTATATGCATGTCTAGGAAACCCTCAAACCATAACTAAACCAACTGAAAAGAAGGACAATGATAGACTGAATCAACCCAAGTAATGAACATTGATACCGACTGACGAAAACTATGTAGGCTTATATTACAACTAGCCCTAACTGAGGCATAGAGTTGTACGCGGGTGCAGGCCCTAGTATCTATGCTTGTATGCTAACTGGGTCCCCATCAGCCTAGAAGGTACACCCGCGCACAAACTGATCAATCGAATCACAATAGAACACAACTCCCAATGCAGATGATCACAGGTCAGTTGTAGGTGGGTTTAAGACCCTAGTGTCTATGCCTGAACGCCCCCAGAGACCCTATATGCCCAGAGGATACACCCACGAACAATTAGGGTATGTATAGGTGTGTGTATCGGGTAATCAATTGGGTCTTCGAGCCATCTAGTTACTAGTATCACACGGGGCCTCAAACCCTTATTCCTCTGACCAAGCCTCCGGTCAGGTAGTCAGCCAGGGCCAGATAGTCTGACAATAAATATAATGTTGGGGCGTATCCCTCGCGGGAGAAAGAATCCCCTTAATATAATCAATCGAGTCTCAACTCAGAATATCAATCACAGGGCCTAGCCCCAACATGTTGTCAACGAAGCCTTAGGCCCAAAGCAGCGACAAGTGCTCGGACCCTTTTAGAATTGGCACCCTAGGCTCGGATACTCAAATGTGACCACCGGAGAATGGGACCATGGGGCATGTCACCCGGGGTCTCAAACACTCAAACGTGGCCACCAGATACTTGAGCTATAGGATGCATCATCTAGGTCTCAGAGCGTACAACTAGTCAATCTCTATCTAGCCTATCCAGATCCAACTCCCCAATCATACCATCCCTCTTGACAGAGTCGTCCCCATCGAACTATATAATTTTACCACTTCACTCAGATAAGACAGAAAACCCAGCATCATATGGAAAGAACCATAGCAAAATAACTATCAGTTGTAGACTAAAGTGTATATGCATAAAAAATCACCGTAAGGTCATGCCTAACAAAGGTCAAGTATTCCATAACCTTGTCAATCACAAGTGCCCAGGTGAACACAAACAATCACGATATATCATAAGTTTCCAGGATAACCAAACCCAGCAAAGCCATATTTATACTAAAATCAGGCCATAGTACAACATATAATCTATGCACAATCTCCTGGTCATCATATCTTTGGAGCAACAAGCTATACACACTCATACAGGTACAATTCAAGTCATAATGCATGTCTGTCCCAGGGCACTAGCCCATAATCAACTCGTTTCTCTATGTAAAACAACTCATAGGGCAGTGTCGGTGTAACCTAAGCTAAGGCTAGAGAGGCTAGACAATAAGAAGGATGACACCCATTAGAATCATATTGCAACCCAGTTGGCACGAGGGATATCTCCTAAGGCAACCATGTGTCGGCTTAGTAATAATATGCTCTTTTGAAGATAAGTTACGTATTCCCAAGACTAGCCCACATAACTAGTGTCTCATCACAAGAAGCTATCACGACCTGGTCCCAGTCATGATGGCGCGTGCTGGTCCTACCTACAGGAAAGCCAATTCCAAACCCAAGGGTACCTCTCCTAGCTCTCTAGTCCAAACCAAATCGATACAACAATAATATATATGCTGAACCTACCCAAAATTTGGAAATCAATTGTATAGAGCTACAATAGACACAAGGACATATCGTATTCATATATCAATAATCATAATAATATACAAAACTAGGACTGCACGTATAGATACAAAATCTGGATGCAAAAGAAGGCCATCAACAGAAAGGAGACTACAAAAAAGCTAGAGTTGTCAGTACTCACCAAAAGTCTCCTATGCGCTGCCAAAGTTCCCCAACTCAGTTATCATAGCCCATACCTAGACCTACACTATGGGAAAATGCAGAAGTAGGGGTAAGTACTAGAAAAGGCACCCAGTAGGCATCATCAGCCAACCAAGTGAAATAGAGAACATAAATAAAGTCCAAATATGTAGAACTACAATAGTGTAGCAAAACTAACTCAGATCAAGGCCTAGGCATGTCTTCAACCCTCACACCACAACTGAACTAATCAAAGTGAAGAAAAATGATAACTTGAACCAGCCCAAGTATTGAACATCGATACCGACTAATAAAGACTGCTTAGGCTAATACCACAACCGCCCCCAACTGAGGCATAGTGTTGTGTGTAGGTGCAACACCCTAGTATCTATGCATGTAAATCAACTAGAGCCCCATAAGCCTAGAAGGTACAACTGTTCACAATATAAAATCGACAGATCATCATAGAATCCCTCAGAACCATCATATAATCCTAGAGAACCATCACAAAGTCTAGCTCTCCATATCATCAAAAAACGATTCAGTTGTACGTGGGTGTAAGGCCCTAATATCTAAGTTTGAATGCCCCCATAAGCCTAGGAGATACACCCATGCACAATCATGGTATAAATAGATGAGTGGATCCACAGGCAAGTAATCACGAACGTCACCCCAACAATCATAAGTCAACCGGGTCCTCGACCCTGTGCCAGTACATGGCACCCGATCTATAGTCCTCTAACCTGGTCTCTGGTCGAGTAGTAAGCCAGGGCCAGATGGTCTGACACTCAATATAATAGTGGGCACGTATCCCCTATGAGAGAAAGAATCCCCCTTGCATAAACAATAATATCTCTTCTCAAGATGTCAATCACGGGGCCTAACTCCATAGAACATCAATCACAGAGCCTAGCCCCATGGAATATCAATTAGGGTTCTTGACCCAAATTTCAACCGATGCTCAGTCCACAGAATCAATATCCATGGCTCGGTGCTCATGTGCGAAACTAGAAATCAAAACACGGGGCGAGTAACCCATGAACTCGAATACTCCAGTGTGGTCGTCGGTGCTCGAACAACAATTGGGAACATCATCTGGTACTCGAGGTATCAATCAATCTCTTACTCAATCTATCTATCCAAATCCAAAAATCTCAACTCATATCGTGCCCATAGTGAACGTAGGCAATGAGACTCTCAACCAAGGTATCCCATAGTATCAATCCAATCCGAATAATCACAATCACCACTTCTCTCAAATACCAGAGATACTCCAACATCAGATGAGCAAAGCAATGTACAACAACTATCAGCAATATATCAAAGTACATATGTCACATATCACTGTAGAACCACGTCTTACAAAGGACAAGTATGCTATAACCTTGTCAATCACAAGTGCCTAGAGTAAACATAGACTGTTACTTAAAATCATAAATATCTAGGATACGCAAACCCAGCCGAGTCATATCTATACTAGAGTGAAGCCACAATATGACATCTAATCAATGCACAATCTCTTGGTAATCATATCTCAGTAGCAATAGGCCATACACATTCATACAGGTACGAGTCAAGTCAGAACACATACCAATCTAAGGGAACTAGCCCATAAATGCCCTTTCCTAGGCCCATTCCTGTGTAAAGCAACTCATAGGGCAGCATCGGTATAACCCAAGCTAAGGCCCAAGAGGCTAGATAAATGGAAGGATGGCACCTAGCCAAAATCATATCGAAGCTTAGCAGCCGTAAAGGATATCACCTAAGGCAACCATGTGCTAGCCCACTGAAAATAAGCCCCTCTAAACTAGATACTAGTCCCCAAGACAAACCGATATAACTGGCATCTCATCGTAGATCACCCAGAACGCCTGTAGGATAAAACCTATACCTCGCTAATAGGGTCACACTCTCATCTCTAACCCGCCAGTGGCTCAGTATCAATGCAACTCGTATAAAAGTCACAAGGCTCCTTCAAGGATATAATTATGACCGTCCCTAGAACATGGTATATCTCTAGTCACTAACCAGTGTCATACATGCATAACAGATAACAACAATATACAAGATCATATAAACCACAGGGCAACATAAAATCATGTTTAATCAGGAAATTCTACCAAAAGTACTCAGTAAAGATATGGATAACCATAATCACATCATGCATATACATACCAACTAGATATACATATAAGATTCAGCACACAGGGTAGCATGTAATCACATGTTAGCTTTAATAGCTAGTATACTCCTGTAGCCTCAGACACACACACATACAAGAAAGAGTCAAGCTCAGTGTACATACCTGTCGTGTTCACAGCTCTAACCAACCTCGTTCAGGCCCTTTTGTAGTCATATAATATAAGAACTCACGTAATATAGAAGCTAAAACCAACACAACCCTCAATACAACAATTACCATCCCATAACATTATATATAGACAACACACATATCACATCCATCCATATACAATATATACTCTACAACTCACTCTATAAACAGTACATTCCTACACATTCTGACCCAAAGATGCAAAAAAGTCAGCTCGGTCTAGGGTTTATAGAAAGCCTAACCTACCTAGCATCTTACGTCTCTCACTTCGAGTCAATCCAACTAAGATTTTCTTCTCTGAATTGCCTTCAGATGTTGCTCAACAATCAAAACATAAGTCACGAGATCATTACGGTTAGTTTGGCTATAAAATCTCAAGAAACAGGTGAAATTAAATTAATTACGACTAAAATAGAGAAAATTGGAGCCCACACTTGCAATGCTCAACCAATCCCAATAAAATGATCTCCATATCACCCTGAGTCCATAGCTAGAACTTCAGCCCAAAATGGACCTCAGAAGACCGAGAAAAGGCAAAAAAATGAAGTTGAAAACTTTATCGAGAAAATATTCTTTTCAAAACTTTCTCGGTCAAAATTCGCATAAACCAAAAAAACTCAACGAACAACCAGCATATCATAACCCTTCCTCTCGGGTCGTAGAACAATTTAGACACAAATTTTCCTTAATTTTGTTAAAAAAAGGACCGAGATATTGCAATGTAAAATTTTCACTCATTCTCGATATATCATCAAAGAAAAAGCAAAGATTTACCTTGAAATATGTGTTAAATCCCAATCCGACTTCACTAAGATATTTTTTGTGAAAAATCAAGTCACAAAGCCTTTTGAATCACTCAAATCGGATGAAAGATGAGCTCGAAATCATGGTGTAAAGTTGATAAAATTATGTATATTATTCCCTGGAAACATGTGTGTATATATAAGTACAATTGTACTGTTGCCATGTCACTGCCACATGCCAGCACCAAGATGAGCCATGTGGCAGCAGATCTGCAGGACACATCATCCCCTTACCATTACCCTTCCATCCTTTATTTGTCGTTTCATACTCGTCTGAACTCCAATTTTCGCAAACGAACTATGTAACCCTATGGATTTGGATATTTTTGATCAAACGATGCAGTTAGAATTTCAAATGGAGCTTCCTATGATAAAGTGATGGTTTCAGTTCTTTATATGCAACTTTTAATGGAAAATCCCGAGGGATAAATCACATCCAGATGTCCCCGGTATGAAACAAAAGATCTCCCCAGACCAAAATCGATGTTTCAGAGCTAATCGTTCTCATCCAGGGCATGGTTTCCAAGCGAATTGATTGGGTCAACTATTAACTGGTTTCAGTGGCCAAATTTGCAATCCATAATATAATTGTATCAAACATGCTCCTTGCCTAATTCGACCATTCCATAGCGAATGAAATCATCAGAATTTCATTTGGAGGTCTTTTACTTGGACTTTACCTGAAAAATCATTTTATGGGTATAACTTCCCGATTAACTCAAAAATGGACATAACTCCCCAAGAACCCAACGAATAATCACCCCAATAGTCCCAAGGTCACTATACATATGCTCAAATCAACCCAATAACAGAAAAACCATAGAAATGCCCCCGCAGGGTCATTACAATAGCCCAGGAAGCTCGTAGGATATAGCCTACGCCTTGCTGATAGGGTCATACTCCAGTCCCTAACCCACCAATGCCTTAGTAGTAACGTATCTTGCATCACAAGTCACAAGGCTCCTTTGGGAGCACAACTATGACCATTCCTAGAAAACGACATGTTTCTCCAGTCATTAGCCAATAGCACAAGTACATAATGGACAACAAAGTAAAAAGGATCATCTAAACCACAAGGCAACACAAAATCATGTTTAATCGAAAAAGCTTACCGAGTACTCAAGACAGATATAGACAACCATATCCACATCATACATATATGTATACCAACTACCTAGAACCCGTAGAATTAGATATATATATTAGATTCAGTGTACAAGGTAGCAAGTAATCACTTATCAACCTTATGAGCTAGTGTATTTTGATAGCCTCACACATACAAGCAAGAGTCAAGCTCAACGTATATAGCTGTCATATGTTAGCAGCCCCAACCAACCCCTTTTCTTCCCTCTCATAGTCAAATCATGTCAGAACTTAGCTAATATAGCAGTGACAACTAACACAACCCTCAATACAACAATTGTAGTCCTATATCATCATTCATAACACATACAAATACACAACCAGCAATATACAACATTTATTCTAGCTCTACCCATACATTGTACATTACTACACATTTCAGCTCAATTACATATGTATTTCAACTCAATCTAAGATTTAGAGAACGCCTAGATGACCTAGTAGACGATCCCTCGCGTTCTAAGTCAATCTGGACCAGATTTGTCCCTTCTGAATTTCTTTCCAATGCTGCTCCAATGTTAAATATAGTTCAAAGGTCAATACAGTTGAATTGGTTGTAAAGATTTAAAGAATGAGTGAAATTATGTCATTTGGGGCTAAGATAGAAAAAATAGGGCCCTCACCCGAAATCACAAACAAAAACTTAAAAAATGTTCCTCATGTCACTCCAAGCCTACAACCAAAACTTCAGCCTAAAACGAACCCCAGAAGACCGAGAAAGGGCCCAAAACAAAAATAAAAACTTTACGAGGAGAACATTGCTTTCAAACCTTTCTTGGTAAAAAATTATGAAAATCGAACAAAATCAGCAATCACCCAGGAAACCCTAATATTCCTCTTGGAACGTAGAGTAATTTAGACTCAATTTTCACTTAAATCTGTTAAGAATCGACTAGGAAATCAATGCGCAAAGATTTCACAAATTTCGAGAATAACATCATTCAAAACAATACTTTTACCTTGAAAAATGTGTCAAATCCCAAGTCCAACTCCACCATGATGTTCCTTGCAAAAATCTGAGTCACATGAACTTTTGAATTGCTAAAATCGGAGTTACAAATCAAAGTTAGGCCATTTAAAGTTTCTCCCCAAGTGCCCTCGCGACAGGCCTTTAATAGGCTTGGACGCACCATCCATGCCATGGTATGGGCACGAATGTGGGCATATGTGTCAGTGCCATGCCGTGCGGACACATGCAGGGGCACGAGCGTGGGCCTATGCGCCTGCTGCTAGCACCAACAAATCCCAAAAACTTTCCCTGCACATTCTCAGGCCATCTGATGTCCATTTTATGCAAATAAATAGTATGACCATATGAATTTTGACATTCTGGATCCAACGATGTGGTCGAAATTTCCAACGGAGCATCCTACAAAAAATAAAGGGTCACACTTCTTCGTGCCTAATTTTAGCAAAAAGACCTAATGGTGTCAAAATGCAATCGAAAGCACATGCCAACCGGCGAAGGATTATTTTAGACTATTTTTTATGCTCTAGAATTAACCACGCCACCAGATTTCAATTCTGAGCTCATTTAGCTGGGTTTTATAAAAATGCACTTTTTAGCTTCCGATTGAATAGATTTTGCAACTTTTGGGCGCAAATCCATACCGGGACCCTCCATCCTCAAACCAACCACTCTCCTAGCCTCAATCGGTTGTTCCAAACTGATGGAACTATTAGAAGCCAATTTTGAGACTGTTTGTAGGTACTTATTAGAAATCTCATTTTTGAAGCTTTAACTTCTCATTAACTCACAAACTTATATAATTCTTAACTAAAACTGCCCATAAACATTTCAACAGTCCGAATATGCCACAAAAGATTTAATATCACCATATAGAAGATCAAACCAACAGAGTAGCCACAGAAATACAGAGATTACCCAGAGGATCATTACACCAAGAAATAGTTTTGCAACATCTATTAACAGCTAAATTGCATCAACCATTACAATTTTGTAGGGAAGATCCAAATAGAGTAATGTTGATTCAGTCATCATTTGTTGAGTTTGCAGTTCATTGCTGTAGTATCTCATGCATGACACAACCCTAAATTTATCAGCAATTATCAGCATATCAAGAAGACCAGTAGGTGTTTTAGTTGATAAAGTATTGCAACAAATAAACTTCAAGAGGTCCATGAGGGTGCCTTCTTCTGCTCAATAAAGTTGATAAAGGCAAGAGTTAATTTCTTGTTAACTAATAACATAAGAAAATATATGTCAAACACCTCAAGTTTATTCAAACAAAACTATAATTTGCAATAAATATTGTGGAATGAACTGAATATTTAACATAAGAAAGTACTAGTCAAAATTAGTACTTACCTGAATCATGGATTTGTACTGTAACGTACCATTACTTGTGACACCCCATAACTCTATTCTTAAATGTACCTATATTTCAAGCCTCATTCTTATATGTGGGAAGTATACTAGGGTCATAAAAGACCTCTAGTACTTAGCCGAGTTCAAAACTTTCCTATCAATTGAGTTTTCCATGTTGGATTATACAAGGGTCAAATTTAAATGACCAAAACTCTTAGCACACAAAGTCCCATGACCTACCATATAAAACATCTTTTGATTAGTTTTCCAAATCCACTAATCTCACCTATTTGAATTTTCTAATCAAAAGTTATGACCATTTTACTACAGATTGCCGGAGCAGAGTTGAGTTACAAACTGATTTATGGGTCGTGGTTTGATTGACGGCCCGTACTGTTAACTTGGGGAAATCTTTAGAAAGTCCATTTATGAATCCTAGACTTGACAGACCCAACTACTGGTCGTAAATACTTCTATGGGCCGCAGTTTGGGCTCGTGGAATTGATCAATAAACCTCAAAATTTGCCAAAATGTTACAGATTGGTTCTTATAGGCCGTTCAAGTTTCTACAAGCCGTAGGTTGGCCTATGTATGACTTTGACAACATTTTTAAGAAGGGTTATTTTGGTCTTTTTCTACCCTTTCAAAGCCTTAACTATTTTGGTGTTTTTCCACCTTTTCAAAGCCTTAACTTGACGTTTTTATACCTAATGAAGTCTCTACACATAACCATTCAACTTCTACACACGAAAAGATATTCTCCAACTTAGAGCAAGGTTTAAAGGGAGAAAAAGGCTAGGGTTTGAAGATAATCTTGCGAATTTTCCCAATCTGCTTCAAGATTTAAAACTTTCAGGTATGTAAGGCTAACTAGAACATGGATTATATTCTTCCACGTGCCCCATAACCCAAATTAATAGAGTGTGATTGAATTGAGTCTTCCATGAATTTTCTTGAAGGTTTTTCTTAAATCCTAATATATACCTATATAATGTTGCATGAATTACAATTTTTATAAATTAAAGACCTGAAAAAGATTATTTTTCTTTTCTACATGAATCCTAGAATGAATTATTGTTATTTTTACATATTGCAGTTAAATGGGTATGCATGAGTATAATTTGAGCCTAAAAAGTCTATAGAATTCTTAAATGCTTTAATTCTACTTTTGTTTTCTGAACACTACGAGTTGGAATCATGCATGATAGAAATTTTTTATGAGTAATGAACTAATCCTAAAAGAATGTTCCTAACTAAAGAGTTGATAGTTGATATGATGAATTGAGTGGACAAATGTCCAGTGAGACTAGTTGAATGAGTTAACCATAGAGTTGATGTCTTATGAGCATGTTGAGTCTTGGAAGGTGTATTGAGCACCGGATTGAGTAAGAGTAAGTCCAACTCAAACTCAAGAACTATATGGCCAACGTAGGAGATGATTGAACTGTAAAATCAAATGTTTCCCTATTGTCCCAAAAAGAAGACTTGACATTATAGATTGTGGATCGACTGATGGGATGTCCTCTACCCTGGCAAGGTACAAGATGGACGTGACAACGATATCACTTCATTGTATCATCACAGACTCATAGGTGATGGTTGTCAATTAGAGAAATTCCCATATAGGTCTTGATAGTACTCTGAGTGGATTGGATTAGATGGTATATGGGTGGTCATTGTCTAAACTGCGTTCTTACTTTAGACTCTTGATTTGCTAATTGAGTTTCCTATTTCTTGAGTTGAGCTATTTGAGTTGATGTAATTTTTCCTTTACATATTTCTTTTTGTCATTTTACATACTCGTACATTCCATATATGGACACCCGTTTGGACTTACATTTTTTCATGATGCAGAGTCAGGTGCTATCGGTCATCAATAGGCGCCCCGTAGAGGACCCATTGCTTTCAGCGAATTGGTTAGTCCTCCCCTACTTTCGGAGGATATCATGTTTTCTCTTCTAGCTGTGAGTTTAGCCTTTTAATTTTATTTTGAGGTAGACATAGACTTGTCATTGACACCATTTGGTTAGATGATTTAGACACTTCATAGACTAGATTATTTGAGTTGTACTGCATATGTTTTTGGCTAGTCTCTTTCATGATAGTCTTACTCAGTTGATTCTTAGATTGTTTAGCCTTTGATTATCAATTTATTATTGCATTTCATTAAGTACTCTTATTCATTGATGTCTTATGTTGTTTGATTAGGATTGAATGAATGTGATGAAGTTGAGTGGTTCGTTTGGGGCTAGCAATAGTTTTTTAAGTGTCGGTCATGCCAAGTGTACCCTCTTAGGGCGTGACATTACGCTTATGTGCCATTCAAGAACAACTAACAAGAATACAAATAGTTTTTAAAGAAAAAAAAAAAAGCAACAGAGAATGCCAATCGAAGGCAAAAAGGATTAGAGTAATGACTACTCACGTTTTGAAAGAACAAACTCTTGACAGCCAATATGGGAGAACTATTATCTACAGTTCTCATGCGAAGAGGGTGATTTTTGGTCACCGCAACCCCAGAAGGTGGTGATTCCTCCATCCATCCTATAGCTTCTTCTTCTTGTTTGTCATCAACATTATCTGAAAGTGAAAGAGAGAAGCATATAAAAAATGTTCATAGTAATTAATAGTATAGAACTCCCAAATAAACATTTCAAGTTACATCTTCTTAGTTTCAACATCAAACATAACCAACCATATATATAAAAACGAATTCAAATTCTCGTCCATTCAACCTTTTAGTTTATTAGAAAAAGAGAATTCTAAATTGAAGATGAAAATTGCAGCTGTTATATTTGTAAAGAAAAAGCAGCCACATCAAAACACGTGGGGGAAAATCCTTTACATCCTTTTAATCCATGAATCAAAAACAAAATTCGAGTGAAAAAATCACTCCCAAATATACATGCATTGAAATCACAGATCTATTGGCTACCCTATCTATCAAAATAGTAGGTTTTTAACCCTAACAGAAGTTGATAAAAAATAGTCCATTTTCTTTCTTGATCTCTTCTTTCCTATAACAAAAATATCAGAGTAAAATTAGTGTTTTTCACTCATCATAACAACCAAAACTACAAAAAAATTTACACCATAAAACAAGGATTCAAAAAGCAACCATTTCATTCCTTTTAACACCCCAAAAGATGTAAATTAATCCAAAATTAAAAATTCAAAAAGCAAACCTTCTCCTCTTGTGTTGATTTTCTTATCTGCTACGTTTGCATTTTCGATCCAAATCAACAACTGAATTGGAACCTTCACCTGGTTTGTGCTCAACCAAATATGGTAGGTGTTAGGATATACTATTAACCATGCGTTTAGATATATTATTATTTATTGAACAATTGTTTATTTATTTATTCAATTCAATAAAGTGTTACTTTAAATAGATCAATTTGTCATATATGTGTCCTTAGCTTATATAGTAGATGATTTGGTGTATAGAGTTTGAGCTTATACACAGAGAATCAAATTGTCGGTTCTTATAAGTTGAAATTATAGTTCACAATCTAGATGGAAATTTGGACAAACCATCGGGTAGATTGTAGCACGAGATTATATGTAATTTATCTTGATTACGAGAATGGTATAATTCTAACTTCTCGTGTTAGTACATTTTATATGTATTGAATGGGACCAAGTAGAGATAGATGTTTTGGACTGACTAATAAAAACATGTTCTCTAATCTATTAAATGTACTTATATTCTTAATCTTGATATAACAATTATGAGTTGTATATGTTACTTATCATTTTGATTTACTAAAAGGTGAGATTCTGAGATGGGTCAATATGCCTGGTAAGTTGGATGATAATAATATATATTGGTGAAATAATTAGTTAGTTGATGGAATCCATGTCTCAATATGGAGATTGATGATACACCTTTTTATGAGAAGCTTATAAGTTTTCATGTGCAAACCCGGCCGGTAGATTTATAAATCTGGCGCATGAAATAAGTTAAGTATTGCTCTAAAGGAAATTAATCATTAAATTAAATACGTCAGTAATTTAATTTATTGATTAGTATCGGTGGTCTTAACATGGGGAATTACATAAGTGTTTAATGGGGAATTTTGAAATATAAATGGAGGAGTGCAATTACGAATTTTTAGTGGAATAATTTGTAATTTATTATGGTAAGAATAATTCAGATTTAAAAGAATTATTTCCATAATAGGAAGCCTCAGTAATAAATTCTGTGGTCCCTACAGTGCCCATATTTAACTAGAACTCAGAGTCCTAATTCTAATAAGAGAAAGTTTCTTGTATTTCAAGAAAAGGAGGAATCCTTATTCTTTTAGGATTTGGAGAAGTCCTCTAGAAATAGATTTTCTCCTAACCTAGAAAAGGGACACAAGAAAGAGAAAAGAAAAGAATTAGGGTTCTACACAATACTTGCCCACCCAAGTATTGAGAGAGTTCGGTGTTAATTTGGGATCACTGTAGAAGACCGTGGATCTCGAGTTTGGTTTGCTTCAAGACAACTGCACACGCTTCAAGAGGTATTTCTTGAGTTAATTTTTGTATACTTTGTGTGTGATACATATTTGTGATTGTTATCTATTATTCATGTAAGCAATAAGATCTTGGGAATGCTTCCGCTGTGTAATATTTTCCAACAATTGGCATCAAGAGCCTTGCTTACATCTTTATAGATTAAACAAAAATAAGTATGTGAAAGTCTTAAATTGCCAATACCCGTGATAATAAAATTGCGCATAGGTAATTTTTAATCGTGTATTGTAAGAGAAAAGTGACGGCATGATAACAATAAGTAGAACACTGGTTCTTTTAATTTGTTGTCTGTGAATGTCTAATATTAGTTGTGATTTTTTTATTAATTAATGGTGATAAGATATACATATTTTTTTGTTCACATGATTAGTAGCGGAAATACCCCATGGCAACAGTGATTTTAATTTATTCTTTTTGGGGCATTACAATGGTGGAAGCTTGTTGGGCTGTCCCAAATGGTTGGGCTTGGTGGGCTAGTGTCTGGCCTGTCCTATCCAAGCACATAATTGGGCCTTGTGGTCCAATTGAAGGACTTGCAATTTGGTTCATATAATTAATAAATCAATGGTCCATAATTCTTAGCACAAACCTGTGACGACAACTTGCAGATCCTAAATTTTAATTTATTTTCTTTTTTTCACAAGTTCAGCATGCTTAGCTCCTTCTACTATGATGTCTAATAAAATAAAAATGAATAGGCACTGTGCTTTCGGGAAATTTTGTAAAAGAAAAAAAAAATCACATGATAATTATTCTAATTATTAAAATTAAATAGTAATGAAATATTAAATTTATGTGTTGGCTTAGACCTTCCTCCCTAATGGATGAATTTAATACAAGTCATTACGTATTTAATTTTCAGTTTGATAATCTGTATTAACTCTCCTAAACTGAGTAATATATGATTGGATCAATGTAACTAGGGTTTGTGATTTTTACTTCTCTATAATTACCAAAAATTAAATAGTAATGAAGTATCAAATTTATGTGCTGGCTTAGACCTTCCTCCCTAACGGATAAATTTAATACAAGTCATTACGTATTTAATTTCTAGTTTGATAATCTGTATTAACTCTCCTAAACTGAGTAATATATGATTGGATCAATATAACTAGGTTTTATGATTTTCACTTGACTTAAACTAATAGTAAACTCTCCAACTGAGTTAGGTCTAAACAAGTTTATGGAGTGAAAAATCTGTCATTGCATATGTGTATTGTATGAGTAGTTCTCCAATCCCAACGATTGGCTATTTAAGATGCATGAATATATATATGTGATGAGTTTGAATTTAATTATTCAATATTTATATGACTGGATATTGATCTATTGTAACTTTTCAATCTCAGAAATTCAACATGTCTCCTTTTAACCCCATTGCCACTATTTTGAGTCAAAATAAACTTGAGGGTCCTAATTATGTCGACTGGAGAAGAAATCTTGACATTGTGTTAACTGCTGAAGGGTATAAATTTGTACTCAATGAAGAGTGTCCATTAAAACCTGATGAACAGTCTAGTGATGAGGAAAAACTCGCCTATCAAAAATGGCAAAAGGCTGATGAGATGGCGCGGTGTTACATTCTGGCTTCAATGTCAAATGTACTGCAACATCAGAATCAAGCTACAGCCTCTGCTTTTGAGATCCTGGAGAATCTCAAACAAATGTTTGGGGACCAGAATCGCGCAGCTAAGCAGAATGCCATGAGAGACCTCATGAACACTAAGATGGCTGAAAGTACTCCTGTTAGGGATCATGTTCTGAAGATGATAAGTCTTCTGAATGAACTAGAGGTCCTAGGGGCTGAAATTGATAATGAATCTCAAGTTGAGATGATATTGCAATCTCTGCCAGATAGTTTTCAACAATTTCGCCTGAACTATAATATGAGTAAGATGAGTTTGTCTTTGGCGCAATTGTTGAATGAGCTACAAGCGGCAGAGACGATTATCAGAAAACAAGTACCATCTATGGCACTACATGTTGAGAAAGGTTCTACTTCTAAACCGAAAGGTGGACAGAAGAAGAAAAAAGCTCAAAAAGGTAAGGCAGTTGCACCTTCAACTGGAGGCGTGAAAAAGCCTAAGGGCAAGTGTTTTCATTGCAAGATGCCAGGCCATTGGAAGGCACAGTGTCCAGTTCTCTTAGCCAAGAAAAACTCAGGTAACTCACTTTCACTTGTCGTTGAAACATGTTTAGCGGC
Organism: Solanum rostratum; assembly: GCA_029948455.1. NCBI lineage: Eukaryota > Viridiplantae > Streptophyta > Magnoliopsida > Solanales > Solanaceae > Solanum > Solanum rostratum. The sequence goes on from CM057056.1 coordinate 35,354,749, forward strand.
TGTTTCTATCACTTCATGGTGTATAGATTCAGGAGCCACTGACCATATCTGCACTACTTTGCAGGGGTTTCAAGAAACGCGCAAGCTAATTAGAGGTGAAGTTAGTGTTTTTCAAGCAGATGGCTCAACGGCTCCAGCATTAGCATTAGGAAATCTTAGCATTTCGTTTGGTAGTGGTAGAGTTTTAATTTTAAAAGACGTTTTATATGCACCTGCCGTTAGAAGAAATTTGATTTCGGTTTCTAAAGCTTTGAGAGATGGTTATGATGTTAATTTTTCTGATAACGGTTGTGTTATTAGTTATAATAAACATTTTATCTCTGCGGGTTCATTAATTGATGGTCTTTATATTATTAATGTCTCTCCAGAACTGCAACAAACTAAAGAACTGAATAATGTGAACATTTCATGTAAAAGAAAACGTTCTTCTGAATTTAATGAGACTTATTTATGGCACTTGCGTCTATGTCATATAAATCTAGATAGGATTTCAAGGTTGGTTCGGGATGGACCTTTAGGTTCATTAAAAGTGGAGGCACTACCAACATGTGAATCTTGTTTAGAAGGAAAAATGACTAAGAGACCCTTCCCCTCAAAAGGAAATAGAGCCAATAATAAATTAGAGCTAATTCATTCTGATTTGTGTGGCCCAATGAGCATACAAGTGAGAGGTGGATATGAGTATTTCGTGACTTTCATTGATGACTACTCAAAGTATGGATATATTTATTTGTTGCATCGTAAGTCTGAATGCTTTGAGAAATTCAAAGAATTTAAGGCAGAAACGGAGAAGCGACATGGAAAATATATCAAGTCACTGCGATCTGATCGTGGTGGCGAATACCTCTCTCATGAGTTCATTAGTTACTTATCAGAACAAGGAATTACATCTCAAATGTCTGCGCCAAGAACGCCACAACAAAATGGTGTAGCAGAAAGAAGAAACAGAACTCTTTTAGAAATGGTCAGATCTATGATGAGTTACTCTGATTTGCCTTTTTCATTTTGGGGATATGCATTAGAAACTGCAAATTATACTCTGAACTTAGTTCCTTCTAAGTCTGTACCTATGACACCCATTGAATTGTGGACTGGGCGCAAACCTAGTTTGAAACACATTCGGATTTGGGGATGTCCAGCACATGTGTTGAAAGGGAAGACAGATAAATTGGAGCCTAGAACAGAAGTATGTGTTTTTATTGGGTACCCCATAGGAACAAAAGGTGGTTTGTTTTATAATCCTAAGGAAAAGAAAGTCATTGTAAGTACCAATGCTAAGTTCCTTGAAAGAGATTTTTTAACAAACCATGTTCCCAGAAGTAAACTAGTTTTACGGGAATTAAGCAAAGAGATAACAAATCAATCTACTGAATATAATGAAAGCCAAATTAAAACCCCAGATGTTAGACTTAACATACCATTACATTCTAGTAGTGGGAGTAATGTTAATAGACATACAATTCCACAAGTACAGAATCCTGAAAATCCATTACATCAAGGCAGTGGGAGTAGCACTGAGCAGATTGCATTAGAGGAAGAAGTTGTTAATATCTCTACACCGCAAGGTGATGAAGATAACATAGAGACTCAAGATCCTACAAATGATGTGGTTCAACCACAAGATCATAATAATGCAACTCTCTCTGCATCTGCCCCTGCACCTGTAGTGACTAGTCGTAGTGGGAGAGTGATAAGAAAACCACTTCGGTATGCACTCTTGGGAGAGTCTTTTGACAGAATCCCTGAAGAGTTGAATACCGAACCCTTGAATTACGACGAAGCACTACAAGATAAAGATGCAGAAAAATGGATCATTGCTATGAAATCAGAGATGGAGTCCATGTACTCTAACAAAGTCTGGGATCTTGTAGAACCACCTGTAGATGGAGTCAAACCCATTGGATGCAAGTGGATCTATAAGAAAAAGAGAGGAGTAGACGGAAAAGTACAAACTTATAAAGCTAGACTTGTTGCAAAAGGGTTTACTCAGAAAGAAGGGATCGATTATGAGGAAACGTTTTCGCCAGTAGTCATGCTTAAGTCTATTAGAATTCTCTTATCCATTGCTGCTCATTATGATTATGAAATTTGGCAGATGGACGTCAAGACAGCTTTCCTTAATGGAAGTCTTGATGAGAGCATCTTTATGCGACAACCAGATGGTTTCATAGAAAAAGGAAAAGAACACATGTTGTGCAAGCTTAAAAGGTCCATTTATGGATTAAAGCAAGCTTCTAGGGCATGGAATACTTGTTTTGACAATGCGATCAAGACTTTTGGTTTTGAGCAATGTCTTGACGAGTCTTGCGTGTACAAAAAGTGGAATGGAGACAAAGTGGTATTCTTGGTATTATATGTAGATGACATCTTGCTCATAGGAAACAATGTGGGCATGATGAATTCAGTTAAGGAATGGTTGTCCACTAATTTTGAAATGAAAGATTTGGGAGAAGCTGCTCACATTCTTGGGATCAAGGTCCTACGTGATCGCAATAAAAGAATGTTAGGCTTATCTCAAGCTCTTTACATTGATACAATTCTCACCAGGTTCAGCATGCATGAGTCCAAGAAAGGATTTCTCCCTTTCAGACATGGAATTTCTTTATCTAAGGATCAGTGTCCTAAGACAGATGAGGAAATAGAAAGCATGAAGGCAGTTCCTTATGCATCAGCTGTAGGAAGCCTCATGTATGCGATGTTGTGTACTAGACCTGACATCTGCTTTGCTGTGGGCATGGTTAGCAGATTTCAGTCTAATCCTGGACGAGAACACTGGACAGCAGTTAAGCATATAATCAAGTACCTGAAAAGGACTAGGGATTATATGTTGGTCTATCATTCGAATGAGTTGGTGCCTATAGGGTACACAGACTCAGATTTTCAATCTGATAAGGACTCCAGAAAGTCGACCTCGGGAAATGTGTTTACTTTGGGAGGTGGAGCTGTTATTTGGAGGAGCATTAAGCAAACCTGTGTTGCTGATTCCACCATGGAAGCCGAATACGTAGCAGCCTCTGAGGCAGCTAAGGAGGCAGTATGGCTCAGAAGCTTTCTAAAAGACTTGGGTGTAGTTCCTGCGATGAAAGTTCCACTCACAATATTTTGTGATAATAGTGGTGCGGTTGCAAATTCAAAAGAACCACGAAGTCATAAGAAAGCAAAACACATTGAGCGTAAATATCATTTGATTCGAGACATAGTGCAAAGAGGAGATGTAGTGGTTGCAAAGATTGCATCAGAAAACAACCTGGCAGACCCCTTCACAAAAGCTTTACCACAAAAGTCTTTTGATAGACATGTTGAAGGAATGGGTGTTAGAGTTGTGGGTGCATGGTTATGAGTCTAAGTGGGAGATTGTTAGGATATACTATTAACCATGCGTTTAGATATATTATTATTTATTGAACAATTGTTTATTTATTTATTCAATTCAATAAAGTGTTACTTTAAATAGATCAATTTGTCATATATGTGTCCTTAGCTTATATAGTAGATGATTTGGTGTATAGAGTTTGAGCTTATACACAGAGAATCAAATTGTCGGTTCTTATAAGTTGAAATTATAGTTCACAATCTAGATGGAAATTTGGACAAACCATCGGGTAGATTGTAGCACGAGATTATATGTAATTTATCTTGATTACGAGAATGGTATAATTCTAACTTCTCGTGTTAGTACATTTTATATGTACTGAACGGGACCAAGTAGAGATAGATGTTTTGGACTGACTAATAAAAACATGTTCTCTAATCTATTAAATGTACTTATATTCTTAATCTTGATATAACAATTATGAGCTGTATATGTTACTTATCATTTTGATTTACTAAAAGGTGAGATTCTGAGATGGGTCAATATGCCTGGTAAGTTGGATGATAATAATATATATTGGTGAAATAATTAGTTAGTTGATGGAATCCATGTCTCAATATAGAGATTGATGATACACCTTTTTATGAGAAGCTTATAAGTTTTCATGTGCAAACCCGGCCGGTAGATTTATAAATCTGGCGCATGAAATAAGTTAAGTATTGCTCTAAAGGAAATTAATCATTAAATTAAATACGTCAGTAATTTAATTTATTGATTAGTATCGGTGGTCTTAACATGGGGAATTACATAAGTGTTTAATGGGGAATTTTGAAATATAAATGGAGGAGTGCAATTACGAATTTTTAGTGGAATAATTTGTAATTTATTATGGTAAGAATAATTCAGATTTAAAAGAATTATTTCCATAATAGGAAGCCTCAGTAATAAATTCTGTGGTCCCTACAGTGCCCATATTTAACTAGAACTCAGAGTCCTAATTCTAATAAGAGAAAGTTTCTTGTATTTCAAGAAAAGGAGGAATCCTTATTCTTTTAGGATTTGGAGAAGTCCTCTAGAAATAGATTTTCTCCTAACCTAGAAAAGGGACACAAGAAAGAGAAAAGAAAAGAATTAGGGTTCTACACAATACTTGCCCACCCAAGTATTGAGAGAGTTCGGTGTTAATTTGGGATCACTGTAGAAGACCGTGGATCTCGAGTTTGGTTTGCTTCAAGACAACTGCACACGCTTCAAGAGGTATTTCTTGAGTTAATTTTTGTATACTTTGTGTGTGATACATATTTGTGATTGTTATCTATTATTCATGTAAGCAATAAGATCTTGGGAATGCTTCCGCTGTGTAATATTTTCCAACAGTAGGATCAAAATCTTCAAAATCCTATTCGAGAAATTCTTTTCATTAAACGCAAATGTATAGTCTGGTTGGGTACTATGCAAACAATTCCTCCTCACCGGAGGTTTCTCGCTAGAGAATGAATTAGAGTCTAATTTCTTTTTCTTTCACATAACATGGAGTGAACAACTGTTATATGTATTCTTTTGGTTAGCTACCCAACAAACTTGTTTTTTGTTTTCATTACGGAGCTCTGAAGAACAGCTATTACAAGACAATTGAATACCGATAAAACCGGGGATGACTTCATACCTCGTTTTTTGTACTTATGCCCAATGGGTTACAAATTGGAGACTTTCGCCACATTTTTCTGTATTGATTCCTTTTACAAATTGCTGACTTTCCTCACATTTTTTTGTATTGCTTCGTTTTCTTTCTTGTCGTCTTCTTTGAATTGTAACTAGACATTGTGCAAAAGGTTTCGTAATGCTCCAACTTTCCAATTTTCATCGAAATTTTCGTAAGCAATAATTTCATGACTGGTTTATTGCTTTCTGCCATGAATTTCTTCAGAGCATATTGCATATCAGTGTCTGGTAGCGGCCGGGTCGAGTTAAGAAAATACGCATCAAAATCTATTTAGAATAAATATGAATTTATAAACTATTATTATTTATTGGTACAAAATTAATTATGTAAATTCAAATTTTTACCATCCTATTTAATTTGAAATGTTTTTTCTCCTTTAAAACTAATCAACGAAGGTTGTATGTTTCTACTTTCTTTTTAATATTTCTACGTATAACTTGGACTTATATCGAAAAAATAAAAGTCATAATTCTTTACTACTTCTATATTAAAATAAATACATTAAATTCAAACAAATTATATTTATTGATTCTTTTACCGTAAAATATCAAAATTAAATTTTGAAATATTAAATTAATTTAATATTTTAAAAATTAAAAATATTTAATTTAATATTTTAAAAATTAAAAATATTTACCAAATTTTCAGTACAGTCACTCCTAGCTAAATCTGAAAATATATTGTAATATTTTAAATAAAATTTTAAAATATTAAATTAATTTACTGCTTCGAACGTCTATGTTGTTGAAAAATGTTACAAGACTTATAGGTTTTATTGGTCTCTGGACATAAAACACTTGGATTGCATGTGTGTTTTTATATTAATTAGCATAAACTTCTTAAAATGATATAAGTAATGTTAAAATCTGTAAACAACAATAATTGAAAATCTTAAAAATATAAATCCACTTGAAATTGATCAACTTAGCGGTGACAAAAAAGTTCTCAAATAAAGAAATGACATTGAGTAAATGAGATTAAATGAAATGTAGTTCTAATTAAAATGAAATGATATGCTAATAAGTAGACGAAATCTTGACAAATTTTCTATTGAATTTATAAAAATTAATAGAAATTTACTTTGATAGAAAATCAGACTATATATAGAAAAATATGTTATCTTGATCTCTTCTGTCTACTCTCCAAAAAATGTTCACAAGTATATTATATAGAACAAGGTAAATTGTTCGCCCTTGGTGTAGGATGAACTATCCCAATTAGCTGATAGGTTATTAATTTTGTATTGTTGTTAATTATGTTATTAAAAATTCAAAAACATAAGTTTTTCAACATGTGTTCACATTCTAAGTCAATTTGACTTTCACAGTTTCGAGAAAAGAGTTATATTTTGTCACTTCGGCGTTATTCTAACTTGCATCATCAACTTGTTTAAAAACATGTCTGTAAAGTTATCCAACTATGGGTTTATCTTAATGCAATATCTCTAAGTGGGGACATAAAAGAATTGTCATTTTATTTTCCTTCTGGTGTATGTCATACCTTTACCTATCTGAACACAATTTATTTTATTATCATTAATAGGATTTGCTCATTATAGTTTTTATCCATCAAACTTCGCACTTTTTAAATGAGTCTCTCTAGCAAGCCTAAAGAATAATATTATATTAGAATTGTGACATCCCATAAATCAATTCTTACATGTACCTATGTTTCAAGCTTTATTCTTATAGTGGATTAGGGTCATAAGAGACACTTAGTACTTAGCGAGTTCAAAACTTTCCTATAAATTGGGTTTTTCACGTTAGATTATGAAAGAGTCAATTTTAAATAACCATAACTCTTAGCACACAAAGAATTGGATATCCCAAAACCTACCAAATGAATTTCAATTAGCTTCCTAACGCAACTGATTTCCCCTCATTTGGAGTTTGGAGTTAAACGTTATGACCATTTTACTGAAGACTGCCAAAGTAGAGTTGAACTATGAAACCTACTTAGGAGTTGTGGTTTGAGTTACGAGCCTTAGTGACAACTCATGGAAAAACTTCAGCAAATCCATTTTTGAGTCAAAGACTTGACGGACGAGCCTACGGGTTGTATATGCAATTACTGACTGGAGATTGGGCTCATGGAACCGTTCCAGAGACCTTGAAATTTGTCCTGAATTTTACGGATTGGTTCCTACGGGCCACAGGTGGGCCAGTGGATGACTTTGACAACTTTTTAAGAAAGGTTATTTTGGTCTTTTCCCACCCTTATGAAACCTAAACTTGATATTTTTATACCTAAATAAATGGATAAACATATCAGTTCAACCTTTTTATGCTAAAACACCTTCTCCAACTTAGAGCGAGGTTTAAAGGGAGAAAGAGTCACGACCGAGGCTAGAGCCTAGAAGTGACACGGTAAATGGGAACCCGAGACTCCCCAAACAAGCCTCGAAGTATCCAAATCCACATAATCGCTTCAGAAGCACATTCAAATAATAAACACACAATACTAAGGGATGGGAAAGTAGGACTCACGCTATGGGGACATCGAGGGGAAAGGGATTCACATAACACTTAGTATATGAGAACTAAAGGGCGGGTAAGTAGGACTCACTCTATGGGGAAAATGGGAATGGGGTTTAGGACCTTCCACATTTCCACACCAAACATGTATATATACATAATTTCCATAATCAATCTGTATGGAAACATGAGCCAAATACAACACATAGCATACAAAAATCCATGAAAGTCTACAAGATGTACAATGATGCCTCTAGTCATAAGATGGAATGGGGCCAAAACATGTCCCGGACTCACCCTCAAACAAGAAAGTAATTTAGAGTAGCATAGATAGAGGGATGGTGGCTTGTCCTTGGAGGACGGGACTCACCACTAGTGCAACTTTCTGAATTGAGCTACTCGTCATGTGGTGGATAGTTGTAGTGCTCATCCCCTACATGGTAAAATCATGTAGGCATAGAGTATGCGTTAGTACTCTTCAATGTACTAAGTATGCGGACATGCAATGCATATGCCTTATTAAATCTGCACTTGAATGTTAATGACAATGGCACATAATATAGAAAGAATCAATATTCAAAGAAGGAATATACAATATGCCATGAAATTCATGATGCATGAATGAGATGATATTCATATATTGCGGGGATGTGACCTCAACCGACATGAGTAAGACCAAGAGAGCTAGTACTTGTAATCCCGCTGAAATTCCCTCACCGGTACAGAGATGGTCGACTTGCTAAAGGTAAACCATACTTCACCTTACGGGAACATATCCCATTTCGTATGAAGCAACCCCCTTACAGGAACATATCCCATTTCAGAAAGGATTTTCATATCATAACATAATACCTCACCTTACGGAAACATATCCCATTTTGTATAAAGCAACCTTCTGTGCGGGAATATATACCATTTTGGATGGGATTCTCATAACATATGCTAGGGACATAGTTCGAGGAAAAGGAGAAGACCCTTGGGGATAGCCTTGACGCCCCCAATCCATCGGTGCTAAGTCAAGATCCCACGAGAATACCTATAGTACATATATTCATACTTTCAAAAGGCAATAGTCATTTCAAATTCGATCAATGCACATTAGCCTCAAATGTCAAATCATAGCTTGTAGTCTTAATATTCATGCATAAGATTAGCTCAATTACAAATACGAAATGGTGCAAGCACCGAAAATGCTCAAAGAACCATACTCATAAGATATTTATGTGATCGCATTCTTTCCATAACCATAGTTTTATCAAAATCATTTCATAAAACATAATTGGGCTTAACCCACTTCATAATTTTTATAAATTCAAATGTTCATGAATGCAAATGCAATGAATGATGTGAGAATAACATAGGTGATATAGATTCAAGCTGAAATCAACAATATAAGATAAAATTAAAGTAAATCCATAACTAAATTCACATTTGAATCATAATCTAGATCACCCATGCAATAATCAAGCTTCAAAGGGGACATGAACATTCATAATTTCATAATCTCAATGCGAACTATTATATAAGGGCTTAAATCAACTTAAAACCATCAATAAAGCACAACCCATACTTCAATTAAATTTTATAAAATCAAATATTAAAACCCACATTTAAAGTGAGCTTAATTTCATGAAAATTAATTGAAAAGAGTTTGGGTCTTCTTGGTTGAAAGGGACCAAGAATCAATCCCATATACCCCGATTGAGAAGCTGATTGAGAGGAATCTAACTTGAAGTTGAATCCCCAAATTGAATCCTAGCTTGAGTCATGAGAGAAGAAGTTGAGAGTATTTTGGGAATGATCTTTTTGAGTGAGAGTGTTTTCAAAGAGAATAAATTAAAATGGAAGGATATCAACTAATTTAGGGGTCTAGGATAGCAAAAGGTCATAAAACATAATAAAAAGAACCATAATTACATAAACGTCATTAATGAAATGGATGAAAAAGTGGGTCGTCAAGGCTACTCGGGCGCCTACACGGTCCGTGTGACACTTCATGGATCATAAGCAGTGCCCGTAAGACGCACATAGAAAGATTTCACAACGTTAACACTTAGAATTTTTTTGAAGCTAAGGAGTTCTATATGGACAACCACACAGCCCGTGTGACATTGCATGGGTCGTGTCAAGCACCATGAAATGTCACTTAGAAAAAAAATTTCACGAAAAAGTTACGAAATGGTGATTTCATACTTCAAAAAATTTCACATTGCGAGGTATACGGTGGGCCACATGGCCCGTGACACTCCACACGAACCATTGGGTGGCCGTGTGCCCGTAGATAGCCTGAAACTCCTTGTCGAGTCCCTGCAATCAAAAATTTGGCCAAGTACCCCTCCACTGGAGGCCACATGGTCTGTGTGGCTTCACACTGGCCGTGTGGGCCTCCCATGGAGCGACACTTGGTCAAAATTTCTCTCGGGAGCATATTATGAGGCCCGATAAAGTCGGTCAAAAACTCAGGTCCTCACAGGAAAAGGCTAGCTTTTGAAGATATTCTTGTGAGTTTTTCCAAGTTGTTTCTAGATTCAAAACTTCCAGGTATGTAAGGCTAACCAAACCATGGATTATGTTCTTTCATGTGCCCCATAACCCGAATTGATGAAGTTTTTCATGAATTGAGTCTCCCGTGAATGTTTCTTGTGGGTTTCTTTAAATCCTAATGTATTCCTATATGATCTTGCATGAATTTTGATTTTTATTAAATAAATGTTTGAATTAGGTGATTTTCTTTTTCTACATGAATCCTAGCATGAATTCTTTTTATTTTTACATATTTCACTTAAATGAGTATGTATAAGTATAATTTGAGCCTAAAGAGTCTATGAAGTCTCTAAATGCTTTAAATCTACTGTTGTCTTCTTAAATGCTATGAGTTAGAATGATGCATGATAGAATCTTTATGAATCAAGAGCTAAACATTAAAAGAATGTAAACAAAGAATTGATAGTTGATATGATGAATTGAGTCGATAAATGTCGAATAAGACTAGATGGATGAGTTAACCATAGTATTGATGTCTTATGAGCATGTTGATTCTTGGGAGGAATATTGAGCAATGAATCGAGTAAGAGTAAGTCTGACTTGAACTCAATAACTATGTAGCAAATGTTCGAGAGGATTGGACCATAAAATCAGATGTTTTGTATTGTCACAAAAAGAGGACTTAATGTTACTAATTTTTTATCCACTAACGGGATATCCCTAACCCTGGCAAGGTATAGGATGGATGTGGCAATGATATCGCTTCGTCATATCATCACCGACTCATTGGTGATGGTTTTTGATTAGAGAAACTCCCGAAAAGGCCTTGATAGTACTCTAAGTGCATTGAACTAGATAGTATATGAGTGGTCATTGTCTAATTTGCACTACTTTAGACTCTTGACTTACTGATTGAGTTTTACTTCGTGAGTTGAGTTATTTGAGTTTATGTTATTCTGTCTTTACATGTTTCTTTCTATCATTTTTCATTCCAGTACATTCCATGTATTGACGTCTATTTGGTCCTGTATATTTTTATGATGCAGAGAAAGGTACCAGTGGTCATCAATAGGCATCCTGTGAGGACCTATATGCTTTCAGCTGATTGGTGAGCCCTTGCCTACTTTCGGAGGATGTCATATTCTTTTCTAGCTTTGAGTTTAGACTTGTTTTATTCTATTTTGAGGTAGCCATGGGTTTGTCATTGGCACCACTAATCGATGGACACAAGCTTCATAAACTAGATTGTTGAGTTGTGATTGAATTATGTTTTTAGCTAGTTTCTTTTATACTAGTCTCACTCAGTTTTATTGTCTTCCATTAAGTATTTCTTGATCATTGATTTCTTCTGCTATTACTTATGATTGAATGAATGTGATGAGGCCTAGCAGTTCTTTTGCGGGCTAGCAACAGTCTTTGAGTGTCGGCCATGCCAAGGATACCTTCCTAGGGCGTGACAAAGTTGGTATCAGAGCACAAAGTTGAAGTATCTTAGGAAGTCTATGAAGCCGTGTCTAGTAGAGTCTTGTTTATGGGTGTGTTGTGCACCACACTTTATAACCCAAACGCTATAGGGCATAAGGAATTATTACACTTTCTTGTATTTTAAGTTCATGCGATAGAGTTTAACTCTATTAAAATACCTATCTAATTTGTACATCACACATTTGCAGATCATGCCTCCTACGTGTGTTGGCACTCAAAGAGACGCTTCAGCTCGCAACACTAAGAATCCCCCACTAGAGGTGCCTCCTCGAATGGAGATGAGAGGTCGGGGTCAAAGAGCTAGATTTGTTGGGGCTCCCAAGGCACCTACTACTTTTCTTACTCCTACTACAAAGGCTAATTTTAGAGGAGCTTCCAATATGCTCACCCAACTGGTAGCCGCCCAAAGTGGGAATCGGACTTCACAAGCTCCTACTTCTAACTCCCAAGAGCTAACTACTGCGACGAGACTTAGAGATAATCTGAGGATGAACCCTGTCATCACAAAGTCTAAGGTTGAGGAAAACCCATAGAATTTTATTGATGAGATATGGAGGTATTTAAAGCTATGAATGTGATGGAGATTGAGGGAGTTAAACTTGCTTCCTATCAACTAAAGGATGTGGCAAATATCTGGTACAATCAATGGGAAGAAAATGGAGGAGAGGATACTAAGCCTGCCATCACGGACGAGTTTGAGAGTACCTTAATTGATCACTTCTGGGGGAAGCGAAGGTTGAGGAGTTTGCCAGCTTGAAGCAGGAGGGGATGACTGTTAAAGAATATAACTGTATGTTCATACGACTATCCAAGTATGCTCCAGAAATGGTTCTTGACATGAGATCTAGAATGAGAAAGTTCATATTTGACTTGGGTAAATACTTGAAAATGGAATGCAAAGAGACATTGCTAATTCCAAACATGGGCATCTCTAGGCTTATGGTCTATGCATAACAATTTGAGAAGGACAAAAAAATGGATAGGGCAGAGCACTTGATCAAGAAGGCTAAGCCAACAGGGCATAAGTCTATCCAGCATAAGAAAATTAAGTGGGATAGGTCCTATTTTCAGAAGTGGTCTTCGAATTATGCACCAGCTCTGAGTAAAAAGTATGATCAGAAGTCTCACGGGCATCAGAATTCCAGAGCTCAGGGTTCTCAATCCCAAGCTAGTGCGACTTAAGGTTCAAGGGGGAAGCCACCATATGGTTGTAATGACCCAGATTTTTCAAGCAGCTTTACCGGATCATTTGGAATTATCTCGAGCGAACTGCCAGGCATCGCTTCATAGAAGGCCCACACCAGCAGCGTGAAGCCACACAGACCGTGTGGCCTCTCGTAGAGGGAAACTTGGTCTAGTTCGTGGCAGGGGAAATCTGGGATGGAGGAGATTTTGGACTAAGTGAGGGAACACGGCCACTCACATGGTCCATATGATGTGTCACGGGCCGTGTGGCCCTCCATGCAACTGACTATGTAAAATTTTTCTAAGTATGGAAGTACGTCTCGTAACTTTGTCGTGTGGAAATTATTTCAAGTACTATCACACGATCAATGTCACGGCCCGTATGGAGTCACAGGGACCATGTAGCCATCAGTGTGGTACCCCTTAGCTTTGAGAGAATTCCGTCTGCGAAATTTCAAAGTGACGGTTCACGATCACTATTCATGGTCCATGTGATGTCTCACGGACCGTATAGTGGATCGTGTGGACCTGACGATTCCAATTTTTGCCCATTTTATTAATGGTATTTGTGTAATTCTGGCTTATTTTAATTATGAATTTTATGACCTTTTACCTATCGTAAACCCCTAATTCAGTTGATATCCCTCCCCTCTTAATTAATTCTCCTAAAAAACTTCTATCCCTTATAATATCACCTCCGAAATACTCTCCACTCTCCCCTCTCAAGGTTCAAGGCTAGGGTTTAATTGAAGTCTAATCCAAGCTATGTCCTTCAATTCAGCTCCTCAATCAAGGTATGTGGGATTGATTCTTGGTCCCTTTCAACCAAGAAGTCCCAAAAATCTTTCAATTGATTTCATGAATTTAGTCTACTTTAAACAAGAATTTTCATTGCTTGATTTACTTAAATCCAATTGATGTATGGGTTGTACTCTACCTATGATTTCAAGTCCCTTTGATCATTATTATGATGATTTGCATTAAGTTATGAACATGCATGTCTCCTTTTAAAGTTGATTTATGCATGGGTAATTTATACTATATTTTAGATGTTGATTTAATTATGGATTGGCTTAATTTAACATTATGATATTGATTTTTACTTGAATCTATGTTACTCATGCCAACCTCACCTCATGTATTCATGCACAATGGTTTATATGAAAATTATGAAGTGGGTTAAGCCCAATTACGTTTTATGAAACGATTATGATATGAATTTTGTAAGGCATTGGTTATGACAAGAATGTGATCACATACATGTCTTATGATTATGGCTCTTTGAGCATCTCAGGTGCTTGCACCATCTTGTATATGTGCATGAGCTATTCCTTATATGAGCATCATGATTATTATTTATGATTTGGCATTTGAGCCTAAATGTGCATTGAGCGATTTTGTAATGAATATTGTATCTCTTGAAAGGAAGTATATGTATAAGTATTCATGTGGGATGTTGTCGACTTAACACCGATGGATTGGGGGCGTTAGGGCTATCCCCAAGGGCCATCTCCCTTTCCTTGAACTATGTTCCAACATAGGAATGTTAGTCATTACCGAAATGACCGGATGGTAAGGAATGGTTATTCATGTATAAATATGATATGATATGTATGATTATGGAAAATTCTTCTGAAATGGTGAGTTCCATGAGGAAGGTGACCATCCACCAAAATGGTGTGTTCCGTAAGGTGTGATATAGATTACCTTTGGCAAGTAATCTTCTCCTACCGATGGGAGGTCTTTATCGGACTAATTTATGTAATAGCTCACATGGGTTTGCTTTGTCGGTTATAGTCTATCCCCACTACATATGAGCATTGTTGCATTTCATGCATCATAAATTTCATCGCATCTTGTATATATTTCCATTGGATATATAATTCTTTCTATATTATGTCCTTTGTCATCTAATGTTGAAATGCAAGTTTGGTAAGTCATATGCATTGCATGCCCGCATACTTAGTACATTCAAACGTACTAACGCATACTCTATGGCTACATGATTTTACCATGTAGGGGCCGAGCACTTTGATTACCAACCGTTTGATGATTAGTCCGATCCAGAAGTATACTGTGGTGAGTCCCATCTTCCAAGGACGAGCCAACTATCTTTCCTTTAGGTTATTTCAAAATGTTCTTCCTTATTTAAGGCTGAGCCCGGAATTTGTCCTGGCCCCCGTTCTGTTTTGACTAGAGACATTTGTTAGACATCATGTAGACTCCTTAAAGTCTTATGCTATAAGAAATATTTGGTTTATGTGCCCCTATGAATTGATTTATGGAAATCTCATATTTTGGTTATATGTTTTTGGGTGGTAGTGTGGGAAGTCCCAAGCCCCCATTCTGCCCCGTAGCGTGAGACCTATTTCCCTAGTCCCTTAGAACTATGTGTTACTATTTGAATATTTTTCTTTAATCGATGATGTGGATATAGATACTTGAAGCTTTTTTGGGGACTCCTGGGTTCCCATTCCCCGTGTCATATCTAGGCCCTAGCCTCGGGTCGTGACAATGGCAAGGGTAGAAAAATCCACCTAGGTGAGTGCCTTGAGGGCTCCAATGCTTGCTATGGATGTGGAAAGACTGGTTATTTCCATAATGAGTTCCCAATGAGGAGGCAAGGCGAGGTGATGGAGGTAATAAAGCTTAGTCTTTAGTAGCTCCACCAGCCGATGGTAGTTAGAGAGCTGCCACAACTAATACAGGTAGTGGTGCAAACTCTCTGTATAAGATGGGAAATCAACACGATTAGGAAGTTGCAACAGATGTTGTCAAGAGTGTGCTTCGAGTCTTTTACTATGATGTGTATGTCTTGCTTGACCCAAATGCCACTTTATCATTTTGACTCCATATGTGGCTAATCAGTTTGAGATCCTTCTTGAATATCTTCTTGATCCCTTCAATGTTTCTACTCTTGTTGATGAGTCCATTCTAGTTGAAAGGGTATAAAGAGATTGTGCGGTGTCTATCTATCATTGAGATTCTTTTGTGAACTTAGTTGAGTGAGAGATGATTGACTTTGATGTGATTCTTGGCATGGACTGCACGCCCGTTATGCCTTTGTCAATTATAGAACCTAGACAGTCAAATTTCAATTTTTGAATGAGCCTATTATAGAGCGGAAGGGTAGTTTTGCACTGTACAAGGGTAGGTTTATTTCCTACCTTAGGGCTAGAAATTAATTTTTAAAGGATGTATCTATCACCTCGTGCAAGTTAAGGATGATAATGTAGAGTCTCCATCTATTGAGTCAGTTCCATTTGTCAATGAGTTCCTTGATATCTTCCTTGATGATTTGCCTTGAGTCCCTCCTGATAGGGAGATCGACTTTGGAATTGATGTTCTCCCTGATACCAACCTATCTTTATTCCTTCATATAGAATGGCTCTTGTAGAGTTGAAAGAACTGAAAGAGAAGTTGAAGGATCTATCAAATAAAAGATTTATTAGTCAAGTCTCTCTGCGTGAGGCACTCCTGTCCTATTTGTTTGAAAGAAAGATGGTTCACTCACAATATGTATAGATAATCGCCAGCTGAATAACGTGATCATTAAGAACAAATATCCCCTTTCAAGGATTGATGACATGTTTGACCAACTTCAGAGTGTCACTCTTTTCTCCAGATACAGCTCAGATCAGGATATCACCTGTTGAAAGTGAGAGAACGTTACATCCTAGAGACGGATTTTAGAACCCGATATGGTCAGTTTGAGTTTCTAGTAACGTCATTCGGATTTACCAATGGTCCTGCCACTTTCATAGACTTGGTGAACAGAGTATTCAGATAGTACCTTGATATGTTAGTGATTTTGTTCATCGATGATACATTGGTATACTCAAGAGATGAGGAAGACCATGTCAGTCATCTCTGAATTGTTCTTTGGACACTCAAGGATAAGGAGTTGTATGCCAAATTTTAAAAATATGAGTTCTAGCTTAAATCAGTGTCATTTTTGGGCTATGTTGTCTCGAGTGATGATATTCAAGTAGATATGGAGAAGATTGACATAGTTAAGAACTAGCCTATACCTACCACTCCAATTGGCTTAGAAGTTTTCTGGGTTAGGCTGGTTACTACCATAGATTTGTTGAGGGGTTCTTTTTTATATCCTCACCATTGACTAAGCTGACTCAAAAGAAAGCTAAGTTTCAATGGTCTGACGAGTTTGAGAAGACTTTTCAAGAGTTGAAAACCAGATTAACAGTTGCGATCAACAACTTGGAGGTATGGCTGAGTGAGCCTCCCTTAGTCGAATTACCCTAAGCCAGGGTAGCCATGGGTTTGTTAATTGGCACCACATGAGTAGTAGTAGAGGCATCATAGATGATGATCGAGCGGTGATGTTGAGACTTGTGAGCTAGTGCTTAGTTTCAGTGGTCTGACGAGTTTGAGAAGACTTTTTAAGAGTTGAAAACCAGATTAACAGTTGCACCAGTGTTGACTCTGTCTGAGGGAACTGATGATTTTGTGATCTATTGTGATACTTCTATAGTGGGATTGGGATGTGTTCTGATGCAGAGAGGTAAGGTCAAAGCCTATGCTTCCAAACAACTTAAGAACCATGAGAGGAACTATCCAACTCATGACTTAGAATTGGCTGCAGTGGTGTTTGAACTCAAGATTTGGCACCACTTCTTATATGGAGCACATGTTGGTGTATTCATAGACCGCAAGAGCCTGCAATATGTATTTACCCAGAAAAAGCTTAACTTAAGGCACAAGAGATGACTTGAGCTGCTCAAGGACTATGACATGAGCATCCTCTACCATCCAGGTAAAGCTAATGTGGTTGCTGATGCTCTTAGTAGGTTGTATATGGGAAGCACTGCTCATATGGAAGAAGCGAAGAAAGAGCTAGCTAAAGAAGTGCATAGACTGGTACGATTAGGAGTTCAACTAGATGAATCTGGTGAAGGTGGACTACTTGTGCATAATGGGTCTACATCATCTCTTGTGGTTGAGGTAAAGGATAAGCAAGATCAAGATCCCATCTTACTCTAATTGAAGGAAAATGTACATAAGCAGAAAGTAATGGCATTCGTCAAAGCGGGAGATACGGTATTAAGATACCAAAGTAGAGTGTGTGTTGCAGATGTTAATGGTATTCGAGAAAGGATCATGGTAGAAGCCCATAACTCCAGATATACCATCTATCTAGGGTCTTCCCAAATGTACCACGACTTGAGAGAAGTTTATTGGTGGACTGGGATGAAGAGAGACATTACAGACTTTGTTTTTAAGTGTCCAAACTGCCAACAAGTAAAAGTTGAACACCAAAGGCCATGTTGAGTAGCCCAGAATTTTCAAATTCCAGAATAGAAGTGGATGATAATCAATACAAATTTTATCACAGGCTTACCGAGGTCTCTTAGAGAGCATGATTTAATCTGGGTGATTATTGATAGGATGACTAAATCAACCCACTTCTTGGTGATTAAGACTTCTAGCACGGGAAAGGGCTATGCCCGATTATATATCTGAGGGATTGTCAGATTTCATGGAGTTTCTTTGTCCATCATATCAGATAGAGGAGCTCAAATCACTGCCTAATTCCAGAAGTCCTTTCAGGAACGCCTAGGTTCAAAGGTGAACCTTAGTACTGCTTTCCACCCTTAGACTGATGGTAAGGAAGAGCAGATTATACACATCTTGGAGGACATTTTAAGAGCACGTGTCATTGAATTCAAAGTTAATTGGGATGACCACTTGCCTTTGATTGAGTTTTCCTACAACAACAGCTTTCATTCGAGCAACCAGATGGCTCCTTATGATGCCCTCTTTTGGACAAGATGTAGATCACCAATTGGATGTTTTTAGATAGGTGAAGTAGGGGTGATTGGGCCATACTTGGTACACCAAGCTATAGAGAAGATAAGGATCATCCTTGAGAACTGCATCAAGTCGCTAAAAGTCATACACTGATGTTAGGAGAAGGGACCTAGAGTTCGTAGTGAACGATTAGGTATACTTGAAAGTGTTACCAATGAAGGGTTTAATGAGATTCGGGATGAATAGAACGTTGAGTCCTCGATACATTGGTCCCAAAACATAGTTTCTGAGTTGGATCTACCATGAGAGTTGGTAGCCATCCATCTGGTATTTCATATTTCTATGCCTAAGAATTATTTAAGAGATCTGCCCTTGGTTGTGCTTGTTGAAAGCATTAGAGTGAAGGATAGTTTGAGTTATGAAGCGATCCTAGTCAAAATCCTTGACCGTCAAGTTTGCAAGTTGAGAACTAAAGAGTTTGCATCAATAAAGGTGTTGTGGAGAAGTCAATCCATTGAAGAGGCCACATGAGAAGCTGAAGAGGATATGAAGTCTAAATACCTCACCTATTCGTGCCTCCCAATGATAAAATCAATATTAATAATTCAATTCTATTCTCCGAGTTACCTTCCCATTGTTAAGTTGAGTTCTTATCTCTAAGTTAATGCTTTCCTTGAGTTTATAAGTATTTGAGTATACATGTCTTTAATTGTATTCATGTCCAATGATGATGTTATAATTAGTCTTCCAATTCTCAATCCTTAGTTGAAGTTGATTTCTTGAGTATGAGGATTCGAGTATCCGAGTATTTGAGTTCTTGATGGTTTTCTTGCTTGATAAGTCTCCTAGTCACTCATCATTCGAGGATGAATGATCCCAAAGGGAGATGTTGTGACACCCCATAACTCTATTTTTACACGTACCTATATTTCAAGGATTATTCTTAGATGTGAGAAGTGGATTAGGGTCATAGACGGACTTACAGGCCATAGGTTGGGCTCATGGAATCAATCCAATGACCCCAAATTTTGCCCAAAAGTTTGCAGATTGGTTCCTAAGGGCCGTGAACGTTTCTATGGGCTATAGGTGGGCCTGTAGACGACTTTGAAAGATTTTTAAGAAAGTTTATTTTTTTTCTTTTCCCACCCTTTCAAAACCTACACTTGAAATGTTTACCCTAAATAAATCCCTAACATATTAATTCAACCTTTTTACACTAAAACACATTCTCCAACTTAGAGCAAGATTTCAAAAGGCTAGGGTTTGAAGATAATCTTGTGAGTTTTTCCAAATTGTTTCAAGATTCAAAACTTCCATGTATGTTAGGCTAACCAAAACATGGATTATGTTCTTCCATATGTCCCATAACCCGAATTGATGGAGTTGTGCGTGAATTGAGTCCTATGAATGTTTCTTGAAGTTTCTGCAAAATCCTAATGTATTCCTATATGATCTTGCATGAATTCCTATTTTTATGGCTTAAATGTTTGAATTAGGTGATTTTGCTCTGATACATGAACCATAGCATGAATTCTTGTTATTCTTACATATTTCACTTAAATGGGTATACATGAGTATAATTTGAGCCTAAAGAGTTTATGAAATCCTTAAATGCTTTAACTCTACTTTTCTTTTCCTCAATCCTTTGAGTTATAATGATGCATGATACAATCATTATGAGTCAAGAGTTGAACCTTAAAATAATGTAACCAAAGAGTTGATAGTTGGTGTGCTGAATTGAGTTGATAAATGTCCGATGAGACTACATGGAAGTTACCCATAGGGTTGAAGTCTTATGAGAATGTTGAGTTTTTGGAGGAGTATTAAGCACCTAATGGAGTAAGGGTAAGTCCAACTTGAACTCAATAACTATGTAACCAGTGTAGGAGAGGATATGACCATAAAATCGGATGTTTCCCATTGTCCAAGAAAAAGGACCTGATGTTATTGATTTTGAATCCACTGATGGGATGTCCCTTATCCTAACAAGGCATGAAATGGATTTGGAAATGACATTGCTTCATTGTGTCATCACCATCTCATAGTTGATGGTTTTCGGTTGGAGAAACTTCTAAACAGGCCTTGATAGTACTCTAAGAGGATTGGATGGTATATGAGAGGTCATTGTCTAAATTGTATTACTTTAGACTCTTGACTTTGTCACAACCTAGAAGTGTACCGTTGGCATGGCCAGCACCTGAAGAACCAATGCTGATTCCCCAGGAGAACCACTTAGCTTCATCGTCACAACTTCTCAACAACGGAAGAAATACTCAAATAAAAAGGCATCATATGGATGGATATAACTCTACAAAAACATAGTTTCCAATGAATAACTTTGAAATAAAAAATACTCAACAAATCCTCTACTTAATTTCGATAAAGCCTCTAATCAATGATCTAAATGGTACCATGGATACCCCTAATTAAGGAAATAAAATACTCAATCGAAATTAGACAATAAAATAGATCCTCCGGAAAGCAAGGAGGGCTTTCCAACTCTAAGAATGCACTGAACTGGATCTCAATGATACATGGGCTGAAATCTTTGTCACCTGTGTTTGCATCATGAAATGATGTAGGTCTAAATGGATGTTAGCATATGGAATATAATGGTGAGTAAAATGTCTCCAGAAAGTAAAGCTCAACTCACTCACCTCAACTCAAACAACTCATAACTCAACTTAATAGATATGCAAGTTTAAAACAAATCATGCTCTTAAAAATAGACTCAGTAGTGCTTCACTCAGTTTAAAATATTATGCTGAATTAGTGTTCTCTTAGGAGTTTCTCTTAACCAATATTCAATCCCACCACCTTTAGCTGGGTGATACACAACGAAGGCGATGTTGTTGCCACGTCCATCCTAAAATTTCCAAGGTAAAGGACGATCAACTCTCTCATTGATCTATAATAAATGTCAATATTTTGAGACAAGGGTCACTAGTATGTGTTGTATGACTATCCTACGCTGACAACATATTCTATAGGTTAGAGTAGTTGTGTACTCGCTCCCATCACGGTGCTCAATACTACTCCTAAGACTAAACTATGCTCAACTCGTAAATCAACTCAAATCTCAATAATACTTATATCAATTAACTCAAGTCTCAACCTCATTGGGTTATCTCAACTCAGCTCACCTCAGTTTCTCATCGACTCAGTCAATCAAGGAAATCAATCAGACTCAAATGATCATTCAGACTCACTCAATTTGGCTCATCATGGAATGTAACCAAAATGCATCAATGGACATGCAATTATAATGCAATATGTTCATCATGCTCAATTTACTCAACTCATAAAATCAAACTCCAACTTCAACTCAGTCCATGTACAGAATTTTATAAAATCATGCAATTTTGAGTTCTTGATGTCAATGCATAAAGTTTAAATCTCAATATCATATCAAAGCAGTGTAATGCATCAATTCTTCAATTCATAATCATGAGAACTCAAAGTAAATGAAGAAAATTTGGTATTTAGTTATATTACATTCAAGACTCAACTCTATTTCTCAATTTCGACTCAATGAGAGGAAAGGGCATGTGAACGAATGCAGTTCAACACTTTAGGAAGTCTTACATACCTAGAAATATTGAAGAACAGTCAACTCTCAGAGAATCTCTATTCACGTGCTTGGAACTAACTTTCTCCCTTTTCTTGATGCTCTGAAGAATTTCTAAGTGTATTTTTAGTAATACCCTTAGGGTACGTATAAGGGATCTTAAAAAGTCTAAAACATCATGAGTTTTAATTAAAAAGAGTGGTAATAGATAGAATTACCCTTCAAGAAACTGCCAAAAGTTGACCACGAAAACCCTTTTACAGCATGTGAAATAGGTCAAAGGTCGTGGTTCTTTCTCATAGAAAAGATCAAAGTTAGGAATTTTGGATCTTACTCTACAACTTATCAGACGGGTCATAGAAAAGGTAATGGGTCGTGTTCTCTCTCGTAGAATTCAGACCAAAATTTTGGATTTCTAGATCTCATTCTATGACTTGTCAGAAGGGTCGTTGAACAAATTATGGGTTGTGTTCCCTCTCGTAGACTCCATTCTATATTTAGCAAAAAAAATCAACTCTAGAACACCTCTTACGACTTAGTCCATGAGTCGTACTCCATACCACGGATTATAACCCTTCTCGTAGAACAAGGTCTAAGGACCTGTTTCACTTTAAAAAATTCTAAGGTGTTACAGACCATTGTCAACCTTACTTTCACCATCCGAAATTATTGGCACTGTCGAAATTCTGATCTGAGCTTATGAACCCTGAATGTTGACCAAAGTCAATCTTTGATTTCGGAGATGACTAAAATCACAATTTTGGGCCTAAAAAACTCATTTTAACTCCAAATATTGTTCTACAACTTCCTGTAGTTCAGTTTTGATATTTCGGAGCTAGATCGATGGATCCTTGATCTGACTTCAAAAACTCAAAATGACACAAAAACTCATTTTTTCAACAACTTAAGCTTTCAAAAAGACCAAAACTCATATTTCAACTTTTAAAACTCAAGATTTCAGTTTTAACTATTCAAATAGTTCAAAGTAGGCCCAAAGCAACTTACAAAAGGGTGGAACCGTAAGTTTCACAGAAAAAGCCAAAAATGACCAACTAGGTCATTACATCATTCACCACTAAAAAGAATTTTTGTCCTCAAACATAAGGAAAAGAGGAGTACCTAAAGCCACAAAAAGTTGGGATATCTGACCCACATGTCAGACTCCAACTCCCGGATGGCCTCATCAACAGAATGATGCCTCCACTGAACCTTCACAGAAGATATATCTTTACATCTCAATCTCCAAACATGTATGTCTAATATGGCTATAGGTTCCTCTTCAAATGAGAAATCTGGACCCAACTCAATAGAGTCATAAGAAATCACACATCTGGGATGTATCGGGGGAGTATAGAAACATGAAAAATAGGATGAACAAAAGATAATCTTGATGGTAAAGCCAATTCATAGGCTACCTCACCAACGCTTCTCAAGATCTCAAAAGGACCAATGAATCTAGGACAAAGCTTTCCCTTCTTCTCGAATCCCATCACATCCTTCATAGGTGAAACCTTTAACCAAACACTGGCATCGACAGAGAACTCAAGAGGCCTAGCCCTCTTATCAGCATAACTCTTCTGGCGACTCTGGGCTATCAAAAGTCTAGTCTAAATCACTCAGACCCAGTCAATGGCATCCGAAAGCAAATCCATACCCAATACCTCGGCTGGGCCTAAATCAAACCATCCAATGGGTGATCTACACCTCCAGCCATACAAGGCCTCAAACGGACCCGTTTGTATGCTAGAATGGCAACAATTTTTATATGTTATCTTCGCCAATAGTAAGTGTTGGTGCCATCGAGCCCCAAAATCAATAAAACAACCCCTAAGCATGTCCTCCAATACTTGAATGGTGCGCTCAGACTGACCATCCATCTGAGGGTGAAAAGCTGAACTCAAATCCACTCTAGTACCCAAACCATGCTGTAGAGCCCACCAAAAGTGAGAAATAAACATAGACTCTTTGTCTGATACTATAGATACGAGCACCCTATGAAATCTGACAATGTCCCAGATATATAACCTAGCAAACTGCTCTGCACTGTACCTAGTCTTCACCGGTATAAAGTGTGCCAACTTGGTCAATAGATCAATGACCACCTATAGTTACTCTCTCCCAATTTCATTCAGTAATGAGCATCCTTTGCATCGATCCACTAGGCTTTTGATGCTCATACTTCATCTGTTGGAAATTCAAACACTTGGCCACAAACTCAACTACGTCTCTCCTCATGCCAAACCACTGATAATGTTGTTTAAGATCATGACACATCTTAGCCACACCTGGATGGATGGAATATCTAGAACGATGGGCCTCCTCTAATATCAATCTCACCCAATCCCCAACTTTAGGCACACAAACTATAACATTAACCTTCAAAACACAATCAACATCAATAATAGCCACCTTCGCTTCACCTCTCAACACTTTATCATAAATCATGCATAGTTTGGAGTCCTCAAACTGGTGAGCATATATCCGATCAAGCAAAAAGGATGTAGCATCAATGAATGCCAAAATACTCTGGGGACGAGAAATGTCCAAATGGACTATCTGCCTAGCAAGTGTCCAAAAAGGATGTAGCATCAATGAATGTTTGAGACTTTTTTGAAGGGTTTTTCAAAAGGTTGTGACTTATTCAAGGAGTTGTGTTTTTTTCGAAAAGTTGTGACTTTTTTGAAGGGTTATGACTTTTTCGAAAGGTTGTGACTTTTGCGAAGGTTGTTACTTTTCTGGATGGTTATGACTTTTTCGAATTGTTGGGACAAACTAAAGTACCATTTAATAAGAAATGATGCCTTTTGAATTTTATTAACATCTATTGGTTTATTTAATTGATTTTTAAAATAGTAAATTATTTTTTTAAAAAATAAGAATTATGTGAGAATGTCACATACGCGGATCTAATATCCTCTTCCATATATATACATACATACATACACACACATATATATATATACACACACTAGTCCTAAGAATGTGTGTTGCATGTGTATCCCATGTTAATTTGTGTAGAGTAGTTATATATACGCGCGCACACACACATACATATACACATATACTATAGAAACTTTTTCGCTAACATTTTTATTTCGAGAAATATTGAGTGATATACCTATCGACATCAAACTTTTCTGGAAATAACTGGTAAGCAATAGGGTGTATTTTACAGATAAATATCTGCAATCCAACCTAATTGCATTGCATAAGAGAGTAACTATCAATGAAAATTAACCAAGCACTCATTATACAAAGATCAGATTTAAGTGGATACAGTGGTAGATGTGATAAATCCCTTCTTAGAATAGTCTGGTTTAATTTAACAAATGATATTATTATATATTATTACAATAACACCAAACATTTCAAAAGTAAGCTTCATCTACCAATGTTCTACCTGCAAAAGTTTGGTTGCTAAACTGATACATAAATTTATCAGCAACCAATAACTTCTTCTTGTCCATTGAATTTCGATGAATTAGAAATGGGTTTTCTGCCGAGAACTTTAAACTTATGCGTTAATCTAGTGTAAGAGACAATTTTATGGTTTTACGATGGAAGGGGGCACAGTTAGTTATAATTAGTGGTAACTTTTGGGCTTTTAAATCTGAAGATAAAAATAAAAAAAAATTACAAGCTATTAGGAGGCGCCATATAGGCGGGGGTTGCACATCCTCTTTATATGTATATATATTATATATGATATATGATATTCTCCCAAAATCATCAGCAACTAGAACTCCAAAGTCAAAGGGTGCCTCAACATAACAGACCTCAACAGGCGCTTAATCAATTCCTTTTCAAACTTTCACATGCCTTATCTTTTGAATCTGTTCACACCACCTCTGCAAATTCCTTCACACTATCCATTTCTCATGCCCTATCTTTAAAGTTTTGCAACATGCCGCCGCAAATTCTTCTGAACTCTCCAGGTATAATGCTTTATCACTATATTACATTGCTTTTAGAAGATCTCGTGCTATGTTTAAAGTGCTGCACTTTTGCCAAAATATTGCACACACTAAGTATAAACATAACAAGCCTAAACACAAATCAGATGTTTCTGGTAAGCGGTTCACCCATAATTTCTTGATGATTCTTTCAATAACAAAAATTCTACATGTACGTACGTCCAGAAATTTGAGTGTAGGTTTGACAATTGATTACAGGGAACCAATTTAGATTTTTAATGTACTGTTTGTATTTATAGGTTATAACTTTTCTCTCTTAGATTTCAACCTTTTTCTTGAAGAGAATTGCTTAGAGGACCTCAATATGATGTGTTAATTTTTTAGTGCAATTTTCTTTTGGCATCAATCAATTCATTAGAATGATTGGTTGGTGGTGACGGTAAGAACCAACATTTTTTTGGACTTTATTCTGCAAAGTGAATTGCTGATATTAATGTAAAAAGGTTTGGATTCATAAATATATAGTTTTACAATAACTATTGCTGGTAGGCAATATTTTTTTCGATATTCATTAGTTATGTTTTTGTTGTGTTCCTGCTCGAATAAGAAAATACAAATATGAAAATGATAATAGGAAGGTTTAACAAACCTTTGAAAAATCTTAAATAAAAAATGGCAATTAACACCATTCTGTTTTTCAATTCCACAATTGATTATAATGTTACTTAACCATGCAATCTTAGTTATAAAAATGCAGAGAAGATGACTACCAGGGGTATATATATTTTTGTTTCATTCATCACTTTTGTAAGTTTTCTCCCCCTTTTTGTTCGTTTTTGGACTTGATTTTTATAAGATTTTATCAAGTTTGATTCGATTTCAATCTGAATGAATTTAATTTTCTTCAGATATTAAGGTTTGAAGTTAAGCTTTGAAAAGTCGAACTTCTTATTAAAACATTTTTTTATCCAGTATTATGTGCATATTTGTATTGAACATTTTCTTCAATTTCATACATTACCTTTTGAGTTCTTTTAGGATCAGTTAGAACAAAATAGAAGAAATATGTAGGGAGAAGAATCTCAGTTCACAACTATTTTACCAAATTGAAATCACGATTTCTGAGGCATAAGAGCTTAAATCAATATCCAATGATACAATTTCTTTCATCTTGGGCAAAGCAATAAGCGAGATTTCTTAGTTATACATCATAAGTAAGATAGCATTGGTGCATCTCTTTTACGTACAAATCTGCTTCTACAACAATTAGAAGCAGCTGTCTATTGGTCCTCAATTGTCGATAATTGTTCTCTTCTCTGGAATGAAGTAAATACCAGTATCAATTTGACAGATTATATATGCACTCTTTGTCAAATTTAGTTGAACCATTTTGAATCTTTGTTGCGTCTTAAATGTAAAACTCATTTTTTGAATATAAGTATAACCAAAGTCATGAGGGATTTGACGACATATAAGGGAACTATATATCTTATTGAGTGTGAAATCTTCGGTAAGATGGAACATTTGACACAAAAGTTAATGAGAATATTTGGTCTTACCAACAGAAGCAATAGAATGAACCTGAAATTGAAAATAAACAATAAAAATAGATATGGAGGTGAAAAAGAAAAAGGAATTTCTCATGCCTATAAAAACTCCAAAAGAGGACAAAGATCAGACCGAACTGTGTGAGTTTTTTTTAATTGGAAATATTATCTCTGGATCCATAGCACAGATACCTGATGAGGTTGTTCTAATCTCTTCACATACTTCTTTAAACTTAAGATAAGCACTTACTGAATCAAGAGATTCTGCCATTTGAACAATTATTAAACTTTTAAAGAATTTAGAAACATATCTGGAATACTTCACGGGGATGTATAAGCTGGTAAAATGCTTTGAGTGCCATTCTTCTATGTATGAATACACTAGACAATTTTGTTCCTATGCATTGTACTATTTTCATTAGAAAACACTCTTTCAGCACTTAGTTGGATAGATATGCTAGTTGTCATGCCCCTGGAGGTTACCCAAGACGTGGCCAGCACCTAGAGACTATTGCTAGTCCCCAAGCGATCCACTTAGCCTTATCATACTCATTTAATCGAGTAACTCAAGACAATCAGCGGAAGACTAAGGAAAGTAAATGGGTACATCTCATCTAGTTCTCAACATAATATATATAATAGAAGAAGGCTAGTAGATAGAACTAGCTCACAATGTTAATATTCAACATCCAACTCTAGTCTATGAATTCTCCATCACTAATCAAGTGGTGCCAATGACAGACCCATGGCTACCGAAATTAAAATTTAAGGCTAGTCTAGTCTAACTTTAAGGCAAGACGAAATAAAGGTAGTGAATCCTCCGGAGTAGGGGAGGCTTACCAATCAGCTGAATGTCTCGGATCCTCAACGGTGCGCCTGTTGACGGTCTCTAATCCCTTATCTGTATCATAAAACGATGCAGCACCAAGTGGCGTCAGTATGTGAAATGTACGGTATGTAAAATAGCTGAGTGAAACAGAAGCAGGTAGAATAATATGGAACAACATCAACTCAGAAATAGTAAACAATCAATTTGTCAAATGTCTATCTAAAGTAAGAATAAAGAGTAAGCATGTGACCCATCAACCAATCAACCTCATCAATCAAATCAGACTCGTCTCAAAGGAACTCACCTCATCACATCTCGACTTAGAGTACTTAAGATAGGAAATTTTTGGGAGTTTTTCTGACCGACAACCATCACATATGAGACGGTGATGATATAACAAAGTGATCTTGTTGCCACATCCATCCAATACCTTGCCTAGGTAAAGGACATGGCATGATTGG
Organism: Solanum rostratum; assembly: GCA_029948455.1. Lineage (NCBI taxonomy): Eukaryota > Viridiplantae > Streptophyta > Magnoliopsida > Solanales > Solanaceae > Solanum > Solanum rostratum. The sequence goes on from CM057056.1 coordinate 35,383,504, forward strand.
ATCCATAATAAATAACATCAAGTCCTCTTTTTGGACATGGGAAACATCCAGTTTTATCGCTGAATCCTCTCCTACGCTGGCCACGTAGTTATTGAGTTTGAGTTGGACTAACTCTCACTCTTTCGGTGCTCGATACTCCTCCCAAGACTCAATGCTCATAAGAACTCCATCTCAACCAATCTCATAGGGACTTTAACCCCGTCATCGATCAGTATATCATAGGGACTCTAACCCTATCATCAATAAAACTCATAGGAGCTTTAACCCTTTCCCCAATTAATCTCAATCAATAACTCAAAGCTTAGACCAATCGTTAGTGAACAATCGAATAGACCATCATTAGAGTTCATTTATGGAGACTCATAGGACTATCAAGCTCTATCAACTCATCATCATCCTCTCACCACAATCACAATCACAATTAACAATCTCACGTCAAGACTCTAGACTCAACTCCTAGATTCATTCATGCATGCTTTCAAAAGTTGACATATAAGGTTATGCAATTTCTCATGAAAATATCCAATTCAAGAAAAATAAGTTTATGATGATCATCAACATACAGAAATATATGTAATTAGATATAATTTATGAGAAAACATTCAAGAATCAATTTAAGAAACATGTCTGGGGACTTATGGACACTCAACTCCTCTATGACCGTTTATGGGGCACATGAGAGGACAATCTCATGCTTTTAGTTTAGCCTTACATACCTGAGATGAAGCTCTCAACAATCACTTCAAGGATTTCCTCTTGAATTCCTCACGCTCAAGCTCAAGCTGTTCTCCTCTTTCCTCAAGTCCTAGTCTTGTTAGGTTGTTAGAAAAGGACTTAGAATGACCCTTTTTACGTCAAAATGACCTAATTAGATCATGTATTGTGTTTAGGAGGGGTTGGGAATGGACCGAAATGCCCCTCACAAAATTTAGAAATTTTTTAGCTTCGAAATAACCCAGTCCGCGATGCGGACTGGTTGCGTACAATGTATTTTTCTCCGAAACATTTCTGAACAAGCTTTCCCAATCCTATCGAAAATTTTTGACAAAAATATAAGTGTGGGCCCTCTACAGTGCGTGAGGCACCTCCATCACGCATCGACATTGTTTCAGGGTTTTGGATAAAAAATTTATCTCTTGATCCGGTCGCTCTAAAAATTGATCGAGACCATTTTCCCACTCAATTTTTCATATTGATCACAAATTTGGTCTCAGTTTTTCTATATGAACTTTCGAAGTTTTGTTATGCGTACATCTCCCCTCTAGGGGTATTTTGGCAATTTCACCACGCGTTACATCATCTCCCCTTCGGGATCATTCATCCTCGAATGATGAGTAAAGGTGGATATCAAGGCACGAAGAGACTCTAGACTCATCTCAACACTAACCTTAACCAATCAAAGTCTAGACTCCTCTTCAACTTCAATCAACTCAACTCGGACTCAAGAATAGACAATTAACTCAAGAATAGATCAATCAATTTAGTCAAGGGTAAGAAATTTACCTTCAATATTTTCATCATTTGGCACGAATAGGTGTGGATATTTGGCCTTCATCTCTTCCTCAGCTTCCCGTGTGGCTTCCTCAACGAATTGATTTCTCCACAAGACTTTGACTAAGGCGTTCTCTTTGTTTCTCAACTTACGAATCTGACGATCAAGGATTTGGACTTGAACCTCTTCATAGGAAAAGCTATCCTTTACTTCTATGCTATCAACAAGGATCACCAAGGTAGGATCTCCCAAGCACTTCTTAAACATCGACACATGGAATACCGGATGAATTCCATCTAACTCGAAAGGAAACTCTAACTCATAAGCAACCTTCCCAATCCTCTTCACAATCTGATATGGTCCCACATAGCGTGGATTCAACTTTTCCTTCTTCCCAAATCTCATGACACCCTTCATAGGTGACACTTTCAAGTACACCCAATCAATTATGTCTAACTCTAAGTCTCTTCTCCTCATGTCGGTATAAGATTTCTAGCGACTCTGGTTAGTCTTCAATCTTTCCCTAATGACCTTAACTTCTCCATCGATTGGTGGAAAAGAAAAGGCCCAATAAATTTCGCTTCTCCAACCTCAAACCATCTAATTGGTGATCTACATCTCCTTCTATACAAGGCTTCATAAGGAGCCATTTGAATGCTTGCTTGATAACTTTGTTATATGCAAATTCAATCAATGGTAGGTGATCATCCCAATTTCCCTTGAAATCAAGAACATAGGCTCTCAACATATCCTCTAATGTATGAATTGTGCACTCTGCCTGACCATTTGTCTGTGGATGAAAGGTTGTACTCAGGTTCACTTTAGTACCAATCCTTTCTGGAACGATCTCCAAAATTGGGAGGCGAATTGAGATCCTCTATCTGAGATGAGCCAATCTACATGACCTTTGATGCTCAACTTTCACTTGCTGGCAATTCGAGCACTTTGAAACAAACTCAGCAATGTCCCTCTTCATTGCACTCCACCAATAGACTTCTTCAAGTCGTGGTACATCCTAGTGGAGCTAGGGTGGATGTAATATCTAGTGCTATGAGCTTCAGCCATGATTCTATCTCGAATGTCATGCACATCTGCTAGATACAATCTACTCTGGTATCTCAACACTCTATCTCCCCCTTTGGAGAAAACCATCACTTTTTGTTTGTGGACAACCTCCTTTAATTGGAGTATGAAAGGATCTTGGTCTTGCTTTTCTTTCACCTTTGCCACTAAGGATGAAATAGACCCAGTTTGGACATTAACTCCTCCTTCATCATTCTCCTTAAGTTGAACTCCCCAATCGAGCCAATCGATGCACTTCTTTGACCAACTCGTTCTTTCCTTCCTCAACATGAGTCGTGCTACCCATTGACAACCTGCTAAGAGCGTCAACAACAATGTTAGCTTTTCCTTGGTGGTAGAGGTTGCTCATGTCATAATCCTTAAGAAAGTTCAACCATCTCCTCTGTCGCAGGTTGAACAATCTCTGACTAAAGACATACTTCAAGCTCTTGTGGTCAGGGAGCATATCCACATGCACTCCATGCAAGTAGTAGTGCCAGATTTTGAGTGAAAACACCACCGTCGCCAACTCAAAATCATGGGTCGGATAGTTCCTCTCATGAACCTTAAGTTGCTTAGAAGCATAGGCTATCACCTTCCCCCTCTGCATCAACACACAACCCAACCCAACTCTCGCATCACAATATATTACAAAATCCTCCGTCCCGTCGAGGAAAGTCAGAATAGGTGCAGTAGTCAATCTAGTCTTCAACTCGTGGAAGCTCTTCTCATATTTCTCGGACCACTGAAACTTGACCTTTTTCTGAGTCAATTTTGTCAATGGTGTGGATATGGAAGAAAATCCATCAATAAATCTGCAGTAGTAGCCTGCCAACCCCTAGAAACTTTTTATGTCAATTGGAGAGGTCGGTCTTGGCCAATTCTTAACCGATTCAATCTTCTAGGCATCTACTCGAATACCATTACCCAAAACCACATGGCTAGGAAGGCCACTAACTTTAGCCAAAACTCACATTTCAAGAACTTTGCATGCAACTCATGGTCCTTAAGAGTCTAAAGGACTACTTTGAGGTGGTTGGCATGCACCTCCTTATCTCTGTAATACACCAAAATGTCATCAATGAATACAATCACAAACATATTAAGGTATTGCCTGAATACTCTATTCATCAAGTCCATAAAGGTTGCAGGTGCATTCGTCAACCCCAAAAGACATGATCACGAACTCAAAATGGCTATATCTAGTCTTAGAAGTTGTCTTTGGGATATCACATTCCCTCACTTTTAAGTGATGGTAGCCAGATCTGAGGTCAATCTTTGAGGAGCATGAGGTACCCTGAAGTTGGTCAAATAGATCGTCTATCCTGGGGAGAGGATATTTATTCTTGATTATGACCATGTTCAGTTTTCTATAATCTATGCACATTCTGAGAGACCCATATTTCTTTCGCACGAACAGGACGAGAGCACCCTAAGGAGAAACACTTTGTCTAATAAAGTCCTTCTCTAACAAATCCCTCAACTACTCTTTCAACTCTTTCAACTCATGGAATTGAGATAGGCTGGGTATCGGGAAAAACATCAATCCCAAAGTCAATCTCCCTATCAGGAGGGACTCCAGGTAGATCCTCAGGGAACACTTTAGGAAACTCATTCACAATCGGGACTAACTAAAGAGTAGGAGCCTTAACATCATCAGACTTAACTCGCACGAGATGGTAGATACACCCTTTAGAGATTAGCTTTTTAACTCTCAGGTAGGAAATAAACTTGCCCTTAGGTGCAACAGAACTCCTCTTCCACTCTAGGACTGGTTTATTCGAAAATTGGAACTTAACAATTCAGGTACTACAATCTATTGAGGCGTAACAGGAATGAACCAAATTTATACCAAGGATTACGTCAAAACCATCTCCAACTCCACCAAGTCAGCCAAGGTATCCCTATGATGGACGGAAACTACACAATCCCTATAGACCCTCTCAGCTAGGATAGACTCACCAGTAGGAGTGGAAATAGTGTAGGGTTTAAGTAAACACTCTGGAAGAATCTCAAATCTATTGGCTACATAGGGGGTTACAAAAGATAGAGTGGCATATGGGTCAAGCAATGCATAACAATCATGAGTAAAGATTCGAAGCATAACCGTAACAACATCTGGTGCAACCTCCTGATCCTGTCGATTACCCATTGCATACAGACAGTTTGTCCCTCCTACTACACCTGTAGTAGTACCTCTCTGATGACTGCCAGCTAGGGGTGCTGCAGAGTATTGTGCTTTATTACTTTCATCATCTTGTCTTTTATAAGACATTCATCCTTGAAGTGAAAAGTCTGTCCATATTTGTTACAAGAATATATGCCCTCACAGGACACACCAAGGTGAAATTTGCCGCACTTTCCATAGGGTGGCTTTCCTCTCGAACCTTGGGTCAAGCTAGCTTGGGACTGAGAACCCTAAGTGTTGAGCTCTAAAATTCTGGTGACCATAAGATTTCTGATCGTACCTATTTCGTTGGACTAGAGCACTTGCTGCAGAGGGGGCATAACTAGAAGACCTCTTTTGAAAGTAAGATTTATCACCCTTATTCTGTTTATGTTGACTTGGCTCATGCCCTGCTGATTTGGCTTTCTTGCTCAGTTGCTCTTCTCTGTCCTTCTTCTTATCCTCCTCAGTCTGCGGGGCATAAACCATAATTCTGGAGATGTCCATACCTGGGATCAACAATGCTACCTTGCACTCCTTCTTTACATGCCTTCCAATCCAGACACGAATTTCACATTCTCGCCCTCATATCCTGGACCATCTCCAGGGCATACCGGGATAGTTGAATGAACATAAGGTTGTACTCCTTGACAGTTAACCCCTTTTGATTCAGGTTCACGAACTCATCAACCATTGCTTCTCTCAGCTCTTGGGGAAAAAAGTGATCAAGGAAAGCACTCTCAAACTCATCCCACTCAGCAGACTCAGTATTCTCACCTCGACCATCTTCCCATTAGTTATACTAGACGTTCGCAACATCCTTAAGATGATAGGAGGCAAGTTCAACTCCATCAACCTCATTAGCATGCATAGCCCTCAAGACCTTGCATATCTCATCAATAAAGTTCTGTGGGTCCTCCTCAACCTTTGACCCCATATAGACTGGCGGGTTAATCGTTAAGAAATCTCTGAGCCTGGTTGCTGTCGTAGGCTCTTGGGAGATGGAGCCTGGGGACCTTGGCTATTACTCTGGGAGGCCACTAGCTGGGTGAGCATAGCAATGACTCCCTTGAAGTCTGCCTCTAAGGTGGAGGCTGACTGAGCAGGAGGTGCCTATGTAATCTCAGCAGCTCTGGCAGTAAGACCCCATCGCCTCGTCCCATTCTGAGTAGGGACCTCTGGTGGGGGATTCTCAGTGTTTGGGGCTAAGCCATCTCTTTGTGCAGTAGTATGTTTAGGAGGCATTATCTGCAAACGCGTAACGCACGAATTAGAAAGGAGTTTCATAGAGTTAAACTCTATTACACAAACTCAAAATACAGAAGAAGTGTAACGATTCCTAATGTCCTATAGCCTTTTGTTTATGAAGTGTGGTGCACAACACACACATAAACAAGACTCTACAAGACATGACTTCATAGACTCTCTAGGACACTTGAACTCTGTGCTCTGATACCAAGTTTGTCACACCCCGGGAGGGAAGCCAAGACGTGGTCGGCACCTAGAGATTATTGCTAGTCCCTAAGCAAACCACTTAGCATCATCACATTCATTAAATCGAGTAACTTAAGAAAATCAACGGAAGACTAAGAAAAGTAAATGGACACATCTCATATAGTTCTCAAAATAATATATATAATAGAAGAAGGCTAGTAGATAGAACTAGCTCACAATCTTAACAATCAACATCCAACTCTAGTTTATGAAGCCTCTATCCTAACCAAACGGTACCAATGATAGACCCATGACTACCGAAATCAAAATATAAGACTAGTCTAGTCTAACTCTAAGGAAAAACGAAATAAGGTAGTGAATCCTCTGGAGTAGGGGAGGCTGACCAATCAGCAAAATGTCTCAGATCCTCAACGATGTGCCTGTTGACGATCTCTAATCCTTGTATCTACATCATAAAATGATGCAGCGCCAAATGGCATCACTACGTGGAATGTACGGTATGTAAAATAGCTGAGTGAAATAGAAGCAAGTAGAATAATATGGAACAGCATAAACTCAGAAATAGTAAATAATCAACATGTCAAATGTCTATCTAAAGTAAGAACAAAAAGTAGACAAGTGGTCCATCAACCAATCAACCTCATCAATCAAATCAGGCTCATTTAAAAGGAACTCATCTCATCACATCTCAACTTAGAGTACTCAAGGTAGAAAATTTCTAGGAGTTTCTCTAACCGACAACCATCACCTACGAGCCGGTGATGATACAACGAAGAGATGTCATTGCCCCATCCATCCAGTCACTTGCCTGGGTAAAGGACATGGAATGATTGGATCCACAATAAATAATATCAAGTCCTCATTTAGGTCAAAGGAAACATCAAGCTTTACGGCTCAATTCTCTCCTACGCTAGCCACGTAGTTATTGAGTTTGAGTTGAACTAACTCTCACTCTTTCGGTGCTTGATACTCCTCCGAAGACTTAATGTTCATAAGACCTCCATCTCAACCAATCTCATAGGGACTTTAACCCCGTCATCGATCAGTATCTCATAGGGAATCTAACCCTATCATCAATGAAACTAATAGGGGCTTTAACCCCTTCCTCAGTCAATCTCAATCAATAGCTCAAGGCTTGGAACAATCGTTAGGGAAAAATTGAATAGACCATCATTAGTATCCATTTATGGAGACTTTTAGGACTATCAAGCACTATCAACTCATAGTCATCCTCTCAGCACAATCACAATCACAATCAACAATCTCATATGAAGGCTCTACACTCAACCTCTAGATTCATTCATGCATGCTTTCAAAAGTTAACATATAAGGTAATGCAATTTCTCATGTAAGATATCCAATTCAAGAAAAATAAGTTTATTATGATCATCAACATACGGAAATGCATGTAATTAGATAGAATTTATGAGAAAACTTTCAAGAATCAATTTAAGAAACATGTATGGGGACTCATGAACACTCAACTCCTCTATGACCATTTATGGGCACATGAGAGGACAATCTCATACTTTTAGTTTAGCCTTACATACCTGGGATGACGCTATCAACACTCACTTCAAGGATTTCCTCTTGAATTCCTCAACGTCAAGCTCTTCTCCTCTTTCCTCAAGCCCTAGTCTTGTTAGATTGTTAGAAAAGGACTTAGAATGGGGCCTTAGACCCTTTTTACGACAAAACGACCTAATTAGATAGTGTATTGAGTTTATGAGGGGTTGGGAATTGACCAGAATGCCCCTTACAAAATTTAGAAACTTTTTCAGCTTCGGACTAACCTAGTCCGCGACGTAGACTGGTCGCACATATTTGATTTTTCTCCAAAAAAGTTTTTGAACGTGTTTTCTCAATCCCGTTGAAAATTTTTAAAAAAAATATAAGTGTGGGTCTGTTACCATGGCGCGACGCGCCTCCGTCGCGCACTGACACTATTTTTTTTTGGGTCGAAAAATTATCTCTTGATCCGGTCCCTCTAAAAATCGACCGACACTATTTTCTCACTCAATTTTTTGTGCTGATCACAAATCTAGTCTCGGATTTTCCATACGAGCATTGGAAGATGCGTCATGTGCACATCTCCCTCCTAGGAGTATTTCAGTAATTTCACCGGGTGTTACATTAGTGTTATTCCTCTGCAACAACCAAAAAAATACATATATATATTTGTTCTCATTCAATATTATATATGAGAATTAGAGACGCAGAACAAGAGCTAGGATTTAAAAATAGAGAATGGTGATTATCAATAATAAAACTATTGTTAAAGATTGCTACATTTGCACGGAATATTTTCAAGAGTTGATTGATGAACATATCCACAAGGAAGTCCAGAATTGGGGCGATTTATTTTTCCATCAAAACATTGATAGAAGGTACATTGAGCTTGTCTTTGTTGATTATTGATTGATTTGGTGAGGAATCATCAATGCGCTGTTTTGGACTTTAGTGTAATGCCAGGGACTTGAGGATCTGACTTCACTATTTGCTATACCTTAAACGAGTACACCAGAACTTTTAAAGTGAAATTTGGAGTGTTGAGTTGTGAAGTTTAGAGTAATTAAATATGTTGAATTGTGCATATTCTTTTATTGAAGTTTTTAGAGTCCTAAAATGTGCAAACGTTGTGCTAAAGTATAATATTAACATGCTGAAATGTTCTTAGAAAGTGCTGGAATCTGCTTTTTTAAGAAGTTTAGTGTGCTGAAACATGGAGCTGATTTGTGGTGAGAGTGCTCTGTAATATGGAGCTGATTTATGGTGAGACACTGCCAAAACTGCATTATAGAAAGTGCAGATTTTTTCTATCAATTTTGGCCAATAACTTGGTGCTCAACTGAAACTTCGCTTGCAAATTCAGTTGAAACTTTGTATACATTACACATAAATGATGGAGATACTTTCCATTAGGTCTTATGTTTGCTGAAATAATAAAAGTACATCAAGATCAATACAAAAGTAAGGAAGAACTTTATTGTCTTCTTCAAAAAAAGGTTCTCTTTGAAGAATTAGGAGGTGTATTTATTTGTAATCAGATAATTAAAATATCTTAGCCAAACTGATCGCTTTAAACTCAATGTTATTGATGCATTTAAATGTAATGACCCTCTAGGTCATTTATGTGGTTTCGTGAATATTTTATTAGTTTGAGCATTTGTATGGTGATTGCGGACTATATATAACATATTGACACTGATTTTTCGGTCATTTGGTGAATCGTTTGACAATTATATAACTTTTCGAGTTAAACCAGAGATTATAATGGTAAAATAAATTTTTAGGGAAAGTCCTAGTAAACGGCCTTGGAGTGAATTTCTGATGATTCCATCAGCTCCGGAACGGCCAAATTAGGATAGGGGCATGTTTGGTGCAATTATATCGAGTTTAGAAAATTTAGCCACCGTAATGGGTTAATAGTTGACCTTAATCAATATCTTTGGGAAATGTGCTCCAAATGAAAATTCGGACCATACCGTTGGATATGGAACGTTGAGTTTGGTCTAGAAAGACCTTTCATTTAGTTCTCGAGGCTTCTTGGTGTATTCTGGCCCCTTCGGTAAACTTGATATTGGGAAATGGGACCCACATTGGAATAAAACGCCCTCCGATGGAATTTCAACTACATCGTTCAGTCTGGATTATCCTTTTCGATCAGATTTCATATATGAGTTGTATTTTTGTGACTTCGAATGAGGTCGGAGCATCGAAATTAATTTTTTTTTGAAAAGTATGGGCAGCCGGTGATGTGGCCAAACCACTGGCTGCCATGTGTCATAGGCGGCAAAGTGATATATGTATCGAGAATTTGGTCCAGAAACGCAAAACATGCGAGCCAATTTTTGATCGGTGATTTCTCCTCCGTTTTTGTTCCGATTTTGGAGATTCAAAAAGCTAACTTTTATATTTTTCCGAGAGGAACGCCGTGGAAGCTTCGAAAATTGATTTTGGCACGTCATTTGAGGTAAAAATTGATGTTTTGCTGCTGTATATTTGACATTCGATTTCTTATCCGTTTTGAGTAGGATTTGATGAATTTTGGGTCTATTCTATGTGATTTATGGAGGTGCACATCATTGTATTGTCAAAATTAACTGATAGCACCCCGTTTGGTGCAAAAATACAGTTTTTCCTACTGTTTATGTTGTGGTTTTTTTGGAAAAATTCGAAATAAGATAACTCGATCGTTTCTTATCATAATTAAGTAAAATTTTATTCTAAGCTATACTACTTTTCAAAATCTACGGCGTGGTATATTAAAATTCTATTAATTTGACTATTTTTTTAAGAAATTTGGCCTAGAAGCGGTTGTACACATATGTTACTTTTCGATAAGAAATGTGATTTGTTTTTAGGTTGTTTCTGATTGTTCTGAGCCTCGTTTTGAGCTCAAGTTTTGGATATAGACTCGGGGAGACGTAAGGATCATTTTATGAGGGTTGCTTTTGTATTTTGGGCATAGGCCCCACTTTTTCCCATTCTAGTCACAAACGACCTATCTCTCCCTATTTCTTGGGATATTATAGCCAAAACAACCGTAATTATATTATGACTAACATTCTGACAACTGAGCGACATTTGGAGATCATCAGGGAGGAAAAACTCATATGGACTGATCAGAGCGCATAGTCTTTCAGGTAAGCTAGGTTTTCCTTACCTCTAGATTGAGCTGAAAAACATGTATATTCGGAGCCTATCTATGGTTGGAAGTCTTGTGTAAGATATGTATATATATCGTGAGGCTGATTGTTAGTTATGCTTCCTACTATGTATTTAAACACTATTGTCATGATTTATTAATATTTGTTTTCCCTGGATACTTGTTTCACTTAGCATATAGGATAACTATAGTTGTTTTGTGATACTTGTGGTTGTTCTAAACTGTACTAGCTGTAATCACTATAGTCACTAAGTGTTGGCACTGTTGAACTGTGAAAAGGCCTTGTAAAGGATTGATATGGGCTAATGCCCTGTGATAGTTATGTATTCTAGCTTAACTCCTATCTGTAAGAATATGTAGCCTAATGCTACTTAAATATGCTTGCTGTGATGTTGTTTGTTGATTATAGCCATACCATGGACTGATTCTGGTATAGATATGATTCCGATAGGCTTATTTGTTTGGGATACCTATGATACAGCCATAGTGTGTGGACTGATTTTGGTATAGATATGACTCTACTAGACTTGGTTGTTTAGGGTACTTGTGATATACCTACCGATTGTCCTTTGGGTCTGGGACCCCATCGACTATGCTTTGGGTTGGGGATCCTGTCGATTGCTCATGGGTTAGGGACCTTATTAATTTTTTTGGGTTCGAGGCCCAATTATCTATTCTTGGGTTTGAGGCCCTTTTGTTTTTTTTTCTTGGATTTGAGGACCAGTTGACTATTCTAGGGTTTGAGGCCCAGTTGATGTTCCTTGCATTCTTTCTCCCACCGCTGTGTATATTGTCAAACCATCTGGCCCTGGTTGCGTGCCCTGACTGGAGCCAGGTCGAGAAGGTGATTCGAGGCCCCATTGATATTATAGGGATTTGAGGTCCCGAGTGACAGTTAGGGGTTCGAGGCCCCGAGTGACAATTACGGGTTCAGGGCCCCGAATGATGGTTAGGGGTTCGAGGCCCTAGGTGACATCGATTTGAGGCCCCGAGTGATAGTTTGGGTTCGAGGCCCTAAGTGACAATTAAGGGTTCAAGGCCCCCAATGGTAGTTACGGGTTTGAGGCCCCAAGTGCCAATTAAGGGTTTGAGGCCCCATTTGATACTATATCCAGTATTGGATGTGATCTCATACCATCTGTTATTGACCTTACGTACCCCTCTACCTATTCACACCTGATTGTGCGTGAGGGTACCTCCTGGGATTTTTGGGGCTCAAAAGGCGTTCAGAATTAGACACCAGGGCCTTACACCCACGCACAACTGACCCTTGTTCTGCTGATGTAGAGAGTTGGGCTCTTTGAGTGTTCTATGGAATTTTGAGATAGTTTTGAGGGATTTTGTGATGATCTGTTTGTTCTATGCTCTGCATAGGTATACCTTCAAGGCTTTTGTGGGCCCAGTTGGTGCACAGGCACAGTGCCTAGGGATGCCTCAGTTGATGGGAGGGGGATTATAGTATTAGCATACGTAGTCTTCATCAGTCGATATCGATATTCACCACTTGGGTTGGTTCAGTCCATCATTGTTCTTGATTTCTGTTGGTTCAGTTGTGGTTGAGTGTTTCTCGACATGCCTATGCCTTATCTGGGTTTGTTTTGCTGCACTGCTGCAAGTTTTACATGCTTGGGCTTTATTTATGTTCACTATTTTACTCGTTCAGCTGATGATGCCTATTGGGTGCCTTTTTGGTACTCATCCCTACATTTCTGCATCTTCTCTTGGTGTAGGTCCAAGTACTAGCCGCAATCGCTGAGTTAGGAGTGCATTGACGATTTAGGAGACATTGCTAAGCATAAGCAACTGTGGACATTCTGCAGTCTCCTTCTGTCTTGTGGGCCATCTTGTGTATTCAGACACTGTCCTTGTATATGTAGTTTGGATTTGTACGTGTAGATGGATATTCTGGTTATGAATGTAGATATGTATATTTTAATTTGATTCTATAGTAGCTCTGTATAGATGACTTTCAATTCCTCGATAGGTTGTGTTTGCTGTACTTATACGTTGTTGTTATATTTATGACGATTGATTCAAGACAAGTGACGTGGACATTGGGTTGGCTTGCATGTAGGCAAGATCTAACAGGTGCCATCATGACCTGAGAGGTCGGGTTGTGACATTAAATCACTTTAAAATTTTAATTTATTATCTTCATTAGTTCTAAATAGAATATTAATTTGTAATGTTTTGCAATATCTCAAGTTAATAAAGTCATGTTATTTAGAAAAACTTACAAAAGCACAAATGATGCACCCTTTAATAGCAACTAGGAACAATGGGAAAATGCTATTGTCTAGTCATTAAGCTAGCTTCTAAAGGCAATAGCAAAGAAAGATCAGAATGGTTGTGAACGTTAGATAAGGAAATTTCACGTGAAAGTTCTGAAACAAATGGTAACATTTGTGACTGCGTATGAAATGAATGATATTATTTGGTTGTCTCTCCGGAAGAAATCTAATTTTAGGAAGCAAACCTAGATGAATATGAATTCTTATGAGCTGTTTTTTTCTTTTATAATGATAATGAAAATAATTGTGTATAGATAAAAAAATCAAGACAAGAACCAAAATCAGTTGCAGATTCTCTTATGTCTCTATGTAGAGAAACAATGCTAAGACAAACTCATTATTATATAACTTTATACGTATTCTTTTACCAACTCATTATGGTATAACTTTATACGTATTTTTTTACCAATTTATTTTGCAAGTTAAAATAAGAATAAGTTATTTGATATATATTTCTTCTCAGAAACAAACTTCTATAAATCAGAAATGTTTCAATAGGTGTAGAGTGAAAGCCTTAATTATAATATTATTTTTTACGTATATCCTGAGACATAATTTAATTGAAACAATCATACATTATTTCATCAAATAAAAAAGGACTTGCTTTTGTATTTTCATTAACTTGATTAACTGCATACCAAATTCAATATGTTCGAGTCTATGCAATTTATTTGTATTAATTAAACTCTCTAATTTATTATCCAAAATGATGCTCTTTGCTTTGTTGGCCAGAAAAAAAAAGTTCTTCATAGCCTAATCAATGGGGAAAACTATTGTCCTTTTTGAAGCTAACAAAAGAAAATGACAGTACTGCATCACATATATTGTTAGCTGGATTTACTTCTAAATTGTTAAAATCTTTTTTTTTTTTCTTTTCGTCAAATTTATTACGTTTAAGATATAGGACTAAAATGAACATCTTTTATTATATACTAGTCTTTAGACACGTGTATTGCACTAGTTGTGGAATCAAAATTTTCACTAAGACGGTTCAAAAATTTGAAAAAGTAGATACATGAACTAATCGAGGGGGTCTCAACATCTACTATATATATACATAAAAAATTATTTTAATCATATACAAAGTATAATTTTCCACTTAAGGGAGTTTAGAAGAACCCTCTAATCATGGGGTAGCTCCACCACTGTACTGCACATGTACATGTATCATCTAGTACTCCATTTATAAATATTTACTAAATTTTCATTTAATAATAATGAAATTATTTTAAACATACTGTGCTACATGATTTAACATTCTCGTGCAACACACGTGCATCAAAACTAGTATGAATATAAGTATGTGAAGTTGAATAAATTATAGTTATAAATTTATCTTATCATACAATATAAAAATCAAACTTTAAAATACTTAATCAATTTGTTCCTAATAGACACCTCAACTGCTCAGATTTAATCCCATTAAACACTTTTATCCTACTTGGCACTCTACGGTACTGTTTTTTTAATTTTTCAGCAAAAAATAAATAGTTGCGGTCAAAAAATTTTTTTTTTCATAAAAGTAGATTCTCAAAATTCTCAGTTAACCATGTGCAAAAAAATTTTATTTAAAATTGTAATAATTGTTTTCCACATATGGTTAACGGAGAATTTTGAGAACCTACTTTTATGGAATTTTTTTTTTGGATAACTGAGAATTTTGAGAACCTACTTTTATGAAAAAAAAATTTTTTTGGACCGCAACTATTTAATTTATTTTTGGTTGAAAAATTAAAAGAAAGTATCGGAGAGTGCCAAGTAGGATAAAAGTGTTTAATGGGATCAAATCTGAGCAGTTGAGGTGTCTATTAGGAACTTGTCTTAGTTTAGGTGTCTAAGTGAAAAATGGGGACAAGTTTAGGTGTCTCTTTATGAGTTAAGCCAAACAAAATAAATGTGAACTTATCAAAATGGGTTCTTATAATTACCAGATTGTTTTTAATTGATGTTAAATCACTTGATTGTGTTTATCTTGTGATATTTATCAAGCTTTGTTAGGCTTGTAATGGTGCAGCATAAACCATGAAACCAATGACAGAAGTTAAGAAATTGTAACATTGATAGGTTGAAGCTTTATAGAAAGAATTTCAATACACATCCCAGAGATACTGGAATCAACATGATCAAAGTCGCCATCAAGGATCAAATATGAAACTATTTAACAAGTCTGATTTTACTAATATATGACAAAGCAAATATGGCATCAGGCAAAAAAGCATTACAACCCTTGAAGATGGAGAATTTCATTGACGAAATATAAACTATCTCCATCTAGAAAATAAGTCCAAGCAACACCACACAGGTTCCTGTAGTCCACAACCACATCACTAGTCAAGGTCCAGTTCCCCTTGTGCTTGCTAACATATTCATTGCCGAAACTCATGTGAACTGCAAACTAAACTGCAAGTTCCTCAGACTCCTCTTTCATTCCCAGAAGCCATCCAAGCAATGAAATGCACCTTGTTGATCCATGTTGCAATGAGCAGATACGAAAAGCTCTCGTCCACCAAACTGGAAAGCCTATAGCACACTCGTCTCTTTTAAAATCTAGGTAAACAACACAATTCTTATGAGGCATTTTAAACAAGATAGCTTTAACAAATCTGCATGGTGCATAGTGCCTGCATGGTGCTTCAGCCTTGTAAAAAAGCGCCTCTAAGCAAGCTTTGAAGCAGGCTCCTGATCAAAGTCATTGGACATCATGATTTTCTTCGACTTCATGCATAAGAAATTGAATGAGGTAACATATCACGACTCAAAATCCGGGTGATGGCACCCACCTAACCCTTCAAGGCGAGTTAGCCCAAAACCCAAATATCTTGACAATAATAACAAAAGCAAAAGATAACAGTCTAATAATTTAGATAAGTAGAAGGAAACAAACTACAACTAACCCAAGGACTGGTGTCACATTTACAAGCCTCTTAGTATAGATTACTCAAATGAAATACAAATCATATTGTCTAGTCCTCCAATATTACAAGAATATATAATGGTACCCTCAAGTCCTACTGAAGACATATGCAACTACCTCACAAGAAATCCGAAAGCTCGATCTAACAAGAAAGAAGTCTAGCAAGATGGACTGGGTTCACAACCTACAAAATGTAGCAAGAGGTGAGCACCAAACAATTGGGTATTCAACCAATGGAACTAACCTAAAGTAAAGTAATGAAGAGCACAAGTAACTCTTTAACTCCCAACCACAATCCGCTGAACAACAACCCTCCACTCAGAAAAGTCCCAGCACAACATAATATATAGATAACAATATTATTAATATACTCATCTTCTAGTATGGTATTTCAACACACTATCATATAGATAGATCCAACACTCACATTAAGATCAAGGATTCAATAGGTACCAAATCTCATAAACAATATATAACGATATCAATCAGATATGATATGAGATGGAGTGGATGCCATGAGATGTATACAATACAAGACAATATCAAATAATCGTGATACAAGTCTGCCCTATGATACACATCTATTGGCCATATATATGCCTCAGATCAGAATCCATGGGGATCTCACATAGACTATGAATCTGTGAACATTTTCGAAAAAGACCTCAAATAATGCTCACCCATCCGTAAAATACATTGGACACATCTGAAAAACACCTCGGCTCGCCATCATGTTACCTCGGTTCGACCGATAGATACCTCAACCACCACTCAACTTGTTACCTTACTCACAACTCGTTTGTAGCTATCACAAGTATTAATGCACAAATAATCATAAATGTAAGGTGCATGATCACAATTATATCATGATATAATTAATCAAAATGATCTCATTATTTTAATAACATCAATATCTTAAAATCATCAATGTCTTAATAACATCAATGTCTCAGTATCAACGGTGTCTCATTATCATCAATATCTCAATATCAACAGTGTCTCATCATCATCAATATCTCAATATTCGCATATCATAATACAAGCAACATTTTGCGATCAACACTGAATGAATCACAAGATCATATAAATTATGAATTCATAATTAAACTACAACAATATATATATAGCCATATGAAGAAGTCGCCGATATGAAAAATATCACGATCAAGCTTAAAATGGAATAATTATACCCCCAATAACTCAAGTTCATATACGTAGGAGTATACAAGATTCATTCATATTTAACAAAAGGTTAGAAGTCTAATTGCCTCAAATAAAGTCTCAAAATCAAGAAGAAATCACCACTTTTCCCCTCCTACAATACTCCAAATCTCCACAATCTATTCAAATACAACACCACAATCACATAATAAACCTAATGACACTAAAATGAACTAATCCTGAGAGAAAGGGCAAAATGGTAAAAAATCTGATGCTCGGAAGCGTAGCTGGAAATTGAAAATTAATGGATGAAAAGGCTCTAAACATAACAAGGAATTCAATTTTAAAATGCGCAAAAAATAGGGAGAAATCAATGATTTAAGTTTAGGAAATTCTATTATGAAAATCCCGAATTCCACCATTAAATCCCCAAATTAGAAGTTAAAAACACAAAATACTTGATGGAAATAGTTGAAATAGGCTAGAAAATAGTTACCTAATCACTTTTCCTTGAAATCCCACAAAATCTCCCTTCAAAACAAAGCTTGAAGAGTTGGAATTGATAAATATGAAAGAAGATTATCTTTTAATGAAGTCCACTGTTCATGCATAATAACACTCGGCGAACGCGAAGCTAAGGGCGTGAACGCGGATAACGAGTTTCACCTGCACCAGAAATTGCTCACACCAACAACCACAACAAAAGCAAACTAGGAATCAGACCTTCGGGAATTCGTTCGGAAACCCATGAACATAAACTAAACCTAGAACCCCACCAGAAGCAATGATTCGAACTCAATGGAACCATTAGAATTCGAAACCGGAACCCTCATGACCCCGAACCCAAGAATGGTCATTTAAACTAGATTCATACCTAAAAATTCAAAATATTCACAAAACCTCTAAAAAATACGAAGATGGCCTTTCTGGTGTTAGTTTCACCATCCAAAAGAATTGGAACTGACAGGTATTTGATATAAGCTCCCAAACTTCGAATCTTGACCAAAGTTAAAACTATAACTCAAAAAGATTGAAAATGCAACTTTGGACCTAAAATCTCTGTTCTGTCTCCAAATTCTGTTTTGCATGTTTTCCAAAACCAGATTTGACATTTCGGAACTGATGGAATAGATGGAACCAAATTCTAACAAATAACCACAAAACTTGAAATTTCCAACTTAAAGACTTTTAAAACTCTTCCTTTTGCAAAACTCCAATTTTTTTCAATATTTTCAAAATCTGACTTTTGGACTCATCCAAAAACGACTCAAGGAAACTTTCGGGAAGGAAAAAAATGGTAATTTTGTTAAAAATACCAGAAATGACCTTTGAGGTCATTACATCATCCACTACTAAAAATAATGTTCGTCTTCGAACATGAGATAAGAAACATACCCGAAGGCTCAAACAACTGACACATCGGTCATGCATATCCGAATCTACCTCCCAAGTGGCGTCACTCTCGGGCCTATGCCTCCTCTAGACCTATACTGAAGCGATCACCTTAGTTCTCAACTTCCTCACCTGCCTGTCCAAAATAGCTAGGGACTACTCCTTCATAGGTCAAATCAAGGCTCAAATCAACTGAATCCTTAGAAATCACATGAGACTCCTCAAGAATATAATGCCACAACATTGAAACATGGAGTGCCGGATGGATTGAAGACTTGTTGGGAGGCAAGGAAAGTCTATAAGCCATCTCTCCCACACTATTAAGGATCACAAAAGGACCAATGAAGCTTGGATTGAGCTTACCTTTCTTCCCGAATCTCATAACACCCTTTAAAGGTGAGACCTTCAACGAAACCATGTCACCAACCATGAATTCCAAAGGTCAAACCCGTCTATTAGCGTAGCTCTTTTGGCGACTCTGGGCTGTCACCAATCTACTCTACATTAACTGTACCCTCTCAAGATCCTCTCTCAACATATCAACACCTATACTCACCACAACTACTATGTCAAACCAACCTATGGGTGATCAACATCTACGACCATACAAAGCCTCATGAGGAGCCATGCAAATAATGGAATGATAACTGTTGTACTACACAAACTACCCTAAGGCCAAATCCTAGTCCCATCTAGCCCCGAAATCAATAACACAGCCTCGAAGCATATCCTCTAATACCAGAATGGTCCTCTTGGACTGGCTATCGGTCTGGGGTAAAAATTTGTACTCAAAACCAAACGAGTACCCAAACCATGATGTAAAGCCTTTCTAAAGTGAAAAGTAAACAATGAGCCTCTATCTGATACATTGGA
Source organism: Solanum rostratum (assembly GCA_029948455.1). Lineage (NCBI taxonomy): Eukaryota > Viridiplantae > Streptophyta > Magnoliopsida > Solanales > Solanaceae > Solanum > Solanum rostratum. Next base: position 35,402,980 of record CM057056.1, read on the forward strand.
CACCGGTACTGCGTGAAGTCTCACAATCTGATTGATATGAAGCTGGGCTAGTCACTCAGTTATATACTTTACCTTGACCGAAATAAAGTGGGCGGATTTGGTCAGATAGTCCACCACTACCAAAATAGAGTCAAAACCCCTAACAGTAAGAGGTAAGACTACAATGAAGTCTATAGAAATACGCTATCACTTCCACTCGAGAATGGGCATCCACTGAAGCTCCCCACATGGTCTCAAGTGCTCACACTTGACCTGCTGACATGTCAACCACCTAGATAAAAACTCTGGAACATCTCTCTTCATACCAAGCCACCAATAATGGTGACTCAGATCAAGGTACATCTTTGCTGCCCATGCATGAATGAAATATCTAGCACAATAAGCCTCCTAAAGTATCAATCTAATTAGATCACCCACCTTGGCCACATAAATATGACTCCCAATCCTCAAGACTCCATCACAATCAAGCTTTTCCACTCTAGCTTTAATTCTAATCACTTTATCCCGGATAATACATAACTTCTCATCCTTAGATTGTCTCTCACGAATCTGATCTATCAACGATGAGCAAGCCTCAATAGTAGCAAACACTCCACCCTGCTATGAAATTTGTAAACTCACCAAACTATTGGCTAATCTATGAATATCTCTAGCCAACAGTCACTCTTCAACTAGGATAGCTGCTAAACTCCCCATGCTGGAAGCCTTCCTACTCAATGCATCGGCACCATATTGGCCTTCCTGGGGTGATAGAGAATAGTCAAGTCATAATTTTTAAAAGGCTCAATCCACCTTTTTTGTCTTAGATTTAGATCCCGCTGACTGAAGATGTACTGTAGGCTGCGATGGTTAGTAAAGATTTCACAATGCACTCCATGCAAATTGTGACGCTATAACTTCAACATAAACACAATCGAAGCCAACTCCAAATCATGAGTGGGGTAGTTCTTCTCATAGGCCTTCAAATTTCTAGAGGCATAAGCAATAACCTACCCTTTTTTCATCAATGCACCACCTAACCCCACTCCTGAGGCATCACAAAAATAGTGAAATCAACGCCCTCCTCCGGCAATGTTAGAATAGGAGCTATGGTCAACAATAACTTGAGCTTATGGAATCTCTCTTTGCACTTATCAGACCAATGAAATACCACATTTGTTTTAGTAAGCTTAGTCAGTGGAGCAGCAATAGTGGAGAAACCCTGAACAAAATAGTGATAATAACCAGCCAAGCTCACAAAACTGCAAATCTCTGTAGCTGAGGTAGACCTCGTCCAACCCGGAATGACCTCAATCTTTCCTGGATCAACTCGAATACCCTCATTGGACACCATATGCCACAAGAATGCTACTGAATTTAACCATAACTAACACTGGAGAACTTTGCGTACAACTTCTTCTTCTTGAGCCTCTAGAATATAATTCTCAAATGCCTTACATGGTCCTCTGCAGTCTTGGAATAGAAAAAGATATCATCAATGAACAAAATCATGAACGAGTCCAGATATGGTCCGAACACTCCATTTATCAGCTCCATAAATGTTGCAGGGGCGTTAGACAAACCATAGGTCATTACAAGGAACTCATAGTGCCCATACCTAGTCTGGAAGGTTGTCTTGTTATATCTGATGGCCGAATCCGAAGTTGATGATGCTCGGACCTCAAGTCTATCTTATAAAATAGCGCTACTCTCCGAAGCTGATCAAATAAGTCATCTATGCGGGGAAATATGTTCTTCTTCTTGATAGTCACTTTGTTCAACTGTCCATAATCAATATACAACCTCATGGATCCATCTTTCTTCTTTACAAACAGAACTAGGGTACCCCATATTGAGACACTAGGCAAATAAAGCCCTTGCTTTATGAATCCTAGAGCTACTCCTTTACTCTTTTAATTCAGATGGATCCATCTGATAATGAGTGACTGAAATGGGATTAGTGTCCGACTCAAGGTCAATAGCAAAATTAATGTCTCAATCTGAAGGAACCCCTGGTAGATTAGTAGGAAACACATAGAAAACTGACAAATTCTGGAATAGATTTTACAGAAAGTGACAGCCGCAATATCATAAATAAAAGCCAAATAAGCCAAATACCCTGGATCAATTAAGTTTTGAGCCCGAATATAAGACATCACTTTACTAGGATAGGAACCCTTCGAACCAGTCCACTCAATCCTCGATCCACCAGGCATGGCTAAGGTAATGGTCTTATGATAACAATCAAGAATAGCACAATATATAGATAGCCAATCCATGCTCAAAGTAACATCAAAATCTACCATGTCCAATATAATCAGACCTACCCAAGTCTCATAGCCCACCAAAGTAATAAGACAAGATCGGTACACCCAATCCACTACTAAGGGCTCTTCTTCTAGGGTCGAAACATCAACGAGTAAAAAAATAGAATCACAAGGCAACTCAAACCCCATAGAGAAATAAGCAGACACATAAGAACAAGTAGTGCTAGGATCAAATAGCACAGATGTAGGGCGATGGCAAACCGAAAAAATACCTATGACCACAGCATCAGAGGCCTTTGCCTCGGGTCTATCTTGAAAGACATAAAAATGGCCACCTTGACCTCCACTCATAGGATCTGACCCTCTACCACTTGAAGGGGGGAAGTATCACTTGCTCCTCTACCACTGGTACGTCCACCTCTATTGATCTGACCTCTACTATGGCCCCTAGTCTGTGGGTCTGAATCTCTGACTGGTGGTGCTGAATCTTGGAAAGGTGTTTCAGAGTATGAATGGTGGGCCCCAGAATAAGCCTGTCTACGGCATTGGTGAATAATGTGATCAGGAGATCCACATGCAAAGCAGGATCTAGGGGTTGACCACTATTGTGAAGTAGAAAGAGGGATATCGTAACCTCCCCGTCTGTTTGGCGTCTACTGAGAACCGGATGAACTCTGCTTTGAAATTAAGAAATCATGGGGACCTCGTCCTTCCTTGGTCACTGGACCCCCACAATGCCTAAAAGAATTACCTCTTCTAGCCATACCTCTGACCCCCAATTAAGGCATCTGAGTACTATCCTGAAGTACGGAGACTTTTAGGGTCCCCAAACTCCTCCCTCTGCATATACTCTGCCTCCTTAGCTGTATTAACAAAGGAATAAAATGAGGCTCCATCTCCAACTACCTAAAATATCAACTATCTAATAGGATAAATCAATCTTTGACAGATCGGCGAACCTTCTACTCCCAAGTCAAAAGTATAGCTGTGGAATGACTAGCCAACTAGAAAAACCTTATCTCATACTCCGAAAGAGTCATGAGGCCATACCTCAAACTCTTAAACCTCAATGCTCTCTTCCCGTAAGCACTCCAAGGAACAAACTGATCATAGAATGCATCATGAAATGTCTCCCAATTCATCTAAGGAGATCTAGTTGGAAGGGATCCTGTATAAGTCCTCTACCGCTTCCTAGCTGACCCCTAGAGTTGGAGAGTGACATATCTCACTCCATGTGTCTATGCTAGTCCCATGGTATCCAATAACTCTTCACAAGTAGTCAGGAACTCATGAGCATCCTCAGTCTTCCCATCTTGAAACTAAGGTGGATCCATCCTCCGAAAGCTCTCATGTCTTTGTTGCTCATCATCTATAAAGGTAGAAAATGATGGAATCTCATCAACCAGAGCTACTAGTGGATTCTTATCCTAAATTTGGGCCTCGGAGGCTTGCTGTTGATCCCGAGGTTGCACCCTCACCCAAGTCTATGGAGGATCAGGAGTGTTAACTAGATTACTTGTTTACCCTAAAGTCTCAAACACACCTAAGACACTCAAACGTATATCCTGGAGTAGTGGTGTTGCAGTAAACTCATGTAGAACCTAGTCATGTCTAGGCTCCAAGGCTGGCTTAAGGGAGATACCCTGCTCATAGTCCCTCACTGGTGCGGCCCCTCGACCACGGCCTCTAGCTCATTCTCGTGCATGACACCTACCCCATGTTGGGGTCTATACAACGACATCTGGGGCTGCCTCTGGTTGACCTATAACAGTGATAGCTCAAGTCCTCGCTATCTATAAAAAGGACACACGAACACTCAACACATATACATAACCCACACACGAATAGATTAGAGTGAAATGGCAGAGAGTTCCCTAATAGTTATCATAGCCTCTTAGGGATAAGTAACGGACATCTCCACATAGACCCTTAAGACTATACTAGACAGGGCTTGTACACATGTGAGACCTATAAACCTTGAGCGCTGATACCAAACTGACACGACCCAAAATTTGGGTGTGATGGCACTCACCTGACCCTCCAAGGTGTGTTATCCCAAAACCCAAACAGCATGACAATAACAATAAAAATGAAGGATAATAGTCTAATAATAAAGATAAGCAGAAGGAAACAAACTACAACTAACCCGACGACTGGTGACACGTGTACAAGACTCTATGTATAGATTACTCAAATGAAATACAAGTCATAATGTCTAGTCCTCAAATAGAATAAGAACATAAAATGGAATCCTCAAGGCCCGCTGAAGACATAGGCAACTACCTCGTAGGAAACCCAAAACCTTGATCAAACAAGAAAGAAGTCTAGTAGGATGGATTGGGCTCACAACCTACAAAATATAGCAAAGGGTAAGCACCAAACAACAGCATACTCAACAAATGGAACTAACATAAGGTAAAGGAATGAAGAACACGGGTAACTCCTTAATCCCAACCACAATCTGCCTAAACTATAACCATGCTTTAAGGAAAGTCCCATCACAACATAGTATACAAATCACAATAATATAGATATACTCATCTTCTAGCATAGTATCTCAACGCACCAACATAGAAAGAGATCCAACACTTACATCAAGACCAAGGATTCAATAGGTACCCAATCTTATAAACAATATACAACTATATCAATCAAATATGTTATGAGATAAAGTGGATTCCATGAAATGTATACAATGCAATGCAATGTCAAATAATTGTGATGCATGTCTGACCTATGATACACACCCTCTGACTATATATATGCCTCAGATTAGAACCCATGGGGGTCTCACATAGACCATGTATACGTGAACACTACCGACAAAGATCTCAACTAATGCTCACCCATCCAGAAAAGACCTCAGACCCATCTGGAAAAACCTCGGACCGCTAGCATATTACCTCGGCTCGGGCGGTAGAGATCTCGGTCACCAATCAACTTGTTACCTTACTCACAATTCAACCACAGCCATTAGAAATATCAATGCACAAATAATAATAGATGCAAGGTGCATGATCATAATTATATCATAATGTCACAATCTATAGGATCACATTATTTCAATGCCATTAATATCTCAATATCATCAGTATTTCAATATCATCAATGTCTTAGTATTAAAAGTGTCTCATTATCATTAATATCCCAATATCAACAGTGTCTCGTTATCATCAATATCTAAATATAACCACCATTTCACTATCAATACCGAATGAATCACAAGATCACATAGATTATGAATTCACAACTAAACTACAACTAAATACGGATACCCTTATGAACAAGTATTCAATACGAAAAGAATCACGATCAATACTAGAATGGTAGAATTCTACCCCCAATTACTCAATTTCATACACATAGGAGCATTGTTACATTTCTTTCTTATTCTAATTCTTACTACAGAGTTGAACTCTAGAAAGTCTCTCTTCTAATTGAGCGTTACACGTTTGCAAATGATGCCTTCCAAATGCATTATGAACCTAAGAAATATTGTCAGCATCGAGACTGCATAAGCTCGATGGTTAGAAGAGGAAAAAAAAGGATGAGAGGGAAGAATCTTAGAGTAAAAGGCTAAGTCAATAGGACATGAGCATAGTAAACATATGTGAGAAAATAGAAATAGGCCCCTCTTTCTACAAAGACCTTTGAGTTGTGTGCCATCACATGTGAATAAACCCATATTTGATAGTAGATAAAATCTGAGGCCAGGGAGAAATAAGCCCTTTAAGGTCCGGATCCTTTCATTGCGAGGAAGTATGACTCGAGGTCGTAAAGGAAAGCCACCATGTAGAGAGTGCAACAAAATTCATTTTGGGGCGTGCTAAATGTGAATTGATCGCTGCTATAAGTATTGCTAAGTGGATCCCTTCTAGTGGGAGAGTCCAAAGTTAGCTAACAAAACTCAACCTTCTACACCGACACCACTAATTTGAGAAAATCATAGAGGTGTTACTTTTAGCACGAGCGAGGCTATAGACAAGTTATGTGCCACGGTAGTCACCCATATCAGAAAAACACTCCAGGATATTATGATGGGTATGATTAGAGTCCTTACTCTTGATTGTTTTGTGTTGGTAGATCTTGGTGCTATCCCATCGGTTGTGTCCCCTTATATGGATAGTAGATTTGAAAAGAACTCCCGAGTGTCTTCTTGAACCTTTCGGTGTATCTACTTCAACTGGTGATACTATTCCAGCTGAGAGGATCTATAGAGATTGATTTGTGCCAAGCTATCAAAGAGATACCATGGATTACTTAGTTGAGCTAATTGAAATGCACCCAGACTCTTTAATCCAAAATTTGAACTTCGATGTTATCCATGAGAGAGAAGTTTATGTTTCAAAAATTTTAATGTTACCACATAAGAGTGTGATTTGAGGTCGTGTGAACCATAAGTAGTGTTTTCATCCCAGAGCTAGAAGGATGACGACGGGGAAGAAGAGACTAGATAGTGTGAGTAGTGGTTGATTGAGGTTGTTAACTAGATTATATGTCTATTAGGTAAGTAATGTTGTGATGATTTAATCCCCCTAAGCTTGGATGAAAGAGTAGTAAGTGCACTTTGATTATCATGATGAGGTATAAAGAAAGAATTATTGTTAGAATAACTTTGAGTGTGCTCTGATCGTTGCCCAAGTTACACCTCCTTTTCAGAGGATAAAGCGATCGCTATCAAGATATAGAACCTAACTAAGGTTAGGGTTGAACGCAAATGGAATACGTACACTCAAAGCAAATTCACCAACAAACAATCCAAGTAGTTAATCAACTCAATTCCCCAAAGTGGGGATTTCACAAAAATCATTGAGAAACATAAACTAACTATGAGAGAAATATCAATAAAGGAGAGCAACTAGGGTATTGTGTTCCCCATGATTCCCCAACTTAGTATCACCAATAAACCTAATTCTCGTCTAGTGTAAAGCAGGACGGTAATTTAAGTTCACCAAACCCTTTGGTTAAAGGTGAGAGGGGAATTTCACTATGTGACTTGGCCCATATCCATAGTGCGCATTACTAACCATTACCCATAAGTCCCAGTACAACCTTTCATTGGCCCAGTTTGGTTGATTAGATGAGAACACATCAATTGAATCCTGTTAATTAATCTTTTTTTCTTATTCATTACTACCTTGGTCTAGTCAGTAACACTAGGAGGGTTCTAATGTTTGCCACCATCAGAATAAATGCAAAATGAAGAGAGTTAATTAATACATGCATATACACCTTCTAAGAATCATGAATTGTTTGATTTTACATTGTTAATTCTTCATGGTTCCCACAACCCTAGTTGTGGATTTAGCTACTCATGCTTTGTGTAGATGAAGAGATTATGAATTTAGAAGAAATAATGAAAAATTTACACAAATGAATTAAGAACACGCAAATCCAATGTAAATGAAAATCACAAGCTTGAAGATTGAATTATACCACAAGTGTTTTCAAAGACATTCTCACAATCATTTCTCTTAGAATAATGAGTTCTCTGAATACTAACCTAAACTACGCTAATCTTTCGTACGCTAGTCGTCTTTCCTTGAGACATAACCTTAAAAATCTATTTTTAATAAGTAAAAACAAATCCTAAATAACTTAGAAAAAGTTGTCGGGAAACTCCACAAAAGCACTTTATAACTCATATTGTCATCTACTATTCATAGTTGGGGTCTCGTAATAAGCTGCTGGAATTTCAGCCTTCTATTCTACGACACCCCTTCACGACCCGTAAAGTGGTTTATGACCCATAAAAGGGGTTTCATCTGATAACTTTCCCTGCAAGTCCACTTTTCTAATCCTCTGGGCACGAAAGGTCTTCTACGACTCATACAATGATCCACGACTCGTCTGCATGTTCATAGAATTATCTTCTGAAATTTGGCCCCTCAGTGGAATTCCTCAAGAAACACCTTTTTGACTCGTAGATTGCTCTGCGACTCGTAGAAAGTTGTACGAGTCGTAGAAGGTCTCGTAAAGTAGAAAAAACTAGCAACTTCTGCAATTTTCCCCATATCATGGCCAACTTGTGTTTGTGCAAATCTAAACACAAAAACATATAAAAAGACAACTAAAGTCACATTGAAAACACACAAAATTCTATGTTTTAAGCATCAAAAGCACTATATTTTTGTAGCATATCAACACCCTCAACTTAAAATTGTTGCTTGTCCTCAGGCAACAGACTCAATCTATATAGACAATACAATTACACACAGACCTCAACTCAATGGCATACATCACATACATCTCAAACATAGATACCCGCACCAACTCTTCAAAAAGGGGATTAGATAGCTATTTAGAAAACCAATCCAAACTCACGCATGTGACAACACAACTCTGACACGCAAGGTATTATCAACAATCTACTATCACTAAACAAGTCTAATGCTAATAATGCAATGCAAGTGTCCTCACAAAAAGAAGTCCCATATGTGAGACCCAATGATATTTCCATGTTTTAGCATTGGGACTATGCAAATTCACTCACTCTCACAACATATATTCATGCATAATGACTAATACTGTAGGCTTGCCCCTATGCTCATGACTCAGATCTTCAATTAATTGGACTGGGATCACTCTAGGACTTTCGAGCCTTGTAACGTAGGCTCAGGGGGTTTTGGTATGATAATATTTTTTGGAAAGATAGTGACTAAAGGCCCTCCTTGAAACCTCATTATTTCTACACTTTCACCTTACCAACTTTGTTGTTTTAACCTTATTCTCCCCTTTTCCTTGTTCAAGCTTTTCTGGTACTTTCTTTTCATTTTTTAGTCTCTTTGCCCTATTTTTACACTTCATTTTTTCTTTTTAACTCTCAATTAAGGCATCCTTCATTTTTCTTGCACCCAGTATATGATTTTTCTCATTTTTCTTTGTATCCCTAACTCACTTCCCTTATTTTTGTGTTTTATTCTTACACTAGCCACCCTCAACTTAGGCTTTTATCCTATATTGAGGTGCACAATATCCATCCTCAGAACTAGGGTTATTGTTGGTAGCCACCCTTAACTCAGGCTTTTGCCTCAGTCAAGGTACACAATGTTCAATGAAGGACCAGGTCCAACTTCAGGATTTTTCACTAGATAAGATTGGGTTAATCAAGTGTTTTTAAAGAATAGGTAGATGTTAGGCTTAAACATTAGGAACAAGGGATATCATCGATATTTTTGGTTATTTTTAGGCTAAAGTGGACCATTTAAGAACAATGGTCTAAGATCATTTACTAGTCCAATTAATATGCAATCTAACTTAGAGTAACCGAGCAAGTTCTGAATTAGCACAAAACAAATGAATTTATCAAATAAAGCTCATACTCACATGGCATTGCCTACATTATCAACAAAAGACTCTCAGATCATGCCACTCATCTCAATTTACCCTTACTTATCAGAACAAATATTGTCATTCACCTAAACATGCATGGTTACTATCTCACTACTAATGAAAATTTTGGGTGGGTACCATTTTTCAGACAAAACACAAAAATGTGATATGTGCATCAAGCATTGGTACTATATGTTACACATATTATCCAAACATCCTAAACATGTCAGTTCAACAGAAATTAAATATCCACAAGGAAAAAAAACACAAGCAAGAAAACCCCGGGATCAAAAGTTGGAGTAGTTATGAACCATAAGCTACTCAGACTTCACTGAGGCCCATAACTACCCACACCCCATCGAAAACAATGTGCATTGTCCCCAATACACAAAATTAAAACAAAATAGAACATAAGGAGTAAAAAATACATACCTGGGTGCCTAAGCACCAGTGTTCCTTGGGTTGCCTCCCAAGTTTCAAATTTAGGTACTCAGACTTCCCTTGATTCTTCAAAAATAAAATTCACACAAAACATAAAACAAAAGGACTATATAAAAATAAAATAAGAAGTTACACTACTAGGTGGAGACCTTCTACTTCTTCTTCCACCTAGAACTTATGAATTGAACCCCTAATTTTCTTTTTCAAATTTCTATTATTCTCAAAAGGTGGTGGTATAAAAATAAGGGAAGGAAACAATAGAGATTGCATATTATACTTCTTCTCTTTTAGACGAGGAATGTAATTTTTTTATTTGTGCCCAATAAATTCAAAAATATAACTATATTTTTCCTGTTCCTTACATTCATATATATGCTCAGATGATTCGATTAATACCTCATCATCTAAACATAATGTAGAAAAATGACTGGAATAAGGTCCAATGCATCCTAAATAATGAATTATATTATTATTTACATCCTTATATTTACACACACTAGAGTTTTGAAAGATAATATTATCTACTTTTTCACATAACTCTCGTGTACTTTTCTCAACAGTGACAACATCAATAATAGTATGATCAAGAAGTTGGCCCACCAATTGTAGCTCTTCAAGTTGGCTTATAAGCATTTTTTCTTCCTCACACAATTCATCACTAGCTTGTTGAACATCAAATATATCAACTTTTACACTCATCACACTACTTAAATTGTGGGCATCCAAGCGAAATTGATGAACATATGACAAAAGCACATAGTTGTCTAAGTCAAAATTTTCTAATATATTCAAGAAGTACACATTGCGATTCAAAAATATATGTACAACCCCTATTATCCCAATATTACAATCATCCAATATTTCTTAAACAAAGGGTGTCATATTAATAAGAAAAAAATAGAAAAAGAACAACAACAATAATAAAACATAAAATGTGAGAAATAAGGATTAACACTCGAATTACTAATGAATTCATTAAGTCTAGCCGTATTCCCTGTAACGGCACCAAAATATTGATCGTCGCCAAGTTACACCTCATTTTTAGAGGATAACACAGTTGTTGTCAAGATATATAACCTAACAAAGGTTAGGTTCGAACCCATAGAGAATACATAGACTCAAGGCAAATTCAACAGCAAGTAGTTCATCAACTCAATTTTCCAAGGAGGGGGGGGGGGGGGTTGCAAAAATTAATGAGAAAAATAAATTTACTAATAATCGCAAGAGAAAGATCAATGAAGGAGAGCAACTAGGTATTGTGTTCCTCATGATTCCCCAAGTTAATATCATCGGATAACCTAATTCTTGTGTAGTGTGTAGCATGCAGGACGGTAATTTAAGTTCACAAGGCCATTTGGTCAATGGTGAGAGGCGAATTTGACTATACGCCTTTGCCAATCTCTATAGTGTTCATTACTAACCATTACCTATAAGTCCAAGTAAAACCTCCCTTGGCTCAGTTTGGTTGATTAGACGAGAACACATGAATCAAATCTTGCTAATTAATCTCTTTTCCTATTCATTACTGCCTTGGTCCAGTCAGTAACACTAGGTGGTTTCTAACGTTGGCCACCATCAGAAAACATGCAAAACAAAGAGAGTTAATTAATACATGCATATACGCCTTTCACGAATAGTGAATTATCCAGTTTTACTATGTTAGTTCTTTATGGTTCCCACAACCCTAATTGTAGATTTTGCTACTCATGCTTTGTGTCGATGAAGAGATTATAAATTTAGAAGACATAATAAAACACTTACACAACTAAATTAAGAATACGCAAATCCAATGTCAATAAAAACCACAAGCTTGAAGATTGAATTATAGCATAAGTGTTTTCAAAGTCTCTCTCACAATCTTCTCTCTCAGAATAATGAGTTCTCTAAACCTTAACCTAAACTTAGATAAATTTTTCATGCACTGGTCATTTGTCATTGAAAAATAACCCTAAAAACCTATAATAATAAGTAAAATCAAATCCTAAACAAATTAAGAAAATTGGTCAACAAACTCCACGAAAGCACTTTATGACTCATATTGTTATCTATGACTCGTAGTCGGGGTCTCGTAATCAACTGCTAGAATTTTGAACTTCTCTTCTATGACACCCCTTAATGACTCGTAAAGTGGTCTACAACTTATAAAGGGTGTTTGGTCTGATAACTTTCTTGCAAGTCCACTTCTCTGATCCTCAGGGAACGAAAGGTCTTCTATGACTCGTATAATAATCCACGACTCATCTGCATGTTCATAGAATTAACTTCTAAAACTTGGCCCCTCACTAGCGTTCCTCACGAAACACCTTTATAACTTATAGAAGGTCACATACAGCAGCAAAAACCAGCAATATTTGCAATTTTTTCCCAAATCATGGCAAACCTGTATTCCTGCAAATCTAAACACAAAAACACATAAAAACAACTAAAGTTGCATTTTAAACACACAAAATTCTAAGTTTTAAGCATCAAAAGTGTTGTATTTATGCAGCACACCGTGCTCAACCTAGAAATAGGTTTATGTTGATATGTCATAGTATTAGTGGGGGTAAGGTACATATGTTAAACACGGGAACATATTGCTTTCAGTGTGATAGATCTAAACTAGGCTTATGATTCTTAACCGAGAGCCCTATGAGATCTGTAGAATTATGAGCTTAGCTAGATAAGGAGGTATAGTGAATGGGTGAATGGTACTTGAGTTGTGAAGATGGAGTATACTGATCGAGTATTTGCTATAAGATTTTATGAGCCTATGTTCTTAAATTGCTACCTCGTTATTATGAGTTGGTGTATACGAGAGAAGTGTGTAATGCACTGGTTAGCACGAGGATCTAAGCTTGAATTATTAGAAGTGGTGTAAAGAAGGAGATAACACTATAATAGTCATAGTCATAGTTGGAGATTTGCTCTGAGATTCTTTCCATAGTATTTGTTCAGTGTTAAGATGTTGACTTACAAGGACATGATGCTCGAAGCATGGTAGAGGTACTCCTTAGATGGAGATAGTAAATTCAGGATGAAACACTAGAGATAAGAAGAGGCTTAAGATGGATATTCGTGATAGTGCAAAGTTGTGTGAGGCTCTAAGTTATGACTTGTTGTGATAACCTAGACAGTATATTGGAGTTGTCAATATAGAGTAAGCTGGTGTAAGCATTCTTTGTCACCCTTAGTAATTCTGTCGATGGGGATTTATGTATAAATGACGATGAGCTTTACCTTATAATCTAAAACTTCTTTAGTCAAATACATTAGTGCTTAGAAGTTCAAAGTTAGCAGGCTAAAGAAAGAGGATAGATTATAAGAGTTGTAGAAAGCGATTATGTATGCCAAGAAGAGCAATAAGTATAGAAAGATGCCCATATAGCTAGAAGGAAGCTCAGAGTAGTATCTCAGAAGAAAGTTCTAATAACAATTTTATATCTTTGAGTATGGTATGATAGGAGAGTTTAAGATGTTCTTGTGGAAAGTGATGCGCCAATCATATGGAGAGCTATACTTATAGCTTGGTAAAGAGAATTGCATCGCAAACTTAGGGAGTGAACATTTGAGCTAAGGAGGAGATGAGAAGTTAATAAACCAAAGTGAGTCTTTAGATTTCGATGGTGATGAGTTCATCAGGATAAGATGTTGATGCTTATCTATTTTCTATATTCCTTATAGCCCAATTGAGGTGATACTTTATTTTTGTCTTCTGTATGAGCGCCATGTCTATGACCTCAACCTATGCACCTAATGTTGATGTATGTTCATATTGAGTTTTGAGAATGAAGAGTGGCAACTTTTCTCTTATCTCATGAATTTCTAAGTTCCCAACCTTATGTAATATGAGATGCGACTTGAGTTTCACGGCATGTTCGATTCCATAAACACAAAGTAGGTCCTAAAAGGCTAATGAGATTGTAATACATTATGAGTGTTTTAAGATCAAATTCATTAAATGTATCATGCTCATGATCTTTCACTCCAAGCCTTTCCAATGACCCTTTTTTCAAATCTTGAGAGTGGTATTGGTGATAGCTGATGAGTTATTGCTGATGAGTAAGGGTGGATGTTCTTTATTATGATAATTATGATGTCTTCCTTTTACTAAGGTTATGCATGTGAACGAAAAGTGCGATGAGACCTTATGATGTGCAATCGATAGGTAAGTGTAGGTTAGGTTGTCTTTACGTAGGAGTATATTGGTGTGTCTTTGAGTGAGAGCTCATTCAACGATGGATGTAAAAGTGCTAAGTAGGCTTTATAATTGTTAGATATAGTGGAAATGGTTAGAGCGATAGGCTTGAAGGTGTGGATGTCATTATATGAGTGATAAGAGAAGCCTATCAATGACTTTTGAATGAGTGTTCCAAAAAGATGTGTTAGAGTTGTGAGGAGTAGTATTCTCTAATTCAATGTCCTTGTAAAGGTATAGAGCTTGAGTTTTTAGGATTAGGTTTTTAGGAATACGATCATCTCAGGAGTACTATTTTAAGGCTTAGAATTAGGCTTGAAGAGAAAAGGAGGAAAACATTAGGTGGCGATTTAAATAGGAGTTATAAGCTTCAATTGATGGAGTACAGTACCATGAAGAGGAGCATAGTTGGGATGAGGTGCTAAGCTTGAGAGTTATCCATAGGGTCTTATATATCATAATGGTCCAATTCTCGATTAGAGTTGATGACTTCCTACTTAAGTTTAAGAAATTAATTGTCGAGGCATTTAAATTATTCGAGTGGTTTGAGTTCCGATATTCCATTCATGCCTATCCGTGAGAATGTCTAAAGTATAGACGAGAAATCTTATGGGATAGATTGTAGGAGTATGATTGAATTATGGGTAGCACATGGTGACTTTGGAGCTAGGCTTGACCATACTAAGAGTATGTAGTGAGATTTAGGTTTTGATGAGAGTTATGAGCATCAGATAATGATGTCCTCTAATGAGTTGAGTTTTTAATCCTCGAGTAGATGTTCACCCTTGAGTTAGAGTATTTGAGTAATTGAGTTCTTGATTGCATATATTCCTTAAGATATCTTTTAGTGTACTCATCATTCTAGGATAAATGATCCCAAGGGGAAGATAATGTTACACCCCATAAAATTAACAAAATACCCCTAGATAAGGGAACGCTTGCGTAATGCATCTTCCCAAACCTTTTTGGCAAATCCAAGGCCAAAATCATGATCAGCACAAACAAATATGTGGAAAAATGATCTTGGTTGGATTTTAAAGCAACCAGATCAAAAGATAGTTTTCCGAAGTGAAATATGTTATTCCATAAAAGTCCATAACAAGTCCATGTCATTGACTTATCACAGACATTCAAGTTATACATGTTCGTAAAACGTTCACATCACGGACTTATCACGGACTTACACTTGGTGGTAATTTTAATATTTTCTACAGGATTAGAAAAATGATCAAAAAGTTTTGAAAACAAATGTATAGGTGTGCGACAAGTCCACATCGCAGACCTAGTGCACCCAATTATACCAGCAAAGTTTAAAATTATAAATCTTTTGAGGGTTGCTCCAGACTTTTTTCCACCCCTTCTAGACTTAACCCACGACCAATAAAGGTCATTTTTGGCTAAAAAGGGTTTTTAAAGCCCTTTCCTAAGCTTTTTATGCTATTTTAACAAAAGCTAGGGATAAGGAAAGAAGGAGAAAAATGAGGATTTCAAGTTCAAATGCGAAGATCGATAGTGGATTGATTGTTCTTCCAAATTTCAAGTATGTAAGGCTACCTAAAGCATTGGATTGAGTTCATCCATGCGCCCGTTCATCTAGTTTAGTCGAGTTTGCGGGTAATAATTGATGAATGCAAATCTAGTACTTTGAAGTTCTAAGCTTCCTGCACTATCTTGAGTTCTTATGAATATACATGAGTAAATTGATTAGTTGCATTGTTATTACCATGAAATCGAAATACCAGTCGTATGCTTGATAGCCCAACCTTAAATTTTATTATTTTCATGTATGCTGATTGAATTGAGATCATGAATCTAATTTTTCTAAGCAGAGTAAGTTGAGAGTGAGGAGTACATGTTCTTGTTTTACATATGCACATGATGAGCACCTAATATGTCTTATATGTTGAGCACGATTGGTATGATAGTAACTAACTGTAAAAGTGAGAGTCTTGCATGATGTCAGTTGGAGTCTTCAGTTGCATTGCATCGAATGTTAATCATGAGTTATTGAGCTATAGAGAAATTGAGTTGAGTTGTTTGAGATGAGTCAAAGAGATGAGCTTGAGGGTTTTTCCATGAGCACATTTTAATCTTAGAAGGAGTATTCAACACCGAGTTTGGTAAGAGGAAACACCCCAGAACTACATTGGTAGCATATGATAGTCGTGTAGTTAACTATGGTAGCTTATGTCCTAATAGATGGAAATTCTCTTTGGATCAAAGAGGGAGGGAGAGGTTGATGTCCTTTAACATAACAAATTTAGGACGGGCATGGCAATGATGTCTGCTTCATTGTGCATCACGAAATTCATGGTAGTGGAGAGTTATGTCAGTTGGAGAAACTTCCAAGCAACAATTGATTGAGCATATCATGGTTTTCGAACTGTATTGCATAAAACATTGAGCCTAATTTTAAAGACTTATTTCAAACCTTAAACTTGTATCATTTATTTGAGTTCAGTCATAGATTATACGTTGAGTCGTGAGTCGAGTTGGTTGATTTGAGCCTAATCCTTATTTGTTTTCTTGAGCTATTTTACATACTAGTATATTCCATGTAATGATGCCCATTTGAGTCTACATCATTAATGATGCAGATATAGGTGATACATGACTTCAGCAGGCGCACCATTGAGGTTCAGTTTCTATGTTTCCAGAGCTAGTTAGCCCTCTCTGCTATCCGAAGGATCGTTTCTTTTAATTTATTGGTTATTTCTAATTTTTTTTTGAGTTGGGTAGCCATGGTTGGTCATGGTACCATCTAAATGTTTAAAGGTAGAGGCTTCATGGACTACGAGTAGGGAACTACCAAGTGTTGTTCATTTATTTCTTTTTCCAAACTTTGTCAATTGAGAATGTTTAATAAGGGCTTTATTTCTTCATTGATGATTTGTACTTGAGAAATTCTTCTGCTATTAAGTAAGACTTAATGATGAGGTGAGGAGTTCTCTTGCGGAATCGTCAATGGTTCTTCAAGTGCCGGCCACGCTGAGGGTACCTTCCTAGGGCATGACAAAAGATTTGGGTGTGATTTTTAAAGAGAGAGAATTTTTCTAATATGTGTATTGTTGAAGAATGGGGTTACTTTGGGGGTTAAGGGTTGTTTATGAAGTAGGGTTTTGTCATAAGGCCATCTAGATTCATTTAATGATGGTTAGGAAAAAGTTCCAAATTATCTCACTTAAAAACTAAAATTATACAGAAAAATTTGAACTGTCATGGATAACAAACACAACTGGCTTTCTTCCCACGTATATCAGTTTCAATTTTTCCCTATTTTGATCTTTGAATGAGTTCTAGTCACTTTTATACTAAAAGGAATCCTCTCTATGATGCGGGGAAGAGGTCACAAATGTTTCTGTAAGTGTAAAATTTTAAGAAAATTCATTTTTTGATACAGTTAACCTAAAAATAAAACGAGACCACTTTTCCACACAATTTTGCCTCCTAATCAATAATCCGGCCTTAGATTATCCAAAAAGTGTACGGGTGATGTATTACCCAAGGAATCTTTCATAAGGTCAATCTAAGACATTTTTAGAGGTATTACAACATTTTTCCCTAGGGAACATTGATCATCGAATGCGATAATGATCAGCTTGAGTAGAGTAGTTGTATAACTAGCAACTCAATATGAGTGCAATAATACAACTTTAAAACATTCTTTAGAAATAATTTTCATGAGTATGCATGCATGTAATATGACACAGAGAGATTGACACTTTAGAATTGGACAGGATCAAGCATGATTAACTAGGTACTTTAGGATTGAGTAGACGGAAAGAGATAAGGATATCATTTCATCATGTCTGCTTCTTCTTTCCATGTTGCACATCTGAATTATGATTTCTCCATAAGATCATAATAGACAGAACTTCCTTGTTTCTCAATCTCTTAACTTGTTGGTCCAATAACTCAACCGAATCTTCTTCATAGATCAAAATTTCTTTAATACTCATAGCATTCAAAAGGAACAATAACATTTGGGTTACCAATACATTTTCTCAACATTGACACATGAAATACCAGGTGGACCATATCTGATTCCATTGGCCGTTACAACTTATAAGAAACCTTACCATTCCTTTCCATAATCCTATATGGTCCTACACATCTAGGACTCAATATGCCTTTCTTGCCAACACACATTAGGCCTTTCATGGGAGATACCTTGGGATAGACTCAATCATCCATATTGAATTCAAGATACCTCTTCCTAACATCCGAATATGACTTTTAGTGAATTTGTGAGGTTTTCAAACTCTCTCTTATGAGTCTCACTTTCTCCACGACCTCAAGTACCAAATATTGTCCAATCAAAGATATCTCTCCAACATCAAACCATCCCACAGGTGACCCACATCTTAACCCATACAAAGCCTCAAATAGAGCCATCTCAACATTCGCATGATAATTATTGTTGTATGAAAATTCATTCAAAGGTAAATTATTATTCCAATTTCCCTTGAAGTAAAGTACACATGCGTTCCACATATCTTCTAATGTTTGAATCATTCTATTGGCTTGGCCATCCATTTGGGGATGAAATATGGTACTTACCTTTATTGTGGTACCAAGACCCCTTTGAAAAGACTCCCAAAAGTGTGAAGTAAATTAAGTGCCACATTATGAAATAATATACAAGCGCACAACATGAAGCCTTACCAACTCCCTAATGTATATCATGGTACAATCCTTGGCACCATAAGATGTCTTAACTAATAGAAAATGGGCTTATTTTGTCATCCTATCCACTATCACCCAAAATTGAGTCATGTTTCTTTCTTGTACGCGGTAAACCCATCATGAAATCTATGTTTACACCCTCCCATTTCCATAGAGGAATCTCAATATCTTGGACTAGACCTCTCAGTCATTGATGTTCAACTTTCACTTGTTGGCTATTTGGGCATTCCGCCATAAACTTGGCTATATTTTTCTTCATACCCTTCAACCAATACACTTCCCTTAAATTTCTATACATTTTGGTGGATCTAGGGTGAATAGAATACCGTAAGTTATGGGCTTCACTCAATATCATCTCCCTTAGGACATCAATATTTGGAACACATAATCGGCCTTGGTAATGGAGTATCCCATCTACCTTTTGTGAGGAAAACTCAACATTCTGATCCTCCACTAGATTCTTCAATTCCACCAAAGATGGATCTATATCTTGCTTTGTCTTGACCTTTTCTATTAGTGATGAATTCGCTCCATTGTGCTCAACAGTACTACCAATATGTGAATCACTCAACCTTATACCTAAGCTTCCTAATCAGTGTACATCCTTAACTAACTCTTTTCTTTCTTTCTCAATATGGGCAACACTTCCCATTGACACCCTACTATCGTCCATAACATTTGTCTTACCCGGATGATACAATACACTTATATCATAGTCCTTAAGCAATTATAGCTATCTCATTTTCTTAAGGTTCAAGTCCCTTTGGCTAAACACATATTGCAAGCTCTTATTTTCGATCAATATATCATGCACACCATAAAAATATCGATGCCATATTTGTAATGCAAATACAACTACTGCGAATTTAGATCATGGGTTGGATAATTATGCTCATTCACCTTTAACTGACATGAAGAATATGCTACAACATTGCCACATTGCATGAATACACAACCTAGTCCCACATGTGAGGCATCACAATAAACAACAAATGCATCTGAACCTTTCAATAATGTCAAAATAAGGGGTCGAAGTGAGGCAAACTTTTGATGTTTGAAAACCTTTCTCACATTCATCCAACCATTGAAGCATTACCTTCTTTTGGGTCAACCTAGTGAAAGGGTACAATAGAGGAAAATCCTTCAACAGATTTCCTGTAGTATCTGGCAAAACCTAAGGAACTCCGAATATCCTAAGGAGATAATGGTCTAGGTTTGCCTCTGGAGTATTGTGTGATAAAAAGATATTACCTAAACACAAAAACAAGTATTATATAATGGTTGTTAGACCATCTCTACTATATAGGGTGGAGCTGGCTAGTTAAAAACTCACATGTTTAGGTCGCGGAGATGAGAATTTTTGAGATGGATATCTGGATTTACCAGGAGTGATAAATTAGGAATGAGACCATCCGGGAGATTTTAGAGGTGGCCCCAGTGGATGAAAAGATTAGGGAAGTAAGATTACGATAGTTTGGACATGTGTAGAGAAGAAGTACCGATGCTCCGGTTAGGTGATGTGAAGGTTCGATTTAGGGGTTACACAGTGAGGTGGAGGTAGATCTAAGAAGTATTGGAGAGAGGTGATTAGACAAGATATGGAGAAATCATCTCATCGAAGACATGCCCTTAGATAGAAAGGAGTGGAAGTCACGTATTAGGGTAGAAGGCTAATAGGCTAGCAGGGGTAGCTTAATGTATGGCCTTGTGATATAGGAGGCTAGTAGGAGTAATCGCGTCTTTATATCTTGTATTGTCATTATTTGTCTTATATGTATTACTTTCATTGTATTTACATACTATCATTTGCTTTCCATTATTAGCCATTATCTTTTTCCTTTTATTTTTTCTTTTTTCTGGTTTTTCATGTCTAATATTTTTTTCTTGTGGGGCTTGATTTTTTTAGACGAGGGTTTGGTTTCCTAAAATAA
The DNA here is from genome assembly GCA_029948455.1 of Solanum rostratum. Classification (NCBI taxonomy): domain Eukaryota; kingdom Viridiplantae; phylum Streptophyta; class Magnoliopsida; order Solanales; family Solanaceae; genus Solanum; species Solanum rostratum. Next base: position 35,423,793 of record CM057056.1, read on the forward strand.
CGTCTCTATCTCTATGAGGTAGTGGTAAGGTCTGCATACATTATACCCTACCTAGACCGTACTTTTGGGATTCCACAAGGCATGTTGTTGTTGTTTTTAACCATAACACCATCACCGAATACAACGTGATCAAGGAATGCAACCAAATTTCACACTTTCTATATTTTTCAAATAATTTCTTGTCACTCAAGGTTTGTAGTGCAATTCTCAAGTGCCTATATTTTGCTCTTCACTCCGGGAGTAAATCAATATATCATCAATAAAATTTACCACAAACATGTCTAGATAGGGATCAAAAATTATATTCATCAAATCCATTAGTATGGTGAGAGCATCAACATAAACAAAAACTCAAAATGTCCATTATTTGTTATGCCACGTTGGGTATACCACTCTTCTTCACCCTTAGTTGGTGACACTTAGACCAGTGACCGATTGCGGAGAAATAGCTCGTACCTTGTAATTGGTCAAATAGATCATTAATCCTTGGAAGTGGATACTCTTTTAATGGTCACCTTATTCGATTGCCGATAATCACACATATCCAAAGTAAACCAATTTTTTCCTTACAAGCAACATGGGAGCACCCCATGAAGACACACTAGACCTTATAAATCCCTTGTCAAGAAAGTCCCTCAATTGTTCCTTTAATGTAAGACCCGGATTTTCGAACAACTTTATCGAAATTTATAATGTCGCCCCATGAAAAAAATACCAAGTGTCACTTCATGGGAGGCCGATACGGCTCATGTGAGGTCACCCATATGGCATCTAGTGAAGGGGTGCTTGGCCATATTTTCTATTATAGGGACTTGATAGGGAGTTTCGGACTAAGTCACATCACACCAAAACCCCACAACGGACTGTATGGTGCATCACGGGCCGTGTGGTGTGCCATGTGATGGCCTTGCACCTGGAAAACTAAGAAACAAGACCAAGTGTTGTCACACGTCCACCCAAATAATCCGTGTGGTGTGTCACGTGCCGTGTGGCCCACCGTATAGCTCGCGACGTAGAATTTTTCTACGTCTGAAATCTCCATCTCTTAACTTTGCATGATAGAATTTTTCTAAGTATCACTTCACAGTCCTTGACACGACCCATGTAGTCTCAACGGGCCGTGTGATCGTCTGTGTGAACTTCCTCCGCATTGAAAATTCTAAGCATGGGATCTTCAATCTTAAACTATGTTTCACTTTCAAGCCTTCAATTCAATCTTATTTATGTTGATTATGGCCATCATAGATCTCCTACATCAAGTCAAGCTTAAAGGAATTCCATTGGCTAAGTTTTTCACAAGTACCGATAGAAGGGTTGACTTCAAATGGTCATATATCTTAGCACAAAAGAAAATAGGTGGTCCACGACCTATCAAATTGAAGCTCTTTTGATTATCTTTCCAACACATCTGGTCTCACCTAATTCTGAGTTTGGAGCAAGACGTTTATGCCTTTTTTTGTAGAATCTGTCTGGGCTAGATGGGAGGCCTTCACGGACTGTGAAGCCAACTGTGTCATGTTCAGTTTAAAATTTCAAGGGGCATTTTATTGAGGTATTTTTGATATTTTGACACTTCCCCAAGGCTTTTAAGACATTTTTAACCCCCCTTTATATTCCTAAACTTCTGCTACACTAGTTCTAAACCCTCATTCAAGACTAACATTTAGTTTCTAGAATTAGACTCTCAAAATTCTCTCCAAGTCTCATCTTCAAGATTCAAGCTAGGAATCAATTGGGGCTTCAAATTCAAGCAAAATTCTTCTCAAATTCATCTTCCTAATCAAGGTATGTGGAATTGATTCTTGGTCCCTTTCAACCAAGAAGACCCAAACTCTTTTCAATTGATTTTCATAAAGTTTTCTTACTTTAAGTATGGGTTTCGAGATTTATGATTTTATAAATTTAATTGAAGTATGGGCTGTGCTTTATTGACGATTTAAATTTGATTTAAGCCCTTATATTATAGTTTACATTGAGATTATGAAATTATGAATGTGCATGTCCCCTTTAAAGCTTGATTTATGCATGAGTGATTTATATTGTGATTTAAATGTGAATTTAATTATGGACATCAATTTCATATTATATTGTTAATTTTAGATTTAATCTATATTACCCATGCTATTCTCACATCATTCATTGCATTTGCATTCATGAACATTGATTTTTATGGAAATTATGAAGTAGGTTAACCCCAATTATATTTTATGATATGATTTCAATAAGATTATGGGTTATGACAAGAATGTGATCACATACATGTCTTATGATTATGGCTCCTTGAGCATTTTGGGTACTTGCACCATCTCGTATATGTAAATAAGCTATTCCTTGCATGAGTATCACAATTATGACTTGTGATTTGGCACTTGAGCCTAAATGTGCATTGATCGTATTTTAAGTGACTATTGCCTTTTTTAAAGTATATAAATATATGCTATATGTATACTCGTGGTTGACTTAGCACCGATGGATTGGGGGCATCGGGGCTATCCCCAAGGGCCCTCTCTCTTTTCTCGAACTATGTGCCTAGCATATGTTATGAGAATCCGATCTGAAATAGGATATGTTCTTATAAGGAAGGTTGCTTCATACAAAATAAGATATGTTCCCGTAAGGTAATGTATTATGATATGATATGAGATGAGAAATCCTTTTCTAAATGGGATATATTCCCGTAAGGGGTTGCTTTATACGAAATGGGATATGTTATTGTAAGGTGAAATATGGTTTACCTTTGGAAAGTAGACCACCTCTGTACCAGTGGGGGGATTTCATCGGGATCTCAAGTTATAGCTCGCTTTGTCTTACACATGTCGGTTGAGGTCGCATCCCTGCTAAGTATGAACATCACTGCATTCATACATCATGAATTTCATGGCATATTGTATATTATTTCCTTGAATATATACTTCTTTCTATATTATGTGCCCTTGTCATCTAACATTGAAATACAGGTTTGATAAGTCATATGCATTGCATGCCCGCATACTTAGTACATTCAAACGCACTAACACATACTCTATGCCTATATGATTTTGCAATGTAGGGATCATCCACCGCTTTACGGTAGCTCGAATTCGGAGAGTTGATATTGTGGTGAGTCCTATCTTCCAAGGAAAAACCACCTTCCTTCTACCTATGTTTTTTTCTATTTATCTTCTTAATTGAGGGTGAGCCCGGGACAAGTCTTGGCCCCCGTCCTATCTTATGATTAGAGGCGTTGTTGGACATCTTATAGACCCTTGTAGATTCGAGCTATTATGTGTTGTATTTGAAGATTATAATTTCAGTTATCTATTGGATATGGCTATCTTGGATTGATTATAGTGATTATGATATGCATGTATGTTTGATGTGTAAATGTGGAAGATCCTAAGCCCCGTATCGCCTCCATCGAGTGAGTCATGCTTACTCGCCCCTTTGTTCTTATGTGCTATAAGCTATGTAAATCCATGTAAATCCCTTTCCCTTCGATATACCCATAGTATGAGTCCTATTTTCCTATCCCCTAGAACTATGTGTTTACTATTTGAATGCGCTTCCGAACCGATGATGTGGATTTGGATACTTTGAAGCTTGTTTGGGGACTCTCAGGTTCCCATTCGCCATGTCACTTCTAGGCCCTGGATCCGGGTCGTGACCTTTAATTTCTTGACCTCCACCGAGGCTATTGGATATAGAAGCATAGAAATAGCTTAAGTATTGAGTGCAAGATTAGTGCCAAAGTGAATTCCCCTTTAGGGAGGAATAGTGGAAAATTAATAGGGAAAGACAACAAGAATTCATCAATTATAGGTACTGAATGAAGAGTAGGAACTTTGAACCCCACATCCTTAACTCGGACAACATGATATATGTATCCCTTAGAAATCATCTTTCTAGCTTTCATATAGGAGATATATTTACTCTTTAACACCGAATTGGTTCCCTTCCATTCTAGAATAGGTTCATTAAGGATTTTGAATTTGACCCAATAGGTTGTACAATCAATATAAGCATATGATGTATGCAACCAATCCATACCAAGAATGACATTGAAATTGGTTTTGTCAAGTTCAACAAAATCACATGGAAATAATTTATGCAATACCAAGATGGGAAAATTTCTATAGACTTTCTTGGATAAAATCGATTCACCAACATGAGTATAGACCTAGTATGTCTCTACCAGAATTTTGGAGGCACATCACACTTTATGGAAAGATAAGGAGTGACGAATGACATATCTGCACTGGGGTCAAGTAAAGCGTTTGCAATAAAATCAAAGACACTTAATGTACCCATAACCATATTGAGAGACTCCTCCACCTCTTGCCTAGAATGAAGAGGATAAAATCGGTTTACATGGGGAGCACCTTCTTAAGCTTGGGCACCTTGTTGTAATTGATGTCTTTGAGCCACTTGGCCTTGAGGTCGCCCTTCTTCCATTTAATAGCAACATTAGGACACACAAAAAACGTGTGCCCCATCTTCCCATATCAAAAACAAGCATTGGTACCTTTAAAGCAATCGTCTCCACGTTTTCTCCCACACATAAGACACCTAGGAGGTATAAACACCACTAGCCCTTACAATATCACCGCGTACCTTAAGGGTAGGCACCCTATCCCTAGCAGAGCCTTGATTAGTGCCCTTAGATGATCCTTGGCCTTGTTGGAAACAACCACCATCAGGCTTAGCATATGAAAATCCATCATCAAAAGGAGCCTTCTTAGAGTCCCTCATCTTCATTCTTTGAGGCGTATCACTCTTTATTTATTCGGCATGAGTTAGAAGATGAGAAATATCTTTCATTCTAAAAGTAACCACGGGCAGATAGCCGCGATTGCAGGTCTGGTGAAAGACAACTAGTGTATGCAGTAACGACCATCTGGGAAGCGAGCTTCACTCATTTAGTTTCCATCTCATTGACAAGAATTGTTGTCTTACATTTCATTTTAACCAAATTGGACACACCCGAAATGAACTTGTTCATGTGGGCTCTAGAATCTGCCACAAGGGAAGGAACATTCCTAGACAACTTAGTGAACTTGAGGGCATACTTCCTTATACTTATACCACCTTGCCTTGAATTCATAAATTCCATCAATTTGGCTTCCCTTAGTTCTAAAAGAAAGAAGTGATCAAGAAAAGAGGGACCTCCTAACCAATAGGTCTTTCATCATCATTCCTCTTGGACTTTGATTGTGTGAACCAAACTTGAGCAACACCCTTAAGTTAGTAAGACATCAATTCCGCCTTATCCTCAGAAGATACCCCCATAAGTTCCACCACTTGGTAGACCTCATCAATAAACTCTTGTGTATTTTCATACACGTTGGAACCATAGAACTTCGGGGGATTCATTCTAGCATAATCTCTTACCCTAGAAGTCAGGGTAGATGTCTTTGAAGAAATAATAACTTGGGCCAACCCAGTGATAAAGACCCCAAACTCCTTATTACTCACTTGATTGGCTTGAGGGTCTTGAGGAACTTGGGGAGCTAGAGGAGTTTGGTCTTCATTAACACTGGCTCCCTTAGGAAATGGTTCACGTCATGGAGGCATTCTCTAAAAATTTCAAAGGACAAACATAAGAGGAAAGGAGTCTTAGAAGACATCTTAAGGCACAACAGAGATCACGAAGACGTGATGATTTCCTTAGTGTATCATAGCCTCCTATTCATAGATGTGGAGCGCTTCACACCTATGAATAAGACTCTACTAGACATGGTATATTTAACTTCCTAGGACGCTTTCAAACCTTGAGCTATAATACAAAGCTTGTCAAGATTCGAACCTAGGGCCTAGTTGTGACACAACAATTACGAAACTCAAAAGTGCCTCATCCAAGCCTCTTGTTCATATCATAAGCATACATAAGGTAAATAAGAAATTACAAGAGTAAACAAGCGGAAACATAATTTCAAACAAGATAAACATAAGAGTCAACATTTCCATTAAAGGGAATTACATGAACATAGGTCCAAACATCTACATCATAGATCTGGTGGGGTCCATAAAATATTACTAGATTACCCTCAAGATAAGAAATGTACAAAAGTCTCAACAACATCAACATAAGCAAGAACATAAGGGTTTCTCCACAAAGCATGAGAATTCACCAAATCTACACTAGAAATGTCAAAAAGCTATCCACGTAAATAAGGTGTAGAAGCATTGTCCATCCCTACATGGTGATATTATGTAGGCAAGAGTATGTGTTATTATATTGGAATATACTAAGTATGTAAGCATGAAATGTGTCAATTAACATCATACGTAATAGCGGTATGCGTAGACATACAAATAGAGTAGGGACAAGAAATGACTAATCAATGCATCTTTAAAATCTTGAGAGTAGAATCATCATAAAATATTTCATAGCCTAATCGATATGCATATGTGGGATTAGAACAATAACTGAGAATAAGACTATGCAGATTATTACATGGAATCCTGATGTTCCATCTATATTGAGCAAAAGTGGAGTCTACTTTTCCAAGGTAAACTTGACCTTCACCCTATAGGCTCTATCCTAGCACAGTAAGAATCAATTGTACACAGAGACACCAGCCTTTAGGCTGTATCCTAGAATGATGAGTACCGTATTACAATTCTATATAGATCTATTTGCTTGCCTAATAGGCACATGATCATAAACCTACCATGGCACATAGTTATAGGGAAATGATATCTACTAATGTCCTCCCGGTTCTTAGTCATATCCCAAGGTATACATCACCATGCACAAAAATAGACATCCTCAGAAAATTCATACTTTATGAAAATAATACTTTCATAGTTTGTAGAATAGGTATCATGACCTTATTAAAACACATCATAACTAGGAATAGTCCATATATATAACTTCACATAGAGTGCGGGTATAGTCCCCATCTTATAATCATTTCATAAATATTAGGGTCTTAGATCACCCTCATCATCATTATCATTATAAAAACATACTTTTGTACTTAGAATCATATTTAAGAAATCATAGTTTAGTCATAAGAAATCAGGCATAAAATGAGTTTATAGTCAATTGAATCAAAATTATGTAAAATCGTGCAACTTGATAATAGTCCATGCTACTTTTTGAGTTAATAGATCATAACGTAATAGTAATTCATACAATTGGATGAAAATTTAAAATTACCCATTTGGAAATCAAGAGCTCTAATATGACTTGAGAAAATTCATGGAAGATCATAAATTTCATGCAATTTTCATGAGTTCACCTTAGGATAGATCAATAAACCTAATCAAAATCATGATTGAAAAAATCGGTAGAAGCAGAAAAGACCAATAAAATTCACACACTTGAAATTGGATTAGAAGTTGCTAAACTAAAGGTGCTCCATAGAAGAAAGGATTCTATGGATGAAACTCATATATATTTACGTAATAGCCTTTGAATTTGAAGAGAAATAGAGAGATTGAGTTGGTCTTCAATGGAGTCCTTGCTTGATGGAGAAGAAAGCATTGAGAGTGATTTTCTAGAAAAAGAACTTTTGTAATGTGTATTATTGAAGAATGAAGTTATTTTTGGGGCTAACAACTATTTATAATGTGGGATTTGGTCATCAAAATAGTCTAGATTCATTTTACGACTATTAGGAAAAAGCTTCAAATGATATCACTTAAAAAATGAATTTGTACGAAAAATTTTAACCTTTCATGGAACACAGGTGCAATGTGGACTTGTTCCTTCATAGGTCATTTCCATGAAAAGTTTAATTTTCTCTCTTTTTGAACCTGAAATTAGTTCAGGTCACTTTTATACTCAAATGCAACCTCTCGATAATGCAGTGAGGTCATGATGCTTCTAGAAATGCAAAATTTTATGGAAAATTATTTTTTGATACGGTTGACCTAAGTATCAAACTAGACTACTCTTTCACATAATTTTGCCTCCTGATCAATAATCCTACCTTGAATTTGTCAAAAAAAGTACGAATGATGTGTTACACAAGGAATCTTTTATAAGATAATTCTTAGCAGTTTGAGAGGTGTTACATTCATCATACATAGTGCAAGGAACCATACATTGTATGAACTTGATGGAGCTTGGAAAATTAGAACCTAAAAGTTTTGGACAAAGGTGACTCTTCAGGGAGACCTCCACGGCCTGTATACATACGGACCGTGTAATGGTGCCTTGAAGTGTACCTTGACCTTTTCTATAGTGTAATGGCATTAATATTGAGTTTAAGACCAAGGATTGCCATATATGAACCCCACACATTCTATGTGAGTCTTCATGGTCCGTGTGGTGTGCCATGTAAAGGGCCATTGCCTTGAAAATCCACATTTTGGCTTTAAAGACATTTCACACATGGGCCCTCTCATGGATTGCATAGCCTTTCACAGTATGTGAGGCTTTCCATATGGCCGTTAGAGTGAAAGTTGACTAAGTATTAGATCATCATCTCGAAACATGGTTGTTGAAAAATTTTCTAAGTGAAGCTTTACGGAGGAGGCACATAGATCGTATACCTCAATATAGGCCATGAAGCCCTCCGTATGGATGATGGGTGTGATTTTTCTAAGTATTGAATTACCATCTCGATCCCTTGTAAGGGTGAACTTTTTTATGTGGCAGATCATGGAGGTGTATACGGTCCGTATACACTATCACGGGCCGTAAACCCTCCCATGGAACCCCTGGCAACAATTATTTCTACTCATTTTATTAATGGCATTTTCATAATTATGATTTGTCCTAAGGGTCATTTGTGACTTTTTATGCCACCTAAAGACATTGAAATGACGTATACTCTATTTCCCTGATTGAAATTCACTCTTACACTTAGAATTATATTGAACTCTCCTAAGAACTCATCTCAAAGACTACAGTGGAGAATTAGCTTGGTATTCAAGGAAGGACTTTATTCTTCATCAAATTCTTCTTACTTCTTCTTGGTGATCTTAGGTATGCGGGATTGATTCTTGGTCTCTTTCAACCAAGAAGAGCCAAAACACTTTTACACTTGATTTATGGAATTTAAGCTTACTTTAAATATGGGTCTTGAAGATTATTGTTTATTAAATTCAGTTGATGTATTGGCTATGCTTATTTGTTTATTTTAACTTGATTTAAGCCTTGATATGTTTGATTGCATAAGTGTTATGAAGATTTGAGTTTGCCTTGCCCCTTTAAAATTTGATTTAAGCATGAGTAATCTAAATTTTGATTTGAATATGGATTTTACTTATGGATTTACTTCTATTCCATGTTGTGTCATTGATTCATGATTGAATTTATATTGGCCTTGCTAATCTCACATCATTTATGCCATATGCATTAATGAGCATTGGAATTTATAAAAATTATGAAGTGGGTTAAGACCAATTATGTTTATGATTGTGATTTTGAAAATATTATGGTTATGACAAGAATGTGATCACATAAATATCTATGATATGGCTCTTCCAATATTTTGAGTGTTTACACCATTTCGATATATGTGAATGAGCTATTCTTATGCATAAGAAGCTTGATTATGAACATTAATTTGGCTTTTGAGAACAAGTATGAATGATTATGAAATATGTTTAGCTTTTGAGCCCATGTATTCATTGAAATGATTTGAAACAACTTGTGCATCTTTTGAAAGCATGTACATGTATATGTATTCTCGTGGGATGTTTAACTTGGAACCGAATGGATTGGAGGCGTTAGGGATATCCCCAAGGGTCCTCTCTCTTTCCTTGAGTTGTGTTCCAATATAGGTATATGGTAGCCTTTACCAAAAAGATGAGGTCCTACGGAATGATTACATATTTTGATAAGATATGATATGATTTGATATGAAAATCCTTCTGAAAAGATGGGGTTGTAACGAAAGTGTCCATCACACTGCAAAGACGGGGTTGTAAGGTGTGATATATATTACTCTTGGCAAGTAATCTTCTCTTACCGATGGGAGGTCTACATCGGACTAATTCATGTAGTAGCTCGCATGAGATTGATTTTTTGGTTATACTCACATTCCCACTATATATATGAGCATTATGACATTTCATGCATAATGATTTTCATCGCATATTGTTATTCTACATCTCTTGTTATATATATTTCTTTCTATATTATTTGCCCTTGTCTACTAACATTGAATACAGGTTTGGTAAGTCATATACATTGCATGCCTGAATACTTAGTATATTCTAACGTACTAACACATATTTTTGCCTACATGATCTAACCATATAGTGACTAAAGATTTTCTTCTTCTACCGTATGACGACTAGATTGGATTTTGAGACACTTGTTTTGGTGAGTCCTATCTTCTAAGGATAAAACCACCATTCCTCTACCTATGATATTTAGTTCATTTTATTTACTTTGTAGGTGAGATAGAGACATGTCTTGGCCTCTATCCTATGTTATGACTGGCGACATTATTGGACATCTTGTAGACTCTTATACGTTTATATGCTAAGTGTTGTATTCAAAGCTTATGATTATGGTTATGGATATCGTTTTATGGATTGATTATGAGAAATATGATATGCTTTTATGTTATGATGTGAAACATCCTAAGTCTCGTATTGCACCCACAGAGTGAGTCATACTTACCGCCCTTAATTTATATGTGGCATGTGTTATGTGAGTTCATGTTAATCCCTATCCCTATGACATGCCCATTGGGTATGTCCTACTTTCCCGTCCCTTAGAACTATATGCTTCATATTTCTTATACACTTCCAAATCGATGATATGTGAAATAATGCTATAAGGCTTGTTTAGGGACTCCCGGGTTCCCATTTGCTATATCACTTTTAGAACCTAGGTTTGGGTCATGACAAGCTTTGTCTCAAAGCACCAGATTTGTAAATAATCGTCGGAGCCCAGAATGCCGTGTCGAGTAGAGTCCGATTCATCCAGGTGAAGTGCACCATGCCTATGAGTTGGAGGCTGTGATGGAATTGTAGGAATTGTCTCCCTTATTCATATCTTATGTCGTGATTAGGACTTTATATTATGATTTCCATACCCTGATGGTGTCCTTGCTACCTTATAGAAGATGCCTCCACGAAGAACTCCCCTACCAAGACAGACCCCATCTAATAAGGACCAAGTTCCTCAAAAACCTATGAAGATACTATTTGTAATGGTGAATTCTGTATGGCCTTTGATATGCTTTCAAAAGTTGTGACTGCTCAGATTAGGCAAGCCAACCTTCCTCCCCATGATCCTAATTCGGCTCCTAGATTGAAAGATTTCACCCGAATGAATACTCCATAGTTTTATGGGTAAAAGGCTGATGAAGATGCTCAAGAGTTCACTTGATGAGCTCTCTAAGGTGTTGACTACTATGAGGGTTACTTCTAAGGAGAATGATGAGTTGGCTGCATATCCGTTGAATGATGTCGCTCAAGTGTGTGGTATACTCAATAGTTGATGGAGAGGGTTTGTGGCAATGCTGTTAATTGAGAAGAGTTCAAGTTTGCATTTTTGGATTGTTTCTTCCCTCTTAAACATAGAGAATCTAAGATGACGAAATTTATCAACCTCAAATAGGGTGGTATGAGTGTGAGGGACTATGCCCTCTAGTTCACAAAGCTCTCCAAGTATGCTCCTATGTTTGTGGCTGCACCCCATGCAAGAATAAGCAAGTTTATTTTTTGTATCTTTGATCTAGTTGTGAAGGAATGTTGTATGATGGCACTTATTCAGGATATGGACATCTCCAGGCTCATGGTGTATGCTTAACAGATTTAAAGAGAAAAACTCAAGGAGAAGAGGGTGCATGATTCTAAGAGGGCCCGTTATGATGGTGGGCTCTCAAACTCCAAGGGTGGTGGTTATGGTCGCTTCCAATAGAGCCCATGTTCTAATGCTCGTGTTCTAGGGTGCCTCCTCCAAAGGCAGCACATGGTAATGGAACACTATTTCCCAAGTGTGACTAGTGTTGAAGGAATCATACGGGTGCTTGTTGGAGAGTATTGGGTGCATGCTTTGGGTGTGGTGATAAGAACCACAAGATTTTAGAATGTCCTAAGGTTTCTTAGAAGGGTCAGGGTCAAGTGTCTCAATGTGCTCATGGCCAGCAAAGACCCCCACAAGGTGATGCCCAAAGGAAAAACAGGTTCTATGCTTTGCATGCTCGTCCGAAAGTTGAAGAGACTTAAAATATTGTGACAGGTATGTTAAAAGTCTTCGATTGTGAAAGTTATGCTTTGCTTGATACGAGTGATAATTTATCTTTTGTGACTCCTCTGTTGGCTGTTCAGTATGGTTTGAATCCTGATATCTTGAGGGAGCCTTTTTCAGTCTATACTCCTATGGGTGAATCCATTGTTACTCATAGAGTTTATCGGTGTTGTACTATTTCTGTTTTGCGTAAAGTCTTCCCATGTAATCTTGTGGAACTTGAGATGTTTGATTTTGATATTATTCTCAGGATGGATTGGTTTCATGCTTCTTATGACTCTATATATTGTAGAACCCAGAAAGTCAAGCCCATTCTTCAATAGAAGAGTAGTGACTCCACTATTAAAGGTCGGTTTATTTCCTACCTTAAGGCCCAAAAGATAATTTCTAAGAGGTGTATTTATCATATTGTGAGAGTCAGAGATGTAGAGTGCGAGTCACCCACTCTTGAATCGATTCCGGTGGTGAAGGAGTTTCTAAATGTATTTCTCGAAACGTGCCCGGTATTCCTCCCAAAAGGGAAGTGGACTTTGGCATAAATCTTCTCTCGGATGCTCAACCTATCTCTTTACCTCCATATCGTATGGTACCGAGTGCGTTAAAGGAATTGAAAGATCAGTTGAAGGACTTATTGGATAAAGTCTTCATAAGGCCAAGTATATCTCCATGGGTGCTCTGGTGTTATTTGTAAGAAAGAAAGATGGGTCTCTTCTGATGTGCATTGATTATAGGAAGCCGAATAATGTAACCATCAAGAATAAGTATTAATTGCCAAGGATTGATCTTGTTTGATCAACTTCAAGGGGCTACCCATTTCTCAAAGAATGACCTCCGATCCGATTATCACCGATTGAAGGTTAGGGAGTGTGACATTTCCAGGATAACTATACGAACTAGGTGATGTGCTATCAAAATACAATACTTTTGATGCTTACAACATGGAATTTTTTGTGTTCTCAATACAATGTTAGTTGGTTTTATGAGTTTTAATGTTATATTTGTAGGATTACATGTTTGTCCTTAATTTTGTTAAGAAATGCAGAAGTTGCTTAATTTTAATGCAGCATGAGACCCTTTACGGGCCATAGACCATTCTATGGGTTGTGAAGTGGTTTCATGAACAATTCCAGTGAGGAGTGGATTTTCTAATGTTGGTTTTATGAACATGTAGACATGTCATGGAATAATTTATAAGTCATAGACCATGGTTCATGCCCTGAGGATCAGAGATTGGGACTTTCTGAAGATTCATCAGACGAAACCCCCCTTATGGTTCATAAACCACTTTACAAGTAGTATAGAGGTTTCATAGATTTGAACTCCAAATTTCCAGCAACTTTGTATAAGACCCCAATTACGAGCCATGGAATGCAATACAGTCCTGTGAACCCCTTTCGTATGGCGTGCGACTAGTTATCCTATTATATTTAAGACTTGTATTTTACTTATTATAAATAGGTTTTTAGGTTATTTTTCATAAGTTTTCACGTAGTACTTAGATAACTCAGTAATTAGAGAGAGAAAATAGTGAGATTATATTGGAGAGTCTTTGATAACACTTGTACTTTAGTTTTATCTTTAAGCTTGTGGTTCTCTTTAAAGTTTGATTTGCTTATTCTTAACTCAATTGTAAAAGTGTTCAATTATATTTTTCCAATTCATAATTCTTGTATCTACACAAAGGATGAGTAGCGAAGTCCACAATTAGGGTTTTGAGAACCATGAAGAACTAACAAGGTAAAACTAGATATTCAAAATTCATGGAAAGTGTGCACGCGTGTATTGATTAACTCTCTTCTTTTTGCATGTTTTCTGATGGTAGCAAACATTAGAACCCACCTAGTGTTACTGACTGGAGCAAGGTAGTAATGATTTGGATAAAAGATTAATTAAAAGGATTCGATTGATGCGTTCTCGTCTAATTAACAAAACTAGACCAATGGGAGGTTATACTGGGACTAATAGGTAAGGGTTAGTAATGCACACTATTGAGATGGGCCAAGTCACATAGGGAAATTCACCTCTCACCTTTGACCAAAGGGCTTGGCGAACCTTACTTACCATCTTGCATGCTACACACTAGAAAAGAATTAGGTTATCTAGTGATACGGAGTTAGGGAATCATGGATAAGACAATACCCTAGTTTCTCTCCATATTTATTTCTCTCTTGTGTTAGTTAGGTTAGGTTTTTTCCTTGATTATTGCAACCCCCCCTCGCCCGGGGAAGTAAGTTTGTTAACTACTCAAATTACGATCATTGAATTCTCTTGAGTCTATGTATTCCCCGTGGGTTCGACCCTAACCTTGGTTAGGTTCTATTTCTTGACAACGGCTAGTTTTTCCTTTAAAGGGAAGTGTAACTTGGAAGACATCAATATTTTGGCACCGTTGCCAGGAAATATAGCTAGAGTTAGTTAGTTCATAGTGATTTGGTTGTTAATCCTTATTTCCCACTTTTTATGTTTTGTTTTTTTTTTGATTTCTTTGCATGGTGTAAGTGTAGTATATTCCCAATGCATGAACTCGAGGCTGACCCTTGACTTCGTTTGACCCAGACATTTATTGAACATTGAGGAGAATGTCCCAACAAAACACCTACAACGTGACCAATGAAGCTTTGAACAAAAACAAGAATGAGAATGCTGATCATGAGAACCATCTCCTCTACTACACATTGCTCCACAATTACAAGAGTTAATGCCAATGCTTACCAGTGGAACCAATACAGGCTAAATCCTATGGCTATGGAAGTGACTGGGGCTATTGTGTTGCCACCACTGCCGGCAGACACAAAGTTCATAGTCTTGAGTGGGTTGTTTCAGATGCTGCAGAACTATGGGCTATTTGCGGGCTTACCATCAGAGGATCCTCATAACCACCTACACAATGTTACATTCGTCTTCAAAATTGTGATGGGAACACAGAATCTGTCTATGGATATTGTGAGACTTTGTGTCTTCCCATTGTCTCTTACATGCAATACAGCGTTATGGCAATCTGAGCTCTCGCAGAATTTGAGCACTAGTTGGGTAGACTTGTAGAAGGCCTTTCTGCAGAGGTGCTTCCCTAGATCTAAGAAGCTCAAGTTGAAGGACCACATCAACAACTTTGAGCGACTTACTGATCATTCGATCAGTACTACATGGGAGCGGTTAAAAAATGCTTGAGGAGTGCCCCAAACCAAAAGATAGTCGATGATTCCCTGGTGGAGATAATTTACCGTGCCCTTGATGAGAGTAGTCAGGCGTATGTTGACACTATCATGGGGGCATATTTTTGGATCAGCCATTTGCAAGGATCGCAAAGTGGATGGAGAGAGTGGTCAAGACTAATTGTGAGTCAATGCAGTAGTTCATCAACCTCCACATGCACCCATGTATGTTGAGACTTACTATGGTGAGGACACATATTTTATTGATGATCAGATGGGGGGTTTCCGACGAACGCCTAAGGGTCAAATCGGGACTATTGGCTCCAAGGTAAAGGAAACCAAGGTTTGATCTTCAACAGAGATAGAGCTTATAGGGACAATCGTGGAGGATATTATGATAGAAATAAGGGTCCAGAGAGAGATGCAGATTGGGGTCGCAGAGATGGCTTAAAAATGGCCCCTATGCCACATAACCGTGACGTAGGTGCAAGTAGTTCCAGAGTTGAGGATATTTTTGATCTCCTATTGAAGAAAGCTAAGACATAGGATGAGACTCTGTGGGGTATGAAATCTGAAATTTCTAGCATCAATCATAAAATTGAATCTCATTCTATGGCTATCAAATAGCTTGAACAATAGTTTGGTCAAGTGTTGACTCAACTAAATCAGCGCCAGATGGGTACACTACCTAGAAACACAGTTCAGAATCCTAAGAATGAAAGGCAGTGTATGGCAGTTACTACTCAGGTGGCAAGAGCACCATTGATCCTCCTATGCCAGATGATGAGGAAGATGTTGAGAGGAGATAGTTGTGGCCAAGGATGCATATGTAGGAGATTATTGTGGCAAGGATTGGGTGAGTGAAGTTTTTGATGAGCCATAGAAGTTGAAGCCCATTCCTAGGCCTTCTCCTCCCTTTCCTTCAAGAATGAAAAAGAGGGAGGAGGAAGGTAAGTTCAAGTACTTTCTCTCCATGCTTGAACAACTCTCCATCAACATCCCTCTTATTGAGGCATTGGAGAAAATATTAGGGTATGTGAAGTTACTAAAAAGTGCACTGCGAGTTAGGACCTCTCCTAAGAGCTTCCGCATTGCAATGCTATTGGTACGAGGACCTTAGTTCAGAAGTGAGAAGATCCTGATGCTTTCACCACACCCTGCACTATTGTAGATGTGGAGTTCATAAGCGCACTATGTGATCTAGGTGCCAGTTTTAATCTAATGTCCCTTTGATCTTCAAGAAGCTAGGATTAGGAGCCTCTACTCTGATGAGGATGTGATTATTTATGGCCGATCGCATAGTGAAGAAGCCTATGGGCATACTATATGATGTGCTTGTCAAAGTGGATAACGTCATATTCCCTAGTGACTTTGTGATCCTAGATTGCAAGGTTTATTTTGAAGTCTCTATCATCTTTGGGAGGCCCTTCCCAGCCACTGGACGCACTTTTGTGAACATGGAGAAGGGCCAACCCAAGTTTAGATTTGGGAAAGATGAGGTCGTGTGCAATATCTTTAAGCAGGCAAAGAAATAGAATGATTTGAGAGTATTCTCTACTATTGAGACTATTGATGATGTTAACCAGATGTACCACTTGAGGTGAGATTGAGTGTCAAGTATGGAACTTCTTTCTATGAGGCCACTTGCATTGCACCGTTAGCAATTGACTTGTGATAGTACCTCACTTGTCATAATTGTGTTTTCACATGCACTAGTCTATATTGGTTTGCTAGATGGATATCTGATTATGTTTTGAAAAAGTGGTGTAGGTATCTGAATTTGAAATTGATGTGATGTATGCCATTGGGTTGAGGTTTATGTGTTACTATATTATCTATGTAACTTGAGTCTGTCGCTTGAGGACAAGCAAAATTTTAAGTTGTGGGTGTTAAAATGCTATTAGAATACAATACTTTTGATGCTTAAAACATGGAATTTTGTGTTTTCTCAATGCGATGTTAGTTGGTTTTATATGTTTTTGTGTTGTATTTGTAGGATTATAGGTTTGGCCTTGATTTTAGGAAGTTATATAGAAGTTACTGAATTTTGATGCAGTACAAGACCCTTTACTATGGGTCGTAAAGTGGTTTCGTGAACAATTCCAGTGAGGGGTTGATTTTCAGAAGTTGGCTTTACAAAAATTCAGGCGGGTCGTTGAATGATATACGAGTCGTAGACTATGGTTCGTGCCCTAAGGATCAGAGATTGGGAGTTTTTGAAGATTCATCAGACGAAACACCCTTAAGAGTTGTAAACCACTTTAAGAGTCGTACATTTGAAGTCCGAATTTCCAGCAGCTTTGTATGAGACCGCAACTACGTGCCGTGGATTGCAATACGACCCGTAAATCCCTTTCGTATGGCGTGGCAACAAGTTATCCTATTATGTTTAGGACTTGTATTTTACTTATTATAGATAGGATTTTAACGTTATTTTTCATAAGTTTTTGCATAGTACTCAAACAACTCAGTAATTAGAGAGAGGAAATAGTGAGATTTCGTTGGAGAGTCTTTGAGAATACTTGTACTTTAATTTCATCTTTAAGCTTGTGGTTCATCTTTTTCTTAATTCAATTGTGTAAGTGTTCAATTATATTTTTCCAATTCATAATTCTTGCATCTACACAAAGCATGAATAGCTTATTCCACAACTAGGGTTGTGGCAACCATGAAGAACTAACAAGGTAAAATCGGGTAATTCATAATTCTCAAAAAATGTTCACGCGTGTATTAATTAACCCTCTCCATTTTGTATGTTTTCTGATGGTGGAGAACATTAGTACCCACCAAGTGTTACTAATTGGACCAAGGTAGTAATGAATAGGAAAAGATATTAAGTAACATGATTCGATTAATGTGTTCTCGTCTAATCACCAAACTGGGCCAAGAGGAGGTTGTACTAAGAATAATTCGTAAGGATAAATAATGCACACTATGGGGATGCATCAAGTCACATAGTTAAATTCTCCTCCCAACTTTGACCAAAGAGCTTGGTGAACATAACTTACAATCCTACATGCTATACGCTAGAAAAGAATTATGTTATCTGATGATACTGAGTTAGGAAATCATGGGGAACACAATGCCCTAGTTTCTCTTCATATTGATTTTTCTCTTGAGTTAGTTAGTTTAGTTTTATATTTCCTTGATTACTGCAAACCCCCCCTTTGGGAAGTAAGTTGGTTAATTGCTCTAATTGCAATCATTGAATCCTCTTGAGTCTACATATTCCTTGTAAGTTTGACCCTAACCTTGGTTAGGTTGTATTTCTTGACAACGACCGTTTTATCCTCTAAAAGGAGGTGTAACTTAGGCGACATCACTAGGTATGGGAATTTTCAATTTGTAGTGATGTCATTTGGTTTGACTAATGCTCTGGCCGTGTTTATGGTACTTATGAATCGGGTATTCAAGCCATTCCTTGATAGTTTTGTGGTTGTCTTCATCGATGATATCCTTATTTAATCTAGGAGTGAGTGGGAGAATATGGATCATTTGAGATTTATTCCTAAGACTTTGAGGGAGAAGAAATTGTATGCTAAGTTTAGCAAATATGACTTTTCTCTAGGTGAGGTAGCTTTTCTTGGTCATATGGTGTCTAATAATGGTATTACGGTTGACCCAAAAAGGACTGCGTCCGTGAAGAATTTGCCTAGACCATTAACTTCTTTGGATATTTCAGATTTTCAGGGCTTGGCAGGTTTTTATAGAAATTTTATTGAAGGCTTCTTATCTACTGCTTCTCCATTGACCATGTGACTTAACAGAAGGCCAAGTTTGTATGGTCGGATGAATGTGAGAAGGTTTTCAAACTTTTAAAGATCGGCTTATATTGGCCCCTCTTTTAACTCTATCGGGTGGCTTAGATGGATTTGTGGTATATCATGATGCCTCTTGGATTAGATTTGGTTGTCTGCTTATGCAACATGGTAAGGTTATAACTTATGCATGAAGGCAATTAAAGGTGCACGAGCATAATTACTCAAATCATGATCTTGATTTATCGGTTATGGTGTTTGCTTTGAAGATTTGGAAGCATTACTTATATGGAGTTGAAGTGGATGTTTTCACCTATCAAAAGAGTTTGCAATATGTGTGCACTTAAAGGGATCTTATCTTGAGTCCAAGAAGATGGTTGGAACTCCTTAAGGACTCTGGCGTGAGTGTACAATATCATCTCTTGAAGGCAAATGTTGTAGCCGATGATCTTAGTAGGCTATATATAGGAAGTGTAGCCCATGATGATGAAGAGAAGAGAGAGTTGGCAAACAATATTCATCATTTGGCAAGACTAGGTATTAGGTTGGACGATTCTAATGAGGGTGATATTCACGTTCAGAATGGGCCGAATTTTTTGTTGTTTCGATGTTAAGGCTAAGCAAGATCTAGATCCATCTTTGGTTGAGTTAAAGAAGTTGGTTACCGAAAAGAAGGTAGAGGTCTTCTCCCAAGGGAGAGATTGTGTGCTTCGCTATCAAGATCGATTATGTATCCCAGATGTTGATGTCTTAGGACAGTGATCATGAGTGAAGCCTATAACTCTCATTATTTTATTCACTCGGGATCTACTAAGATATATCGGGATTTGAGGGAAGTGTATTAGTTGCATGGTATGAAAATGGATATAGCCAATTTTATATTCAAATTTCCTAATTATCAACTAGTGAAGGTGGAGCACCAAAGGCCCGGTGGTATGACTCAAGATATTGAAATTCCTACATGGAAGTGGGAAGATGTGAACATGAATTTTGTTATTGCTTTGCCTCGGACCCGAAGGAAATTTGATTCAATCTGCGTTATTGTTGTCCGGATGACTAAGTCGTATCATTTCCTACCGGTCAATACTACCTTTATTTCCAAAGATTATGCAAGGTTGTATATCCAAGAGTTTGTGAGGTTGCATTGTGTGCCTAGGTCTACAATATAGAATCATGGAGCCTAATTTACTTCTTATTTTTGGAGGTTGTTCGAAAGAGGATTTGGTACTAAGGTGAAGTTGAGTACAGATGTCCATCCCAAAATCAATGGACAAGTCGAGAGGATGATTCAACTTTGCAGGTCATGTTGAGGGTTTGTGTGTTGGAATTCAAGGATAATTGGGATGATCATCTTCCACTCATCCACTTTGCTTCTAACAATAGCTTTCATACTAGCCTTGGTATGGCACCATTTGGGGCTTTATATGGTAGGAGATATAGATCTCCGCTGGGGTGGTTTGAGTTGAAATAGATGGCTTTCATTGGCCCAAATTTTGTATTGGAGGCTATGGAGAAGGTGAAGTTGATTTGGGAAAGGTTGAAGATGGCTCAAAGTCGCCAAAAGACATATTCAGATGTTAGAAAGAGGGATCTTGAGTTTCATGTTGAGATTGGGTGTATGTGAAGGTCTCACCCATAAAGGATGTAATGCATTTTTGCAAGAAGAGGAAGTTAAGTCCTTGGTATGTAGGTCCTTATGAGATTGTTGACCAGATGGGGAATATGGCTTATAGGTTGGATTAGCCTTCAGATTTGAGTTCTATTTACCCATTTTTCCATGTGTCTATGTTGAGGAAGTGGGTTAGCGATCCTAGTACTATTGTGCCGTTGGAAGAAGTTGAGGTTGAGGAAGACTTGTATAATGAGGAAATTTCCGTTATAATTTTGGATAGGCAAGTGAAGCGGCTTCATAACAAGGATGTCGTTTGATTAAGGTGCTTTGGAGGAGTCAACATGTGGAGAATGCTACATGGGAGGCATAGTTGGACATGATGAAGCGATATCCCCATCTTTTCCAAATACTCAAGCCTAAGGTATTAGGTACTTTCTTTTCCAAGTAGTCCTAATTCTCTCACTCTTGTGTTTCATGGAATGACATGCATACATGTGAATGAAAATGATTTATTAGATGTTTTGAAGGATTTGAATACGTTTTGACATGAGTTTCTACGACTTTATGATTTTCAAGTGATGAAATATGCATTGTATCATATGTTTGGATGTTTCATATTCTAAGTCAAGCCTTGTTCTACCATATTGAAGGATGAATGTTCCCAAGGGGGAGATGATGTAAGGACCCGAACTTTGTATGACCTAAATGGAGCTTGGTAATTTGATTCTGGAAAGTTTTGGACTAAGGTGATGCTTCAAAGAGACCTCCATCGCCCATGTGAAGGTATACGGACCGTGTAGATGTTCCTTGAGGTGGCCCTTGTCCTTGTGAGTAGTGTATTGGCTCTAATGTAGAGTTTAAGATCAAGGCATGCCACACATGAACCCCACACGGTCAATGTGAGGCTTCATAGTCCATGTGGTATGCCATGTGGAGGGATTGGCCTTGAAAATCAACATTTTGGCCAAGACATTTCACACATAAACCCTCTCACGGACTGTATAGCCTTTCATGATCCATGAGGCCTTTCATTTGGGCATCAGAATGAAAATTTTCTAAGAATTGGATCACTGTCTCGGAACTTGATCATTGAAAAATTTTCTAAGTAAAGCTCATGGCGGAGGCACACAGACCGTATACCTTTGTACGGACAATGAAGCCCTTCATATGGATGATGGCGTGTAATTTTTTTAAGCATGGAATTATTGTCTCTGACCTTCGTCGGGAGAATTTTTCTAAGTGTTAGATAACGGAGGATTATAAGGTCCGTATAACCTGTCACGGGCCGTATACCCTCCCATGGAACCCTTGGCAACATATTTTTCTACTCGATTCATTAATGGCGCTTTCATAATTATGATTTCTCCTAAGGGTCATTTGTGACTTTCTATGCTATCTTAAGACATTCAAATGACGTATACTCTATTTCCCTCATTCAAATTCACTCTTACACTTAGAATTATATTGAATTATGCTAAGAACTCCTCTTAAAAACTCTAGTAGAGAATTAGCATGGGATTCAAGGAAGGACCTCAATCTTCATCAAATTCTTCTTACTTCTTCTTGGTGAACTTAGATATGTGGGGTTAATTCTTTGTCCCTTTCAACCAAGAAGACCCAAAATCCTTTTACACTTTATTTATGGAATTTAAGCTTACATTAAATATGGGTTTTGAAGATTATTATTTATTAAATTAATGTATGGGATATGCTTATTTGCTGATTTTGAGTTGATTTAAGTCCTAATCTGTTGAATTGCACAAGTATTATGAAGATTTGAATATGCATTGTCCCTTGAAACGTTGATTTAAGTATGGTAATCTAAATTGTAATTTGAATATAAATTTTACTTATGGATTTACTTCAATTTTATGTTGTGTTATTGATTTAAGATTGAATCTATATTGCCTATGTAATCTCAAATCATTCATCACATATGCATTCATGGGCATTGGATTTTATGAAAATTATGAAGTGGGTTAGGCAAATTATCTTTATGTATATGGTTTTGATAAAATTATGGTTATGGCGAGAATTTGATCACAAAAATGTCTATGATATGGCTCTTTGAGCATTTTGGGTATCTACACCATTCTGTTATATGTGAATAAGCTATTCGTACGCACAAGAAGCAAGATTATGAACTATGATTTGGCTTTTGAGCCCAAGTATGAATGATTACAAAATATGTTTGCCTTTTTAGCCCAAGTATGCATTGAAATGATTTGAAACTACTTGTGCCTCTTTTGAAAGAATTTATATGTTTAAATATGCCCATGGGATGTTCAACTTAGCACCAAACGAATTCGGAGCACAAGGGCTATCCCCAACGGTCCTCTCCCTTTCCTTAAACTATGTGCAACATAGGTATATGGTAGCCATTATCAAGAATATGGGGTCGTAAGGAATGGTTACACATTTTGATATGATATGATATGATTTGAAATAGAAATCCTTCTAAAAAGGCAGGATCGTAAGGATGGTGTCCATCACACCGAAAAGACGGTGTCGCAAGGTGTGGTGTAGATTACTTTGGGCAAGTAATCTTCTCTTATTGATGGGAGGTCTATATCAGAGAAATTCATGAAGTAGCTTGTACGGGTTTGATTTGTCGGTTACAGTCACATCCCCACTATATATTTGAGCATTATGGCATGTTATCCTTATGAATTTCATGGCATATTGTTCTACAGAATCTCTTGTTACATACATCTCTTTCTATATTATATGCCCTTTTTTATCTAACATCGAATGCAGGTTTGGTAAGTCATATGCATTGCATACCCGTATACTTGTTACATTCAAACGTACTAATGCATATTTTTTTCTACATTCTCTAACCAAGTAGGGATTGGAGATTTCCTTCATCCACCGTACGACGGCTATATTGGTTCTTGAGACACTTGTTGTGGTGAGTCGTATCATCAAAGTACAAACCACCATTCCTCTACTTATGATATTTAGTTTATGTTATTTACTTTGAGGGTTATTTCGGGACATGTCTTGTCACCTGTCATATCTTATGACTAGAGGCATTATTGGACTTCTTGTAGACTCTTATATGTTTATATATAAGTGTTGTATTCGGAGCTTATGATTATGGTTGTGGCCATCTATTATATAATGTTTTATGGATTGATTATGAGAAATATGATATGCTTTTATGTTATAATGTGAAAGATCCTAAGTCTCGTATTCTCCCCAAAGAGCAAGTCATACTTACCCGCCCCTTAGTCTTTATGTGCTATGTGTTATGTGAGTCCATGTTAATCCCTATCCCTAAGACATCCCTATAGTGTGAGTCCTACTTTCCCTTCCCTTAGAACTATGTGTCTACTATTTCGTGTACACTTTCGAGCCAATGATTTGTGAAAGGATCTATGAGGCTTTTTTGGGGACTCTCGGGTTCCCATTTGCCTTGTCACTCCTAGACCCTCGGTACGGGTCATGACACATAGTGTTTCAAACAATGCAGACTCTTGGGAAGAACTCCCACTAACCCCAATGGCATTTACATTTTTTCTAGCACCCATGACTTGTTTGGTTAACAAGTGAAGATAAGTAATCATTTTAGCCATATTCTTACCTCTTTCTTGATTTTCTCAACTTGCTCTTTTGTCAAACCTAACGTGAGTGAAGTGACAATATCATCTCTAGAATACCACACTTGGTTGTTCTTAGTCATTTTATCAATGCATGTTTTTAAAAGTTTGTCTCACGATACCTCTACGGACTAGCTAGCTTGCTATACCTTTGTTAAAAACATCAAGAATCCAATAGAAGTATTGTAACAACAACTGATCTGGTACCCCGTGATTAGGGAACTTCATCAAAAATATTTTATACCTTAACCATGTCATATATATAGACTCACTTTCAAAGCTCTTGAAATTGTAGATGTTATCCTTAAGCTTTGACGTTCTTGAAGGAGGGAAGAAACTTTCATGGAAAGGCCTCCATCAATTCCTCCCATGGTGTAATAGCATCATGTGGCAATTGAGCCAGTCACTTTGTAGCCTCTCTAACCAATGAAAATGGAAATAAGCAAAGTTGGATTAACTCCTATGAGATATTCTTGAATGACAATGGGCTACACATATCAAGGAAGTTTTGTCGATGATCATGAGGGTCTTCGTGAACGAGGCATTGAAAGAACCCCTTAATCTAAAGCAGCTGGAGCATGGTTCTCGTCACATAGAATAGAACATTTCCATTAGTGAGTGGTAGGTAGATGGGCCCTGCATTTTCCAAACTATCCAAGTTCACCTCATTCATATTTCCTACATCATTCATTTGCACCACTTATGACCCAGAAACACCTTTGTGGGCACTCATATTGATTCATTGAAATAGCAAAGAAGAGAAAGAAAAACTAATAAATTAGATCATTTCACAACACTAGTCGACACTAGAACATTGTCACTTGAAATCCTAACTAACGCCATTTTCCGACAGCGATGCCATTTTGATAATGCTTAGGTGTATCACGAAATTAATAGGGAATACAACAATTGTTATTAATATCCCAACTAAGGAGTTGGGGTTGAACTTGCAGGAAATGTGTTGTGTAGATTTCAATTGAGAAGTAATAGTGTCACCTAGAATTGTGAAGTGTTCAAAAATAAAGGAAGCATGCGTAAATGTGTAATTCTAATTAAATCAATTTAAGATTTGAAATGTGACCAATGAAATTGGGTTGTAAACAGATTGGGGAAAGGTTCTTCTAGGGGGATTGATGTATAGTTATATTTGTAGACCTCCATTGGGTGTTAATAATGTTGAACACTTACAGACATCACATGGGTAGGCTGGGTGAGACTACTATTTGGCATGCAACTCTCGAGAACACACCAACATTAAACCTCACTTTCTCAAGCACAAGTTTTGAAACAAAATTTGAAACACCCAATACCTTAGCACAATTAGTATCTATCGAAAGCAATTATACCATCATAAGTTAGCATCTATTCCTCAAATTCATCCACTCCTCACAACTATCTCAAGCACACAAAGATATCTAATATAGAACTATGTTTGTAACTTCCATTCTTAAGTTAAATATTGTAACACCACTCACACGCCTCAGAAAAATTCCCTATAGTGGATTTCTTCAATATATCAAAATCGTGCATGATTTCGAAAATTCCCCTTAATATTCTTTTTTAGGGTGAAAATTGTGTAGGAAAGAGGTGTTCTTCGATTTTCAGATGACCCAAAGCGAAAAATAATTTTTCACTATGGGGGGCTTAACTAGAAAGGGTATGCGACCAGTCTGCATCGCGGACTAGTCGCACACTATTGCAAAAATGGCCCAAACCCATTCTTGGGCCAAAAGGGGTAAAAATTGAACTTCACACTAAAAGGTATTAGTTCGCAGCACGTCTGCCTCACGAACTTATTTCGGATTAGTTCAAAAGGTTCGTTAATTTTTTGATTTCACTTAACAACAACTGGGTAATAACCCAATGCCTATATAGACTGGAAAGACTTATTCCTTGGCCATTTTTCAGCCCTAAAGCTCACAAAATCTCTCAAATCCTCTCCAAAACATCATCAACTATCCCATTAAATTTTAAGAATCTCAAGAACTTGCTTTGGATTTCAAAAGCCCAATTTAAGCCACAAGTCTTCCTCAGGTTTTCTTCAAGAAAGTCTCAAGTTAAAGGTATGTGGGTCTTCATCCATGGGTCCTTTCACTCATGGAGCCAAACTCTCTCTTTTATGAAAGTTCATGATTGCAAGGTTATATTCATCATGGATTCTTCCTATTATGCATTATGAATATGAATTATATTTGATTTTATCATGTATTGATTTATTATGCATGAACATCTGTTTATGGATTATTCTATGAGTTGATTTACATCTATTATGCATGTTGTAAACTATGTAAACTTTGAAAGATTGTGAACTCTTAAGATAGAGTTCATGACACCCAAATTAGGCTTTCTACTATAATATTGGTGGGTTGGAATGATTTTCGAATGAATTGATTTTACTCCTCTCTTGTCTTATCCTCTTAAATTGCATGATTTTAAGCATATGTACATATATCCACCATGTTTGAATAAATTTACAAGATAGTTATTCTTATGTTGATCAAAGACTATTGTATGTTAAGCAAGACAAGTATTTTATGATAAATTTTGGGCTCCTGAGCATGTATTGAACTCATTAAAAGTTCCTATTATTTGTAATTAAAATGTTGAGCTCTTATACTATATTATACCCTCTTGTGAGTAAATAATGTGTACATAAAGGGATCAAGCATGATAACAATATCACCCTCATATACAAACTAAAGCTCACTAGAAAGGGTCAAGAATTTTACAATCTCTACCCTCATATGCAATGGAATGCCTACTAGAAGGGGCCAAGTCCATGAAATATTTTTACCCTCTAGTATAAGGTATATATATCCATGTGTAGGGGTCAACTATTTCAATTTGATACTAATGCCATGTTATCATGTTTTTACAAGTCGTTCAAGTTATGATTAAATTTATGACTATGTCAAGTATTCTGTGGGATTAGACTTAGCGCCAAAAGAGGCTTAAGGTGGGGGCTCGACACAAGGGGTCATTAAATAAAGTCTTGGTCTTTTATCTATGTGACACCATAGGTTTATATTGTTTCCCTAAATGGCCTTTACTAGTCGATCCAACTAAGATAAGTACTCCACTCCATCTGGTCATGCTTGATTTACCATGAGAAGTAGACCACTCTTTTATTCAGAGTGGAGTGAACATCGGGATTCCATGTAGTAGCTCGCTTGGTCTTATATGTCACTTAAGATCTCCTCCCACATAAGTATGATATATTATGTAAGTTTTACTATCTCTGTGAATGTTTTATTTAAGCATTGATTACAGATATCACATTGAGCTTATGTTTATTAATCATGATCATGCATCTTGATTATTATTGCTTATGTCCTTTGTTACATTACACCCCGTATACCTAGTACATTCCAAGTACTAATGCATACTTTTTGCCTACATGATCTAACCATGTAGGGACTGGAGCTCCTATTCATCTTTCTCCTTGTGGCAGGATAGCTTGTTCGAAGATTACTATTGGCGAGTCATCCATTTTGGGGACAATATCCACTTTCTTTCATGCTTTGTTAAAACTTATTTACTTATGGATATTTATCTTATGAGGGTGAGCCGCAGAGATGTCTTGTCCCCCGTTCTACTCATGTTAGAGGTGTCATTGGATATATAGCTATATATGTTATGATCTTGACTCCACTATGTTAATGTGATTACGAAAAACTTCCCTTAGTCCTTATCCCCTTCTATATGTTGATATTTGTTGATGATGTGATGGATGTCCCAAGTCTCCTATTGCCCCTATAGCGTGAGTCATACTTACCTGCCCCTTAGACCTTATTTGTTATGTGATTTCATGCAAATCCTCTTCCCAATAACATCCCCACAATGAGCCCAAAGTCCCACTTGCTCTTAGAATTATTTGTTACTTGTTTGTTGTTTAATTACGCTTCCCCAACCAAGGATGTCAAAATGATATGCTTAAGAGGCTTGTTTGGGTTGCCTTTGTGTTTCCCATTCACCGTGTCACGACTTAAATTCCCAAGTCCCCTATTGCCTCCATAGTGTGAGTCATACTTACCTGCCCCTTAGACCTTATTTGCTATGTGATTCATGCAAATCCTCTTCCCTATAACATGCCCATAGCGTGAGTCTAAAGTCTCACTTTCCATTAGAATTATTTGTTACTTGCTTGTTGTTTAATTATGCTTCCACAACCAAGAATCTGTAAATGATATGCTTAAGAGGCTTGTTTTGGTTGCCTTTGGGTTTCCCATTCACCGTGTCACGTCTAGGCCTTAGGCTTGGGTTGTGACAAGCTTGGTATCATAACACTAGGTTTGTAAATAGTCCTCAAAAATATAACACACCGCACCAACTAGAGTATTGTTCATGATTGTGAAGTGTGCCACAACTATAAATAGGAGGCTATGAGGTTTTTTAGGAAATGAATTACTTCTTCGTGATCCATGTCATGCGATAGAGCTAATTACTCTAAGGTTTATTTCTAAATCCTATCCATTACATTTTAAAATACGTCTCAAACTATTCAAAATGGTGGACAAGATGGTAATCATCCCTTGCTTGACAATCAACTTCTCGACAATGACATATCTAGTGCAGGGATTCACAATGCTCTATGGTTATTGGTCAAAGTTGTAATCGGTCAACTAAACCAACAAGCGGGTTCCCCTAGGATTATAAATGATAAGAGGGAGGAGAGGAATGATAAGAGGTCCTAAATTGATGATGCTTTATCTCCTACTAGTCTACCGGTGCCCAAGTACAAAAAGGAAAGGCCCCCTTTTGCCATTTGTCAAGGGGGCGGCAAGAAGCATCAGGAAAAGTGTTTGGCTGGCACTAAGGGTTGTTTAAAGTATGGCAATATCGGGCATAAGATGAGAGATTCTCTAGGACCTCCACAGAAGGGAGAAGAAGGGCGCGATTTGAAGGTAGACTTCTATATGCAAAGCTTGGTAGAAATGGTGCACCAAATCCTCCTAGGTGCCCAAAATGTGGAAAGAATCATGTTGGCACATGTTCGAGTAACACTGGTGCGTGTTTTTGGATTATTGATTTTCCATATGCTAAAAATAGAGGTAAAGATGGTCGTCTCAAGGATATGGTGCTTATGGAACTCAAAAGGCACATGGTGGTGCCAAGGGTAGTGGTGCCACTTTTCCTAATTGTCGAAGGTATGGGAAGAACCATGGAGACATTTGCCGGAGAGGAACAGGTGGTTATTTTTGTTGTGGAAAAATGGAGCACCAAATCTGTGAGTGTCCTTATGATTCTAAAAGAGGTGAAGAAGGGTGTCCTCGTGGTTGGGTGGTTCCATGAGGGCAAGTGTAATAAGGTGCCCAAACACTAAGAGGAGGTTCATATGGAAACCCATTCTATGATCTTCAAGAGAGGCAAGAGGTGGATAATGCCCTTATTGTTGTCAGTGGTACGTCAAAGATTATATGATTATGATGCCTGTAAATTATTGGATCCAGGTGCCACTTTCTCTTTCATTATTCCATTTGTTAGTAATAGGCTTTAGGTGTATCCTGAATTGTTATGTGAACCCTTTTAGGTGTCTACCTCCGTTGGTGAGTCCATTGTTTCTAGAAGAGTCTATAGGGTTTGTCTTGTGTCTATGTTGCATAAAGTCTTTCCTTGTGATTTTGTTGTGTTTGTCATTGTAGATTTTGATATTATACTTAGGATGTATTGGTTACATGCATATTATGTTTCCATTGATTGTAGAACCCGCAAAGTTAAGTTTCAATTTCCGAATGAGCCCGTCTTGGAGTGGGAAGATAATAATTCGGTGGTTAAGGGTAGGTTTATTTTTTTTCATAAGGCCCGAAAGTCGTTTTACAAGGGTGGTACATATCATCCTATAAAGGTTACTAATGTTGAGTCTAGAGTCCATCCAATTGAATCGGTTCCGATGGTCAATGAGTTTCTTGATGTCTTCCTTGATAAGCTTCCCGATTGTCCTTTTGAAAGAAAAATAGATTTTGTTATAGTTCTCCTCCCCGATACACAATCCATTTCCATTCCCCTTACCGTATGGCCCTGATGGAGTTGAAGGACCAATTGAGAGATTTGTTGGAAAAGGGTTTCATAAGGCGTAGCAAGTCACCTTAGGGTGCACCGGTGTTGTTTGTAAGGAAGAAAGATGGCTCACATAGAATGTGCATCGACTATCGACAACTTAATAAGGTCACTATAATGAACAACACTACTAGAAATTTGATCTATTGCCACGGTTCGAAAACCGTCGCTATAGACGAAAAACCGTGGCCATAACTTATGCCCACGGTTTAGAGAGGCGCCACAACTGTTTGCTTAGCAATAGATGTATTGCCATGGTTTTTTCCGACGATTGCCACAACCGTCATAATAAGGGTATCTGTGGGGACGATTTCTATTAGAATTAATTGGCTATGGTTTGTACTATATTAGTACGGTTGCAAACCATCACAAAACATTTATATCTACGGTTCTTTAAATGTAGCAATAGATATCCCTATTGCTACGGCTTTATATCTATTGCTACGGTTGTTGCTATAAGTTTTTGCCACAGTTTACACTATATTATAGCACATTTATAAATCATAACAATAGGGCTTATAAAAAAATTGTCATAAGCGTCGCCATAGATCCTAATATTGCTACGATTTTTAACCGTGGCAGTAAGTGTCGCCATAGCTTCTTATATTGCCACGAGTGGCAGATCTATAATCTTAGTTTGACTAATTGTAGCCAATTGTGACTAATACTGTTAATATATTGAGTTACACAATAATTTTATAATAGAAAATGTTGAAATTGATCCTGAGAAGAAACTTTACATTACTGAAATAATAATTCAACAAGATCGATCCATAGTGTTGCTAATAGCGATAAAAGCAAAACATATGTACATACATACATAAGTATGTTTTAACTATTACAGAAAGGTGAAAATACGTGCACCACATTGTTTTCGATCTTCAAAAATAAAGGATATTTGGAACATAGGTAATTAAAGTGAACAACCCGGCCAATTCATGCAGTTCCTAGCTAGCAAAGCACATTGTCCATCGGAGAAGTCATTAGCACACAACACTTTAATTCATCCCTCCCCTTCTTCAATTTCATCACGCAGCACTTTCATCCCCTCCTTCAATTCCATCACCTACGTACAAAAAATGGTTGTAAACCGGCAATTTATTTCTATCCCAACAGAAAGATGGAGAAGCTAAACCAAAAGTGTCACTTAATTGTCTAGAAAAATGTTAAGAATGCTTCTGAAATCTGCACATATGTGTACACCTTGATTACTATTTCAACTGTAAACTCTATAACTTCTGAAATTTGCACAGATGTGCACAAATGTGTACAAATATGCATGTAAATGCTTCAGTCATGTAATTAGTTTTTTCATGTAAATGCTTCAGTCATGTAATATGCACAGATGTAAATGCTTCAGTCATGTACAGATGTGTACACCAACAACCTCCGTCTCTAATGATCATCAAAGATGGGAAATCACTATAGATAGAGCTAATTAGTTTTTGCATCCATGTACAAGTTCCACAGTTTTGCTCCTATCTTGTACAGTACTATAAATCGAAAAGCAAACAGTAAGATTTATTTACCTTTTTAAAAGAATCACTTGATTTACTTACTCGAATACTATAAACTAAATGGTAATTACTGATAAGTGAATGAGTAATTGGAGAAAATGCAAGGTAAAGAGATTCATCGCACACAATAACAACTCAATCTCACTATCATATGAAGGATCTATGTTGATAATGAGGCTGGAGGAGAAGTAGATATATATACGTCAAGTGAAGGAACACCTAGGAGGAAATAGTTACATTATAGTACTATATAGTATCCTTAAAATTACATAAAAAGTGTCAGCTTCTGTTTTTGTACTTGTTTCAATATTAATTTGTTGTTCAAGTTGAGAAGCATGATTCCTGAAGCAGTGATGTTCCATTTTACCTATGTCCTTATAGATATCGATCCTCCTGGTTAAACGTTCATGAAAATAATGATGGAAAAACTAGTAATATCTCAGCAAAACCAGCCCATATGCAAAACCATGAGACAACCAGCTATATATGCTACATATACTCAGCAAAACCAGCCCATATGCATCGCATTCACACTACAAGACAACCATAAGACAACCAGCTATATATGTTACATATACTCAGCAAAACCAGCCCATATGCATCACATTCACACTACCATGAGACAACCATGAGACAACCAGCTATATATGTTACATATACTCAGCAAAACCAACCCATATGCATCACATTCACACAACCATGAGACAACCAGCTATGTATGCTACATATACTCAGCAAAACCAACCCATATGCATCACATTCACACAACCATGAGACAACCAGCTAGATGTGTTACATATACTCAGCAAAACCAGCCCATATGCATCACATTCACACTACCATAAGACAACCAGCTATATGTTACATATACTCAGCAAAACCAGCCCATATGCATCACATTCACACAACCAGGAGACAACCATGAGACAACCAGCTATATGTTACATATACTCAGCAAAATCAGCCCATATACATCACATTCACACTACCATGAGACAACCAGCTATATGTTACATATACTCAGCAAAACCAGCCCATAGAAAAGCAAAATCAGATTCAAAACAACCAGAGAGGACATTTTCTAAACAAAATAATCAGAGAGGACAAAATACTAGACAACCAGAAAGCAGAAGAAGAAGAAGAAAAAGAAGAAGAAGAAATAGTTGAAACAGAAAATTAGTAACACTAACCTTGTCCGACGGCTTGTGCAGAAGCAGCATCTCTTTGTGATGGAACAGTCAATGTTGCAAGTATTATAGGGTCAATTAATCCGGCATGTTGTAGTCGTGCAATTACATCGGCAATAACTTCTTGTCTCATAGTTCTCTTTTGTTCCTCCATTTGTTTCTCCATTTTTTGGATCCTTTCTTCCATTTGTTTCACTACACCATTTGTCGCATTTAAAGTTGGTTCAAAATTGCCAACTATTTTCTTCAAAGTAGTCTTTGTAACCTCCGTTCAATATTGTCTTAGGCGCCAAGGGTGTTTAGGACCCATAACTACGGAAAATGAATCAACAGACTGGCCATTTGCACTCAATTGTGCTTCAAGTTCCTCCATTTCAGCCTAACAAAGCATATCCAACAATCAAAGTCTTGTATATAATGCTAAATAAAGAATTAATGTCATTGTAAATCTATTAATATACAATATATATACAATTTTACTAGCAGTGTTTTCATAGGAGGCCTTGTACACACGGTTAGGATTTCTCGTTCTTGTGACCACAAAGAGCTCCTTAGATGATACAATTTCCTTCTCCTTTTCCTAGGCACAAGAAAATTGATATAAAAAATTGCTTAAATGATAGATTAATACTAGATACTAAATAAGAAAACACACCAATCTATTACGGATTACGGTAAAACTCTTTTTGCCGGTAGTGTGTGGATTCAACAACTTTTTCTGATTCTTAGTATTTGTTTTCGACATCTTCTGCAAATAAATGAATCAATAATGTTAGTTAAGTGATCAACAATTTGGCAACAATCGACTTTAATGTACAATAAAGCTGCAACAACAACAATATCATAGAAGAAATCAAGAAAAGAATGAGTTGAAAGTTTTAGATTCCAAACTACAATTTACCAGGAATTTCTCAGACTTCCAATATTTGAGGAGTTCTTTGAACTGACATTCTGGAATATGGCCAGGCTTTTTGGACAGTCGAACTGTATCATTGTCATATGGGTCATAATAAGTTCTCTTCAACTCAGCTCTATGACTTCTCTATGCATCTCGAATTGTTGCCAGAGTCCAAGCTTTTGCCGCATCAGGAATATTGTATTTCTCCTACAATTTAGTGTCAACAAGTTATCAAAGAGAAGTAAAATTGCTTTAATAATAATTAAATATTGAAAAGTCCAAAGCTTGGTATAATCTCATAAATACTTTTTAGTATCCATGTTCTTCCAATCAAATACATCATATGGACAAAGGGTCGCATTTCTTGCCAATGTGCCTAGGAAGCTACTTAGCTTTGTTACGTCGTCTTCAGTAGATCCAATCGGTTGATTTAAACCATTCAATAGGATCAATTTACGCTCTTGCCGGCTATGTACTTTAAGCATCATCGTTCTACTTCTTGTATTTTTAGTGGGAACGCCTTCAACTACAACAAATATGACTTAGAAATCATGAATGAAATAAGTAAGTTCCTAAGCTTATATGTTACCTTGTTCTTCAGGTTGTTCATCTGTTGGAGGACTAACAAAACTCCTTTGCACTTGATCCTCAACAGGCTGCTGCTCAAAAGGATGATCATCAAAAGTTTGTGCCTCGTCAGATCTTCCATTAACTTCAGACTGTGGAGCTACCGGTTGTTTTTTAATTAATTTTAATAGTTGTTCTTTCTCTGACTCTATAGCTTCAACTACTTCATTTGTTGTCAACAATCGTCACTTTTTATTTGCCAAGAATGATAAAGATCCAGGTTTAGCGTATGCCTTATATTTTGCTTTTTTATTTCTTTTTGGTGATTCTTGTTGACTTATGACTATCAAAACCTGCATAAAATTAAGAGTGATAATTAAAATATAACAGAAAATAATTTTTCAATCATTCAGCAAAAAAGTTCTGGCTAGGAAAATATGAATAACAAGCAAGGGACTCAAGCTGAAATTGATCACAAATCAGTGTTATCTATTATTGAGATATACGTGCATCTATGTATCTATGTATTATCTGTGTATGCATATTTATGAATTATTGGACA
Organism: Solanum rostratum; assembly: GCA_029948455.1. NCBI lineage: Eukaryota > Viridiplantae > Streptophyta > Magnoliopsida > Solanales > Solanaceae > Solanum > Solanum rostratum. The sequence goes on from CM057056.1 coordinate 35,458,847, forward strand.
AATTTTCAATTCTTGATTCTCTTTTCAACTTTGACACTTCTTAAAATAATCTCATAAAAGAATATGTCATACCTACTACAATCATTTTATTCAAGTTGTGTATTTATACACCAGTGTTACATGATAATTGAAAATATCAACTAGATAAGCATGTGACTTACCCACCAAACTAATTAAGAAGGACAAGAGAAAATAAAAGAAGAAATTTTTAGCGCACACAATAATACAGAAGCAGAATAGGAGAAAAAAAGTTATTTGTAGATGCAATAATGCAAAAAAGAAAAGTTAGTGCTTTCATTTCGACCTTATTTTAGTACGTATACGCAACATGCTATATAAAAAGAAAAATAATCTCTTGACAAAAATCATTAATGCTAGTTCACTGTTGTTACTTCACTAACAAATTTAATTTTAGTACTTTTAAAACCACAGTTTTAGGAAGAAGGGGGAATGGAATTTGGAATAAGACGTAGCAATAATTGAATATACAGTTAGATTTTTTATAATTTATTGGAATAACAGTGACACCATTATAGTAAATTTCAGTTACCTTGGAACCTTAAGTTCTTTAATGCACTCAACTGGTGGCCTAACAAATTTCAATTACAGTACAAGAAAATGAAATGGACCAGCAAAGTATTTAGTTGAAGAATATAAGAGATCATATGCTGGACCAACAATGTTCCAAAAAGAGATCAGAACCTGGAGTTTTGTTGGTCCACTATTAAGTTGAAGATTCTCCGGAGAAACTTTGAAGGAAGAACACTGAAAAGGAATAAAAGAGAAAATTAGGCTTAGTAATATATGCAACAATACATAGCACGTGCGTATTATTGGAATGGGACTAATTTAGAGACAAGTTGAAAAAAACCACATTAATAGAAATGGAAAATAAACATAGAAAATAGAGTCCAATCGACATTCGTAATTGATAAGATGCAACTCAATAGGGTATTCATTACTCACTGAAAAAATGAAGAAGAGAATGTATTTGAAGTAAGCCGGAAGATCCTTTGTCAATCATCGGCCTCCATCCAATCGCAATCAGTATCATCGAAGTCATCTTCCTCTTCTGATTCTTCCGAAGGTACATCTTGTGAATCGTGTGAGATGGAAGGTGCATCAATGATATCAACTGGGAGATCTTCCTTCTCCCATCTAACATCTACATCGACTAATCTTCCTGAAGAAACAATATCATCATTGGTTTCCCTCCAAAATGTTTCTTCAATATTAGGATAATTCTGTTCCTCCAGATCATACAAATCTATTGGAACTTTATTTCTTGCATAATAAAGATTTTTCTCAATTGGGTCTTCCACATAAAAAACTTGATGTACTTGAGATGCTAGTACAAAAGGATCAGCCGTACAATATTTTTTATTGAAGTATACCCGAGTCAAGCCATATTCATTAACTTCATTATGAAACCAAACACATCTGAAAAGTACAACACTAAAACAACTCCAATAATCAATCTCAATGATGTCCTGAATAATTCCATAATAGATAACCATTCCATCGACAAGATTTTGATCCCTAGCACTAGCAAAACTATCTGTTGTGGCTGACAAAGTCACTTCACTATTTTGAGTTATGCAAGGAGCATCCCGTGTCTTCGTATGGAAATGATATCCATTAATGAAATATCCAATATATCTTTTAGCCACAAAATTAGGCCCTTTGCCAAGCCATCTTAAATGATTGGACACTTCAACATTTTTAACTGTCCCTAAACCAATCACTAAATTCTCTACTATGGATCTGTGCTTTTACCCAGGCACTTCCTCTGTTACGAGTATCAACTAAACTCTTATGTTCCCTGCAAGCATGTATTACAATTTAATCAATATGTAATTATCAATGAAATTCAAAACAAATTAATCATAACATATAAATGAAGTTTCAATACTTACTTGATAAATGCATCAACTTTTTCATCACTGGTATTAAACAAAGTGTATCGATGTGCTGCAGACCACGCACCATGCTCCATATTAAAAGTCTTGCCTTTTCTTTTGTTCTTACTTCCAATTGGATGACCTGTCTTAGGAAATAAAGGTGAAACATCATCTCCCATTATTTGAATATCCTCATCATCCTCAGTTTGGTACCTACTAAATCTTGTTTTTACCCTATCAGGCAGGTATCTCGAACAAAAGGTCAAACACTCTACACCTTTACAACCCTCTACTATTGATCCTTCGGGATTTTTTCGATTACGAACAAGCCCCTTGTATTCACACATATTTCTTTCAGAAGAATACATCCAACGCAAATGAGTCGGACCCCCAAGCTTAATTTCGTCTACTATATGAATAGGCAAACGTGACATGATATCAAAATAGGATGGAGGAAAAATCTTTTCAAGCTCGCATTGTATATCAATGATTTCAGCCTTCATCTTATCAAGATCACTTCTTCTTATGACCTTTTTACATATGCTTTAAAAAAGTTTCCCAACCTAATCAAGACTAAAGACACATTCTTGGGTAGCACTTTCCGGACTGCAATCTGGATCAAGTAATGTAGTATGAAATGAGCATCATGACTTTTGTATCCTGATACTTTCAGCTCTTCCATTTGCACACGGTTTTATACATTAGAGGCACACCTTTTTGGCAATTTGGCATCTTTTAAAACAGTGCAAAATAGTCGTTTCTCTTCTGGTTTCATAGAGAAACAAGCTTCAGTCAGATGAATGTTTCCAGTATCACAATCTTTTATTGGTTGAAGCTCTCTGCATATCCCCATATCATGCAAGTCATAGCACGAATTTATATGATCTTTTGACTTTCTAAATATATCCAATAAAGTCCCAAGCAAACTATCACAAATATTCTTTTCTATGTGCATTACATCAAGATTGTGCCTCAACTTATTGGTTACCCAGATGGCAATTCAAAAAATATGGATTTTTTTCCATGGACCATCGTTCTTTCGTGTTTTTCTTTGGCCCTTTCAAAAAATAGTTTTGAAATCACGAAGTTCTTCCAGCACTTGTACACCCGATAAGGGCATTAGTGCAGATTTATGCTCCTCTTTACCATCAAATAATTTCTTATCTCTTCTAAAAGGATGATTAGGAGGTAAAAATGCACGATGACCCATGTAACACATCTTACGACTGTGTTTGAGATATTGGGAACAAGTATTATGATTGCAAGTTGGACATGCCCATCTCCCTTTGGTGCTCCATCCCGAAATCATTGCCAATGCTGGAAAATCACTAACTGACAACATAAATGTTTGGTTAGCTACAACATCATATGTCATCACTCCCACTTCCCATAGTTCTTTCAACTCCTCAATCAGTGGTTGTAAGTATACATCAATATCATTTCCGGGTGACGATGGACCTGGAATAATCATTGATAACATTATGTACTATGACTTCATGCAAATCCATGGTGATAAATTATAATTCATTAACATAACCGGCCATGTGCTGTGGGAAATGCTCATAGTTCGAAATGGATTGGATCCGTAACTTGAAAGATCCAATCTAATATTACGAGCATCATTAGCAAAGTCAGGGTGAAGGGAATCAAAATCCTTCCAAGCTTCTCCATCAGCAGGATGTCTTAGATTTCCATCTTTGGGTCGCTCGGTATCATGCCATCTCATAGCTATAGATGTTTCAGAACACATGAATATTCTCTGGAGCCTAGGCATTAAAGGAAAGTACCTCAAAACCTTCACCGGGATTTTAGTGACCTTATTTGTTAAGTCATTTCGAACATTCTTCCATCTAGAAGATCCATACACAGAGCAATTATCTAACTTTGCATTGTCTTTCCAAAATAACATGCAATCATTAGCACATGCATGAATTTTCTCATAATTAAGACCCAAATCATCCATCACCTTTTTTGCCTTGTAAAAAGACTCAGGTATCAGAGCAAATGGAAATGCCTCTTTTATAATGTCTAACAAGTCTGAGAAGGCAACATCACTCAATTTGTGAATGCATTTTAACAAGTACAATCGGATGGTGAAACTTAACTTAGAAGAATTTTTACACCCCAAATAAAGCTGTTGTTTTCCATCCTCTACTATTTTAAAGAATTTTTTAGTATCTTCAAATGGTCCCTCTTGAACTCCCTCTAGGTGATCTTCTACATTTTGATAAGTATCATGCAGTAGTTTTCCAAATTATCATGCATGTTTGAAGTTTCATCATCATTAGTTGGTTGTAGAATATTTCTTGAGGAAAAACCTTCTTCACGAAAAACCCATTTCATGGATATTCATGACAAATCAAGTGATCCTCCACTATATTTCGACAATGCCATTACGATTAAAACACTTCTTACAAGAACACAATATTTCATTTCCTTGGAAAGCTTGTTCAAATGCCTTATCAAGAAAATCATTAACTCCATGAATATATTCATCGGTGGATCTTCGGAGATCCATCCAACTTTTATCTCCTATATCCATTTAATATCCTACGTACATGACCAAAAATAGTATAGGCAATAAATTAATCAAAACATAAATGAGTAAGTAATGCACCAAGGATGATTGAGACAATCAACATATGATAGAAGAAAAAAGAACCATTTATTCTGAAGCAACAACCAAATAAGCTAAACAAATGAAATATGGATATTAAGACTTTACAATTGTGCAGGGAGTGCGTAAGCTTTTTCAGCCATAGATGCTAATTTGAAGAAAATTGCTGCAAGGGTTGTGGAGAAAGCTATGGAGATATGCAAAGCAAAATCTGTAATTTATTCTTATTAATATTAAAACAATTAAAAAAGGGGCGGGGGGTTAAGTTTGTAGTTGATTGATTAAATGCAGTGTGAGCCATATGTTACACAGAAGACTATCAGTGTTGGTGAATTTCAATGTTATATAAGAAATAAGAGACTAAATGCATTGTATGAGCCATTCTTTCCTAAGTTACATTTATTCCATAATTGTTCAAGAATCGTGGCAAGACATTGTTTCACATTGGGGTGGTGAGGAATGGATATAACTCAGTAAAAACCTCGACCCTGTGATGAACACAGTATTAGATATTGGGTTCATTGTTTGCTTGCTGCTGTGTATTTGATAAATAGATCGCCTACTATTATTTTTAAAAACATATCTCCTTTTGAAAAGGTCTATCATAGAGTTTCTAATCTAAGTCATCTTAGAGTACTTGGATGCTTGTGTTATGCAAAAGATTTGACTCAACATGATAAGATGTTGTCTAGGGTCAGAACTGCTATACATATGGGGTATTCTACTACTCAGGAAGGATATGCATTGCTAGACACAACTAATAATTCTTTTTTTGTCAATAGGGATGTTATCTTTAAAGAAGATATCTTTCCATTTGTTAACTCAAATGATCTTCATCAGTCAGTTTTCTTCTGGAATTGGAATTGACTATAACCATCCTCTGTTCTTATTTCCTTTAGATGTTAGTGGCATCGAAATCATTTCTTTTCAACTAACAGTTATCGAGAATTTCTCAATTTGGTTTAAATCAATGCGGATTGCTTTATTAGGAAGGAATAAGCTTGGATTGGTAGATGGATGAAAATAAATTTCTAGAATCAATGTGGAATCATTGGGAAAGGGTGAATGCAATTGTTCTTTCTTGGTTAATGAATTCAGTGGCTAAGAATCTTCTTGGTGGAGTTATGTATGCATCTGTAGCTCAGGTGGTCTGGCAAGACTTATTTGAAAGATTCAACAAGATTATGGTTCGAGAACATATAATCTACACAAAGAAATTGCCACATTAACCCAAGGAACTGATTCTGTCTCAGTATATTTTTCAAGACTAAAAAGTCTATGGGAGGATTTTGAAGCTCTAGTTCCATCTCGTGGATGTGATTGTGAGAAATCAAGAAGTTTTGTGTTACATTTACAAAAATTGAAGCTATTCCAGTTTCTTATGGGATTAGACGATTCATACGGACAGGCTCGGGGACAAATTCTCATGATGAGCCCTTTACCATCTGTCAATCAAGCCTATGCATTGGTGGTTAGTGATGAAGGTCAAAAGTCAGTGGTGCCTACAGCAGGGGTTCTTGATGCAAATCCAATTGCTGGAATGAGTAACCATTGATATGGCAATGTATTCCAGGAATGTAAGCAACAGCGGTACCCAGAGGTTCAAGATAACATACAGTGTAGTGTGTGATTTCTGTAAGTGTAAGGGACATGTCAAAGAAAATTGTTACAAACTGATAGGTTATCCTGTAGACTTTTAAGTCCAAAAAGAAGACTATGTACAATGGCATACAGGGTGCAGCATATAATGTGTGTGGCGATCTTAGGCTTGAAGGACATGCTGTCAAAGTTAACAGGAATGAAATCTGTGATGCAAATTCAAATGGCAAGTTTACTGGTGAAAGTTCAAAGAGTCAGATGGTTTCACCTCAAATGAATCAGATGGGAGGCAGCGTGTTCTCAAAGGAAAAATATGATCAGATAATAAAACAACTTAGTCAACTCAACATAAACTCCTCCACAGCTGGTTCAGCTAATGCTGCAGGTATAGTATCACAAGAGACTGATAGGCATATGGCTATGATAGTTTCTGGTGGTTATGAGTGGATCATAGATACTGGAGCACAAACCATATGGCATCAGATTTGGATTTACTTAATAAAGAATCTGTAATAAAAAAATGTTATACCTAAAAGGATAGACTTTCCCAATGGTAATTTGTCTCTGGTTACTCATACAGGCACTAGTGTAATTTCTCCTAAAAGTGCCATTTGCAATGTTTTTTATGTTCCTCAACTTAACTATAATCTATTGTCTGTTTCAAAGCTCACCAAGGACCTACAATGCTTTGTATCCTTTTTTCTTGACTTTTGTATTTTTCAGGATCTCTTCACTGGGAGGGTGAAAGAGATTGGTAAAGAAGTTGATGGGCTCTATATCATGCTCAATAACTATGATTCTAATGGAAGAAACCTCAGCTTATCCGTCCATAGTTCAAAGAAGAATGTGACAGAAGATATCATCTTATGGCATAAAAGGCTTGGCCATGTTTCTTATATAGTTTTACATAAAGTGTTTCCTAATAGTTTACAACAAATTAGGTCTCATTTAGATAGGTGTATTGTATGGCCCTGTACTAGGTTGCCTTTTACAACTAGCAGTATACAAAGCAAAGCATATCTTGATTTGATTCATGTAGACATTTGGGGCCCTTATAAAATTGCTACTTTTGATGGAAATAAGTTCTTTCTTACTATTGTGGATGATTACTCTAGATTTACATGGGTGTTTTTACTCAAAGAAAAATCTAATGTGTGTATGTCTTCAATATTTTCTTATATAAAAAATTAGTTTGACAAATGTATTAAAACTATTAGAACAGATAATGGGACAGAGTTTCTCAACTCTATGTGTGATAACATGTTCAAACAATAAGGTATAGTGCATCAAACATCTTGTGTGTATACCCCTCAGCTAAACGGAGTAGCTGGGAGGAAACGCAGTCACATTTTAGAAAGTCACAGGAATTATAAGGTTGCAGGCAAATATACCTATTAGATATTGGGTTCATTGTTTGCTTGCTGCTGTGTATTTGATAAATAGATCGCCTACTATTATTTTTAAAAACATATCTCCTTTTGAAAAGGTCTATCATAGAGTTTCTAATCTAAGTCATCTTAGAGTACTTGGATGCTTGTGTTATGCAAAAGATTTGACTCAACATGATAAGATGTTGTCTAGGGTCAGAACTGCTATACATATGGGGTATTCTACTACTCAGGAAGGATATGTATTGCTAGACACAACTAGGAAGTGAAAACAAGTATATAAGATGCTGAAATTTACCATTTTCAGCAGCATAATAGACAATCGATGTCTCAAGAAACCATATCACGAAAAAGAAAGTATAGGAAGCAACCAAAAAATTAAAGTCAAGCCAGAACTAAAATCACACTAGAAACGAACAAATATTCAAATAATCTGAAAAATTGGAGACTAACATCAGCAAATAACATAGATTTCAGAAACCCAGGTGTTATTCTTTAATATTTCTCAAAACCCTTTATGGAATTTTTGATTTTGAACAATATACTACATGCACTATAAATTAGAGATTGTGGGGACTTAGAAATTAAGAAATACGCAGAGAAATCACAAAACATACCACTGGAAGTTCAATCTTTTCAGTGAACCAAAACCCTTGGATGAATGGAGGTTTGGGTGTAGACAAAGATCGACGACGGACGTTTTCTAGACCACCGTGCCGATGAAGACCTATTTGGAGACCAGAAATGTTGACCAGTACCGTCCAGGCTTGATGAAATGCCTACATTCAGAGAGCCATTACCTCAAAGTAGTTAAAAACAATCAATTTTACTCCCAAAACTTCAATCAACACCTCAACTAACACAATAACACAAAACCCCCCAAAAGCATGTAAAATTACCTGTAAGAGAAAATCAAGAACAGTCTTAAAAACAAGAAGATGACTTTGACTACTCTGTTTCTCAAAGAAGCAAGCTCGATTCACGCCATTCAAACGAGAAGCCGACTTGCATGTATCTCTTCTTCCTCACTATCGCCATTCTGAAATAGAGTACACTCAAGGAGGGAATATTAATTAGGTTACACTGGTGGAGGCGCGTTATATTTTTAGTGGAGGAGGGAAATATAATTATTTCCCGGAGATTTTTATTTTTTGGCTAAAAGTAACTGTGGCCAATGGTAGTCTATTGCGACGGTTAGAAAAAATGGTGGCATTAAGTAATTTATAGCGACGGTTTACACACTAATAACACAGTTTACTTTAATAGTTCTACTGCTACGCTCAAATATATATTGCCACGTTTACAACCGTGGCAATAGACGAATTATTGCCATGGTTATATAACTGTCGCCAGCTAATCGTAGCAATATACAGAATCTCTAGTAGTGAAGTATCCCTTTCCAAGGATAGATGACCTATTTGATCAACTACAAGGGGCTAGTTATTTTACTAAGATTGATCTTCAGTCCAGACACTATCAAATGAGGGTGAGGGAGTGTAATATTCCTAAGACAGCTTTCCGAACTTGCAATGGCATTATGAATTTGTAGTGATGTCATTTGGCTTAACGAATACACTGGCGATATTTATAGAACTCATGAATAGGTTCTTTAAACTCTACCTTGTCGTGTTTGTGGTGGTGTTCGTAGATGGTATTTTTATTTACTCCCAGATTGAGGAGAGCACGTGAAACTTTTTATGGTAGCATTGTAAACCTTGAGGAAAGGATGTTGTTTGCTAAGTTTTGCAAATGTGAGTTTGGTTAAAATGGAAGTGGTAAGATACTGACCTAGACCTTGACCCAACTTTGTTAGAATTGAAGGCATTGGTGGAGGAGCGCAAGGTGGAGGTTTTCCTAAGGGGGAGATGGTATCCTTAGGCATCAAGGTAGGTTGTGTATTTCCAATGTTGGTTTGAATGAGGTACATAATCTTGGAACACGTGCATAATTCATCTTACTCTATTCTTCCTGGTTTAACAAAGATGTGTAGACATTTTAGGGAGGTATCTTGGTAAGGTTGATGAGATGGCTTTAATTGGATCAAACTTGGTTATGGATACCATGGAGAAAGTGAAGCTTATAAGGGGAAAGATTGAGAATGGATCAAATTAGACAAAAGTCCTACTCCGATATGAGGAGAAGAGATCTTGAGTTTTATGTAGGTGATTGGTACTTGAAGGTCTCACCCATGAAGGGCGTTGCTCAGTTGTGAAAGTAGGGAAATTGATCCGAAGGTATGTAGGACCTTATTGAATCTTGAGGAGAATTGGTATGGTTGCCTATGAATTGGAGTTTCCTATAGAGTTGAATATGGTTCATCGTGTCTCGCAAATATCTATGTTGAGGAAGTGTGTAGGTGACCCAAATTTTACACTACCTGTAGATGTTGTAGAAGATAACATGACATATGGGGAAGTCCTAGTGGGAATAGTAGATATACAATTGAAGAGGTTGAGAAATAAAGATGTGGCATCGATCAAAGTTCTTTGGAGTAATCAACAAGTCAAAAGCGTCACTTGGGAAGCTGAAGCGGACATGAAGAAGTGATATCTATACCTCTTTCACTCTATTCAAGACTAAGGTAACAAATTAAATCCTATCTATAATTTCAAGTCTTAAGTTTCTGCCTCATGCCACTTTTGTATGCATACATGTACATGGTAACAATTTTTGGTGATTTTGAAGTATATGTTTGAAACTTTTGAAAATGATGTTTAAGTGCATGGATTGCATTCATGTTGGGCTGAATGTTTTCTAATCATTCCATCTACATATGTTTCCTTTACATTTGGGGACGAACGTTTCCAAGGGGGAGATAATGTAACACCTCTCACGCACCTCAAAAAAATACGCTATAGTGTATTTCTTGAATATCTCAAAATTCGTGCATGATTTCGCAAATCTGACTTCATATTCTTTTTCGGGGGAAAAAATTATGTTGGGAAAGGGGTTGTCTTCGATTTTCTGATGACCCATTGTGAAAAATGATTTTTCACTATAGGGGGCTTAACAAAAAAAGGTACGCGACCAGTACACATCGCAAACTTATCGCACACTAGTGCAAACATTGCCTAAAACCATTCTTGGGCCAAAACAGGGGAAAAATTGAACTTCACATGAAAATGTAGTAGTCCACTGCAAGTCCGCATCGCGGACTTATTCCAGACTAGTTCAACAGGTTCTTTCATTTTCTGTTTTAACTTACGGGCACTTGGGTAATGACCCGAGGCCTATATAGACGTGAAACCCTTATTCCTTATCAATTTTCAGCCTTAAAGCTCACGAAATCTCTCAAATCCTCTCCAAAACATCATCAACTATCCCATTAACTTTCAAGAATCTCAAGAGCTTGCTTTGGATTTCAAGAACCCAATTGAAGCCTCATGATTGTCTAGAGTTTTCTTCAAGAAAGTCTCAAGTTAAAGGTATGTGGGTCTCATGGAGTCCAACTCTCTCTTTTATGAAATTTCATGATTTCAGTGATAGATTCTTCATGGGCACTTTTAATTATGCATTATGAATATGAATTATGTTTGATTTTTTCAAGTATTGATTGATTATGCATGAACATCTATTGAAAGCTTATTCCATAAGTTGATTTATATCTATTGAAGCTATGTATATTGTGAACTATGTAAACTATCAAAGATTATGAACTTTTAAGATGGATTTCATAACACCTAAATTGGGGTTTCTACTGCAATGTTGGTAGGTTGAGTTTAATGATTTTCAAATGAATTGATTTTTCTTCTCTCATGTCTTGTACTCTGAATTGCATGATTTTAAGCATATGTACATATACCCGCCATGTTTGACTAAATTTACATGACAAGGTTTCTTATTTTGATGAAAGACTATTGCATGTTTTACAAGACAAGTATTTTATTATAAATTATGGGCTCAAAATCATGTATTAAACTCATGAAAAGTTACTATTATTTGTAAGTAAAATGTTGAGCCCTTGCACTATATTCTACCCTCTTGTAAATTAATAATATCTACATGAAGGGGTCAAGCATGACAACTATTTTACCCTCGTGTACAAACTAAAGATCACTAGAAGGGGTCAAGCATATTGCAATCTTTACCCTCATGTGAAATGCAATGGCTACTAGAAGGGGTCAAGTCCATGAAATATTTTTACCCTCTAGTATAAGGTATATGCCCATATGTAGGGGTCAAGTATTTGAATGAGCTACTCATGCCATGTTATCAACTTTTTACAGGTCATTCAAGTTATGATTAAATTTATAATTATGTCAAGTATTCTGTGGGATTAGACTTAGCACCGAAAGAGGCTTAAGGTGGGGGCTCCACCCAAGGGGTCCTTATATAAAGTCTTGGTCGCTTAACTATGTTCCACCATAGGTTTATATTATTTCCCTAAATGGGCTTTACTAGTGGATCCAACTAGGACAAGTTCTCTACTGTGTGGGGGTCATGCTTGGTTTACCTTGGTAAGTAGACCACTCCTTTATTTGGTCTGGAGTGAACATTGGGATTCCAAGTAGTAGCTCACTTGGTCTTATATGTCGGTTAGGATCTCATCCCACATATGTATGATATATTTTGCAAGTTTTACCATCTCCATGCATGCTTTAGTTTAAGCATTTATTATGCATGTCATATTATGCTTATGTCCACTGATCATAATCATGCATCTTGATTATTAAATTATGTCCTTTGTTGATAAAAATGTCGTTGTCATAAAATAGAACCAAAAAAAGTTAGGGCCGAACCCACATAGAATTTGTAGACTCAAGAGAATTTAATGACTTCAATTCGCGTAGTTAACCGACTTGCTTCCCCGGGGGAGGGGGTTTGCAATAATCAATGAAAAAATAAAACTAACACACAAAAGTGAAATCAATACGGAGAGAAACTAGGGTATTGTGTTCCTTATGATTACGTAACTTAGTATCACCAAATAACCTAAATTCTTTCAAGTGTGTAGCATGTAGGATGGTAAGTTAAGTTCACCAAGCCCTTTGGTCAAAGGTGAGAGGTGAATTTTACTATGTGACTTCACCCATCTCCAGAGTGAGCATTACTAACCCTTACCTATTAGTCGTAGTACAATCTCCCCTTGGTCCAGTTTGGTAGATTAGATGAGAACATATCAATCGAATCCTGTTAATTAATCTCTTTTACTATTCATCACTACCTTAATCTAGTCAATAACATTAGGCGGGTTCTACTCTTGGCGACCACTAGAAAACATGAAAAATACAGAGAGTTAATTAACACATGCATGCAGACTTTCCATGAATTATAAATTATCCGATTTTACTTTATTAGTTCTTCATGTTCCCACAATCCTAGTTGTGGATTTAGTTAACCATGTTTTGTGTAGATGAAAGAATCATGAATTGAAATAACCTAATCAAGCACTTACATAATTGAATTAAGAACAAGCAAATCCAACTTGAAAGAGAATCACAAGATTAAAGATTAAATCAAAGTATAAGTGTTCTCAATGCTCTCCAACGTAATCTCACTATTTTTCGCTCTCTAATTACTTAGTTTTCTGAGTACTATGTGAAAACTTATGAAAAATAACCTAAAAGCCTATTAATAATAAGTAAAATACAAGTCCTAAACAAAATGGGATAGCTGGGCGGCACGCCTCACGAACAAGTTTACGACCATATTGCATTCCACGACCCATAATTGAGGTGTCGTACAGTGCTGCTAGAAAATTGAACTTCAAAATTTATGGCACCCCTCTACGACCCATAAAGTGGTTTACGACCCATAGGGAGGTTTCGTCTTGTGAATTTCAGAAAGTCCCAATCTGTGATCCTCAGTGTATGAAACATGGTCTATGACTCATAAATCATTCCATGACCCGTCTGCATGTTCCTAAAACCAACTTCAAAAAATCAGACCCTCACTAGATTTGTCCATGAAACCACTTCACAACTCGTAGAATGGTCTACAACCCATAAAATATTTCTTACTACGTACAAAATCAACAACTTTTGTATTTCTTCACAAAATCAAGGCAACCCTATAATTCTGCAAATATAACACAAAAACACATAAAACCAACCAGCACTGCATTAAGAACACAAAATATTATAGGCTTTGAACATCAAAAGTATTGTATTTTGACAACACATCACCTTGCCTTTAAGGATGGATTCACCATAGGCTTCATAGAACTCCCGGACTAGGCTAGGCACATATGGATCCTTAGGTTTGGTGTAAGCCTGGAATTTGTTGAATTTAAGGACTTCCCGAACTTTCGGGTATCGATCAATAACCCCATATGTTGGAAACTACTTTTCTTCTAGAATAGTTTTGTGCCCCTTAGTTCTAAGCCTATTTAGATGTTTAGGGGCTATTGTCTCCTAATTTGCTGTGATGTTTAGAGTAGAGGATCATAAAGGTCTTTGGATCTGGCCTCACTTCGATGTGTTTTAGGGCATAGCTCCAAAGTAGGCTTCATTATAGAAGTTTTGGACCCCACGTTCTCTTCTTCTGAGCTGGTCCAAGTCACACAGAGGGATCCTTCCTCATCACTTTCATAGTACTGGAGATTAGCCACCTTTGTTTTACCTTTCCCTTTCATCTCCTTTTGAAGTCTCTGCGATATTCTTCTGCTCAGTTTGGGGCTATAACAACTCCTTGACTTGTCCTAGCTCTACCTCGAGTAACAGTTTCCATGGATTTTCCCATTTCTGCATAGCAAGCTCCAACCATGGTATGAGTATCAATCATAAGGCAATTAGGTTCAATCATTTATGCACAATAAAATCATTTTGCGTGGACAGGTCTATTTGAGCGAAAATCTAGTTCAGTGATTCGCCAAAATAGTTCAGTGGTCCAATAGATTATTGCCTTTTTGCATAGCATTTAGAATCCAGTCACTGCTACTGTCAGAGATGATAGTGGAACTTCGGTGCTACGCTAAATAGATTCGATGGTAGAAACGACCATCACCAAAAGTCGCAAAGCACATTAATAACCAATAGTCAGACAAAGCAGTGTGTGTGACTTTGTGGCGCAGCGCTGCACCCAATTTAATGGTCAAAATGACTGTTTCCGAAGATGACTAGCAAGGCCAACGCCCATGCATTCAAAATTTTATTACTTTCTTTAAATATAATGGGGATAATCACACATTAATCCGCATTTCAATAACAAATACATGCTTATTCATTCATTCCTACATTCACAAGATTAACATGGCTATAAGCTCATTCAAGTAACGAATTTCCCTTAAGAATAACGTCACCTAATATATCATAGGGCAAGTGCACTTTGCTAAAGGTTTTAAGATTACTCAGACTTCACCCATAACCCAAAAGAGCAATCAATACAGCAAACATGCATATTCATTCAAGCAATCTCATAATATTGATACTATTTCTATTTAAAGCATTCAATATTGTAATAAAGGCAAAATTGAGACAATACCAGCTAATATTCATCATTTGGGCAGCAAATCACTCACATTTAGCCCTAGCCCACAACATACATACTAACAATTTTAAGTTATTCTAAATGAACCAAAAACCCAATCCAATCACACATACTTCTCGCACAGGGTTTTCAAGTCATCACGATGTATCACCCACATGATTTCTATAAATCTTTTGTCACAAAACATAATTATCAACTCACAAAAACTCTAATCACCTTGTTAAATGCAAAAGGGCTTCGTACCCACCAAAGAAATTAAAGCTAATGAAAAAAATACCTCTTTGATGATTAATAGATCAATGAGAACTTATTAGCTTTTCTTGATGAATTTTCTTAACTTCAATAGATATTTTTCAAGTGAAAGAGTAAAGGGAAGTGTTGGCTTGTGAAGAAAGTGAAACAGAGGGAATGTAAAAAGTGAAAAGTCCAAGGAATTTGAAAGGCCTTTAATGGTCGGTCAAGCATGGGTAGTCAGTGATGTTGACTCTTCCCGTCAAACACATTTAGAGGTACATCAAGTGTGCAAAGACTGCCATTTTTAACAACAAACAAACCTTAGCTTCAGTCACAAACACCAGTGTTTTTGACCATTGCCCAACAGGTTCGGTGATTCGCAGAGTTGCAATGAAGATCACCGAATTCGATAGTATGCCAGGGGTCTTTGTCTGACTCCTGAGGCAGTCAAACTCGTGATCGTTGTCTCACTTTAGCAATTCACCAACCATACTCATCAGGGTGTCCCTTTTATCATTCCCTTCAAATTCTCTCCTTTCAACCTGCACAAATCAACACCCATTATTTAAATTTAATGTTTACCTAACCACCTTGGGTTGCCTTCGAAGCAGCGTCATAATTAACATCGTGGCACAGTATAGTCCTTTCATTCCTTTAAGTCACCCATGAACGTTCGATCACTGATATTACTTGGAGTTCTTTTGCCTTGTTCAAAGTTTTGTAGATGTTGAATACCACCTTCTCATCATTTACCTTGAACATCAGGTCTCCTCTTTCCACATCCACAACTGCTCTTTCATTAGCTAAGAACGACCTTTCCAAGATAATCAGCACAACTGTGTCTACCTCATAATCTATGATAACAAAGTTATCCAAAAGAATGAATTTTTCTATCTTTACCAGCCAGCATGAAGAATCCCTACCGGTCTTTTTATGGGCCGATCAACTATAAGCAAATGCATTGTTTGTTAGTGAAGGAATTTCTAATCCCAATTTCTCAAATATAGACAAGGGCATAAGATTTATGTTTGTGCCTAAATTGCATAATGCCTTGTTGAACTTGTAAACTCCAGTGGTGCAACGTATTGTAAATGCACCAAGGTACCTTTTCTTCACAACTAGAGCTTTTGTCAAGATAGCACTGCCAATATGAGACACATCGATAGTCTCGCACTCAAGGGTCTGTTTCTTTGAAATTAACTTTTTCATAAATTTTGCATATCCTGGTATTTTCATGAGTTCCTCAACCAAGGGCACATTTATGGACAGAGAATGTAACATAGAAAGAAATTTTTGAAATTTGGCATCCTCTACTTTCTTCTTTAATCATTGAGGGAATGGAGGATGAATCTTGACTTGAGGTGTTTTCAACCTCATAGCTGGACTTGAATTTTTAGGGAATGTTTTCTTGACATTCAAAACTTCATCCCCAACCTTCTCTTTTTTTTCACACTCCGGATCTCCAAGAGCTCCACCATTTCTATCATTAGCTACACTCTCATCAATTTTAACATTTTTGGTTTGAAGAGCAAGCTTGAAAATAAATGGGGAGGTCATTCAGTCATAGCAGAAAAAGCCAGCACCTTCAACTTCTCCCACTTTCTTCTAACCTTCTTCCGCAACAAGCGATGGCTTTGTTCCTTCTACCATTTTCCACTACAAGTAGTGATAACTACACATTACTAATTAGTGCCCTCCGGATTGGCAACCGTGTCACTAGGTAAACCACCTTTTTGTCGCTGATTGAGATGAGATGATATGTTTCCAAGTTGAGTTTCCAAGTGCTCGATAGAAACTGAATGTGATGTTACCATTTGACTCAACTGTGAAAAGTCAGCCTTCATCTCCTTTAAGACTTTGCCGGAGGCTTCCACCTTGTTCAAGATTCGAGTTAGCTTAACTTCAGTCCATAATTCTCTAGATTCACTATAGGGTCAGAAACTTTCACCCTATCATGAGGTGGAACATACCTATCTCCAACTCCACCATGGTTTCTCCAACCCCCAACTTGAGATTTGTCCGGACATGCACAATCTTGTTATCCATCATCATTGTTCAAACCTTGATTCACGGGTGGCCTTGGAAAAGCCGGCCAAGAACCCACCATTAGGTTGCCCATATAATGCACCTCCTCATTGTAACCACCTTCAAATGGTGCATTATCAAACATCACATCACTAGCCGCTCCCACAACATTGACATTTTCACAATTTCCTCCCATAACATGCTTAGTAAAAAGGTCAAGCTGAATTAGCATCTTAGCCATGTTATCATCCCCCTATTGATCTTTAGCTAGCTACTCTTTGGATGAACCCCTATGACCTAAATTCATGAGGTCATCCCTCGTTTACCATGCTCGGTTGATTTTTCCCATTCCATTTAGGAGGTCACAAGATTCAGTGAACGTTTGTGTCATAAGTCCTCCTCTCACCAGCTAGTCACCTACCACTTTGTTAACTGCATCAAGGCTTACATAGAAGTATTGCAATATCATATGGTTCGAAACTCGCTTGTTAGGGCATTGAAGTAAGTGTTTTTGAAACTGAAGCCATGTCTCATGCAATGGCTCACCTTTAATCTATTTGAAGTTGTTAATACTCCTTCTAAGCTTTATCATCTTCGAGGGTAAAAAAAATCTTCCGAGGAATGCATTTTGTAATTCCTCCCATGAAGTGATAGAGTCACGAGGCAACTCAACTTGCTACCTCACAGCCTCTCCAGTGATAGAGAACGAAAATAGTATCAGTCTGATGCCTTCTTGGCTCACTCCCTAGAAATTGTATGGGAGACAAACATCAACAAAATTCTTGAGGTTTTCATGAGGATCCTCGTGGACAAGTCCTCCAAACAATCCCTTAAGATGGAGGAGTTGCAACATAGTGCTTGTCACATGAAAATTAACTCCTCCAGCCAACGAGGGTAGTCGTACAACACCTATGCTTCCCACTTGGTCCGAGTTAACACCCTCCATATCATTAGCGTCTCTAACATTCTCATTGTGGACACTCCATCGTGCTCCATCTTAATACCTATTTCTCAAAAAACAACTTGTAAATAGTAAAAATGGTTTTTACTACAAGAAAAAAGCTCAACAATCACTTCAACAATAAACTTGCCGATTCCCCGACAACAGCACCATTTTTTATGTCGCTCAACCTGGCTACTCAATGGAAGTAGGAGTGACCGTCATCAACATAATAACCCAACTTAGAGGTTGAGATTGAATCCCATAGAGAATTGTGGTTCACAGATAGAAGTGGTTCATTGGACTAAAGAATTGTAGAATCTAGGATTCTGCAATAATTAAAGTCAGGATTCAACTACATGATATCTAGAGAAAAAATTGATCACCAAATCAGGGAAGATGTTGGAAATGTGCAAATATGGTAATCGATCTACTAGCTGGGTCTAAATATTTGACTAATTCAGTTGATAATGAGTGAATAAGCTAGGTTGCATGTAACCCATGTTCAGTGATGACAAATGAGTGTTTCATATGATTAATTTACGATATCATACATGGACCGTCGAGGACACTCTTGGCCTAAGAAGTCTCAGAAAAACTCCTAATACCTTGGCCATTGAATCCGTAGCTATGGACTTCATTTGAAACCCCAAAGAGTTTTCAACCATTACATCCATTCCACACTGTAATCATTCTGGTTCAAGCAATAGTCAAAGATTTAAATTAAACTCCAAAATTGCAACCTTACAACTATAAAATACACATAGGAATGGATGTAAATTAACTCAGATCAACATAAAAATAAATAGATCAAGAACCCATATCAATAGCACACCCCAACATGGGAGTTTTAGCCACACATGCTAGAAATTAGAGATTTAATACCATAAAACGTAGTTGATATCATGGGTAACAAGATTCAATAGAGAATAGTTGATTGTCACCAGCCAATCTACTCAAGTTTAGCTTCCCCAATGCTTGAAAAGTCTAGCAACCATTGCACTCTAAAGAAGGAAGGTTCCATGTACTACTCTTTATGTAAAACTAAGAAGACCAATATGTTATGTACAGTGTCCTTTATAATTTGCTTAAATAGTCCATGCAAAAGAGTGAGAGTTTGTGCTAATTGTCATTGGGTAGTCAAGGTCGGACATCGCGGGGATGTGCCGAATGTGCACTTGACCTCTTTCCTTTACACCCTCGTAAGGCTTGTTCTCTGTAACAATGGGAGATTGTTCTTCACTTTGCCAACACAATTCTGCTATTCGTCGAAGTTCCTATCGCATCGCCTTCTTGTCTTTGTTTTGGAGCTTTGAGTACTATAACTTTAGGTGGTCTCTTGAGCCTTTCGGCGGTGTACCAAATATGTTTGGTGACATTGATTCTAACTTATTTTTCCTAACTTGGGCTTGAACCTTGATTGCTGCAATTCTAGGCGGTCTCTTAGACTGTTCAGCAGATCGCTGAATATGTAGTCGATACAACTTTTTTCTACCTTTTAAACACTTCTGCTCCCTTTTCATGTTTTTTCATGTGTTGTCCATTGGTGCACTTTTAATTTCATTTCGTGACATATCACATGCATATTCATTAGAGATTGGAAATATAGCACACTAAGGACAATATTTCTTCGAAAACTTTCTTAAAAATGAGTTCGAAATATGAACTCATCAGGTCATTCTAGGGTTCCGGAGGCTTGTGACGTCAATATTAACAAGAGCTTAGACAATTATATATTCATTTTATTTTTCTTCTATTTTTTAGTGATTAAAGTCTCAATGATATGTATATTGTATTATTTCTTCTTTTCTTGTTATGTATCTCTATGATGCCTCTTAAATTTTATTTTCGTAGGATCTTCTGATTGTTATAATTGAGTCCATAATTTCCTTTGGTTTAAATTAGTATTTTAAAATGTTGAAGTAGATCCTCAAGAGATATCACTTCCTCGTGAATTTACCTTAATTATGGTTGAAATTATGCTTTAAGTAATTATGTTTAAAATGTAAAAATATTTTCTTTTGATTCAAATTAGTAACCTAATTATGTTTGAGAGTCTTTTAATTACTAATCAAATTTTAAAATTTATAACTGATTTCTTAAAGAGATAAATTATAATGATTGAAATATATCCTTTATTTGATGCTTGTTATGTTTAAATTCTTAGAACTATCAAGAAATACTTATGACGTGAAAATTGTTACATATAAAATTAGGGATGGGCATAAATACTAGAATATAAAAAATTAAACGAAACTAAACTAATTTGGTTCTATGATTTCAACTTTTTGGTAAACGATTCTGTGTTGGTGTTCTTTTTTCAAAAGTTTCGTTCTTCGGTTCAGTGTAGGAGTTTCGAAACTTCAGTACAACGAAGAGCCAAATTTTTATTAAAAAATAATTTGTAATCATATAGTTGAAAACCTAAGGGTTCCTCTGCAAGGTTTGTATATTCATAGAAGTTATTAAATATAGCTCTTACGTGTTACCTCGAATAGAACATAGAACGACAATAAAACAATAAAAGAGAAGAAAGATAGATATTCTAAATATCTCCACACGTGTTTAAGCCATATAAGTTAACTTGAAACATTATTTTCCAAGAAAAATTAAAACATATTTTTGCTAATTTATGTCATGTAAAGGAATTCGTCTTCGTGCTTCTTTTTCCTCAAGTAATAGTTGGAGGCGCAAGTTCTTGAAAATGGTAAATATATTCTATAAGCACAATAAGTGTCTCATGGGAGCACATAATCTCTTAACATGATTTTAAGTTTTTAAGTGTTATATTTTAATTTTGTCCTCATTTTATTATTTATTAGTTTGCACAAAAAAATTGTTTTAAAATCATTGAATAAAGCTGAACCGAACTTAAAAAACAAACCAAACCAAATCTCTTTGGTTTGGTACATGGTGCACACTTTTTCAAAATCGAAAATTGAAGAATCAAACTAAAATTTTCTAAAATCGAACCGAATGCGCACCCCTAATAAAATAACACGGAGGGAGGGACAGAGCTAGAATGAGATAATTTTAGATAAATTCTTATACCCAAAGAAGAATCATTTATAACATTTGTAATTGAGACATTATTATTGTTATTGATATTATCAGAAAGAGTGTAGCTTACATTTTTCTACATAAGGTCGAGTTATATAAAATTATTTTGACTTTATAATAGTTATTTAATATTTTTCAATCAAATTCAATTCAATAGACATAATTATGTTTCATATTTGTTTAGAGGGTGAAAATAATCAAAATGAACAAAGTCAAATCCAATAACAAATATAAATAATAAAATATATTGACTAATATCAGTTCATTTTGCACTCTATAATTATAAAGAAGTACTGGATTTATCACTAAAATTCAAATGAAGAAGATGAAGTATGTATATGTAGTCGTCATCTGATTAAATAGCCTAAATGTGTATGAGAAGAGGGCATTTTGGGTCATCATTATTTGAGTGCATTTTGACTTACCTGATCGTGATATTTTGAAATAAATAACAATTAAGTAGACTTTCTAGTAGAAAGAAAGTTACTTTTTTTTTTCACGTTATAAAAATAATTGTTCTACATTAAAGTTTATTGGTACTCCTGCAGGAGTTTTCACAATTAAAACATTATTCTATTTAATTGTAATCACAACTAATTTATATTAGAAGTATAATAATTGTGATTAACCAACCCAAAATACCACACGTATTCTTTAATTTGATTATTTTTATAATTATTTTAAACTAGTCAACTTATATGCGCTTTGCACGGTAAAAATCTAAATAATTCCCTAAATAATTCTTTGAGTTTTAGTGAATATAAAATATAGAATAACCTCAGAGTTTTTGTAGTTTTATTATATTAATTTTTGACTAGCTTAATGTAAGAAATTTTAAGAGTCTCTATGCACCTTATTACTAATTACATTATTTACAAAAAAGTAATATTACAATTTGCACTACTTCTAGAAGTAGTAATATAATGACTCTAAAGGTCATTTTTTATGAAATCATCATTTTACCCCTCTCGTTAGCTGACCTGAGTCATATTTGATTGATTTTAAAAGCTAATGTAATGATCCTCTGTGTCATTTCTATATTACAATAGTTATGTAAATAATTTGAGCTTATATATAGAAACCTTGAAAATTTTGTGACTTGTCGGGACTGTTGGGATGGTTATGGGTTGATTTTGTTGTGAATTATGTGAGTTTGCGAGTTAACGAGAAGTTACGGTTGTAAAAAAGAGGTTTCTAATGAAGTCTTAGTATACAACGACATAATGGAATTCTAACAGTTCCATCAGTTCTTGAATGTCCGATTTTGGTTAGAATGGTGGTTGGTCCGAGGTTTGAGGGTTCCGGTATTAATTTGAGTCAAAAGTTGAAAAATGATTCAATTGGAAGCTAAAAAGTATTTTCCTGTAAAAACTTTGCTAAATGTGCTCGGATTGGAAAATTGATGGTGTGGTTAGCTTTGGAACATAAAAATTAGTCTTCGACGACTCCTTGGTTGGTGGGGTTTCAGATTGAGTTTTGACCCCCTAAGTGCTTTAGCTAAAATTAGCCGGAAAGAAGTGGGACCCTCATTTTTTCGTAGGGTGCTCTGTTGTGAATTTTAACCACACCGATGGATCCGACATGTAAAAATCCATGTGGTTGCAGTATTTGGTTGCATAAATGGACATTAGATAGCTCGGGAATGTCCCAAGAATGTTTTCGCACTTGCTGGTGCAACACCAACAAAATAACCTTCCTTTCGCGGAGGGGCTGGCTGTAATCACGGAAAGAAACGGGGGCCAAAGCCCCGAATTTATGTGGTTATTGCCCGCATTCGGAAAGACTAGGGGTACCACATTAACAGATGTTTGGCAGGTATTAGGTACGTGTTTGTGGCCTACTGCCCACATTTGCACTGGTGTGCAGCCTAGGGTAGTGCAATAAACTTATAGTCCAGGTCGCAAAGAAGTTTGAGGAAAAACTTTGCACAACCCTAAAAATTGATGCAACACTCGGTTTCTTGCGAATCAAAGGCTACGTGATCCAAATTTTTGCGAGGAATGCTGTGGAATTCTCAGATTCTGTGTTTGATATGTATTTCAAGGTAAAACTACTATATCATCTGGTTATGCTCTCGAAACGTGTGAAATGTTTCCATTTTAATATCTTGGTCGATTCTTGGCGGAACTAAGTAAAATTTAAGTCTATGGTGTTCTACTTTTCAAGAGGAAAGTTGTGGTGTGCTTGTATTCTAATAAATTTAGCTAGTTTTTATAAATTTTAATTTGACCGAGAAACTTTTGAAGGAAATGTTTTTCAATGATGAATAAAACGTTATTTTTAGCTGTTTTTCAACCCTCTGGGACCCATTTTAGGCGCGATTTTCGGCTATAGAATCAGGGTTATGTGCAGAGTTATTTATGAGGATTTATTTGGGATTCAGGGCATCATCCCCATTTTTCCTCATTTTAGATGCAATTAATATAATTTCACTAGTTTTTTCATATCTTACAATCGAATCGACCATATTAACCCTTTGATTCATATTTTGACAGTTGAGCAGTGTCTAGAGGCTAAGGAAGGGAAAAGGTCAAGAAGACTAACCAGGGCATGAGGAACTACATTCCAGGTAGGCTAGGCTTCTCCAAACCTTAGACTGAGTGAAATGCTTGTATATTTGAGCCGGTATGTGTGGAAATGTGTTGTTAATGGATTGAATTGTGAAGTATACATTGTACATGGGTGGTTGTGCTCTGCATGTGTGCGTATATGATGCTATAAGACAATAGCTATTGTGTTGAGTGTGTTAGCTGTAGCTTCTATATTGCTGAGTTCTGGCACTATCACGCTACGAGAGGGCCTGATAATTGCTAGATTGGGCAGAGAATATATGGAAGGTATCTACACTGAGTTGGACTTTTTTTATGTGTATGTGGCTTGAGGATACTGAAATATACTAGCTTACGAGGCTGACAAGTGATTACAGGGTACCTTGTGCACTGATTCTAATGTCTATATCTAGTTCTAAGGGCTATTTATTGATTATATGTTGTACTATGGTTTGATTCTGGGTTAAGCTATGGTATATGGGTGGTATGTGACTGGGTATACTTCGTATTAATAGTGTATGATGTTATGAGGTTTAACCCCAATGTTTGTAGTTACATTAGCTGTAGTTTCAATATTGGCTGGTATTATTGACTTTAGGGAAGGCATGGTAAGGACTGTATATGGGTTGATGCCAAGGGGAAGGCATGTATTCTGACCTAATTCTTGTCTATATGATTGTGTAACCTGAAGCTATTGAGATATGCTGCCTGTGAGACTGTTCATTGATTATATGTCGTGTTGTAACTCGGTTCTAGTTTAGATATAACTCCATTGGGATCGGTGGGTGTAGATACTTGTAATATAACTGTAGCTGCCCATGCTTTACTCTCATTACTGTTGGTTGGTTAGATTGTGGCATTTGTTTTACCCTGTTAGGCATGCTTTTACGATGATTGGTGACATATATATTCTTCTCTACCGATGTTAGCTACTGTATACCGATTTTCTTTGTACCTGAGGATGGTGTTGTCTGTTATTATCTACGGGAGGTGATGATTATGCGTGGTTAGAAGGGTATGATTCTATCTTGAGAGGTGGTATGATTTTGGAGATTCAGATTCGGATAGACTAGTGAATGGATCATTGTTTCTACGCTCTAAGACCTAGATTTTGCACCCTATCGTTTGTTGTCTCCAGTGGTAACGTCCGAGTGTTCTGGGTGACTCTCCTTATGGTTTTTAGTCTCTCATTTCAACGTCCAAGTGTCTGAAACTCTGGTGCCGATTCTAAACGGGTCTGAGCGCTTGCTGATATTTTAGTTCAGGGACCCTGTTGACTAAATTTTAGGTTTAGGATCCCGTTGATTGACATTTGGGTTTGAGACCCCACTGATTATATTAGGGGAATTCTTTCTCCCATGTGGGATTCGTCCCATAGTTATATATATAGAGGCACCAGGGTCGGGTGGCACGACGTGACATGATACAATCCTTTGGGTTGAGGACCTAATTGTTACGTTGTACTTTAGGTCGTGTGACCGATTGTTTTCTCATGGATCCACACACCTATACACACCTTGATTCTATGTATGTGTACCCTCCGTACTTATGGGGGCTCGGGGGCGTCCAAGCTTAGACACTAGGGCCTTACACCCATGTACAACTGACCCCTTGATCAAAGGATATTGAGAGTTGGGTTCCGTGGCGATTCTGTTAGTGAGATCTGACATGGGTGTACCTTCTAGGCTTATGGAGGCCCGTTTGGCATACATGCATAGATATTGGGCACTTGCACTCGCATATAACACTATGTCTTGGTCCTATGATAGTTGTGGTATGGCCCTACTCAGTTCCGTTAGTCGGTATTATTGCACATCACTTGGGTTAGTTTGGGTGGGTTTAATGATTCACCGCACAAGCTTATTCCTTTACTTGGGTTCGGATTTGCTAGCTTTACTTTAGTTTCTACATTTGGCATACTATATTTATCGTATTTCACTCAGTGTGTCGATGACACCTACTGGGTACCTATTACAGGTACTCACCCCCTACATTTCTGCATCTTTCCATGATGAAGATCCTAGTACTAGCCATGATTGATGAGTAAGGGGTTCGTGAGTGCTCAGGAGACATTTGGTGAGAATCGACAGCTCCAAACATTCTACAGTCTCCTTCCTTTTTGATGGTCGTCTTTTGTATCTAGACATTGGATTTGTACAGTGTAGTATCTTATATAGGGAGAAGTATTCCCGATCATGTATATTATTATTTATGTATGAATATAGGGGTGCGTCTTTATGTCTACTGTAGCTTTGTACAGTTGACTTCCAGGTTCTTGTTAGGTAGTATTATTTTATGTTGCGGTATCTAGTATAATTATTACTTGTGATTTAGGACAAGTAACCTAGGTTTGGGTATTGGCTTACCTGTAGGTGGGATCTAACAAGTGCCATCATGATAAAAATCAGGTTGTGACATTTTTTTTTGAAAATCTTGTTAAAGGTAGAGTTTTTGCTAAAGAATTGAGTTTTGAAGGCTTAACTTACCTAATTTTGAATTTCGAGTTATTTGGAGATTGAGTCTCAAAATGAAGTTTCATAGATTTCAACAGTTCTAGAATGTGAAAATTGGTCTAGGAAAGTTTTCAAAATAAGTTTGGAGTTGTTACGTAGATTTTAGGTCCAGAGTTGAAAAGAGAGTCAAAGTTTGACTGATGTTTGACATTAGTCAATATTTTGAATTTGTGTGCTCGGTTAAGATTTCTAATGATTCCACTAGTTTCGGGAGGTGATTTTAATGGGTTTTGTAATAATTTTTGGACATTTTGCTATCTCTAGTGCATAAATGATGTGTTGCAACATACAACTCTTTTGATACTTAAAACTTAGGATTTACTGCGTTCTCAATGCGACTTTAGTTGTTTTTATGTATTTTTGTGTTTAGATTTGCAGGAATACAGGTTGGCCATGATTTGAGAAAAAGTTGCAAAAGTTGTTGATTTTTGCTGTTGCACGAGATGTTCTACGGGTCGTAGAGCATTCTACTAGTCGTAAAGGTGTTTCGTAAGGAATTCTAGTGAGGGGCCAAGTTTCAGAAGTTAATTCTACGAACATGCAGATGAGTCGTGGATCATTGTACGAGTCGTAGATGACCTTTCATACCTTGAGGATCAGAGAAGTGGACTTCAAGGAAAGTTATAAGGTGAAACTCCCTTTACAAGTCGTAAACCACTTTATGAGTCGTGAAGGGTGTTGTAGAAGAAAAGTCCAAATTCTAGAAACTGATTAGAGACCTCCACTACGAGTTGTAAAGGATAATAAAAGTCGTAATAAGCTTTCGTGGAGTTTGCCGACCAGTTTTTCTAATTTGTTTAAGATTTGTTTTTACTTATTATACATAGCTTTTTAGGGTTATTTTTTAGAATGAGGACAATTCACGTGAGTTTAGATTAGTTTAGGTTAGAGAACTTAATATTTTTGGAGAGAAAATTGTGAAAGAGTCTTTGAAACACTTGTGGTATAATTCAATCTTCAAGCTTGTGATTTTCATTAACATAGGATTTGGTTGTTGTTAATTCAGTTGTGGAAGTACTTAATTATGTCTTTTAAAATCATAATATCTTCATCTACACAAAGAATGAGTAGTTAAATCTACAAGTAGGATTGTGGGAACCATGAAGAATTAACAATGTAAAATCGGGTAATTCACGATTCTTGAAAGGTGTATATGCATGTATTAATTAACTCTCTTCGTTTTGCATGTATTCTGATGGTGGCCAGCATTAGAACCCGCCTAGTTTTACTGATTGGACCAAGGTAGTGATGAATAGGGAAAGAGATTAATTAACAGCATTCGATTGATGTGTTCTCGTCTAATCAACCAAATTAGGACAAGGGGAGGTTGTACTAGGACTTATAGGTAATGGTTAGTAGTGCAAACTAGGGAGATGGGCTAAGTCGCATAGTGAAATTTGCCTCTCACCTTCAACCAAAGGGCTTAGTGAACTTAAATTGCGATCTTGCATGCTATACACTAGACAAGAATTAAGTTATCTGGTGATACTAAGATGGGGAATCAAGGGGACCACAATAATCTAATTGCTCTTCGTTATTGATCTTTGTCTTGTGATTGTTAGTTAGTTTATTTTTCTCATTGATTTTTGCGAACCCCTCTCTTTGGGGAATCGAGTTGATTAACTACTCGAATTTCTTGCTAATAAATTTATCTTGAGTCTACGTATTCCCTTTGTTGGGTAGGTTCTATATCTTAACAACGACCGCTTCATTGTAACACCCCACATCCTACATGTACTAGTACAACATAGATGAAACATGATATGACAAGGTCAAATCTACACATATTTTTAAAAGTGCATGAATTCCAGATTTAAGGGTTATATGTACATCTAACGCTTAAGATGACCGAGCGTATATAATTTTTAGGTCATGTTAAGGAGAGTGTGACCTTAAATGAAGTAAAATAATTGAGGTGCTTGTGGGACTTAGGAAACTAGTAGGTGAGTCACCTACGTGCTTAATAAGCTTGGTAAACGGAGACAAGGCCCAACACCGAATTTGTTCAAGTCCGATAAAGAATAAACCCCGAGTTAAAGATGTCATTTGGGCCCATGGTTTGGCATCATAAAAGGGCAATATTTGCAGCCCAAGATGGATAAGAAAAAGGGCCAAATTACAACTACAATGCAATTCAAAACTAAAGCCCAAACTAAGTGGGCTTAGGGAGTAAATGTTTGCAACAAAGCCCATCCCATTTGAAGCCCAATAAGGCCCAAATGAAAGGGCCAAGCTGCTGCCCCATAACCTTATTAAAATAAGGCTAAAATCCCAAAAGAAAGTCGGCCAAAAGAGGCCTATAAAAGGGAGCAACCAGCAGCAACTTTCAGCCATTTTCTTAAGCCAAATTTTCAGATTTTTCTCAAGTTTCTTTTTGCTCTCTCTCCATTTTCTAAAGCAGCCAAGACACACTTATAGGGTTCTTGAAGAGAACCTAATACTTGAGAGTTAAGGTAAGTAAAAATACCCATGGTTTGGTGTAATTTTTCCATGAAAAACATGAAGAGTATGTTGGTTGTATTGTGCAGGAATTTTGGGACAGCATATGTTCCAATTTTGTAGTTCACTTTTCTTGTTAAATAAGAGACTTTTATCTTGTTGGTTGGCTGATTTATGAAGTAATATGTATGTTTTTAAGAAGTCTTGGGTCCATAGTGATGTAAGAAGGCTGCTGGACCACTTGTACCTTCCGCAAAAAATAAGTTCTTAAATGATGTCTTAATTCCGGTCATTACTAAGAATTTGTGGACTGTTTTTGGGAATTGTTGTCTCATGTTTTTCATCTACTTAGCGAATGTTTTTGGACTGGTTTAGGACTGTAATTATGTGTAAATATGTTGAGGACAGTTTGGTTAAGGTTGGAACGGATTTGAAATGGTTGACGTCGAAATGTAGCAGAAAGACGCAATGTTGCGTTGTCTACTTACGTGTTGTGTAAAGTTGTTGTATGCTGTATTGTATGAGTTGTTGTAATGCTGTTATGAGACTAAGCATAGCTGGATATGACATGTATATGGGAATGTGTGTTAGAAAATACGATTAGGAGTGGAAGTGTTGAAAGAATACTATTTGGGTGCTAATTCCGAGCTTGCTGCCCGGATGTTGTTTTTGGGTGAAATTAGGTTACTAAGACGTGTTTATTAGCTACTAACACTAGTTTTATCACCTAATATGTTGTAGATAAGTGTTTGGAGGAAAAGGATACTATTCCGAGGTAATAACGACATAGTACAGCGAGGTATGTAAGGCAACTTGATTTCCTATTACTTGGCATGAAATCTATAGTCTTCCTTAGCACATAAAGGCACATACAAACTCCGACATGGCTGCTAACCGTGTTCCCACTCTTTAACATGTCCATATGTCTCCATACATAGTCATTGTCAACCTGCATATGTACTTGAATACCGAATATGCATGAATTCCTTTTTACCAAACAAAGTCTATGTGTTGTTCAATCTTTGATACGATTCATTAGTTGTGTATCTCTCGTCCCATCGTGGTATTACCTTACATGGTTTTTCATATGTCACATGTCTATATTCATACAGTTCTAAAGGTTATGACCACCAAAAGAACCATCTCAAAGTAAACAAAAGATAACTTACA
This sequence comes from Solanum rostratum, assembly GCA_029948455.1. Lineage (NCBI taxonomy): Eukaryota > Viridiplantae > Streptophyta > Magnoliopsida > Solanales > Solanaceae > Solanum > Solanum rostratum. The sequence continues at coordinate 35,488,710 of CM057056.1, forward strand.
GTTGCTTATAAATGAGTGGTAGCCCAAGGGGTGGAAGAATCACCTAGCCAGGGTCGATCTCATTTGGGTGGTAGCCCGAGGGGTGAAGGAATCACCTAGCCAGGGTCGATCCCGTTACAGATTTACCACTGATCAGCTGGTCATTTACATGATATATTGTGCACAGATTATACAGTAAAGAAAGATACAGTAATAAAAAGAAATAAAGTACATGATTCCACATTATGACTAAAGGTGGTCTTATCATACATACACACCAGCATGTGATTTCATTTGAGCTCATATAGCATATACAGTATTTCCTGCCTTACATATTCAGTACATTATCTCGTACTGACGTGGAGTGTTGGCCAATAAAGAATGTACATGTTCAGAAAATGCAGGTCGCAGAAATGAGGATGTTACGATGGATGTGTGGTCACACCAGGAGCGACAAGATTAGGAACGAGGTCATTCGGGAGAAGCTAGAGGTGGCCCCTGTAGCTGACAAGATGAGGGAAGCGAGACTGCGATGGTTTGGACATGTACAGAGAAGGAGTACTGATGCCCCTGTTAGAAGGTGTGAGAGATTAGATTTGGGAGCTATACGTAGGGGTAGAGGTAGACCAAAAAAGTATTGGGGGGAGGTGATTAGAAACGATATGGTGAAACTTGATCTCACCAAGGACATGACCTTAGATAGGAAGGAGTGGAGGTCGAGAATTAGAGTAGCAAGCTAATAGGGAGGATAGGAAGGAGTGGTAATTGTCTGTCTTTATATGTTATTTATCTGCCTTTATATGTTTACTATCTTGTATCTAGGTATTATTATGTGCTCTTCTCTTTTTGCCTGTGTATCGTATCTAGCGTGTTCTGCTGATGGGTTTTTGTGACGTGGGTTTCCAGGAAACAGCCTCTCTACCTATGTGGTAGTGGTAAGGTCTGCGTACATCTTACCCTCCCCAGACCCCACTTGTGGGATTTCACTTGGTATGTTGTTGTTGTTGTTGTTGTTATCTCGTACTGACGTCCCTTACGGGGGACCTGCATTTCATGCTGCAGGTACAGGAGCTACTAGATCTCCCAAGTAAGAGTACAGGACTTCCAGCTGCTATTACTAAGCTCCAGGTTGCTTTGGGGCTTATGTGTTTAGGACTTATATTTTGTATTGTATAGTTGGTCTTGAGGCGGGGCCTGTCCCGACCCATTTGGTTATTGTTCCTTACTTAGAGGCTTTGTAGACTATGTAAATTAAAGTGTGGTCATATAGTGTATTATAGACATCGTGGCTCCAACGGCCTAGTCTTATGCATTTACGTTGGTTTGTTAGTACAGTTTACTTTCGTTTGACAGCATATTGAGTATGGAAACCTCTTAAATGTTCATAGCAGATGTATAGTTATATGTTGGTTCTCCCGAGCCTTGTCGGCAACGGGTGCCAGTCCGCCTTAATAGGGCTTAGGGCGTGACAGAAGTGGTATCAGAGCGGGTCGTCCTAGGGAGTCTACAAAGCCGTGTCTATGTAGAGTCTTGTTTATGTATGTGTTGTGCACCACATTTATAAGCAGGAGGCTACGTGGCATTTAGGAGTTGTCACTTTCTTTTCATTCTTTAGATCGTGCCATAGAGCCAAGTGTTGTAGGTTGATTATTTCTGACCTCTAAATTATTTTGTACAGTAAGAATGCCTGAAACAAGGAAAAGCAAAGGCAAGGGGAAGGAGGTGGAAGTGGTAATTGGTATGCCCAGTCGGGTGAGACGACGAGATGAGGCTCAAGATGAGTCTCTGTCCCAAACATCTCCAACTCCTCCAGCTCCTGATGAACCAGGTCGTAGTGAAACTCCCTCAGAACCACCTGCCGATGCTGCTGTGCAGGATCTGAGAAATGCGATCCAATTATTGACACGCATAGTTGCTAGCCATAGCCAAAGGCAAGAAGGCCAAGTTGTAGGTGCAGATGGTGCGAATAGGGCAGCTAGCACGAGGATACGTGACTTCCTTAATTTGGACCCTCCAACTTTCACTGGGTCAGATCCTAATGAAGATCCGCAAGACTTCATCGACCAGATCCAGCGCACTTTAAATGTTATGCATGTGAGTGGTACAGAAGCTGTAGAACTGGCAGCATATAGATTGAAAGGTGTGGCTATATTGTGGTATGAATCTTGGAAGCAATCCAAGGGTATAGATGCACCTCCAATTACTTGGAAGGAGTTCAAAGAGGCCTTTCTTGACCACTATTTGCCATATGAGATCCGAGAGGCCCGTGCAGATCAATTTCTGAATCTCTATCAAGGGGGTATGAGCGTGAGGGAGTATAGCCTCCAGTTTAACTCCTTGGCCAAGTATGCTCCCAACGTAGTTGCTACTATGGCAGATAGAGTTCATCGGTATGTGGATAGGCTGGATACATATCTGGTAAGAGACTGTACTATTGCTTCATTGAATAAAGACATGGATATAGCAAGAATGCAAGCATTTGCGCAGAAACTAGAGGATCAGAGACAAAGGAGAAGGACACAAGACATAGTAAGGGGCCAGTCCAAGAGGGCCAGATCCACAGGGCAATTTGTACCATCCCAAGGTGATGTTAGGCCCCGATTTCCTAGTAGACCACCTAGACCATCATCCTCATATTCTGCAGTCAGTGCTTCACCGCAATTTCAAGGGCCTAGAGGTAATCAGTTTAATCAAAGAAGTGAGGGACAAGGTGCACGGACTACAGGATATTCGGCCAGCCAGCAGATTCCTCCTAGGCAGTCTTGCAAACAATGTGGGAGTAGTCATTCAGGTATATGCCGTGTTGGGACAGATGCCTGTTATTGGTGTGGTGTACCAGGGCATGTGATAAGAGATTGCCCGAGAAGACGTATGGGTGATATGGCACAACCTGCTGGGTCAGCTGTTGCATCATCATCGTCAGTTCCTCCCGTTAGTAGGGGTCAGCAAATGCCTACAGGCCGTGGTAGAGGTGGTAGAGGAGCAGCTAGCTCCAGCGGAGCCCAAAATCGCACTTATGCTCTGGGAAGTCGGCAAAATTTAGAAGCTTCACCCGATGTGGTCACAGGTACATTGTCCATCTTTTCACATAATGTGTATGCATTAATTGACCCTGGTTCTACATTATCATATATTACACCACTAGTGGTTGGGAAGCTTAAAAGAACACCTATATTATTGAATGAGCCATTTGAAGTATCTACGCCAACCGGTGAATTTATTATAGCTAGAAGGGTCTATTATGATTGTGTTGTAACTGTTTGTGACCGTGATACGTGGGCGGACCTTGTTGAGTTAGATATGGTGGAATTCGATGTTATAATGGGCATGGATTCGTCAGCTTCTTGCTATGCTACTGTGGATTGCCGATCTAGGAGAGTGTATTTCCACTTTCCAAATGAGGCAGTCCTTGAATGGGAAGGTAATGTTGGGGCACCAAAGGGGAAGTTTATTTTCTATTTTAAGGCAAGGAAGATGATGTCAAAGGGGTGTATATGTCATCTAGTTAGAGTAAGGGATATGGAGGCTGAATCACCAACTCTTCAATCGGTTCCGGTAGTGAATGAATTTGCTGATGTGTTTCCCGAAGAGCTTCCAGGTTTGCCTCCAGAACGAGAGATAGATTTTGGCATTGATTTACTCCCAGGCACTCAACCTATTTCTATCCCTCCATATAGAATGGCCCCGGCAGAGCTACGTGAATTAAAGGAGCAATTGAAAGATTTGCTAGAGAAGGGCTTTATAAGACCTAGTGTGTCCCCTTGGGGTGCACCAGTGTTATTTGTACGAAAAAAGGATGGCACTTTAAGAATGTGTATTGATTACCGACATTGAATAAGGTGACAATTAAAAACAAATACCCCCTCCCCAGGATTGATGATTTATTTGATCAATTACAGGGTGCCAAATGTTTTTCAAAAATTGATTTGAGGTCAGGTTATCACCAAGTGAGAGTGAGGGAAAAAGATATACCCAAGACAGCCTTTAGGACACGCTATGGCCACTTTGAATTTCTTGTTATGTCATTTGGGCTGACAAATGCACCAGCAGTTTTCATGGACTTAATGAACAGGGTATTCAAGCCGTTCTTGGATGTCTTTGTGATAGTATTTATAGATGACATTTTGGTGTATTCAAGCTCAAAAGAGGACCATGCAAATCACTTACGGCAGGTATTACAAGTTCTTCGTGATCGGCAATTGTATGCCAAGTTTTCCAAATGTGAATTTTGGTTGAAATCAGTGGCATTCTTGGGTCACATTGTATCCGATGAAGGGATAAAGGTTGATTCACAAAAGATAGAGGCGGTGAAAGATTGGCCAAGGCCAACAACACCCACCGAAGTTTGAAGCTTCTTAGGGTTGGCAGGTTATTATAGAAGATTTGTCGAAGGTTTTTCTTCTATTTCTGCACCTCTAACAAAGTTGACACATAAGGCGACCAAATTTCAATGGAATGATGCATGTGAAAGGAGCTTTCAAGAGTTGAAAAGCAGGCTAACTTCTGCACCTGTATTAGTGCTTCCAGAAGGCACAGAGGGGTATGCGGTATATTGTGATGCTTCGGGGGTTAGCTTAGGGTGTGTACTGACACAACATGGTAGGGTAATTGCTTATGCCTCGAGACAACTGCGCCCACATGAGAAAAACTACCTGACACATGACCTTGAACTAGCAGCTGTTGTGTTTGCCTTGAAAATATGGCGCCATTATTTGTATGGGGTTCATGTTGACATATATACTGATCATAAGAGCTTACAGTACATATTTAAACAAAAAGACCTAAATTTAAGGCAGCGGAGGTTGCTGGAGCTAATAAAGGATTACGATGTTGATATACTATACCATCCAGGGAAAGAAAATGTGGTAGCCGATGCTTTGAGCCGCAAGGCAATTGTGAACATTGATGATCAGACCGTGGTACGTCAAGGAGTCGCTAAGGATCTACGTCAACTAGCCAATTTGGGAGTGCGCCTCATTGAAACTCCAAAGGAAGGGGTTGTCCTGCATAATGCTACAGAGTCTTCATTGATAACAGAGGTAAGGGAAAAACAGTTCAAAGATCCTATTCTACGGCGACTTAAGGAGAAGGTGAGTCAAGGCATAATGAAGGGCTTTGAACTTACCCGAAATGGAGAACTTTACTGTCAAAACAGATTGTGCGTTCCTAATATAAATGGACTAAGAAGGAGAATAATGGAAGAAGCCCATCATTCAAGATATACTATTCATCCAGGATAACCTAAGATGTATCATGACCTGAAGGAAATGTTTTGGTGGGAAGGCATGAAAAAGGACCTTGCAGAATTTGTGGCTCAATGTCCAAATTGCCAACAAGTTAAGGTAGAGCACCAAAAGCCGGGAGGTTATATGCAATGTATAGAGCTTCCAACATGGAAGTGGGATATGATTAATATGGATTTTGTTACTGGGTTGCCTCGCTCATTTCAGAAGTTTGACTCCATATGGGTAATAGTTGATAGACTTACAAAGTCAGCACACTTCTTGCCAGTTAAGAGTGACTATACGGCTGAAGAGTATGCAAAGCTATACCTTAAGGAGATAGTTAGTCTACATGGGGTCCCAATATCCATTATATCTGATCGGGGAGCTCAATTCACCGCAAAATTTTGGAAATCCTTCCAGAGGAGCTTAGGGACACAAGTAAATTTAAGTACAGCTTTCCACCCGCAGACAGATGGTCAAGCAGAACGCACCATTCAAACACTTGAAGATATGTTGCGGGCGTGTGCATTGGACTTCAAAGGTAGTTGGGTGGACCATTTGCCACTTATTGAATTTGCCTATAATAACAGCTACCATTCAAGTATCGAGATGGCACCGTATGAAGCTTTGTATGGAAGGAAATGTAGATCAACAATAGGATGGTTTGAAGTGGGTGAAACCACCTTGCTTGGTCAAGATCTAGTCCAACAAGCTATGGAAAAAGTCAAGGTAATACGACAACGGCTAGAAACAGCCCAAAGCCGTCATAAATCATATGCAGATGCTAGAAGAAGAGGACTAGAGTTCTCAGTAGGAGATTGGGTATTCTTAAAGGTGTCTCCAATGAAAGGTGTTATGAGATTTGGTAAGAAAGGGAAACTAAGCCCACGTTACATAGAGCCATATAAGATTATTAAAAGGTTTGGACAAGTTGCATATGAATTAGAGTTACCCCAGGAGCTTTCAATGGTTCATCCAGTTTTTCATGTCTCAATGCTCCGAAAATGCATAGGTGATCCATCTCGTATTACTCCTATTGAAGATATGAAAGTTATGGAAGATCTCACCTATGAAGAGGTACCTATTGCTATCCTAGATCGTCAAGTTAGAAAGCTAAGGAATAAGGAAATACCTTCAGTGAAAGTGCTTTGGAGGAACCAACAGGTAGAAGAGATAACGTGGGAGGCTGAGGAAGCAATGAGGTCTAAATATCCTTATTTATTTGAAGCTAAAGAGGAAGTCCAAGATACAGAGTTAAAGGAGTAGTAGGTACGTGAATATGAATTCTTATTATGTTTTCAAAAGTCTGTATACACGGATGTTTAAACTTGTTTAACCTATTCAATTATGCTTACATTCGGGGACGAATGTTCCTAAGGGGGGGAGGATGTAACACCCCACATCCTACATGTACTAGTACAACATAGATGAAACATGATATGACAAGGTCAAATCTGCACATATTTTTAAAAGTGCATGAATTCCAGATTTAAGGATTATATGTACATCTAACGCTTAAGATGACCGAGCGTATATAATTTTTAGGTCAAGTTAAGGAGAGTGTGACCTTAAATGAAGTAAAATAATTGAAGTGCTTGTGGGACTTAGGAAGCTAGTAGGTGAGTCACCTACGTGCTTAATAAGCTTGGTAAACGGAGACAAGGCCCAACACCGAATTTGTTCAAGTCCGATAAAGAATAAACCCCGAGTTAAAGATGTCATTTGGGCCCATGGTTTGGCATCATAAAAGGGCAATATTTGCAGCCCAAGATGGATAAGAAAAAGGGCCAAATTACAACTACAATGCAATTCAAAACTAAAGCCCAAACTAAGTGGGCTTAGGGAGTAAATGTTTGCAACAAAGCCCATCCCATTTGAAGCCCAATAAGGCCCAAATGAAAGGGCCAAGCTGCTGCCCCATAACCTTATTAAAATAAGGCTAAAAGCCCAAAAGAAAGTCGGCCAAAAGAGGCCTATAAAAGGGAGCAACCAGCAGCAACTTTCAGCCATTTTCTTAAGCCAAATTTTCAGATTTTTCTCAAGTTTCTTTTTGCTCTCTCTCCATTTTCTAAAGCAGCCAAGACACACTTCTAGGGTTCTTGAAGAGAACCTAATACTTGAGAGTTAAGGTAAGTAAAAATACCCATGGTTTGGTGTAATTTTTCCATGAAAAACATGAAGAGTATGTTGGTTGTATTGTGCAGGAATTTTGGAACAGCATGTGTTCCAATTTTGTAGTTCACTTTTCTTGTTAAATAAGAGACTTTTATCTTTTTGGTTGGCTGATTTATGAAGTAATATGTATTTTTTTAAGAAGTCTTGGGTCCATAATGATGTAAGAAGGCTGCTGGACCACTTGTACCTTCCGCAAAAAATAAGTTCTTAAATGATGTCTTAATTCCGGTCATTAGTAAGAATTTGTGGACTGTTTTTGGGAATTGTTGTCTCATGTTTTTCATCTACTTAGGGAATGTTTTTGGACTGGTTTAGGACTGTAATTATGTGTAAATATGTTGAGGACAGTTTGGTTAAGGTTGGAACGGATTTGGAATGGTTGACGTCGAAATGTAGCGGAAAGACGCAATGTTGCGTTGTCTACTTACGTGTTGTGTAAAGTTGTTGTATGCTGTATTGTATGAGTTGTTGTAATGCTGTTATGAGACTAATCATAGCTGGATATGACATGTATATGGGAATGTGTGTTAGAAAATACGATTAGGAGCGGAAGTGTTGAAAGAATACTATTTGGGTGCTAATTCCGAGCTTGCTGCCCGGATGTTGTTTTTGGGTGAAATTAGGATACAAGACGTGTTTATTAGCTACTAACACTAGTTTTATCACCTAATATGTTGTAGATAAGTGTTTGGAGGAAAAGGATACTATTCCGAGGTAATAACGACATAGTACAGCGAGGTATGTAAGGCAACTTGATTTCCTATTACTTGGCATGAAATCTATAGTCTTCCTTAGCACATAAAGGCACATACAAACTCCGACATGGCTGCTAACCATGTTCCCACTCTTTAACATATCCATATGTCTCCATACATAGTCATTGTCAACCTGCATATGTACTTGAATACCGAATATGCATGAATTCCTTTTTACCAAACAAAGTCTATGTGTTGTTCAATCTTTGATACGATTCATTAGTTGTGTATCTCTCGTCCCATCGTGGTATTACCTTACATGGTTTTTCATATGTCACATGTCTATATTCATACAGTTCTAAAGGTTATGACCACCAAAAGAACCATCTCAAAGTAAACAAAAGATAACTTACAGTTGCTTATAAATGAGTGGTAGCCCAAGGGGTGGAAGAATCACCTAGCCAGGGTCGATCTCATTTGGGTGGTAGCCCGAGGGGTGAAGGAATCACCTAGCCAGGGTCGATCCCATTACAGATTTACCACTGATCAGCTGGTCATTTACATGATATATTGTGCACAGATTATACAGTAAAGAAAGATACAGTAATAAAAAGACATAAAGTACATGATTCCACATTATGACTAAAGGTGGTCTTATCATACATACACACCAGCATGTGATTTCATTTGAGCTCATATAGCATATACAGTATTTCCTGCCTTACATATTCAGTACATTATCTCGTACTGACGTCCCTTACGGGGGACCTGCATTTCATGCTGCAGGTACAGGAGCTACTAGATCTCCCCAGTAAGAGTACAGGACTTCCAGCTGCTATTACTAAGCTCCAGGTTGCTTCGGGGCTTATGTGTTTAGGACTTATATTTTGTATTGTATAGTTGGTCTTGAGGAGGGGCCTGTCCCGACCCATTTGGTTATTGTTCCTTACTTAGAGGCTTTGTAGACTATGTAAATTAAAGTGTGGTCATATAGTGTATTATAGACATCGTGGCTCCAACGGCCTAGTCTTATGCATTTACGTTGGTTTGTTAGTACAGTTTACTTTCGTTTGACAGCATATTGAATATGGAAACCTCTTAAATGTTCATAGCAGATGTATAGTTATATGTTGGTTCTCCCGAGCCTTGTCGGCAACGGGTGCCAGTCCGCCTTAATAGGGCTTAGGGCGTGACATTCATCCTCTAAAAAGAAGGCGTAACTTTGCCGACAATCAAGATTTTTGCGCCGTTGCCGGGAAATATGGATAGACTTACTAAATTCATTAGTAATTTGAGTGTTAATCCTTAGTTCCCTTTATTTTATTTTGTTTCTTTTTTGTTTATTTGCAGGGTGTACGAGTAGTGTTTGTCCAACACTCGGGCTCAAGGCAATCTCTCAACTCCATTTGATCCAGAGTCCATAGAACAATAAGAAGGATGACCAAGATAACACCGACAATGCGACAAATGCAGCATTGAATCGGAACAATAATGATGATGATGGGAATGAGAACCCACCTCCTTTGGAGGACATTCCAAAGCCTCAGGACTTCAATGCAAATGCTTGCAAGTTTAATCAGTACCAGTTGAATCCCATGGCTTTGGATGTGACAAAGCTATTGTGTTGCCACCACTACCAGCGGACACAAAGTTTTCAGTCTCGAGTGGGTTACTTCAGATGCTGCAAAACCGTGAGCTATTCTCGAGCTTACCATCAGAGGATCCACATAGCCACTTACACAATGTGGCATTCGTCTGTAAGAGTATGGTGAGAACATAGAATCTGTCTATAGGTGTTTAGGACTTTGTGTCTTCCTATTGTCTCTCATGGCAATGTTGCATTATGGAAATCTGAGCTCCCTTAGAGTACAATCACCAGCTAGAAAGACTTGCAGAAGGCCTTTTTTAGAGGTACTTCCCTAGATCGAAGAAGCTCGTGTTGAAGAACCATATAAAAAACTTCAAGCAACTTCCAGGCAATTCAATAAGCACTACTCGGGAGCGGTTTACAAAACGTCTGAGGAGTGTCCCTGACCACATGATAGTTCATGACGCCTTAGTGGAGATCTTCTACTGTGCTCTAGAAGGGAACAGTCAAGCCTATGCTTACACTATCATTAGGTGCATGTTTCTAGATCAACCATTTGCAAGGATTGTTGAATGCATGGAAAGAGTGGTCAAAACAAATAGTGCATGGGGGTAGAGCGATAGAGCTTCCATGAAGAGTTCATGTGCGATCATAGTGGGTTAAAAGCAAGCCAGAATCAATGAGGAAATCATGCAACAACTTGCTCAGATTAGCATAGCATGGAGGTGATAATGAAGCACAACTAAGAGAGAGTAAATGAAGTGGTTCATCAACCTCCATGTGCACCCATGTACGAGGAGCCATACTATGAGGAGGACGCATGCTTTGTTAGTGATCAGATGGGGGATTTCTAAACCAATGCACAAGGGTCCAATCAGGACTTTTGGCGCCAAGGTCAAGTAAACCAAGGTCGGAACTTTGGTAGAGATGGAGCTTACAGAGACAACCGATGTGGTTACTATAATAGAAATAGGGTGTCCAGATACAGATTGGGGCCGCAGAGAAAGCGTCAGGAATGGTCCTTATGTGCCACCATAAAATTGCGATGCAGGTGCAGGCTATTCCAAAATTGAGGAGATGTTTGATTGCCTGTTGAAGAAGGTTTAGACATAGGATGAGACCCTAAGGGGAATGAAAACAAAGATCTCTAGTATCAATCAAAAGATAGTGTCTCATTCTGTGGCTATCAAGCAACTAGAACAATAGTCCAATCAAGTGTTGACTCCGCTGAATTAGTGTTAGAGGGGTTCACTGCATAGCAATACAGTGAAAAATCCTGTGAATGACAGACAGTGTATGGCGGTTACTACTCAGGGTGGCAAAAGCACCATTGATCCTCCCATGCTGATCGAAAAGGAAGATATTCGTGAGGAGATGGTTGCGGCTAAGGATGCACATGAAGGAGATGGTCGTTGCAAGGATGGGGTGAGTAAAGCAGTTTAAGCACCACAGAGGTTTTAAGCCCATCCCTAAGACTCCTCCTCCCTTCCCTTAGAGTTTCAATAAGTGGCAGGAGGATGGAAAATTCAAGCCCTTCCTCTCTATGCTAAAGTAGCTCTCTATCAACATCCCCCACATCGAGGCTTTAGAGAGGTTGTCGAGCTCTTCAATGTACATGAAGTACTTGGTCATCGAAAAGCGCACTGTGAATCAGGAACTTTCTCAAGAGCTTCAACATTGCAGTGTTGTCACTACGAAGTCCTTGGTTCAGAAAGGATAAGATCCAAGTGCTTTCACCATAACCTATACCATTGTAGATGTGGAGTTCGCAAGGGAACTATGTGATTTAGGTGCCCGTATCAATTTAATGCCCCTTGCAATCTTTTAGAAGCTTGGATTAGGGGCCCCTACTCCCACTAAAATGTAGTTGCTGATGGCGGTTCGCACTGTGAAAAAGCCTGTGGGGATACTATATGATATGTTAGTTAAAGTAGAAAAAATTATATTCCCTGCAGACTTTGTGATCTTTTATTGTGAAGTTGATTTCAAAGTTCCTATATCTTTGAAAGACCCTTCATAGCTACCGGACATACTTTGGTGGATATGGAGAAGGGCCTACTCAAGTTCAGAGTTGGGAAAGATGAGTTCATGTTCAACGTATGTCAACAAATAAGGAAAGACAATGATGTGAGAGTGGTCTCTGTTATCGAGACTATTGATGAAGTTGAACCAAAGGTACCTCTTGAAGAAAGATTAGGTGTTGACACATTAGAAGTACTGCTAATGAAATTTGATAGTGATGGCATCCTGGACTTTGAGGAGAGAGTGAATGCTCTAGGGGCATCTTATGGTCCTAAGCACCAAACCAAACTATAGTTTGATTTGCAAAATTGGGAGTCACCATCAACAAAGCCCTCCAAAGAAGATGCACCAGTGTTAGAATTAAAAGCCCTTCCAGCACATCCGAGGTATGCATTTTTGGGAGCTAACAACACTTTTCCACTCATAGTTGTTACGGACTTGAAGGAGGATCAGGTGAGAAACCTTTTAAGGGTGCTTACACAATTTAAGAAAGCCATGGGATGAACAATTGCAGAGATCATTATTATTCCTCCCAGAGTATGTACACGAAAAATCTAGTTGGTCAAAAACAACAAGCCGAGCATTGAGCACCAAAGGCGTCTCAACCCGCTTATGCAAGAGGTCATCCACAAAGAGATCATCAAATGGTTGGATACATGAGTATTCTACCCGATTGCCAATAGTGAATGGGTGAGTCTGGTGCAGAGCGTTCCAAAGAAAGGAGGTATCACAGTGGTACCAAATACCAACAATGAGTTCATCTCGACGCAGCTAGTCACAGGATGGAGGGTGTGCAGGGATTACCGAAAGCTAAATTCTTTGACAGAAAAGGATCACTTCCCTATGCCATTCATGGATCATATATTGGATCAACTAGCTAGAAAGGGGTGGTACTTCTTTCTTGATGGCTATTCAAGCTACAATCATATCACCATCGATATATAGGATCAAGAGATGATGACATTTACATGCCCCTATAGCTCATTTGCATTTAAGAGAATGTCATTCGGGTTGTGTAATGCCCCAGCAACATTCCAGAGATTCATCATGACCATCTTCTCAGACATGGTGGGAGACACTATTGATGTCTTCATGGATGACTTTAGTATGGTTGGAGACTCATTTGATGATTGCTTGTATGCGAGGAGAGTTATCTGGTACTGAATTGGGAGAAATGTCACTTCATGGTGAAAGAGGGCATTGTGTTGGGGCACAAGATATCCAGCAAAGGAATTGAGGTCGACAAAGCGAAGGTGGAGGTGATCGAGAAACCACCCCCACTTAGCTTAGTAAAAGGGATGAGTAATTTCTTGGGACATGCAAGATTCTATCAGAGTTTCATAAAATATTTCTCTAGAATTTCACACCCTTTGTGTAAATTATTGGACAAAGATGCTAAGTTCGTGTTTGATGATACATGCCTACAATCCTTTGAAGAATTGAAGAAGAGGTTGATCTCAACGCCCATCATTGTAGCGCTAGACTAGTCCAAGCCCTTTGAAATCATGTGTGATGCAAGTGGGGTTGCACTAAGTGCAGTATTGGGACAATGCAAAGAGACGATATTATATCCCATATACTATGCCAACAAAGCCCTAAACACGGCTCAAAAGAATTACACTGTTACCGAACAAGAGCTACTTGTATTGGTCTTTGAATTTGAAAAGTTAAGATCATATCTTTTCGGGGCCAAAGTGGAGGTGCATACAGACCACTCCGCATTAAAATATTTTATGGTTAAGAAAGATACAAAACCAAGGTTGATGAGATGGGTGTTTCGCTTGCAAGAGTTTCACTTTGATGCCATTGATAGAAAAAGGACAGAGAATCAGGTTACATATCACCTCTCTAGATTGGAAAATGATGCAATGACAAAATTTAATGATGGGCTGGAGATAAATGATGCTTTTCCCGAAAAGAGAGTTTTGGGTACATCTCATGATCTGATACCTTGGTTTTGCAGATTATGCAGACTATCTGGTAAGTTATATCATGCCACAACGTCAGAGGTTTATGTCTGATGTGAGGAAGTTCTTTTGGGATGACCCATACTTGTTTCGTATATGTTCTAATGGAATTATTTGTTGCTGTGTTCTTGAGTTGAATTGTTGAGCATACCTGAGACATGTCATTCGTCGTTGGTAGGAGGGCATAAAAGCATTATTAGGACAGCCTACAAGATCTTGCAATGTAGATATTACTAGCCCACCATCCACCAAGACACCCACGACTATGCCAAAGCTTGTGATAGGTGCCAAAGAAAAGGTTGTGTTTCCTGCAAGCATGAGCTCCCTCTAAAGTCCATTATGGTGATTACGTTATCTTATTTATGGGTGATAGATTTCATGGGAACATTTGTTAGCTCACTTGGAAAAAAGTACATCAAAGTCACTGTGGATTATGTGTCAAAGTGGGTAGAGGTCGTGGCTCTACCTAATAATCAGGGCAAAAGTGTCAAAACATTTCTTAAGAAGAACATCTTTTGAAGGTTTGGCACCCGTCGGGAAATTAACAGTGATGGAGGTTCTCATTTTTGCAATAGACTTTTTAAAGAGTTTCTTGAAAAGTATGGAGTGAAACGTCGAGTTGCAACACCTTATCATCCTCAGAGAAGTGGGCAGGTGGAGGTGTCCAATAGGGAAATCAATAGATTCTATGCAAGGCTATGAATGCGAACCGGACAGATTGGTCGAGGAAGCTGGATGACGCACTATGGGCATACCGGGCAGCACTAAAGACCCCTATAGACATGTCTTCCTACCAAATTGCCTTTGGTAAAGCATGTTACTTTCCAGTAGAACTTGAGCATAAAATATGTAAATTATTGGTGAAAGATGCTAAGTTCATGTTTGATGATACATGCCTACAATCCTTTGAAGAATTGAAGAAGAAGTTGATTTCAGCGCCCATCATTGTAGCTCTAGACTAGTCCAAGCCCTCTGAAATCATGTGTGATGCAAGTGGTGTTGCACTAGGTGTAGTATTAGGACAATGCAAAGAGAAGAAATTACGTCTCATATACTATGCCACCAAAGCCCTAAACACGGCTCAGAAGAATTACACTGTTACCGAACAAGAGCTACTTGCATTGGTCTTTGCACTTGAAAAGTTAAGATCATATCTTTTCGAGGCCAAAGTGGTGGTGCATACAGACCACTCCACACTTAAATATTTTATGGTTAAGAAAGATACAAAACCAAAGTTGATGAGATGGGTTCTTTGCTTGCAAGAGATTGACTTTGATGCCATTGATAGAAAAAGGATAGAGAATCAGGTTACATATCACCTCTCTAGATTGGAAAATGATGCAATGACAAAATTTAATGATGGGCTGGAGATAAATGATGCTTTTCCCGACGAGAGAGTTTTGGCAACATCTCATGATCTGATACCTTGGTTTGCAGATTATGCAAACTATCTGGTAAGTTATATCATGCCACAGCGTGGGAAGTTTATGTCTGATGGGATTATTTGTTGTTGCGTTCTTGAGTTGAATTGATGAGCATACCCAAGACATGTCATTCGTCGTTGGTAGGAGGGCATCAAAGTATTATTCGGACAGCCCAAAAGATCTTGCAATGTGGATATTACTGTCCCACCATCCACCAAGACACCCATGACTATGCTAAATCTTGTGATAGGTGCCAAAAAAAAGGTTGTGTTTCCTGCAAACATGAGCTCCCTCTGAAGCCCATTATGGTGATTGAGTTATCTTATGTATGGGGGATAGATTTCATTGGAATATTTGTTAGCTCACTTGGAAAAATGTACATCCAAGTCATTGTGGATTATGTGACAAAGTGGGTGGATGTCGTGGCTCTACCCAACAATGAGGGCAAAAGTGTCAAAACATTTCTTAAAAACAACATCTTCTGAAGGTTTGGCACCCCTCGGGAAATTAACAGTGATGAAGGTTCTCACTTTTGCAATAGACTTTTCAAAGAGCTTCTTGAAAAGTATGGAGTGAAACGTCGAGTTGCAACACATTATCATCCTCAGACAAGTGGGCAGGTGGAGGTGTCCAATAGGAATATCAATAGATTCTATCCAAGGCTGTGAATGCAAACCGGACAGATTGGTCGAAGAAGCTGGATGACACATTATGGGCATACCGAACAACATAAAAGACCCCTATAGACATGTCTCCCTACCAACTTACCTTCGGGAAAGCATGCTACTTTCCAATAGAAGTTGAGCATAAAATAATGTGGGCACTAAATAAGTTGAATTTGGATTGGACTGATGCAACAAACTCTAGGCTGAGCCAACTTAGTGAGCTTGATGAGATTCGGCTAAAGGCTTATGAGAGCTCAGCCTTGTACAAACAAAGAATGAAGCTGCAGCATGACCCCCATATAGAGAACCAGCAATTTGCACCAGGGGACTTTTTGCTTCTCTTTAATTCAAGACTAAAATTTTTCCTTAGGAAGCTAAAATCCAGATGGTTGGGACCCTTTCGAGTATCTCGGGTCTTCGATCATGGGGCTATTGAATTTGAGAAACAAAACGGAGGAACTTCCAAAGTAAATGGCCGTTGAGTCGAGCCATATCTTGTAAATGTTGAAGAGATAAAGATGGTGGAAGAGTGGGATCTAGAGGAAGTCTGAGTACTCTAGTTATCTACGTTGTGTTGTGACAATAAATTAGGCAATGCTTGGGAGGCAACCCAAGGAACCCTTACGCATGGGCACCCAGGTATGTATTTTTTTACCCCTTATGTTCTATTTTATTTTAATTTTGTGCATTGGGGACAATGCACACCTTTTCTGATGGGGTGTGGGCAGTTATGGGCCTTGGTGAAGTCTGAGTAACGTATGGTCCATAACTACCCCAATTTTTTATCTTGAGGTTTTCTTGCATGTGTTCTTTTTTCGTGTGGACATTTAATTTCTATTGAACCAACATGTTTAGGATATTTAGATAATATAACATATAGTACCAATACTTGTGGCATATAGCATGTTTTTGTGTTTTGTTTGGAAAAATGGTCACTACCAAAAAAAATTTAATTAGTAATTAAATAGTAACCATGCATGCTTAGGTGATTGATAATATTTGTTCTTGTAAGTAAGGGTAAACTGAGATAAGAAACATGATCTGATAGTCTTTCGCTGATAATGTATGTGGGGCCACGTCTTTGTAAGCTTTATTTGATAAATTCATGTGTTTTGTGCTAATTCAGAACTTGCATGGTTACTCTATGCTAGATTTTAGATTAGTTTGATTAGGGAATGATCTTAGGCCATTGTTCTTAAATAGCTCACTTTAGAATTAAAATAACCAACCAAATCAATGGTATATCCGTTGTTCCTAATGTTTGAGCCTAACATGTACCAATTCATTCAAAAAAACCTGATTAACCTAGCCTTATCTAGTGAAATCCTAAATTTGGCCCTTGTCCTTTCTTGAACATTGTGTAACTTGACTGAGGCAAAATGTCTTAGTTGAGGGTGACTACCAAAAGTGGCCTGGTTCTGAGGATGGATAGTGTGCATCTCAACACAGGCAAAAGCCTAAGGTGAGGTTGGCTAGTGTAAGGGTAAAACACAAAAAAATAATAAGGGATGTGAGTTAAGGATACAAATAAAAAGGAGAAAAATCATCTACTGGGTCCAAGAAAAAAATGAAAGTTGCCTTAATTGAGATCTAAAAAGCAAAATGAAATATAAAAATAAGGGGAAAGACTGAAAAATGATAAGAAAGAACCCTGAAAAGCTTGAACAAGGAAAAAGTGAGAATAAGGTGAAAATAACAGAGCTGGTGGGGTAAAAGTGTAGAAGAACAAAGTTTCAAGGAGGTAAAATATTATACCAAATCCCCCTGAGCCTACGTTACAAGCCTAGAAAGTCTTAGAGCGATCCTAGTCTAATTAGTTGAAGTTCTAAGTCATGAGTATAGGGGAAATCTTGTGGTATTAATCATTATGCATGAATATATATTTTGAGGGTGAGTGACTTTTCACAGTCTCAATCCTAAATCATGGAAATATCATTGAGTGTCAGATATGGGACTTCTTTCTGTGAGAGCACTTGCATTGCATTTTTAGCATTAGACTTATTCAGTGATTGTGGACTGTTGATAATGACTTGCATGTCATAGTCGTGTAGTCATATGGACTAGTTTGCATTGGTTTGCTAAATAGCTATCTAATCCCGTTTTGAAGAGTTGGTGTAGGTATCTGAGTCTGAGATGTATGTGATGTATGCCATTGAGTTGAGGTCTATAGGTGACTGTATTGTCTATATAGATTGAGTCTGTCGCTTGAGGACAAGCAATAATTTAAGTTGAGGGCATTGATGTGCTGCGAAAATATAACACTTTTGATGCTTAAAACATAGGATTTTGCGTGTTCTCAATGCAACTTTAGTTGTTTTTATGTTTTTTTGTAATTAGATTTTCAAGAATACATTATGGCCATGATTTGGGAAAAAATTGCAGAAGTTGCTAGATTTTCCGGTTATATGAGACCTTTTACGGGTCATAGAACATTTTACGAGTCGCAAAGGTGTTTCATGAGAAATCCAATGAGGGACCACGTTTTAAAAGTTAATTCCACGAACATGCAGATGAGTCGGGGATCATTGTACAAGTCGTAGAAGACCTTTCATACCCTGAGGATAAGAGAAGTGGACTTGCAGGAAAGTTATCCGCAAAAACCCCCTTTACGGGTCTTAAACCACTTTATGTGTCATGAAGGGGTGTTGTAGAAGAGATGTCTAAAATCCCAGAAGTTGATTACGAGACCCAGACTACAAGTTGTAGAGCACAATACGAGTCATAATGTGCTTTAATGGTGTTTGCCAACCAGTTTTCCTAATTTGTTTAGGATTTTTTTTACTTATTATAAATAGGTTTTTAGGGTTAATGTTCAGAAAGAGGGAGGGCATTTCACATGAGTTTAGAGTACTTAAGGTTAGAGAACTCAATATTCTTGGAGAGAAAATTGTGAGAGAGTCTTTGAAATGCTTGTGGTATAATTTAATCTTCAAGCTTGTGTTTTTATTGACATTGGATTTGTTTGTTCTTAATTTAGTTGCGTAAATGTTTAATTATGTCTTCTAAATTCATAATCACTTCATCTACACAAAGCATGAGTAGCTAAATCCACAACTAGGGTTTTCGGTACCATGAAGAACTAAAAAAGTAAAATCGAATAATTCACGATTCTTGGAAAGTGTATATGCATATATTAATTAACTCTCTTCATTTTGCATGTTTTATCATGGTGGCCAATATTAGAACCCACCTAGTGTTACTGACTGGACTAAGGTAGTAATGAATAGGAAAAAAGATTAATTAAAAGGATTCAATTGATGTGTTCTCGTCTAATCAACCAAACTGGGCCAAGGGGAGGTTGTACTGGGACTTATAGGTAATGGTTACTAATGCACACTATGGAGACAGGCCAAGTCGCATAGTAAAATGTGCCTCTCATCTTTGACAAAAGGGCTTGGTGAACTTAAATTACTATCCTACATGTTATACACTAGATAAAAATTAGGTTATCCTGATGATACTGAGTTGGGAAATCATGGGTAACACAATACCCTAGTTGCTCTCTGTTATTGATCTTTCTCTCATGATAGTTAGTTAGTTTATTTTTCTCATTGATTTTTGTGAACCCCCTCCCCGTTTGGGGAATTGAGTTTATTAACTACTCAAATTGCATGTTGATAAATTTGTCTTGAGTCTACGTATTCCTTGTGCATTCAACCCTACCGTTGATTCGGTTCTATATCTTGACATCGATTGCTTTATCCTCTTAAAAGGAGGTGTACCTTGGGAGACAATCAATAAATTTTTTTAGTTGCGGCTTATCGAATTTTTTGTCAAGGAGGCCTCAAATGTGATTTTCGACAATTCCAGTTCGTCCAAAATAACAAATCTAGTAGGGCCACATACCTAGTTTATATGCATGGCATTTCAAATGAATCCCAAGGATTTATTTTGGGTCTTTTATGTGTTTGTGAATTATGTTGAGTTTCTTGTGCCACAACCCTTCCTTAAGCAACCATCGCTAATGTGAAGTAGGGCTCACTAAAGCAGAGGTTGCGAATGAGACCAGGGCTCTGCTAAAGACTGATCATGAGAATTAGACCTCATTTTTCATTTTTGATCTTGGGAGAGCTTGTAGGTGTCTATTTTTGAAGTATTTTTTGAGTGTAAATCATCGGGTAAGTTATCTTGAGCCTAATACTTCATTAACCATTAATTACTTCTTGTTTTTAACATCAAATTGAACTTTTTGAGTTTGGTTTTGGGATTTTTTGCTTAAACCTAAATTCTACAAAAATGGCTATCATGAGCTTATTTTAGTCCATTTCCGAATTAGTTTTCACAAATATATTCTTGATTACAAGAGGAATACTTTCATCTAAAAATTTTTGAATTTGACCTCAACTTTCAATATTAAATTTTTTAATCATTTTCCACCTTCTTTATCGAATTGTATGATCTTCGTGTCACTAGTTTTGAAATGATATTGTGAATTTATTTTTTACTAGATTATGTATTTTGTGTTCAAAATAAAAAGGGGAAGACACTTTTGTTGGATTGATTCTTGGATTTATCAAGGCAAGTGGATTCCTAAACCTTGTTGAGTTTAATTGAACCATGTATCTTTCTTCTTTATGTGTTGGAGAAATAATTAGAAATTCAAAAGTGGCTAAACTAATCATGAAATGAAATGACCTGATGACTCTGTCCAGATAATGAAAATAGCTATGTGATAATATTTGTGATTTGGCCCTTGAATTGGTATGTACATGTAGATGATAATGATCTTTCAATTGAAAACATTGATTGATTTTATGATTCCTGCCATTGAAAATTGTGAATTGTTTATCTTGACTCAATTGGTTAGTATTGTTTCATATTATTGTGGAAACAACTATTGAAGCATTTTGAATGTGATGTTGTAAAAGTGTTATATAATCTTGGTATTGTGTTAAGATTGTTGAATGAATACTGATGAGTCTGCATGTTGCGCTCATATAGGGATGAAAGAATACTCAAGTGTCCGCATGTTAGACTCATATAGGGCTTAAATTCCGTGAAATTTTGTCTTCGATGTGATCTTTTGATCCATATAATCAATAAAATGTGTGTTTGTTGCTAAAAATGAGGAAGGAGATGTGTAGAAAGACTCCCAATCAACTGTGGGTTCAAGCTGATACCTTTAGATGATAATCAAACATACCATTAGATAGAAGTATGGACGATCATTAACAATATATTTACTTAACTATGAGTTTGAGTCGAACCCACAAGAATTGGGAGTTCAGCAATTAATTGAACTAATTAATTATAGTCATTTTAAAATTAATTGGAATAAACTAAATTATGACTAATTTGGCTTTGTAGCAATTTAACTAGAACAAATTGATGGAGACATAACAGGATGTGCGCAATTGAATGTAATTTCAATACATGGGTCTCTAATATTTAATCCTATTGCTAATTCACTTGTGGGTAGGCTAGAAAACTTGTAACCGTAACTATGGGTAAGTTAATTATAGAGCATAGATATGAAGTTAATTATAGAGAATAGATATGAATCGGTTAAGACTTCATACTTAATTTATACAAGTCCCAAAGGAACTTTCATAAATTTGCAGCTAAACAATCTGATACCTTAGTTGATTGAATCCTACTACGGAATCCAATCCCAACACACGCTACCCAAGGCTACTGCACAATCCTTCCACTTTGAATACTCATTCTCATGAAATATTCAAAGATCTAAAGATTAATCTTTGTTTGAAAACACAGATATACAAATATAGGTGAAGGAAAATGCAAAACCATATCAAATTAGCACATAAAACTCAATTAAATAAAGAACCTCGGTAAAAAATCAACATTCAGTTACCAAGGACATCCCATACCTGGGAGTTGTAGACGCTCATATTCCAAGAAAATCAAAGTTACCAAAAGGATTAGCCATGACAATGGGTTCTAGAGTTTAAAAGAAAATTTATGACAAATCCTTTTCTCCTCTTCAATTTTTCACCATCAAGTCAAGTACAAACCTTTCTCTCTTAGCCAAAAGTATTTTTAGATAAATGTACCACTTTGTTCTCTCTAGAATGTGAAAAGTGCAGTTTCAAGCATCTCAGTGTGTACCCTCAAAAAGTCCTCAACCTTTTTTTTTATATTCCAAACCAATATACCCTTAATTTCTTCAAGCGTCAATATGCATGAGATTGCCTTTTTGAACCTGAACTCTTGGAATTGGTAATATTTAGTGATGAAACTGTGCGTCATTGAACTGATTCAGAAATCCGCTAAACGGTGACTTGCCTAACCTTTATGGACCTTAACATTTCCTCTCTTCCTTTCCAGGTTCTATAAAGTTAGGCAGCATTAATATTGGTCGGGAAGATTATAAGTGATCCACCGAATTAGTACTTCCATCGCCCTTTTTCAAATAAAAGACCATGCTAAAAAATCAACACTCAGTTACCAAGGATATCCCCTACCTAGGGGTTTTAGGCGCTTATATTCCAAGAAAAATCAAAGTTACCAAAAGGATTAGCCATGATAATAGGTTCTAGAGTTTAAAAGAAAATTTATGACAAATCCTTTTCTCCTCTTCAATTCATCACCGTCAAGTCAGACAATAGGTTCTAGAGTTTAAAAGAAAATTTATGACAAATCCTTTTCTCCTCTTCAATTCATCACCGTCAAGTCAAGTACAAACCTTTCTCTCCCAGCCAAAAGTATTTTCAGATAAATGCACCTCTTTTCTCTCTCTAGAATGTGAAAAGTGCACCTTCAAGCATCTCAGTGTGTACCCTCAAAAAGTCTTCAACCTCTCTTTTATACTCCAAACCAATATACCCTTAATTTCTTCAAGCGTCAATATGCATGAGATTGCCTTTTTGAACCATCCCTAAACTCTTGGAATTTGTAACATTAGGTGATGAAACTGTGCGTCATTGAACTGATTAAGAAATCTACTAGACTGTGACTATAACCTTTATGGACCTCAACATTTCCTCTCTTCCTTTCCAGGTTCTATGAAGTTAGGCAGCATTAATATTGGTCGGGAAGATTATAAGTGATCCACCGAATAAGTACTTCCATCGCCATTTTTCAAATAAAAAACCATGGTAAAAAATTAACATTCAGTTACTAAAGATATCCCCTACCTGGGGTTTTCAGGCGCTCATATTCTAAGAAAAATCAAAGTTACCTGAAGGATTAGCCATGACAATGGGTTCCAGAGTTTAAAAGAAAATTTATGACAAATCCTTTTCTCCTCTTCAATTCTTTATCGTCAAGTCAAGTACAAACCTTTCTCTCCCAGCCAAAAGTATTTTCAGATATATGTTCCTCTTTTTTCTCTCTAGAATGTGAAAAAAACAGTTTCAAGCATCTCAGTGTGTACCCTCAAAAAGTCATCAACCTTTCTTTTATACTCCAAATCAATATACCCTTAATTTCTTCAAACGTCAATATGCATGAGATTGTCTTTTTCAACCATCCCTGAACTCTTGGAATTTGTAACATTAGGCGATGAAACTATGCGTCATTGAACTGATTCAGAAATCCACTAAACTATGACTTGCCTAACCTTTATGGACCTCAACATTTCCTCTCTTTCTTTCCAGGTTCTATAAAGTTAGGAAACATTACTATTGGTCGGGAAGATTATAAGTGATTTGCCGAATTAGCACTTCCATCGCCTTTTTACACCTAGGACATGGAATTTGACGCTGCAATAAAAGGCAGCAAGGTGATTGATTGGGCGTACCGTGGACATATTCGGTGATGATTGATTTCCACCGTCGTTTTGGCAATTTTGATCCTTTTGTCCGATTTTGATATGATTTGTCCTTCCATGCATCTCCTTCCTCGTTTCTAGCACCAAACACACAATTTGGTGAGTATATGAGGAAAAAGAACACAATGAGCATAATATTTCATACAATTTAAGCCCTATATAAGTCCAACATATGAACTCATCAACAACCCCAACTTGAACACTTGCTTGCCCTCAAGCAAGTCAAATACTGACCAATCCAAAGAACAATGTTTGCAAATATAGCTATAAAGGGCATCAAATACATTCTTTCCTTTGTCACCAAACCTCAAAGCTTCTACAAACTATTTACGCAATTTTGAAGACGCAAGACATGAAAAAGGAGCTCTCAAGACCAAATTATGCTCACAATTGCCAATGTAGTTGCTAATCAACGCCAAAAATAGTTACCACCTGCCCTCAAAGAAGATTCTTATTCACAAAAAATCATAATATGTAGTTTTATGACATCAAGGATCACACAACTCTCACACTCTAGAAAGAGAAATGACATGCAAGTTTTTATCCACAGGCTTTCCCTTATTCTCAATCAATTTTTACTTAATCTCATCCAAACTAGAATATCAAAAGAATTCACTAAGGCTGCAATAGAGGCTTGAGGATTGGTAGGACAGAATTTTGGCACAAGTGACTATCCCTCCTTAAAATTTACACACAATTCTCATGATTATTTTATTCCTCATTAACTCTCTTTTCCCAATGACATCACTTTTTCCTTTCAAGTTACTCTTTGGTGTCTCATCTGTGATTATTTCTCAATTTTTTGGAGGTTTCCGTTTAAAGTTAAATTCTTTTCTTCTATTTCATTGTTCAAGCATTTTTCTCTTTTCCTTTTCTATCGCACATGGACTCCTCCATTTCTTTCTTTTTTCTCCCCTCAAACATTTGAATGGCTGGCACCCCTTTTCTTGCTATAGCCCCAACTTTGGCCTCTTTCCACTACTTTCAAAATATTAACTTCAAAGGAGGGATAGTGCTCAATTAAAAGGATAATCTATTCAATCGTAGGTAACGAGTAACAAGGCTGTCAACAAAAAGTCATAAAGCTCAACAAGGATTATTAAGGATATAATTAATGTCAAGGAAGACTATTTGCTCAAAGTGTTCTTAAAAGAAATCAAAGAAGACCTAAGGTCATCTTCCTAATTTGGATTAAACTATGCTAACACTACACAACAAACCAGACAAGTTCTAGACATCAACAAACATGCCTTTCAGAAAGTACCTCACCACTCATGGCTAAATGGCTCCCAAATTCAAACAATGGCTAGACAACACACATTCACAATTTATCAATCATTGTATATCAAAGCTCAACGCTCATTTAGTCAACTCAAGATGTTTCCAATGCATGCATGGATCATTTTCACATGATATGAACTAATAAGTGATCCAACACATGTTTCTCATGCATGGAACTATATAAATAAAAGATACCGATGATCAATACTCAAATTTTTAAAGAATTTGAGTCATGACCACTCATTTGCAAAACTACTTTTGATATATGCATGGGTATTTGGCCAAATCACAAGGGATCAAAATATATGACACATAATCTAAAAGACATCTATCACAATGGAAACAAAAAGAACTTACTAACTATTACAACCCAAAAGAATATTCACGAACCACAACATCAAAAGAATAAATACAAACAAGAAGTAAAGGATTGTCTTACATACACATCATCAAAAATAAAAATAAAATTATGAACCATTGTCTCAAATAACAATAATAAGACAAAATAAAACATCAATGACTAGGATTCGAAATGTTCACTCCCTCCTAAAAGGAAATCATTATCCTCAATGTGTAAGAAAAATATTATCAAAGCACAAAAATGAAGAGGTAAGATAAAGAATCCTCCTAATCACTCGGCATATGGCGGTGGCTACAGTGTTGAAGAAGATGTAGTCGGGGCATCCATGCCTTGGACACGAGGTGTAGACTCTAAATTGTACACTGGAGTAGTGGACTCCACGAGCTCATTTGAGACCTTAAAAGCTCTAGCTCAGTTGCACCAAATGATTCACTCATCCTGACCATGGACCTATCCTAAAGCGAATCTCTGGTGACGGCAGTACTATAGCCTCTTTTGTTGCTCTCAACTGCCCGTGCTTCTCTAGGATGCTATCAACTCCCCTGGTCTCCTCATCTATCTCTGGGGAACATAGAATAAAATTGCTCTCAGCCCCTACACCCAAAATAACACGAGTAGTAGCTTTTGGAGGTACATCCATTGAACCTACAAGTAAAGTAATATCGATGCAGTTCAATGCCCTACCTCCTTCTTCAACTAAGAAATATCAGCCTCTATGTCCATCATGTAAGCACTCACACCACCCTTAGCTTCGAAAGTAGCCACCCAATTCGACAATGCATCGATCCTAACCCTGTGATCCTCCACACTTATAGAAAATCGATCCAACTTGAAGTTTCATTCCTCTATCATCGCCCTCTGATTCTTTCCCTAATTAAGAAATGGGGCCAACACTTCTTATATGACCCTTTCAATTAATGTTGAAAGAGAAAACGCGACCCATGTAGCCTTAGTGTTAGCGGATTTGGCTAATTGGGTCAAATGATAGATGGAAGCATAGGTAATTGGGGTCGAGTTGTTGAAGCCTATTACTCCTGCTAAGTAGAAGGTGCAGGAGCTAGAGTAGGGACGAAGAAGTCAGGATAGAGAAAAAAGGTATACCCATCTTGGATGTTAGCTTAGAAGTTCTAGTCTAAAGCATCTCTACATCAACAATTAACGTAGTGTCAACCAGCTTCATCCTGGCCCTATTTTCCTTATCCTATTCGAATTCTATTTCGATACACTAAATGTCTATAGAAATTGATGGAGTGATATCAACATTAGTTTTTCTGATAATAGGCACATCATATCTCCTACAGAAGGTCATAATGAGGCTTGGGAATGGGAGAGAAGTCTGAAGCTGCTTAGCCCGAGTGAGAATTTATGAAGCTATAATTGAACTAAGGTTAAATTTCATATGATCCATAATACAACCCACTAATGCCGCTTTGGGATGCCAAAGGATATATTCATTTTCGGATGGTACGAGGTTGTTGCATATGAAACCAAACCAACGCCGAGTAGGAATGTTAATATATATCTTCTTAATCACTACTCCTTCTTCCAACCCCTTTTTGGATGGCCATGCTTTAAGGTTTTCAAGGGTGTTCTTTTTAATCATATCAGCTAGATCATGGCGAATTCAAAATGTGCACCAAAACAAGTCATAACTCTCTATCTCACTACAAGGAACAAGCATGCCCTGTACTTGTACCACCTCTACTGTCTATGGAGCAATTTTGACATGGCCTTTGCTTTTTTGAATAACTCTGGCATAGGCTTCATAGAACTCTCGGACCCAACTAGGGACATATAGTTCCCGAGGTGTGGTGAAATGTTGGAACCCATGATATCTTAAGGTGTCCGACACCTCATGGTATTTGTCAACTTCCTCATCAATGGATAATCACTGCTACTCCAATATTGTTCTCAACCCTACAGGTTTTAATCCGTTGAGAAAGTATGGAGCAATGGTTTCCCGGATAATCTAGAAAGTTTAGAGGAGCGGGTCATGGACCATCTTTGACCTTTCCTCCATCAGATTACATTTGTGTATTGGCTCAAAAGTTGTGGGCTCATGTACTTGAGTTTTGTACCCCATTCATTCTTCTTTGGAGTCCTTCCATTCAAGCTCAAGAGACCCCTCCTCATCGTTACTGATGTTTCCATGTTGCACCACTTTCTGCTTTCCTTTGCCTCATTCTTTCCTATGAGGCCTTTGTGTGCTTTGTTCTTCGCCTCTGGCAACTATAAGGGTTGCATAGGCTACTCGGAATCTAACACATAAAATAGGCTTCTTTTGACGAGGCATAACTATAAAACAAGGCAAATATGTGTTTCTGAATCAATAATGTGAAAGAAAGATCCAAAAAGAAACTTTAGAAAAACATGTATAATGGCAGGTTAATTTGCCCACTAAACATGTTCAGTGGATCGTCAAATTGATTAGGTAGATCACCAAATTGACTCAACTTTCAAAATGACCATCAATGTTTGTTATAGAAAGAAAGATTCTAAGCATTGTCAAATTCAACGATGGTTAGTAGCATTCAGCGATCCGCCAAATTTATTTAGAGATCAGAGTTACCATTGCTAAATTTGATAGAACCCAAAAGTCACAAACGGTTAAAAAAGGTAATGCTTGTGGCTCTTTGAAGGATCACCAAATCAATTCGGTGGTGAAACTGACCATCATTTAAATTTACTGGCAACACAAATTTCCCTTAATTTCAATTTGAAGAATACAATCAATAAGCCGAGGAAAGTTTCATAATGCATGCTTTATCAACAATGAACACAAATTCAACCAAATGATTACTTTACCCTTAAGAAAGACGTAAGCGCACCTCTTGATAGAAGTATGGATGATCATTAATAACATATTTACCCAAGTATGACTCGACTCGAACCCATTGGGATTAGGAGTTATTTAATTCTATCATTAAAGTAATTATTCAAACTAATTAATTGTAGTCATTTTAAAATTAGCCATTGCCAAATATTCCATCTCGTGCACATTCAGCAAATCACCGAGTATGTCAGGTGATTGTCGAATGGTGACGCTTGAAGAAATTAAGGGTATGTTCATCTGGAGTATAAAATCAATGGATGAGGACTTTTTGAGAGTACACATGGAGATCCTTGGTACTGCACTTTTCACATTCTAGAGAGAAATGAAGGTACATTCATCTAAAAATACTTCTGGCTTGGAGTGAAAGGTTTGTACTTGACTTGAGGGTGAAGAATTGAAGAGGAGAAGAGGATTTGTCATCGATTTTCCTTTAAATTCTAGAACTCATTGTCATGGATAATCATTTTGGTAACTTTGATTTTGCTTTGAACACCAGTGGCTAATAACCCCATGTTAGGGATGTGCTTAGAAGTTGAATGATAATTTCTGATCATGGGTTTCCAATTTAATTGAGTTTTAAGTGTTAATTTGATGTGAGTTTTTCATTTTCCTTCACCTATATTTGTAGATATATGTTTGCAAATTTAGATGCATGTTTTGATCGTTGAATATTGGATGAGAATTCAAAGTGGAAGGATTGTTTAAAGGTCTTGGGTATCATGTGTTGGGATTGGATTCTGTAGTAGGATATAATCGACTAAGGTATTAGATCGTTTCAGTGGAAATTTGTGCAAGTTCCTTTGGCTCTTGTATAAATCATGTATGGAGTCTTAACCCATTCATCTCGATACACCATAACTGACTTAACCGTCGTTATGCTTACAAGCTCTCTAGTCTACCCACAAGTGAATAACCCATAGAACTAAATAATAGAGTCCCTTGTATTGAAATTACATTCAATTGCGCACATAATTGACATGTCTCTATCAATTTTTTCAAGTTAAATTGATACAAAGTGGATTTAGTCATAATTTAGTTTATTCTAATCAATTTTAAAACAATTAAATTAATTAGTTTGATTAATTACTTTAAGGTTAGAATTAAATAAATTCCAATCCCTGTGGGTGCGACCCCGACTTATAGTTGAGTAAATATATTGTTAATAATCTTCCATACATCTATTCATAGGTCTGTTTGAATGTCATAAAAGATGGTGTTGTTGTTGGGATTGGCATTTGATTCTTTCGTTGAAGTGTTAGTTTGAACTTATTGCTAGTAGTCATTCTTTTTATTTTCTGAGTTGTGTTTTTGGTGTTCCTTTCAGTAGAAAGTATGTGTGAGCAAGGTGATATTGCAAGCGATGTTGGGATGATGAATGAGGGCTATTGAGATGGAGAGCTGCAAGCCATGAAAATGGGGAGGGCTAGCACAATTCGCCTACCTCTACTTAGTGGTAATTCCAATTTCCATGTGATGAGACCAATGCTTCAACTTCTACAAATGAAGTGTTTATTTAGAGGGTTAACTCGCAAAGACCCTCATGAGCACTTGCACAATTTTTTAGATGTGTGTGAGTCATTTATCTTCCGTGGCATCATATAAAAG
This sequence comes from Solanum rostratum, assembly GCA_029948455.1. Classification (NCBI taxonomy): domain Eukaryota; kingdom Viridiplantae; phylum Streptophyta; class Magnoliopsida; order Solanales; family Solanaceae; genus Solanum; species Solanum rostratum. The sequence continues at coordinate 35,518,262 of CM057056.1, forward strand.
GCCATAAGGTTGCGAGTATTCCTTGTTTCCCTTATGGTGAGGCTTCACATTGGTTGGTGGAATTACCCTATGACTCTATTACTTCTTGCGAAGAGTTTACTGATTTATTCTGTGAGAGATTCGTTTAGGCATAACATATTCTCAAATTTCATGATGAAATTATGAATTATAGGAGTCGATATGATGAGCCCTTGCATGGGACTTGGTTCAAATTTCGAAAGACCTTGTATCCTAGGTCATGATTTCCTACATAAAGTGGTAAATATTTTATCGAAGCCTAAATAATGCTAACAAAGTGACAACCTATCAATTAGTTGGCCATATAATTATGAGGAAACCTTTTCTAGTGGCTTCGACATTGTTGGATCAAATGACTAAGACCAATTGAGCAAGGAATACTTGGGAAGATAAAACCATCTCAACTCCTTCAACTTTAACTAAAAAAATGATCCAGAAAGACTAAGAGCGTGATGAGAATATGGCTAAAATGATGACACAGCTAAACACTTTATTACAAAACATGTTATAGGACCTCTTCCAAAAGGCAACCATAAGAATGTTAATATGGTAGGTGCTGTGATAAATGATGATGATGCAACTTTTGAAGAACTCTATAATGAAGAGGTCCAATATGGTGGCAACTAAATAGTGGGTTCTCGATCGTCCTTTTAAAGGAAAGTTGAGACTCAAGGTTAGATGAATTACTTAGATGGTAACTGGAGGGATAAAAATGCTAATTGGCATGATTGTGAATTAAAGAGGGAGACGTATATCCATTTAATGATTGAGTCAAGCCAAAAGGCCCCATCGCTCATCCAGAGAATTATCGACCAAGGATATGCTTACTAGAATTCTCAACAAGGCAGAAGGGGCCAAGAAGGTGATATAAGAAATGAAATCCGACTTTTCTGCCTTGAATCAAACCGCAACTTCTCATTTAGCTTCTACTAAGTAAGTGGAGACTCAATTGAGTAATATTTCAGCCCATTTAAATCCTCGTCCCAAAAGAGATTGACCTAGTGATGCGGTGGTAAATTCGAAGAATGACACTCCTCAATATATAGATATTACTATTAGAAGTGGCAAGATGGTTTGGGATGTTCCTCCTATTGTTGATGTGGTTGCGAGTGATAAAGCTAAAACTCCGGTTGTTGATGATGCCTTTTATGTTGATGACGTTTAAGAGGTGCAACAAGATATTATCCTACTCTTGTCAATCTCAAGAGTGATTGTGCTTCTAAGAAGGGGGAGGGATCCAAAAGTAGTCCTTCTGATTCCCCAAAGTTAAAAGCTCCAAATGTGAAAATCAATCCTTCATTTTCACAAAGATTGTAGAAGGTCAATGAGGATGCTAAATTCCAAAAATACTTATCAATGTTCAAGAATTTGGCAATCAATATTCCCTAGGAGGATGTGATATTAGAGATGTCATGTCATGGAAAATTTATGAAGGAGTTGATTACCAAAAAGCAAAACCTCGAGTTTGAGATGATTAAAGTCTCCCATGATTGTAGTGTGGTGATTTCAAGCAATATGATAGCTAAAAAATATGACCCTGGTGCTATCACTGTCCCTTGAACTATTTGTGTTTATCAATTTCTAGGGAGTTGTGCAATCTTGGAGCTAGTATCAACTTGATACCCTTCGCAATATTCAAGCAACTTAGTTTGTGAACTCTTTCATCGGCGATTATAAGGCTATTAATGGAAAATCAATCTATTATGAAGCCAGTTGGTATTTTGTATGATGTTCTTGTGAAAGTGGACAAATTTATTTTTTCTAGCAGTTGTTATACTTGATTGTGAGCTGTATATTGATTTCCCATTAATTTTGGAAAGGCCACTTTTAGCTACTGGAAGAGCATTAGTTGATGTTGGATGTGGTCAGTTGAAGTTATACGTAAATAATGAATGTGTCACTTTTATATTTGCAAATACATGAAGTAACCAAAAGAATAGCTAGTTGTTTTTTATGTTGATGTGGTTGAGGATGTGGTTGCTCATCTAGAGGAAACAATGAGCCTTAGTGAAATCCTTGATGCGGTGCTATTAAAATTTTAGGGTGAGTCTTTTGTTGATTATGATAAGGTGGTGACAACCCTTGATGGTGTTGGACCATGTTTTTATTCTAAAAACCCAAAGAAGCTTGATTTTCATTTGAAGAATAGCTTATACAGAAAAGAATTATTCGTTTGAGTTAAAAAAGTATAAATTGAAATTTTACAAATAGGAAATTTAAAAAGTTGTACATGGCATACTCAACTATTAATTAATTAAAAAATCATAATTTTTCATTATTTAAAATTTAAGGTGATATAATTGATTCGTAACTCATAACAATTTTAATGATATTAAATTATTTATATTAGGCGAATACCATTAGTATAAAAAGTGAAACTAAAAGAAGTTAGAGGTTTTATCCATGTAAAAAGTCAATAACTTAAGGTGAAAAATACAAAATAAATAATTTTATGTCTAGAAATAGAAAATCCAACTTTCTTTCCATTCGGTTGTGAGAACAGAAACAAATTTTAAATTTTATTGTGGTTAATTTTTAATTTTACGACAAAAAAAGAAGATAGTATTTATTAGGAGTGTTATTAATAACCTTACATGAAGTTTTTATACTTGTCTTTTGACAGATCATGCAGTTTGAAGAACTCATCCTCAAAGAATGTGTAAAAAAGTATAAGCAGTGGAAGATTTTGAAGCACATGAAGAATGTATTTCATATTTGAGAAATTATATAAAGATATTCTAGTTTTTGTTTTACTAAGAGTTAAAAAATATAATATCATATAATTTGTATATTTATATTTCACTAACGTTATACAATATTGTTCTTTATAGGTAAGAATGAAATTTTATATGAATAGTTTTTGTATGGGTGTGTATATATATGCACTTGTGCTGATATGATTAGTGGTTATATTTAATGTTTTAATAGTTAGAACTGAAGGGAGCCTTGGAGTAACTAATAAAGTTGTTGTCGTGTGACTAGAAGGTCATGGGTTCAAGCCTTGGTAGCATCCTCTTGCAGAATGCTAGGTAAGGCTACATATAATAGATCCTTGTGGTCAGACCCTTCCTTAAGTGTACCGGACATACCCTTTTTTTCAGTATCAAGAATATTAATTAGTGAAAAGAAAATCTAATTGTTGAAAAGAGGTATAACAACCGGATTATTATCAAAGTTAAAGCTTTTTTAGCGATAGAATTTAATCCGGTCGTTAACTTTTTACACAGAGCTTTTAACGACCGGTGATGATGGAATTTTTACCGGATTTATACTTTTAGTGACTGAATTTCCTTTGGCAAAGACCTATTTTCTTGTAGTTTAGGGAAATACCACTGGCAAATCCCTCAACTGAAGAACCTCCAAAGTTTGAGCTTAAGGCACTACAGTATCATTTGAAGATGCTATGGTCATTTGTGTGGAGGATTTGTTGGACCATCAAGTGGTGGCACTAGTAAGTGTATTGACAAAGTTTTCCAAGGCAATCAGGTGGACGATAGCGGACATATTAAAATCCCTTTGAGCATTTGCTCTCATAAAATTAATTTGTTCAAAGATTGCAAGTTTATTATCAAGAATCAAAGATGGCTCAATATTCCAATACTTGATATTATAAGGAAATAAATAATCAAGCTATTAGATATCGATGTGATTTATCCTATTTTGAATAGTAAGTAGATGAGTATTGTACAATATATGCTGAAGAAAGGGGAAGTGACTGTGGTGAAAAATATAAAAGTGAAACTTATTTCTACAAGACCAATGATGGGATAGTGAGTGTGTGTATATTATCGGCATTTTGAATTCATGGATTGAGAAAGATCATATTTTCATGCCACTCATGGATCACATGTTGGATTGTCTTGCTGATAGAAATTGTTATTTCTTTTTAAATAGATACTCCAATTACAACAAAATTTCCATTGCTCTCAAAGATCAAGCGAAAACCACTTTCGCGTGTCCCTATGGCATGTTTGCTTTCAAAAGAATATCATTTGGATTATGCAATGCACTGGCTACTTTTTAAAGATGTATGCTCTATATTTTTATTGATATCGTCGAAGATTCAATAGAAGTATTCATGAATAAATTTTTGGGGGTTGGTGATACTTTTGAAGGTTGACTACTTCAATTACAAAAGGCATTGACCAATATACTTTTGAAATAAGAAAATTGTCATGTCATAGTGAAAGAAGGAATTGTTCTTAGGCATAATATTTTGGGGAATAATTTGCAAGTGGACCTAGCAAAGGTCGATGTTCTTACCAAACTTCCTCCTCCTATTTTAGTCAAAGGGGTGATGAGTTTTCTCGGGCATATGGTTTTTTAGAAAATCTTCATTAAAGATTTTGCAAAATTTTTAATCCATTGTGCAAACTCCTTAAGAAGGATTGTCCATTAAAGATGTTTGACTGTATTTAATGAGCTAAAAGAGAGGCTTGTAATAGCCCCAATTATTATTTCCCATGATTGGAATCTTCCGTTTGCAGTCACGTGTGATGCTAGTGGGTGTACTTTGGGTGTGTGCTCGGTCAAAATAAAGAATAAGTTATTTCATCCAGTGTACTATGTAGCCAAGACATTGAATACGGCTTAGAAAAATTACACTATAAAAAAACAAAAACTTCTTATGATGGTTTATGCATTCAAAAAGTTTTGAGCATATCTACTTGGGTCTTAGATTATGTTTCACACCTATTATTGATATTCAATTTTTACCCTCCACAGTATAAATTAATCATTGAGCTTTTAATTTTAACAATTTGAAATAATTAGCTTTCAAAAATGCAAAAATATTTTTTCAAGTGATTTTTAGGTTTAAATCTTTTAATTTTAATTATGTTTATATATTGCATACTATATATATTTATTTCAAGTATCAATAGTTAAGTATTAGATTTTTCGTTAATTTTTCAGAAAATTCTCAAATAGATTTTATCTTTAATCACTTTTACTTTAATTATATTTAGGATTAATTACCGCGTAGTAAATCTAACTATTTTAAGTTGGTAATATTAAAAGCTTTTTAATCAATTTGTATTAATTCATCTAATGGTCAAATTAATCAATTGATTTCAAATTGATCACATTTTAATCGGTCATATTAAAAATTAAAGTGGTTAATTTTTAAAATTTTCCCTCGACTTATACTCATAATCTTAATTTTCAACTCAATCTTTCCATTCCTAGCCCAATACTTTTCCTATTCCCATCCCCAGGCCCAATTCCTAATTCCCTTAACCCATTCTTCCATATTTTTAATCCCAACCCAATGTTTCTACCTGACCGAAACCAGTTCTAACCTTACCAAATTTTCCTCGGCCCAATTCCCACATATACTCCCTCCTTCACGCGCACACACCCATACTCCCTTCCCTTTCTTCCCCAGCGAATTCCAGCCAAACGACCCCTAACCTTTGTGTCTTCTCACTCGAAACCTCAAAAACTCAACAACAGTGCAACAGCTTTGAACAACCCAATATCGCGTTGAAAATCTTGAATTCAAAACCCCCAAATTTCGTCTCTTCTCCTGAGAATCAAACCCTAGTTCTTCTCCTATAAATAGCCAAAAAATTTCAACAAAAAGGGAGCAGAGGAGGAACCTGAATAAAAAAAGAATAAAATTAAAATGACACTCAATTTTCCTTGAAATTGGGCAAGCTTTCAAGAAAGCTCACGGACTCAGAGCCGTTGTTTCTTGGTTCTCGAAGTTCAAGAGTTCATACATAAGGTCTTGCTTTCGTGGTGAGGTTTTGTTTACAGATTCGTCTCGTCTCAGAACACTGCTCCAGGAAAAGTAATCTCTCTACTAGTTTCTCGTTTTCTCCCTTAAACAACGTGTATATAGTCTGTATTTTGTGTGAGTAATTGATGATTTCAGCATGTTCTTTGACTATTTGGGGTCGTTATGTTCTGTGGTGTGAGTTTGAAAAAGAACAGAATGTGAAATCATAGCGAGAACATGTTTGCGGTGTCATGGTTGTTGGAGTAGCGCTGTAAGATGCTATGATATTATTTTATTAATTTTAGAAGGACTGGATTCTAGATTATAAACAATTCAACTTCGTGTTTGTTCTAATTTTCATGTTAGGCCCTAGACGTGTTTCTCATTCATTCAACAGATTAATCTGGTTTCAAGTTTGGGCTTACTTCTCTGTTTCTGCTGTACTTTTTTTTATCGATATGCTGAGAGTATTCTTGGTTGATAGTTATTTAGTTTTCCTGAGTTACGTATGTGTTTAAATTTTCTTGCTAAGGTTCCTTCTTGATCCGATGTTAACTAATACGTACTCTATGCTCGAATTTAATGTGAGAGTTTTAAAGTTTTAAAATTTCCAGTCATGTATTTCTTTTTTTGGGTGCTATTCGAATGCTAAGTTCTTGTTCCGTTTCAATCAATCCACATGCTGAGTTCCTCGTATTTAGCTCAAACTTTCGTGTTTCATTTTCATCGTTGTTTTGACTTAAGTTTCTTTTGTTCTCCCTCTTTCATACCTCTGTTTTGGTGTTTATGTCACAATTTGGCTACTCAGAAGGTTATTTCACTACATTGCTTTAAATTACGACAACCTGTGCTTCATTTTACTAACATAAGCAAGAGTTCACAATGCCCTTAAAATAATCCCTAAATCTCATGTTGTTTGAAAATAATATTGGTTGGACTTGTGGGAAAGAGGTTCCCACAATCAAACCCACATACCTTGGTGTAATTATGGCAGTGGAAACCACATTTGGAGGTGGAATATTCCAATCCCTAGTTTGCACCATTTCTTGAAAGTCTTGAAGAGCTTGAGAGAGTTTCAAGTCTTATAGCGTTTTTAGAATGAGATGAATTAGGTTGTTTATGCTGATAGGGGACATAGATGAGGTCAAAATGGCGTAGCTTTAACTTAGAAAAAGAGGATAGGTCAAATTTGCACGTATTAAAATCCTGGCTGGAAAGGTCTACGAGACCCCATTTGAAGGCCGTGGAACATTCTATGGGCCAAAGATGGCGTTTTGTCTGATGACCCTTATCCAAACTTTAGAGACTCCTTTTCTCTAATTCCTACTCTATGAGATTATCTATGACACATAGAGAACTTTACGGATCATCTGGTAAATCGTCGATTGAACTTTAAAAAGATCCCAAATTTTGTTAAGTCTGTCAGGTTCTATGAACCCACTTTACGGGCCATACATCATCGTATAAGTCATAAACCCCCTTCGTAAACATCAACAGTTCAAATTTCCAAGCTTAATTCCCGCATATCCCCTAAACCCCAGAAGTGGGGTCTTACATATCTCCCTCTTGGGAATATTCGTCCTTGAATGTGCTAAGGGAAGCTCTAAACAATGGATTCATGAACCATATGTGAATGTACCATATAAAAATTACAACACATGCAGCATTTTGAATCCTCAAACCATGTTCCACATAGAACCTATAATGCAACCTCGAATTCACATGAACATGCATGAATCATGAAAGAAGAGGAAATTCTAGGATGGGAAAATCGTATTACCTCAAGCGTGATCGAAATGGAAAGAATAGGGATTCCACTTCTTCATATCGGCTTTGGCTTCACATATGGCACTTTCGACTTGTTGATTCCTCCAAAGGATTTTTAGGGATGCCACATCTTTGTTTCTCAACCTCTTAACTTGTCTATCAAGTATTTCCACTGGGACTTCCTCAAAAGTCAAGTTGTCTTCTACAGCACCCATAATATCCAAGGGTACTATAGAACTTGGGTCGCCTACACATTTCGTTAACATAGATACATGGAAGATAGGATGAACCATACTCAACTCCATAGACAACTCTAATTTGTAGGTAACCTTACAAATTCTCCTCACAATTTTATAAGGCCCTAGAAACCTTGGGCTCAACTTTCCTTTTTTGCCCAACCAGAGAACACCCTTCATGGATGAGACCTTCAAATACACTCAACCACGAACACAAAAGGCAAGATCTCTCCTTCTTGTGTCAGAAGAGGTCTTTTTTCTACTTTGAGCCATCTTCAATCTCTCCCTTATCAACCTTACTCTTTCCAAAGCCTCCATGACCAAATCCAATCGTAGTAAGGCCTTTTCCCCTACATCAAACAACCCGATCGGGAACCCACATTGCCTACTATATAGGGCTTCAAAGGGAGCCATTCCAATGCTAGAGTGATAGCTATTGTTGTAAGAAAACTCAATGAGTGGAAGATATTCATCCCAACTACCTTTGAACTAAAAAATACAATCTCTAACCATATTGTCAAGAGATTGAATTTTCCTTTTGGCTTGGCCGTCCGTTTGAGGATGAAACGTCATGCTAAGCTTGACTTTGATACCAAGACCCTTTTGGAAGGATCTTTAAAAGTGTGAAGTGAATTGAGCACCACGATTTGAAATAATAGACAATGGTACCCCATGCAACTTGACCAACTCATGTATATATATCCTGGCATAATCTTGGGCACCATAAGTTGTTTTAACCAGTAGAAAGTGAGAAGATTTTTTCATTTTGTCAACAACAACCCAAATAGAATCAAACTGCTTCCTAGTCTTTGGCGACCCAATCACAAAATCCATATTGATCTCTTCCCACTTCCAAGTAGGAATTTCTATGTCTTGGGCTAGGCCACCCAGCCTTTGATGTTTGGCTTTGATGTTTTTGCAATTGTGACAACAAGCTACAAACCTAGCAATATCTCTTTTCATACCACTCCCCTAATAAACTTTCCTCAAATCTCTATACATCTTTGTAGAACCGAGACGAATAGAGTAGGACAAATTATGTGCCCATTGCAAGATCAAATTCCTTATCCTGTCAGCATTAGGCCCACACAACCGACCATGGCATCTAAGGATGCCATCTTCCCCTTGGAGAAAGCCTCCACTTTACCATCCTTCATTGAAGCTTTCAATTCTAGTAAGGTGGGGTCAAAATCTTTTTTAACCTTGACCTCTTCAACCAAAGAAGATTTGGAACCATCAATAACCACCATACCTCCATTTTCAACTTCATTCAACCTAACTCCTAACTTAGCTAACCGATGAGCTTCTCTAGCCACTGCCTTATTGCCATCACCAATATGAGCTGCACTTTCCATGGACACTCTACTTAATGCATCGACCACAGTATTTTAGCTTTGCTGGAATGATAGTGCACACTCATGTCATAATCTTTGAGGAGCTTTAACTACCTTCTTTGCCTCAAATTGAGATCCTTTTGTGTGAACACATATTGGATACTTTTTTGGTCAGTAAATATGTCTACATAAACCCCATAAAAATAATGATGCCATATTTTCAAAGCAAATGCAAAGGCTGCTAATGCAAGATCATGGGTGGGATAATTACGCTCATGCACCTTTAATTTCCGGGAAACATATGCTTGAATTTGCCATTTTGCTTTAACATGCACCACAAATCAACACTTAAAGCATCACAACAAACAACAAACCTTTTAGGTAGAGAGAAAATAGGAGCGGATGTAAGCTTCTCTTTCATGGTTTAAAAAATCCTTTCACATTCGTCGGTCCAAACAAACTTCACCTTTTTTTTGAGTCAATTTTGTTGAAGGGGAAGAATTTGAGGAGAAATCATTTACAAACCTCCGGTAAATACCCCGCTAAGCCCAAGAAACTCCTAATATCCATCGAAGTCAAGGGCCTAGACCAACTTCTTATCACTTTTGTTTTCTTAGGGTCTACTTTAATTCTATTACCCGACACTACTTACCCTAGGAATGCAATTTCCTTCAACAAAAATTCACATTTATCAAATTTAGCAAAAACCTTCTAATCCCTCAACATTTACAACACTACCCTTAAATGCTTCACATGCTCTTCTTCACTCCGAGAATAAATCAATATGTCATCTATAAAGACTACCACGAACATGTCAAGGTAGGGTTTAATGACCCTATTCAAGAGATCCATAAATATTACCGGTGAATTAGTTAAGCCAAATGACATCACTACAAATTCAAAATGCCATCTCTAGTCCGAAATATCATATTGGGAATATCACACACCCTTACCCTCATTTGGTAGTATCCAAACTGAAGATCAATCTTAGAAAAATGACTATCCCCTTGAAGTTGATCAAATGGGTCATCTATCCTTAGCAAGGGATACTTATTATTTATTGTGACCTTATTGAGTTGCTGGTAGTCAATGTACATTCTAAGTGAGCTATCTTTCATCCTAACAAACAACACCAGTGCACCCCAAGGTGACTTACCAGGCCTTATAAAATCCTTCTCTAGCAAATCCTTCAATTGGACCTTTAACTCCTTTAACTCCACTAGGGCCATACAGAAAGGAGAAATGGAAATGGTTCTAGTATAGGGGAGGAGATCTATACTAAAATCTATCTCCTTTTCAGGAAGGATACCAGGAAGTACATCAAGAAAGACATGAAGAATCTCATTGACAATCGAAACCGATACGATAGGAGGGACTTTAGACTCAATACTCCAACTCCTTATGAGATAGTAAATTCAACCCTTAGAAATCAATTTATGGGCCTTAAGGCAAGGAATAAGCCTATCCTTAACCTCCTAATTATGACCTACCCACTCAAACACAGGCTCATTAGGAATTAGAACTTAACCTTGCGAGTTCTATAATCAACGAAAGCATGATATGCATGTAACTAATCCATCCAAAGAATAATACAAAAAACCACCATGTCAAGCTCAATGAGATCACAAGGCAATACTTTATGCAATATAGACACGGGACAACCCCTACAGACACTTCTAGCAATAATGGATTAACTAACGGAGGTAGACACCTCAAAGGGTTCACATAATAATTCTGGACACACATGAAACTTGTTAGCAACAAAAGGAGTAATGAAAAAGAGAGTAGCACCTTGATCCAATAAGCTTACACATCTAGATCATAAACCTTTAACATGTTGGTAACAACATCGGGCACCTCTTCCACTTCTTGCCTCTCTTGAAGAGCATAGAATCAATTGTGACATGGAGCACCCCTTTGTTGGCCTCCTTGTACCCCTTGACCAATACGAGCACCTTGTCCTCGAGGACGACCATCGTTGCCCTTGTTTTGAGCATAGGGACAATCAACAACCTTGTGACCTACCTTTCCACACCCATAGTAAGCATTCAAATCCCTCAAGCATTTTCCACAAAGATTTCTTCCACATTTTGGGAACCTTGGAAGATTCATCCCACCATTGCAACCTTATACCTTAGGGTTAAGGTCTCTATCATTAGGAAATCTTTTGTTTTGAGAATTGGAGAATCCTTGGCCTTGGAATTTGTGACGTTGGAAACGACCATCCTCAGTACCTTGAAAACCACCATCATACTGAGCCCTGTTGGACTCCCCACACCTTCTCTTCCTTAGCTTTTCACCTTCAAGTTACTTGATATAAGTCCTAAGCTGAGACAAGTCCAAATCACCCACGGCAATAGTGGTGAGACATTCTTCATTTACCAAGTTGGATACCTCTGACAAAAACTCTTTCATCCTTTCCCTAGATTCGACAACCAAATGAGGAGCATATTTCGAGAGCTTATTAAACGTAAGGGAATACTCCCTCATGCTCATGGAGACTTGCTTGAGATTCATGAACTCCATCATCTTTTCCTTTCTCAATTCAATAAGGAAGAATCAATTGAGGAAGGCGGCTTTAAGTTCCTCCCATGGGATGGAATCTTTGTTCTCCCTCTAAAGTTTCCATTGAGTAAACCACATTTGTGCAACACCCTTGAGTTGATAGGCCGCATGTTCCACTTTATCCTCCAAACTCACCCCCATAAAACTTTCTATACCTCATCAATGAATTCTTGGGTGTCCTTTTCCGTTTTGGAGCCATGGAACTTCAAAGGGTTCATCCTTGTGAAATCCCTCACTCTTTAATCCAGGATGGGATCATGAGGAGCTTGGGCTCCTTGGTTCAATTTGTTGGTCACTGCTTGTGCTGACACAGAAATGACATTTTGGTACTCAAGATATGTAACACCTTCTTCTTGGAAAGGTTGAGGAGCCGGACAGGCCAAACTCTCCTTGGGTGTGGGAGGTCTTTGAGCCATTCTCCTTGGTTGTGGAATGATTTATTAAAGAAAAAGATCACCCGTTAGGGAAGGAAATATTATTTTAAATCTAAGGTACGACATATATCTTAAAGAAGTAAACCATTTTCTAAAATGATTCAAAGCATCCTATTCATAGTTGTGGCGCGCTTCGCAACCATGAATAAAACTCTATTTGACATGGTGTGTTCGATATTCGAGGAGCTTTTACAAACATAGGGCTCTAATACTATGCTGGTCATGACCCAAGCCTAGGGCCTAGATGTGACACAGCGAATGGGAACCAAAAGGGAATCCCAAACACGCCCCTTAAACATGCATAACACGTCTTTGGTTTTTGCAGAAACATAAAAGAGAAATAAACACATAACACATAATTTCTAAGGGAAGCGGGGATTTGGACTCACGCTATGGAGATGTTATGGGAAAGAGGATTTACATGAACCACATAGCAAATAAGTCTAAGGGACGAGAAAGTATGACTCATGTTATAGAAGCATTTAGGGACTTGGGAGTTCCATCATACCCATCCACATGCAACAAGCAAAAAGGCAAAAGGGGACTAAGGGAAGTCTTCACAATTGCATAAAGGTAATAGGAGCCAAGCTCAATACATAAACCCATATCCAATAACACCTCTAATATGAGTAGAACGGGGCCCAAGACATCTCCCAGGTTCACCCTCAAAATATAAAAGTCTAAAATAGGAAAATCTTAACAAGCATTAAAGTAAGGTGGATGTTATCCCTAAAATGGAGGACTCACCAATAGTAGTCTTCAATGGATCCAGTTAGCCAAGAGGAGGAAGAGGATGAACAGGAGCTCCGACCTACATAGTGAGAACATATAGGCAGAAAGTATGCATTAGTACATGGAATATACTATGTATGCGGGGTACCATGCAACAAGGAACGTAAGACATAACAATCAATAGGCATAATCATTATCCAGGGACATGAGTTAAATATGACATGTATGATCAATGCTAAATTTAAAATATGCATTAAGACAGTCAAACATTCATAATATATCATATGTATGTGGGAGGAGACCCTAATCGACATATAAGACCAAGTGAGCTACTAATTTGAATCCAGATGTTAACTCCACACCAAATAAAGGAGTGGTCTACTTGCCAAGGTAGACTAATCATTACCCAAAAAAGTGGGTAACTTGTCCTAGTTGGATACACTAGTAAAGCCCATTTAGGTAAACAATATAAAATTATGGTGGCATATAGTTAAGAGACCAAGACTTTATATAAGGACCCCTTAGGTTGAGGCCCCACCTTAAGCCTCTTTTTGTACTAAGTCTAGTCCCACAGAGTACTTGAAACAATTATAAGCTTAATCATAACTTGTATAACTTGTAAAAAATATGATAATATGGCATGAGTAGCTCATTCATATACATGACCCCTACACGTGGCATATATCTTGTACTAGAGGGTAAAGACATAGCATAGACTTGACCCCTTCTAGTAGGAATTGCATTGCACATGAGGGTTGAGATTGTAGTATGATTGACCCCTTCTTGTGATTTTTAGTTAGTACATGAGGGTAAAATAGTTATCATGCTTTCCCCCTTCTTGTAAACATTATATACTCACAAGAGAGTAGAATATAGTATAAGGACTGGATATTTTTCTTATAAATCATAGAAACGTTTCATGAGTTCAATACATGTTTTAGAGCCATGGATTGTCATAACATGCTTGTGTTGCAATTCATGCAATAATCATACATACACATAAAAATATTGTCATGTAAGCTTAGTCAAACATGGTAGGTATATGCACATGTACTTAAAATCATGCATTTCAAGAGTATAAGACAAGAGGAGTAAAAATCAATTCATTTAAAGTTGTTCAAATCAACCCATCATTTGTTTTGGGTACCATGAAATCCACTAAAGACCCACAAGTTCTTTCATATTTTTTCATAGAGTACATGACTTGAATATCATAAAATCCTTCACAATTTCAAACCCCAACAATATTTTGGAATAATAAAATCATTACTTGAAGAACCCAAATAGAAAGAATGTGTATAATGCATAATAATATTAACATAAGCAAGAGTTCATAAATGCCCTTAAAATGATCCATAAATCTCATGTAGTTTGAGAAAAATATTGGTTAGACTTGTGGGAAGGAAGGTTCCCACAATCAAACCCACATACCTTGGCGTGATTATGGAAGAGGAAACCTATTCTGGAGGTGGAAGATTCAAAACTCTACCTTGCACCTTTTTCTTGAAAGCCTTGAAGAGCTTGGGAGAGTTTTGAGACTTAGAGGGTTTTCGAAATGAGGAGGAATGAGATTAATTAGGGTTATTTATGCTGATAGGGGACAAATTTTCCCCTATTAAAATCCTTGTCGGACAGGTCTATGAGACCCCATTTATGAGCCGTAAACATTCTATGGGCCGTAGATGGGGTTTCATCTAATGACCCTTTTTTAAACTTTAGAGACTCTTTTTCTCTAATTCTAATTCTATGAGAGGATCTACGACTCGTAGAGGACGTTATGGGTCATCTAATAAATCGTTGAGTGAACTTCAGAATGATCCAAGATTTTATCAAGTCTGCCAGGTTCTACGAAACCCACTTTATGGGTTTTACTTCATCTTACGAGTGGTAAACCCCCTTCGTAAACATCAAAAGTTCAAATTTCCTGCCTTATTTCTTGTATCTCTCCTACCCCTATAAGTGGGGTCTTACAACTTTACCTTCAGAGTTGAGTCTTTGTAAGTCCTTTGCCAAGTTAGAGATGACTCCTACCTAGGGCAAAATACTCTCTTGCATTATGAAGTAGATGTGTTACCCGTAGAAAAGAAAATATCCTCCACATATATACCTCTACTAAACCCATACTCTGTCTTTGCGAAAAAGACCTATAACCCTTGGTTTCAAATCTTCTCCCTAGTCCAACATAAACCCACGGGAGTGAAAGAATATGATGTTGCCTCAAAACTTGACCACCACCCTATTCTTACGGCCTAAGAAGAATAGTTCATCACATTGATGCCAGAGGAATCTCCATGCCAGTGGAAAAGCCTGGGGTTTACCCATATCCATTTTGGTGCCGTTAGAGTTGCATTGACGTATCATGGACAAAAAGGCCAACTCGTAGTGGCATGTCTTCCCCTCTTGGATACATAATATTAATATACCAACATTTAAATTTGTGAACTTCTGAAATCACTCTTAATGTTGTGACTGTTTTTCACGATCTATCCTAATTTCAACATGACCCTACACGATCCGTACCTCATAGAGGCATTAAAGGTCCAAGTCCACATACTTGGAGCTCCCAAAGCTAGAGATGCTATCTAGGAAATTCTACACTACCAACTATCTTGGAGAGTTCAAAACCATGTCATGGACCTATCACTCCTTGGTGGCCAAGATGCTCTCTTTCTAAACATAGATGCGACTAACGGAATGACTCAATGTACCTAGATCCAAGACAAATCAGCAAGGAGGAGCTCGTAAACATTCTCCCTACCTCATGGGTGATAAACTAGGAGAAGTTCAGAAATACCCCCTCAACCTCTTCAATCCATTGAGCCTACTTGTACCAAAAGACTTGATGAAACACTCGCCATAAGCTTTGACTACTCTAACTTCAAAAAGCTCTAAGAAATTGATGAAAATCCAATACTTGTAGTAGAGTTTAGTGCTCATCAAGAATCGTTTGATGATTGGATTAAGTAGCTTGCTGAAGATGGTCATGGAAAACAAGTGTTCAAGTGTCCTTTCATCGGACACAACCCATAGCACTTAGCCTGTGACTACAAAGAATGCCAAGAAGATGAGGAGGAGGATGATGATAGCTGTGATTATGACTATTTCAAGTACAGAGATGATTGGAAGCCAAGGGAAGACGGTAAATATCCATTCCTTGTCTCTTATCACCCTCGTCTGTAGCCACCCGTACCAACTATATCAAAACCTACCTCCCAAAAATAGAATTCACATCCAATGTTTATCCTATCACCCACAAGCTCCAGTCACTCATATGATTCCCCCCTAAACTAACCTTTTGAAAGGGATAACCTGGGCTATGCTCCAAAAATACCACATAAGAAAGTTTTCCTACCATTGGGAGAACATAAGCCCCAAGGTGACATAGAGGCAACCCTCAACTAGCAATAAAAACATTCTATGATCCTGAACACGGCATTGTCCAGCATTGGTCATTCCATCAAGGATATCATCTAATACGAAAGAAAGATGCAAATAAAGATAGACTTGATGAAAACAAAGATGACCGAGATGTCCAACAAACACAACAGTCTTATTTAAGCATTGGAACAAAAATTGAAAACCATACAGTTCAACTTATATCCTTCGGGAATGTCACTATCTCACTTATTCGAACAACAAAGGAATGAGATAACAGTCATCAAGGAGCAGATCCAAAGCCTGAGATACAGTAGTCTTGAGCCAATAAGGACAGCAACTTCTCCAACTAGGCCTACTTTATTTCCCATGTGCTCACAAACTTACTCTCCGTCGAAGTAGGAGATCTTCATGCACAAGTTCTTCTCTGGTGCACCTCGAGCTTCCTAGCAAAAGGAAGAACCTGAGTTTGACATAGCTAAGTTCATATGGGAGAAAAAGGATCCTTGTAGAAGCAACCCAGAAGCAAGCTGAAGAAGCACAAAAAATGGGGAAAAGAAAGAATGATAGGGACCCAAGAACCATGATTATCACCAGATACAACACTTTGAAAAAGAAGAGCACCATCTCTAGATGCATTTACTGCAACTGCTGGAAGGACCCAGTCTTTCCACCTCCAATCTTTGACAACTATAAAATACCACAACCAAAGAAAATAGAAAATGATAACGCATGGAATGATATGATAAGATCCATCAAAAAAGAGGACTGGCAGCTAAAAGATCATGGCTTCCTTGAACCTGAAACAATCAAGTTCGATCATGAGGTTCCAAAGCTTTACGCCTTAAAAGAGGATAGTCCAACTAATGATTACCTCAGGGCAATCGATTAAAACTTTGGATTCAACGAACAACGAAATAAACTTACCTCAGAAGTTGATGTCCCAACCAATGATGATCTCCAATGCAATAAATAACTAGATGGCAACACCTCAGAGTTCCTACCTAAGGATTAGAAAGATATATCCAGGATAGTAAAGATTCACCATCAACTGATTCCCTGGAATATGTTCAAGAAACTGCAAAATCATCACTAACTTCAGATGAGGAGCACTATCCCCCACTTATCATAAACCAGTACAAAGAACCTGAAGTTTCCAAAGTCAATGACGATAAGGATGAAATGACAGATGATCGTATGCAAGAATGAAGGCTAGAACCAAAAACCATAGCTCCAATACAAGTTGGAACTGGCTTTCACACCTTTACCCTCGACGATGTCAAGGTCTTGTAGTGGTCCTAGGGGATCAAAGACTTCTACGCTTGAATGGTCCCTGAGAATTTGGTCGAGCATGAGAAGTAGATGATCTAGTCAGAATTCACTTCGAGGTTCTTCGAAATTCTCAGGGATTGGTAGAACGCACTAGGATTGTAAGATCCCAACTACTTCCTCACATCCCAAGACTTCACAGGCAACCTGAAT
Source organism: Solanum rostratum (assembly GCA_029948455.1). Taxonomy (NCBI): domain Eukaryota; kingdom Viridiplantae; phylum Streptophyta; class Magnoliopsida; order Solanales; family Solanaceae; genus Solanum; species Solanum rostratum. The sequence goes on from CM057056.1 coordinate 35,535,927, forward strand.
ATCCTCATGGAAGTCATCTATGGAGATACCTAACAACGAAGAAAGAAGCTGCAGAGATAGCTCTTTGAGATGAAATGAATATCATATGATAGAAATGTCATCGATATCCATATCCAAAAGATGGCTAGAATCTACTTTGAGCTAGGAGGAGACCCTAGTTTGAAGCAGGCATTTGTGTCATCATTGCTTAATATGCTAGCAGGGCACGCCATGACGATTATAGAAGAGAAATTCAAAACCATAACTACCCTGCACAGTGGCTACAGTAGGCAGGCGATCTTCAAGGCACTGGACAACATTTGCACGAGGAGATCTATCTTGAAATAGATCATCCAGAATACCCGAAACTTAGCAGGGCATGCAGCAAAAGTGACTTATTCACCAAATCTTACTATGCGTGCTAGAGCCACTGAGCAAGAAGGAAGATCTAGAAGTAGTATAAGAGGTTCAAGCTACGTAGAAATCTAAATGCAAGGTCAAGAATGACTCGGCACACCGAATATTTCAGGAGATGAAGTCTAAGAAACCATGATAAGAAGAACTGTTGCTTCCTATGCAACAGACTTAGACACTTTACCAAAAGCTGCCAACAGTTAAAAAAATCAGTCAAGATCCTCAAACTGTTCGATGAAATAGCAGACCATACAACATATATCCTAGCAGAGACGACAACCTAGAGCTTGTCTTCTCTTGGAGGATGAACTGATAGGCGAGACGCTCTTCTTCCTAGAACTGTACGAAGCAGTATAAAAGGATGGCAACACCACTGATGAATTCGACCACAATATCTACAAGTTATCCAACACAGGAAAGAATGACGAGGTTGAAAACCCATATGTTCAGCTGGCTATCTTCTCATCCAAATGGGATAAGACAATGAACGTAATTGCAATCATGAATACAGTGGCCGCATCATGCATCCTCAACCCAGCAGTCTTCCTTGATGATCATTGGATATCTCACTTGTAGAACTTCAGCACTCTATTAAGAGAAATCCTAATGACCAAGCTAATCACCAGGCCCCGGTCGTGATTAAGTTCTTTCTCGGCTTAGAATTTAGGACCAAGCTCCTAGGTTGAGTTATCCTGAGAAAAGACCTCGTCGTTGGGTTTGACATTTACAAGTAACTCAAGGATCGCCTTGAGATCAGAACAAAGGGAATAGCATTCATGAAACAGTTCAAGCACCATTTCCTTCAAGTTATTCCACTTCTCAGGTGAAGACATCAACTCTAGAAACCCTGCATCGATCTCAATGATCAGTAGGCCACCAACAACTCCAAATGGAATGGTAGACTACCCATCGAAATTGTTCACCTACTTTGGTGATCTCTTTAATCCGTCAATCATGGTGGAAAGAAAGACATTCAACGAACCCCAACTATTCAAAAATTATAGAGGATCCATGCTCAAACATTTTTGAGTCTACCCGGAGTACCCATTTTGCCATGTCTTCATCCTCATGGAAGATGACTTCCGCCAGGAACACTTGTGGTAGTTTGGGTACCTATGTCACCAATACTACATCCTTATGAACTTCAAATGCAACCGATTAAGAGATTTCGATAAAATTTAACAACCCTTGCAAAAGTTCTTATTTTTGTGTCGACCTAGACGATATGGGTGCGTTGCTCCAGAGATTCCTATGAGGCCAAGATTTTTATGTTGTACAGGTCAGAGAAGGTAATCAACAAACAGCTCCAAGCCCGACTAGAAATTTCCCTATGCTGGAAATTCCCTATCTCTATTTTGTTCTTAGAAGACGAGTATCATGAAGCACAGAGAATCATCTTCCAATAGAATAGATGCATTCAAAGGAGATATAGCTCAAAGAAGGAGCACAATGGAGTTACACTGACGATCAACCTCACTAGGAGGAGGTCCGACAAGCTGCTAAAGAATAAAATGTTCCATATGAGATCACCAAAGATCAGGTACTCAGAAAATAATGAGCATAAGGCTAAACCTTCTGACACAAAAATGGGATCACAATGTTGAAGGATCAGATACTTCACCAGATTGCTCAAAAGAGACCTTGAGAATAGAGAGCTGAGCAAGAAGAAACATGGCATTGATTGGTGGATTGGAGAGGGATACTCACGCCGTCGGCAACACTTTCAACCTCGACATAATACAATGCTACCCGATGACATGTGCAAGTTTCACCAATAAGAAATTACCACCTCCACAAAAGTTACCATTTACCCACATTACCTGCAAAAGTTACCTCAGATTCCTTAACAAGTTTACCACAACTTCTTCACCAAGCCAGTCGCAAACCTTTGTCACCAAGTCAGCTCACTAAGCCTACCCCAAACTTTATCACCAAGTCAACCACAATACTTCATCACCAGGTATCCACACAAGCAACTTACCCACCTACTTGAAGGCCGCCTACAAGTAGCTTGCGCACCTGCTTTCATGCTGCCAACAAGTGGCTCAACCACCAGCTTGCCAGATAACTACAAGTAGCTTACACACCTGCTTGCAATAACCTACAAGTTGCTGACTCACCAGCTTGCACATGTCACATGCTAACATTATACTTTTGTTTTATGGTTTTTTTAGTTAGCTCTATTAACATCTTAGGTGGGGCTTGGTTTGAATAAATTAGATAAAGAAAGTAAGTCCTAATAAAATTTACTATTTTTAGCATAAAGTAGGGCCCATCCATTCTTAAATTGGGGTGTTATGTGTGATGATGTTTTTTATTTCAGAGTCGGTTTGTAAGACCAACCTTCTCTTATAAAAGGGAGGCCAAGTCTTAAGTTAGAGACATCTTAGAATCATAAAAAAATTGTAGGAAAAACCTTAAGACAAGTCTTTAGTCTAGAGTCTAGAGTCTAAGAGAAATACCCTAAGGAAATTCTCTCAAAGTGACTACACATTTATATATACACTTTTTGTCTGAATATATGATTGTTGGCTATACTTTCTCTTGTTATTCTCTCTCGGGGGGGGGGGGGGGGAGATGGGCTGTTCCCGTAGTCTGAAGGAGTAGGAAGGGGTCTAAGCTAACACTCTAGCGAGCTCTGCTCATTGGAAAACCGATGACTCAGTTAGTTATACAATACCCTAAGGAAATTCTCTCAAAGTTACTACACATTTGTATATACACTTTTTGTCTGAATATATGATTGTTGGCTAAACTTTCTCTTGTTATTCTCTCTTGGGAGGGGGGGAGATGGGCTGTTCCCGTAGTCTGAAGGAGTAGGAAGGGGTCTAAGCTAACACTCTAGCGAGCTCTGCTCATTGGGAAACCGATGACTCAGTTAGTTACACAATATCAACTAGGCACTGCTACAACAGTAAGTGTTTTCCCTTACGCCTCTAGTTGTGAGTACAATAGCCTGTGGAATACAACCAAGCCACGTGAACCAGTATGGCCAGAAAGAGATTTGAGGAGGTCAAAGTTGAAGGGCGTTATAGGCCAGGAAGAGACACTCAAAGCCCATGTGGAAAGGCTAAAAAAGTCAAAAAGACCCTACCATATGTTTTGTTGCTTGGTTAGTAAGGTTGCTATTGTGCTCAGAAACACAACAGACTTGGTATGGCATGGCGCTTATCATGGACGAGATTTTAAAAACCTTGTAGTAGTGGTGCCTGAGTCGATCTATCATGGCATATGGTCTCACACCACCTGTAACTTGTCTGAGCAAACGGATTCCCAGTGCCGCTGGTCTTGTCTATGTGTCGTTCCGCAGCTCCTACTAGCCTCCACTCACCCTACATGAGAGGAACGAGGTCTTCATAAGGTCTCTCTCATGTTTTACTTCCAACTTTAATTATTCAGTCATTTACTTTTAGTTGTGTGTTTACTTCCGATCAGTGTGTTTACTTTGAGTCCATAGCCATAACAACTCTCCATACTCTTTATTTCAAATTCGTGTGTGTAAATTTGAGTCTTTAGCCATAAATCTTTGTATAATCTTTACATAAATGGTTTTGATTCTTTCCCTTTTAGATCTTTAGAACAAATATTGACTCTGTCTATAGAACTTTAGAGCAAATATGTATGTGTGTCTCTATAGTCTAAAAAATCCAAAAATATGTCTATTTTGGAGTCTTTACCATCTTCGTCTAGTTCTTGTAAATCTATGTCTTTGCCTTCAGATTCAGGTCCTCGTAAGTCCTTTGCAAAGTTGCAGATAACTCCTACCCAAAGCAAAACTCTCTCTTTCAAATATGACTATCTATGAAGTACATGTGTTACCCCAAAAAAGAAAATAAAGAGGAATGATATGACAAGGTCCGACAATAAAGAGCATTGGCAGCCCAAAGGTCATGGCTTCCCCAAACCTTAACCGATCAAATCCGATCATGAGGTTCCGGAGCTTTACCCCTTAAAAGAGGTCAGTCAAACTGATGATTACCTATGATTACCTTAGGCAATTGATGAAAACATTGAATTCAACAACACAAGACAAACCTATCTCTAAATCTGAATTCCCAATTGATAATGATTTCTGAAAAAATAAACAACTCGACATCATTACCTCGAAGTTCTCGCTTGAGGATAATTATCCCTCAGAAGGGTACATTCAGGATAGTGAGGATTCACCATCAACTGATTCCCAAGAATATGTGGAATACACTGCAGAATCATCACTAACATCAGATGAGAAGGACTAGCCCCCGTTCTGCAATAACTAGTACAAAGAACTTGAAGTTTTCGAAGTCGAAGACGATAAGCATGGAATAGTAGATGATCTTATCCCAAAACAACGGTCAAAACCAGCAACTAATGCTCCAACAAGTCGGAACTAGCTTCCACCATGCGGAATGGGCACGGAGAAAAAGAAGTGTGGAGGAGAAGCAGTTGAGCTCATTCCCTTCGCTTCCGGGCCCAAAGCAGTGCAGTCTTTCCTGGCCATCCTTCAACCTCGATGATGTTAAGGTCTCATAATGTGCATAGAGGATCCAAGACTTCTACACTTGGATAATCACCAAGAATTTAGTCTAACATGAGAAGTACATGATCCTACCAGAATTCACTTCGAGGTTCTCCAGCATTCTCAGGGATTGGTGGCACCCACTAGGATTGCAAGATCTCAACTACATCCTTACATCACAAGACTTCATAGGCAACCTGAACATCCCCATGGAAGTCTTCTTTGAAGATACCGACCAACGAAGAGAGAAGCTATGGAGACATCTCTTCGAGATGAAATGCATATCGTATGACAGAAGTGTCATCGATATCCATTTCCAAAAGATGGTAGAATTTACTTTGAGCTAGGAGGAGACCCTAGTTTGAAGCAAAAATTCATGTCATCACTACCTAAGATGCTACTAGGGCACGCCATGATGGTCACAGAAGAGAAATTCAAAACCATAATTTTCCGGCACATCAACAACTTTAGGGAGGCTATCTTACAGGCACTGCAAAACATTTACACGAAGAGATCTTTACTGAACTAGATCCTCCAGAGAAACCCAGTACTTGACAAGGCTTGCAAAAGGAGTGACTCAGTCACCAAATCCGACTGTGTGTGCCCAAGCCACCGATCAAGAAGGAAGTTCCACAAACAGTACAGGAGGTTCAAGCTCCTTGGGTCAGCTATCCCCAAAAGAAAACTCATCATTGGGTTCAATATCTATAAGAAACTTGAGGATCACCTTGAGATTTAAACAAAGGGAATAGCTTTCAGGAAACAATTCAAGCCATTCACCACTACCTCTAAGTTATTCCACTTCTCCAGTGGACATCAACTTTGGAAATCCTGTGTCTATCTCAATGATCTTGACCACCAACACCTCTAGAAGGATGGAAGACTTCCTACCAAAATGGTTCACCTACTTTGGGATCCCTTTGATCCTTCAATCATGGTAGAAAGAAGGATGTTCTATGAACTCTAACTATTTAGGAAATATGAAGGATCCATCCTCAAACATTTTGGAGTCCACCTAGAGTATCCATTCTTCCACATCTTCATCCTCATGGCAGATGACTTCGTCCAGGAACTTTTATGGCTATTTTGGTACCTATGTCACTAATACTAAATCTTTATGGAGTTCAAGTGCAACCTGTTCAGGGATTTCAACAAAATTCAACCACCCTTGCAAAAGTTCTTACTTTGGTTTTAACCTAGATAATGGTAGGTGTGTTACTTCAGAGATTCCTATGATGCCAAGATTTTCATGTTGCATAGTTTAGTGAAGGTAATCAACAAATAGATCTAGGTCTGACAAAAAATTCCCCTATGCTAGAAATTCCCCGTCTCTATTTTGTCCTTGGAAGACGAGTATCATGAAGCATAGAGAATCATCGATGCATCCCAAAGGAGATATGGCCCAAAGAAGAAGCATGATCGAACTACACCGATGACCACCCTCACTAGGAGGAGGTTCAACAAGCTACTAAAGAATACAAGGCTCCATACGAGATCACCAGAGATCAAGGTTACTTAAAAAAAGACGAGGATAAGGCTAAACCTTCTGCCATAAAAATGGGATCACAATGTCATCAGACCAATGAGAAAGAATAGATACTTCACCAGATTGCTCAAGAGAGGCCTTGAGAAAAGAGAGATGAGCAAGAAGAAAAGCAACATTGATTGGTGGATGGAAGAATGATACTCGCGCCCCTTCACGACACCTTCAACCTTGGCATAGTCCGATGCTACCCGATCACATGTGCAAGTTTCACAAAGCAAATATTACCACCTCCACAAAAGGTTACCACTTGCCTAAATTACCTAGCAAAGTTACCTTAGCATCTTCACCAAGTTTACCACAACTTCTTCACCAAGTCAAATGTAAACCTTTGTCACCAAGTCAGCCGCAACCCTTTGCCACTAAGCCTACCCCGAACTTTGTCACCAAGTCAGCCACAATATTTCACCGCCAAGTATCCACATAAACAACTTACACACCTGCTTGAAAGTCTCCTACAAGTGGCTTGTGCACCTGCTTGCATACTGCCAACAAGTAGCTTACAAACCAGCTTGCTAGATGTCTATAAGTAGCTTAGCACCTGCTTGCAACCGCCTACAAGCTACTGACTCACCAGCTTGCACATGACGTCACATGCCAACATCATGCTTTTGGTTCTGTCTTTTGTTTTAGACAACTTTGTTCACATGTTAGGTTTGTCCTGTTTAGAATAAGTTAGATAAAAATAGCAAGTCCTGATAAGATTTATTATTTTTAGATAGGTTTACTATTTTTAGCATAAAGTAGGGCTCATCCATTCCTAAAATAGGGCGCTATGTGTAATAATGTTTTTATATTTTAGAGTCGATCTGTAAGGCCAACTTTCTCCTATAAAAGGGAGGCAAATAAGACAGACTTTAGTCTAGAGTCTAAGGTATGAGAGAAATATCATTAAGAAATTCTCTCAAAGTTACTACCTTTTTATAAATACACTTTCGGTCTGAATAATATGATTGTTGGCTAAACTTTCTCTTGTTCTTCTCTCTTGGGGGGGGGGGGGGGAGGGGTTGTACAGTCCCATATTCTGAAAGAGTAAGGAGGGGTCTAAGGTGAAACTCCGGCGATCTGACTCGTCAAGAAACCTAATTGAGCCACCAGGTTCCCCGTCCTGCCTGTCCTATATATGGTGTCCTCCCATAACCCCTGCTTGTCTCCACTCACCCCATATACGAAGCACGAGAACAAGAATATAGGTTGTGGATTGAACTATAAGTCGTGGTTCATATTGTCTTGTTCCCCTTTACCAATTTTTTTGGAGACTGATTACTAGCCCAATAAATGACAAAACCATATCCACGGGTTGTACATCAATCCACGAGTCATGGATGGCCTTATGGAGTCCTTTTAAACTTAGTATGATTTCCATTCTCATGGACCTCATTCATGAAGGCCCACCACGGATCATAAATAAGATTACGGAATGTCTTGCTGGTCATAGGTCACCTTCCAATAACTCCAAATATTCTTCGTGTCTGGAACTTAACCTACGACTCAATCTACGACTGTGTTTCCATTTGTAGGTCATAGATGGTCTTCGTGGATCATTAAGCACTTAGAAAAATTCTTAATTTCTGAGGCCTTATTCACGATCCTGGTCTACGGCTCATATTTTGAATCATAGGTTGTATATTGGGCTCGTGAAATGAGTCTTGAACATTTCAAGTCCTACTTTTCTATACTTTTTAGGCTCCTAACTTAAGGGGCATTACAAGATTTACAAAATCCATACGTAAAATATGTCTCAAAATAGTCCATAAACATGAAAATAAGTGTATGCATCATGCAAGGCTGAAGTATAAGTAACTGGAGGTTTTGGGTAAGAATAACTTAAAACCTTAGGCTTTATCATGTCTGCTTCCGCTTCCTATGTTACTCCTTCAACTTGTTGCACTTTAACAAATGCAACCTCTATATCCCTTAGTCTCTTCAATTATCGGTCTAAGAATTCAAATGTTCTTGAATGTTTACATCTTTCAAGGGGACTATAGAGTTTGCATCACCTATGAACATTCTCAACATTGATACATGAAAGACTAGATAAACCAAATTCATTTCCATAGGTAGCTCCAACTTGTATGCCACTTGCTAACTCTTCTCACTATCTTGTAAGGCCCTACATGCCCAGGGCTTAATTTCCCTTTTTTCCCAAACCGAATCACTCCTTTAATAGGAGACACCTTCAAGTAGATCTAATCACTGATGTTGAACTCAAGGTCTATTCTCCTTACACCAGAGTAGGAATTTTGCCAGCTTTGGATTGTTTTAAACTTTTCCCTATGAGCCTAGCCTTTGAATTGTGTCCATGACTAAGTCGAGCAATAAGAAGGCTATCTGACCAACTTTAGACCACCCAATAGTTGATCTACACCGTCTCCCATACAATGCCCTAAAAATTTCCATTCAATACATTTATGGAAGCTATTACTGTAGGGAAACATGATGAAAGGCAAATGCTCATCCCAACTCCCCTAAAAATCAAACACGCAAGCTCTAAACAAATCTTCCAACGTTAGAATCATTCTCTCAGCTTGCCCATCGATTTGGAGATGGAAGGTGGTATTCAATTTCACTTTAGTACAAAGATCCCTTTCGAACGATTTCTGAAAATGAGAGTGAAATCAGGCTCCATGATCCGATAGGATAGAAAATGGAATCAAATATTGTTTTGATCAGTAAGAAGTTAGCCAGCTACATCATTCGATCTACTATCACCCATATGGAATCAAAGTACTTCTTGGTATTACGCAACACCATTACAAAGTCCATATATACTTCTTCGCACTTACAAGTAAAATATCAATATCTTGAGCAAGGCCACCCAGCATTGGATACTCGACCTTGACTTATTGGGAGTTAGCACACCCAGATACAAATTTTGCAATATTCCACTTCATTCCATTCCACTAATAGACCTCCCTCAAGTCTCTATGCATTTTTGTAGAGCAGGGATGAATAGAGTAAGAAGAGTTTTGAGCTTCTTGCATCATTACCCTTTTCAACTCCTAAGGATTAGGCACACGCAATCTCGCTTGATAGCAAAGTACACCATCTCCCACTCGTGAGAAAACCTCTCTTTTTCCTTATTTCACTAAGGCTTTCAATTAAACTAAGGTGCGATCAAGATCTTTCTTGGAGTCAACATCCTTAACCAAATAAGATTTGGACCCCAGTAGCACCATCACAAAACTACTATCAGATTCATTCAAATTTATCCCCAATCTAGCTAACATGTAGACATCATTAGCTAACTCCCTTCTCACATCATCTTTTGTGTAAGACATAATACCTGTGGAAACTCTACTAAGAGTGTTAGCTAGGAAATTGGCTTTTCCCAGGTGATAGTTTTCACTCATATCATAATCCTTGAGAATCTTTAACTACTATCAGATTCATTCAACCTTATACCCAATCTAGCCAACATATTGACCATATTGGCTAACCCCCTTTTGCCATCATCTTCTATGCGAGATACACTACCCATGGAAAATCTACTAAGAGTGTTAGCAACGACATTGGCTTTTCCTGGGTGATACTTCGTACTCATATCATAATCCTTGAGAAGCTCTAACTACCTTCATTGTAATGACCCTCAGTTTCGGAGCCTTGAGTGCAGAAAAGTTGGTTAAAATGAACTGAGAACTTGTTTTACGAGACCACTTAAGGCTCGTAACTTGTTCTACGGCTCGTATGTACGGTCCTAAAACATAGAATTTCAAGAAGGGAAAAGTTTTCAAGTATGGGGTAGCCCACAAACCATATTACAACTTAAATGTAATTTGCAGCTCATGGACAGGTTTTTGAGTAAGATCCCATACACGAAGGAAAATTGGAGCTTTCAGGAAAGCGATTTACGAGTTATTAGAGGGCCCGTGGAAAGGGATATGACCCGTATAAGGTTTCAAATAAATAGGTCAATTATAAGGTGAAAATTGACCAAGTATGAAAGGATTCTATGAATCCAACCACGACCCATAAGTAATTGTATGACTCGTCTTGTTTTTCGTGGTTTCCACTTCGTCAAAAATCATATTTCAGGATTATTAAGTGAGCCATAAGACGAAAATACTCAACGTCCATAAGTAAGTTTACGACCAATAGTAGGGTCTTGTAAGTGGCTTCGGAAAGTTTTTAATGAGGGGAAATTCAATTATTTCTATAAATTCTAATTCAAAACATATAGTTTTGGGGATGGAAAAGGGACATGTAATGAGCTTAAAGCCCTAATTTCCTTCATTCTATGCTCTTAAATTCTCTAAGGCAAAAGAGATCCTCAAGAACTCCAAAAACAAGCTAGGGTTTCCCAAGTTTCTTCCTCAAGACGTCAATTCAGATTCTCTCTAGTTTCTTAGGTATGTGAGTTGATTTACGAATATCCTATCACCCATAGAGTTCTATACTATGCATTTTACCTTTTATTTAAGTTCCTCAATTCTAAATGCATGCTTATGATGATTTCATGATCCTTCTATTATTTATAATGCTCATAAAGTTAAACGAATATTTTTCTACGTAAATATATGCATACTTGAAATATGATGTTGATTGCATAATGAATTTTGAAAGGGTTAAGGTTGGTCGATTTTGATATTCCTTTTTAAATAAATTTCCTAAGACTTACATGATTTATGATTTTTCCATGCATCAATTAAGCCCACCTTATTTTCAATGAAAGTTTCCCATGATTTATGAATATGACTAGGGAATTTATGAAGAGCTTTTAAGTTAAAGTTTAACAAAGATATATGTATGATTATTATTGCCCTAAAAGATGTTTAAGAAAGATTCTAAAGTTTGAGTGACTCCTATGATTGCTACTTATGACTCTAAGAGTATGTTTTTTAAAGATTTATGTGGGATGAATTAGCACCTAGAAGACTAGATATTGGGACTCATTCTGTTAGTTAAGGCGTGATCCATTGAAGCTAAATCTCAATGTCCCTAACTATGTGCCACTATAGGAGCTTCATAGGCTAGGCTAGTGGATTTACGTAGGCCCTAAAGTTATGAAAGATTCAATTACAAAGTTACTAAGTTTTAGATATCTACCTGGGTAAGTAGATTCCCCTTTTTCCAATGGAAGGCGTTCGTTTTCCTTTTCCCAATGGCAGGAGTTCTTTGGATTCCATGTAGTAGCTCACATGGTCTTATTGTCAGTTATGATCCATTCCCACATGTTTACATATTCCTATGATATGTATTTAATTCATGTGTTAAATGTGCATTATCTTATATTGATCTAAGCTATATTCCTTGTGCATGTTTAAGATTATTTCATGACTCATTCACCTTACGTTGTTTAATTATGATGGCATTACGATTTCATCAACGCATTACATCTCACCTACTTAGAATATTCCAATATACTCATGCATATTTTCTTGCGTGATTTATCCACCACCTCGTGGATGGTAGTTGGCATTTGAGACTAGATTTTGTCATGGTGAGCGCTTAGTTTGGTACTTCACCTACTTTCCACTCTTTATGGATTTTTATTTCTAGACAATGTATTTATGGCCCTATTAAAGCATTTACTTTCTATGTTGTCTATTTTGATGTTCTTTCTATTTTATGAAAATCGACCTTACCGGTTCCGTTTGTATGAAATAGTAATATATTTATTATATGGACAAATGATGTTTTCTAAGTTATCTTCTTTTTTTATGGTTGCTTTATTGCAAAATATTTCCCATAGCCCCTATCCCTATTGATTTTCCACAATATGTTTCTATTTATTACCTATGAATGTTTGAGATGCTTAGATGGCTTGGGTGAGGTGCCTCCAAGTATCTCATTCGCCGTGTGATGATTAGACCGCTACGTAAGGTCGTTAAAAACTTGGTATCAGAGTATGAGGTTTTAAAATATACCTCGTATGTAAATGCATACCCCGTAGCATATAGTTTCGTTCATGTTTTTGAAGCATGCCACTATCTTGAATGAGAAGCTATGCGACAGTTTAGGAAAGTCTTCCCTTCTATCTTTGTCAATGTCATGCCTTACAGTTGAGTAAGGTTTTCTGCTAATTAATGATAGGCTCTTGTTTCTTTCTAGATCATGTTGCCCCGAAGAGCTCCCCATGAATGAGGCACTCTGGACCAAAAAGTCCCTCCACTTTAATAGGACGAGGGAGTGTCTTTTGCAGAATTTAGACCTGATTTCATGGCATTGTCTAACTAAGCCAACAGAGAGATAGTCGTATCTCCCCAAGTACCTTCCTCATCTGCCAGATTTCATGACTTTATGCAAATGTACCTATCAAAATTTCATAGGTTAAAGGTAGATAAGGACCCTATGGAATTTATTGAAGAGGCCTACCGAACTGTGGTGGTGATGGGTGTGCCATCAGACGAAAAACCTAAGTTGGTGGCTTATGAACTTAAAGTAGTCACCAAGATTTGGTACAAGCAGTGGGCCAATGAGAGAGGTCAGGAAATAGCTCCCATTGGCCGGGAGGATTTCAATCATGCCTTCCTAAACTGGTTCTTTCCCATTGAGCTTAGGGAGGCGAAAGCCCGGGAATTCATCAGTTTGAAGCAAGGAAGCATGAGTGTCAGGGAATATTCCCTCAAGTTCACCAAATTGACTAAGTATGCACCATTCATGGTCAGGGATCTGAGGGCTTGGATGAGCAAATTCATTTCCAGTCCCTCTAAGTTGGTCTCCAAAAGAATGCAAGATGACGATATTGGTCAAGGAGATGGATATTTCCCGCCTAATAACTTATGTCGAATGAATTGAAGTGGAGAAGCTTTGAGAGTCCAAGCAGGCTCATGTGGATGATGGGAACTATTCTCACCAAAGGGCTGGTGACTACAAATCTCAAGGTGGCCCAAGGCAAAGGTCCAACACTCCTCCTCCTAGAAAGGAGAAAGGGGTTTCCTAGAGCCCCAAAGTCTTAATTTCTCCATGTGTCGAAGACCCCATAAGGGGGAACGCTTAGCCGGATCCAATGCCTTCTTTACTTGTGGAACGTCTGACCACCATGACAAGGACTATATAAGTGGGGACATAAGACCCTAGTGCCAGAGAGTTTAAGCTCAAGGTTCCCAAAGGGCAAACAAGTGTGATGCCCTTCACGGTCATCAAGAGGCTGAGGATCCCCAAATACGGTCACCGGCATGTTACGAGTTTATGATTCTGATGCATATACACTTTTAGATATGGGAGCAAACTTGTCTTTTGTAACTCCATTCATTGCATACATGTTTCATGCATGTCTTAAAGCCCTCCATGATCCTTATGAGGTAAGTAACCCTGACGGGAGTCTATCATAGCTCAAAGAGTCCATAGGGGTTATCCCATTACTATCCTTCATAAAGTGATCCCATGTGATTTAGTTGAGCTCTCCATTGTAAACTTCGATGTAATTTTGGGATGGATTGGTTGTATGTTTATTATGCCTCCATTGATTGTAGAACCTATAGGGTCAGATTCAAACTACCTAATGAGCCAGTTCTTGAATGAGAGGGTAGTAACTCTTTATGTAAGGGTCAATTCATTTCTTTTGGTAAGGCTTGCAAGATGATTTTTAAGGGTTGTATCTACCACTTGGCAAGGGTTAAAGATGTGTCTTCCAAAGTTCTTTCTCTAGAGTCAATTCTTGTTGTAAGAGAGTTCCCAAATGTCTTCCCAGTGAGTAACCAGGTGTCCTTTAAGAGAGGGAGATAGACTTTTGTATAGATATTTTGCCCGATACCCAACCTATCTCAATCCCTCCTTATAGAATGTCCCTCGTTTCTTGAAAGAGTTGAAAGAGCAATTGTAGGATTTGTTAGAGAAGGATTTCATTAGACGTAGTCATTCTCCGTGGGGTGCCCCAGTTTTTTTTGTCAGAAAGAAGGATGGGTCACTCTGTATGGGTATTAATTACCGAGATCTCAATAAGGTCACAATCAAGAATAAGTATCCTCTCCCAAGGATAGATGATTTGTTTAACCAACTATAAGGGGCCACTCATTTCTTCAAGATTGACTTGAGATCCAGTTATCAAATTGAGGGTGAGAGAAAATGACATCCCTAGGATAGTGGTTTGGACTAGCTATGATTATTTTGAATTAGTGGTAATGTCCTTTGGTCTCACTAATGCATTAGCATATTTATAGACCTTATAAATAGAGTTTTCAAGCCTCACATCGACATGTTCGTTATGGTGTTTATCAATAATATCCTTATCTATTCCAAAGGTGAGTAAGAGCACATGGAGACTTGAGGGTAGTATTGTAGACCCTGAGGGAACAGAAGCTCTGTGCAAAGTTTGACAAGTGCGAGTCTTCGCTGGATGAGGTTGCCTTTCTTGGGCACGTTGTATTTAGTAAGGGCATCAAAGTTGATCCTAAAAAGACAAAAGTGGTAAGAAACTGGACAAGGCCATTGGCTCCCACTGACATAAGGAATATCTTCGGTATAGCTGGTTATTATAGATTGTTTGTACAAGAGTTCTCCATAATTTCATCTCCACTCACCAAGATAACTCAAAAGAAGGCAAAGTTTGTACGGATGGATGTATGCAAGATGACTTTTCAGACCTTTAAGGATTGATTGACTTCAGCCTTTATATTAACATTACTAAAAGGAAATGATAGGTTCACCGTGTATTGTGATGCCTCAAGGACTGGGTTGGGTTGCGTGCTAATGCAAAATTGTGAAGTTATTGCCTATGCTTCAAGGCAGTCGAAAGTACATGAGAAGAATCACTTGGCTCATGATCTTGAGCTAGCGATAGTGGTGTTTGCCTTAATGATTTGGCTACATTACTTGTATGGAGTCTACATGGGTGTTTTCACCGACAACAAGAGTCTCCAGCACATGTTCACTCAAAAAGATCTTAACTTAAGGCAATAGAGATGGTTAGAGCTACTCAAGGATTATGATATGAGTATGAAATACTACCTCGGAAAACCCAACATGGTATCAGACGCTCTTAGTGGGATTTCCAGGCGTAGCATGTCCCATATAGAAGATGATGGAAAAAGGGAGTTGGCTAGAGATGTTCATAGGTTAGGAAGGCTGGGATTGAGATTGACTCAGTCTAGAAATTGTGGCGTAGTGGTTCTTCATGGGTTAGAATCTTCTTTGATCGATGAGGTTAACTCCAAGCAAGATCTTGATTCCACTCTGATTGAGTTGAAAACTTAGGTGAAAGATTGAAAGGTAGAGGTCTTCTCACAAGGTGGAGATGGTGCACTCCGAGGAGGTTGTATGTACCCAATGATGACAAGTTGAAGAAGTTGATCATGCAAGAAGCCTATAAATCTTCATATTTTATTCATCTCGAGACTACCAAAATGTGTAGAGACTTGAGGGAGATTTATTAGTGGAATGGGATGAAGAAGGGCATTGCTGATTTATGTCTGAATGCACCAATTGTCACCAGCTAAAAGCTGAACACCAATGTTTGGGTGACCTAGCTCAAGACATTGATATTCCTACTTGAAAGTGGGAAGAGATCAATATGGATTTTGAAGTTAGGTTTCCAAAGACCAAAAAGCACTTTGGCTCCATATGGGTGATAGTTGACCATATGACGAACTTAGCTCATTTCTTACCAGTCAAAACTACATTTAGTGCTGAGGACAATGCCCACTTGTATATCTAAGAGTTGGTGAGGCTGCATGGAATTCCATTGTCCATCATATCAAATCGTGGAGTTCAATCCACTTCTCACTTTTGGAATTCATTTTTAAGAGGACTTAGCACTGGGTGAAGTTGAGTACAACTTTTCATCCTCAAACCAATGGGCAAGCCGAAAGAACTACTCAGGATTTGGAAGATATGTTGATAGCTTGCATGTTGCAATTCAAGGGAAGTTGGGATGAACATTTGCCACTTATTTAGTTATCCTATAATTTTATCATTCACACAACTATTGGGATGGCACAAGTCGAAGCATTGTATGCTAGACGGTGCAGATTGCCTATTGGGTGGTTCCAAGTTAGTGAGGTGGCATTAATAGGACCGGACTTGGTGAAGAACACTATGGAGAATATTAAAAGAATAAGGGAGAAATTGCAACCATCCCAAAGCCAATAAAAGTCCTACATGGATGTAAGAAGAAGGGAACATGAGTTCCAAGTTGGTGACTAGATCTATTTGAAGGTAACTCTGATAAAAGATGTTCTCAAGTGATACCAAACGAAAATT